>CP087218.1:1340442-2010664 GCA_020912385.1 Neofusicoccum parvum | reverse complement strand
TCCTTCTCTTTAGGCCCACCCCTAACCCTAACCCTAACCCTAACCCTAACCCTAACCCTAACCCTAACCCTAACCCTAACCCTAACCCTAACCCTAACCCTAACCCTAACCCTAACCCTAAACCCTAACCCAAATTACTAACCCTCACCCTAATCTAAAATTACTAACCCTCACCCTAATCTAAAATTACTAACCCTCACCCTAGTCTAAAATTATCAACTCTTATTCTACTTTTACTACCTCTATTTCTATTATATCTTTTACTTTCTTTCTATTTAATTTCTTCTCTTTTATACTCTTCTTCTTCTTCTTCTTCTACCTTCCTTTATTTAGTTCTAGTTCTTCTAGTTCTTCTAAAATTCTACTTCTATTTCTAGTTCTAACTTTTAATTCTAGTTACTTCTACTTCTTTCTAGTTCTTCTAGTTCTTCTAGTTCTTCTAATTTTATTTCTACTTCTACTTCTACTTCTACTTCTACTTCTACTTCTACTTCTACTTCTGGTTTTAACTCTAGTTTTAACTCTAGTTTTAATTCTAGTTCTAGCTTTAATTCTAGTTCTAGTTCTAGTTCTAGTTCTAGTTTTTTTTTTAAAATCCATCTTTTACCTCTTCTATATATATTACTTAATATTCGTATTTAATTCCACTCAATTCTATTTATATAGTAATACTTATCCAGCTATTATTATTTCTAAAATAAACTGGTACTTACTATTTATTTATTTGTTTATTTATTTATTCATTTATTCTTTTTAAATCCATCTTTCTTATTTATTTCTACCTACTCTTTTTCAACTATTACTTCTTTCTCTATTAGTTCTAAAATTTTACTAGCTCTCTCTACCTACTAGCTAGTCCTATCCATCTATTTCCATTAGCTCTATTACTTTCCTACCCCTCTTCCTACTCCTCTATTAAGCTCTCCACCCTTCCTGTCAGCCATAAAAACTCTCGAGCCAAGTTATTGCTCTCAAGCTCGTCCTTCCTCCATGCCTGTCCAAGATATCCTAGTAGTCTATCTTTATCTTCATCTCCATCTCCATCTCCATCTCCATCTCCATCCTCTACCGCTGCCGCCACTGCCGCCGCTACCACTCCTCCTACTACTTCCTTCTCTCCTAGCCGTAACAACCACCTCTTCCACACCCTTTGATACCCGTGCTTGATCCCGTACAACGTACCAATCATCACCCCGAAGAACTGGCACTCGCTGCCCTGAACCTGCCGCCACCCCTGCCTACCATTACTCTCCCACCTGTTGCAGATTGCCTGTGGTACCCCGCAGCGAAAGCAGCCCGAGTACCTCTCAAACCTGATTCTTCCCTGCATCTCGCGCCTCTCCCCATCTGCCTGCCTACCCCGCTCTGTTGGACAGTGGCTAACACTGTGCTGGTCTTCCCTACCCGCTGCCTTGCACACTAAACACACCCTCTTCCACCTCTGCAGCTTTCTCTGAAGCAGTTCTGCATCTGTATACACCTATTATGTCTGCCTGGCCTGCCTTACCCTTATTCCTACCTGCTGCTGCTGCTGCTGCCTTCGAAACTCCTACCTGTCTAATTCTCTTTATTACGTACTCTGCTCTTCCTTCCAACTTCCCTGCCGACTTTCCTGCTGATTTTCCTGCTGTATTCTCTACTGCTCTTCTTGCTACGTCCTCTGCTGCTCTCTTTACTACTGCTCCTACTACTACTGCTGCTTTCTTTACTGCTCCCTTTGCTGCTACTGCTCCTACTGCCACTACTGCTTTCTTTACTACTCCCTTTGCTGCGTCCTCTCCTGCTCTCTTTGCTGCTGCTGCTGCTCCCTCTACTACTGCTGCTGCTGCTGCTGCTGCTGCTAGTAGTGCTCCCTCTGCTGCTACTGCTACTGGTGCTCCCTCTACTGCTCCCTCTGCTACTCCCTCTACTACGTCCTCTCCTACTCCCTTTCCTACTGTAGTTGCTGCTGCTCCCTCTGCTACATCCTCTCCTACTCCCTTTGCTATTACTGCTGCTAGTGCTTCCTCTACTACTAGTCCTGCTGCTATCCTAGCTGCTACTACTACCATCGTTGCCCTAAGCTGCTGCCAGTCCTACTACTATCCTGGCTACTACTACTACTACTGCTGCCGCTGCTGCCGCCACTGCTGCCACCGCCACTACCACCACTACCACTATATACATCACCCTCACTCTACTCAAAATTACTAACCCTCACCCTACTCAAAATTACTAACCCTTACCCTACTTAAAATTGCTAACCCTCATCCTACTCAAAATTACTATCCCTCACCCTACTCTTACTAACTGTTAAAAACTCCTATATTAAATTATTACTCTCTACTTTTAAATCTATTATTCTTCTTCTAGTTCTTTTAGTTCTAGTTTTAGTTCTACCTCTAGTTTTAACTCTAGTTCTAGTTCTAGTTCTAGTTCTAGTTCTAGTTCTAGTTCTAGTTCTAGTTCTAGTCTTAGTTTCTAATTCTAGTTTTAGTTCTAGTTCTTCTAATTCTAGTTCTACTTCTTCTAGTTCCTTCTAGTTTTTTTTTTTTTTTTTTTTTTTTCTTTTTTAATTCTTCTAGTTCTTCTAGTTCCTTTAGTTCTACCTCTAGTTCTAGTCTTAATTTCTAATTCTAGTTTTAGTTTTAGTCCTTCTAATTCTTTTTTAATTCTTTTAGTTCTTCTAGTTCTTTTAATTCTAGTTCTACTTCTTCTAGTCCTTCTAGTTTTTTTTGTTTTTTTTTTTTTTGTTTTTTTTAATTCTTCTAGTTCTTCTAGTTCTTCTAGTTCTTCTAGTTCTTCTAGTTCTTCTAGTTCTTCTAGTTCTTCTAGTTCTTCTAGTTCTTCTAGTTCTTCTAGTTCTTCTAATTCTACTTCTACTTCTAGTTTTAATTCAAGTTTTAATTCTAGTTCTACCTCTAGTTTCAACTCTAGTTTTAATTCTAGTCCTAGCTTTAATTCTAGTTCTAGTTCTTTTAAATCCATCTTTCACCTCTTTTATATATCACTTTATATCTGTATTCAATTCCATTTAATTCTACTCATATAGTACATCCAGTTATTATTATTCCTAAAAATCTATCTTTCTTGTTTATTCCCACTCTTTTCAACTATTACTCCTCTATTAGTTCCATCTTACTAGCTCTACCTACTAGCTAGCCCTATCTATCTATTAGCTTTATTATCTCCCTACTCCTCTCTCCTCTATTAAGCTCTCCACCCTTCCTATCAGCCATAAAAACTCCCGAGCCAAGTTATTACTCTCGAGCTCGTCCTTCCTCCATACCTGTCTAAGATATCCTAGCAGTCTATCTTTATCTTCATCTCTATCCTCTACCGCCGCCGCCGCTACTCCCGCTCCTACTACTTCCTCTCCTAGCCGTAATAACCACCTCTTCCACACCGTCTTATACCCGTGCTTGATCCCGTATAATATACCAATTATCACCCCGAAGAACTGGTACTCGCTGCCCTGAACCTACCGCCACCCCTGCCTACCATTACTCTCCCATCTATTGCAGATTGCCTGTGGTACCCCGCAGCGAAAGCAGCCCGAGTACCTCTCAAACCTGATTCTTCCCTGCATCTCGCGCCTCTCCCCATCCGCCTGCCTACCCCGCTCTGTTGGACAGTGGCTGACGCTGTGCTGGTCTTCCCTACCTGCTGCCTTACATACTAAACATACCCCCTTCCACCTCTGCAGCTTTCTCTGAAGTAGTTCTGCATCTGCATACACCTGTTGTGTCTGCCTGGCCTGCCTTGCCCTTATTCCTACCTGCTGCTGCTGCTGCCTTTAAAACTCCTGCCTGTCTGATTCTCTTTGTTGCGCATTCTGCTCTTCCTCCTGCTGTCTTTCCTGCTGACTTTCCTGCCGACTTTCCCGCTGATTTTCCTGCTGCTTCTCTCTTTGCTGCTGTCGTATCCTCTGCTGCTGCTCTCTTTGCTGCTGATTTTCCTGCTGCCGCATCCTCTACTGCTGCTCTCTTTGCTGCTGCTCCCTCCACTGCTGCCCCTGCTGCCGCTGCTGGTACTGGTCTACCCTCTGTTCTTCCTCTACCTCCCTGTCTACCTCTTCCACCTCATCTACCTCTTCCACCTCATCTACCTCCTCTACCTCCTCCTCCTCATTATTATCATTATTATCATCATCCGTGATCTCTCGCCTAGACTCCCTGCTCCTTCTACAAAAATCACACTTTTCTTCCCCCTCCTCCTGCCTGCATTCTATCCGCCTAAAACTACCATCTAAAAACTCGTCCATCACCGTTCTCCTACACAGTCCCCCATCTAGATACTGCCTTACCAGCCGGTCATCGCTCTTCTCCCCCCCCTGAACCATCACTGCTCTGCTGGCCAGTCCATCCCTTCCCGCCCTGCCGCTCTCCTGCGCGTAGTCCAGAAAATCCCGCGGCTCATCCGTGTGGATGATGAGCCTGATGCCTGGAATGTCAATCCCCATGCCCAGCGCGCTGGTGGCCACCACTACACGCACCACTCCCGCCTTGAAGTCCTCTAGCACCTCCTTCTTCCTAGCTTCTGATATCTTGCTGTAAAATGCCTCGCACTGGAACAGCCCTGCGTCCACCAAGCTCTTCACCCTGGTCACTGTGTTGCAGTAGATGACCACCTTTCCTTCTACCGTTGCCTGTAGTTCCTCTTCCACCATCTCTTCTATTTTCCTATTCTGCGCCTCCTTCCCTCCTTGTCTTCCTCGCCATCCTCCCCCTCTCCCTCCTCCCCCTCCTCCCCCTCCTCTCCCTCCTCTCCCTCCTCTCCCTCCTCCATTCTCCACCTCCACCTCCAACTCCACCCCCACCACCTGGTAGCTGATGTTTCTGCGGGTAGTAACCGCCCTGAACACCACCACCTCGGCCGCAGTCCAGCCCATCCTGCGCCACAGCTCAGCCTCTTTGCTGGGTGGTAGCGTTGCTGTGAGCAGAACCATCTGCGTTTCTGCCGCCATAAGCTTCCCCAGCTGCTGCAGCTGCTTACGGAAGTCCACCTGGTCGTTCAGCACCACGTGGCACTCGTCGATGATGATCCTGTCCAGCTGCCTCATCGCCCTGAGCCGGTTTAAAAACGTCATGAACTCGTCGCTCAGTGCTGCCTCTGGCGTGACCAGCACGATGGACTCCGCGTCTGGTGGCCGCCTCGCCTCCTATTCTGCACAGCTAATGCCCAGCTTGCTGCAGCGCTCTTTCATGTCCGCTCGCAGCGCGATGAGTGGTACTACCACTACCGTCGTTCCTCCTGGCTCCGTCCAAGCTGGCAGCATGAACAAGATGCTTTTCCCAGCTCCGGTTGGCATCACTGCCACCACCGGGCTCACTCCAGCCTAGATGGCGGTCACTGCCTCTTCCTAGACGCTGCGGAACTCGGCTTTCTTTCCCATCAACCTTTGCAGCTGCTCCTTCGCGTTGGCCCTCTTCAGCCTCGCCCAGCGGTCTAGCCGCTCCTCGTCCGCGTCGTCCTCAAACGGGCAGCGCTTTCTCTTCCTAGAAGCCGGTTCCTGGCTTTTAAATGCCGACTAGAAGCCTAAGAAGCGGTGCTAGTCGGTGCTGGAAGCGCGGAACAGCAGCCTCTTCTCCGCCACCACGCCCGCCTGCTCCATCATCCCACGCGCGTAGATCAAGCCCGCGGTGTGGGATGTGTGTCCTGCCTAGGCGTCTGCAATGGCTGCTGCTGCCCGGTCTTCTCCCTCCACCTCCATCTGCTGCTGCTGCTCCTGCTCATTCCCATTCTCTCCTCCCCCCTCCTCATCTACCCTGAACGCGCTGGAGCCGCGCATGAACCGCCTGCTGATGCCGATGGCGACGTCCCTGTACGCTCTGACCGTCAGCTCCTGGCCTAAGCCGATCCTGCTCTCCTTCTTCATCGCCTCCCTCATGCGCTCCGTCGTCCACCTCTTCTCCCCCGCCTCCGCCGGCCACATGTGGGCCGAGATCTGCTGGCTCCCACCTCGCACCGCTGCCAGCATGCGCTGGTGGAATGGCAAGACTAGCCACAGATACCACACCACCAGCTCCCCCACCTCCCTGGGCAGATACCTGTGGATCACCTTGACATCCCCGGACATGGCGTAGCCCTTGTGGTAGCGCGTGACGAACACGACTAGCCCGTCCTCCACGAAGATGTTGCGGTGCCCTCCCTTGGCCGTGTTGCTGTGCCTGATGCTGAGAATCTCCGGCCCTCTCGCCGGCTGCCCACCGGTGATGTGCATCAGCAGCAGCAGCTTCTCCCTGAACTCGGCCACCTGCGCTGCATATGCATCCACCGCCTGCCTGCTGATGCCTGAGCTCGTGTTTTTCCTGGTGAACCTCTTCCTCACAGCAGTGATTCCCATGATCCTGTTGAACAGCCAAGTGTTCCCGTCTGCTAGCAGCCTGGTGCGCTGGTCCCGCAGAAAGCTCCACCCTCTGCGCTCCTCGGCTGGGTTGTCCCTGATGGAATGCCACGGCACTGCTGGCACGTCCATTTCCCCATGCTCTTTCTTGTGGCTGCTGTGGCCGCCAAACAGCAGCTCCTGGAGCAGCAGCTGGCGACTGTCGTTCAGCAAGCCGTGCACCATGCCCCTGAACTTGGCCATGGTGAACTGGATGCCCTGGTACAGCAGCTGCTCCCGCCCATTCCATCCCACATGGCCCTTGGTGGTGGTGTTGTAGTGGATCTTCATCCCATAAGTGCGCAGATCCAGTATCCACTGCATGGGACTGTGGCTGCCTCGGATCATGAAGCTGTCCATCATCTTGGTCACCAGCTCCAAGCAGCTCATCTTCATCTGGCTGCGCTGGCTGCGCTGGCTGCGCTGGCTGCGCTTGCTGCGCCCACTGCTGTCCCTGGCGCTGCCCTGGCCGCTGTTCCTGCTGCTGCCCTGGCCGCTGCTGGTCCTGCTGCTGGCGCTGTCCTGGCCACTGCTGCTCTGGCCGGCGCTGCTCTGGCTGCTGCTGCTCCTGCCGCCCTGGCTGCGCCCGCTGCGCCCACTGCTGTCCCTGGCGCTGCCCTGGCCGCTGTTCCTGCTGCTGTCCTGGCCACTGCTGCTCTGGCCGGCGCTGCCCTGGCCGGCGCTGCCCTGGCCGGCGCTGCTCCTGCTGCCCTGGCTGCTGCTGCTGCTCCTGCCGCCCTGGCTGCGGCTGCTGCTACTGCTGCTGCCAGCATCGCCTCCACCATAACCGCCAGCGCCGTCCTCCTCCTCCTCCTCCTCCTCCTCCTCCTCCTCCTCCTCCTCCTCCTCCTCCTCCTCCTCAAAGTCCCATGCGCTGCCCCCACTGCTGAACTCCTCCCCACCATCCTCCTCCCCTTCTGCTGCTGCTGCTGCTGCTGCTGGACCCACCATCTCCAGCGCCTTCTGCACCACCATGAAGCGCCCCACCTTGATGATGGCCGACAGAATCGCAGTGTACAGACCCGGCTCCCTCCAGCCGGTGGGCGTGACCCCCTGCACCGCCAGAGCGCAGACCAGAGCGCTGTCGTACTCGCGCTGCGTGATCCTCTGGTTCAGCAGTTCAATGCAAAAGTCCAAGCACGCCTTCTGGATCCCGGACAGCTTTGGTGGCAGCTGCTGCTGCTGCTGCTCTTCTGAATCAGCTCCTTCTTCTTCATTATCATCATTATCACTTCTTCCTCCCTCTTCTTCCTCGCTTCCTTCATCTCTTCCTCCCCCTTCTTCTTGCTTTGCAGCTTGCTCCGCCTCCTCCATCAGCCTAGTGAACGCCCTGGACTGCCTGCGGGTGAACCTGTACTCTGGCCTTCTCCAGTCATGCTCTTCCTGCTGCTGCCCCTGCTGCTGCTGCCGCTGCTGCTGCGTCCTGACGAAGAACATCAGCACCTGCTTCCACGCCCTCGACCTGTCCGCGACCGCGTTTTCCTCCATGTACGGCTGCAGCGGGTGGTACCGGTTCTGGTGCTTCTCCGTCCTCATCAGCTCCATGCGGATGAATATGCCGACCTGCTGGGTCACCGCCTGCTGGCCGATGCGCGCAACCTCGTCCATGGCTTTCCAGATGGCCGCTGCCGCCGGCTCCTCCTCCTCCTCTGGCCTGTCCGGGTTGGCGTTGGGCTCCTCAACCGACGCTAGCAGATCGTCGCGGTCCAGCCGCGCCAGATACGGCAGCCACTGCGTCCTGTCCAGCCACGGGCTGACCTCGTCCTTCTCTCCTTCCTCGATGGTGGCCCGGGCCCGCTTCTCCAGCTCCTCCCAGTTCTGGTTCGCCTTGTTCCACGCCTGCTGCCACAGCTGCTCCCCTCCTCCCTCCCCTCTCTCCCCTCCCTCCTGGGCGGGCTGCGCCTGGTCCTCCTGCTGCGCTTGCTCCTCTGGCTGGCACACTTCAAAGTACTGCGAGCCGTGGAAGGTGGGGAAGAAGCGCTGGCAGTAGACCTGCTTTACCGCCTCTTGGAACCTCTTATTCAACCCCTCTTCCACCATCCTGCTCTGCCGGCCTTTGCCTCCTCCAATCGACCATCCGTGCTCGGTGCGCCAGTGCTCTTTCATCATCCTTTCATTCCTGCAGACGTACTGGCAGCTGCTACTATTACTGCTACTACTGCTGCTGCTGCTGCTGCTGCTGCTGCTGCTGCTGCTGGGGTCCTTCTGGCACAGCAGCCCGTCCTTGAACAGTGGCAGCTCTGTGACGGGCCGTTGCACCCGGGCTGGCACTTCCAGCTCGCTCGAGAATGCAATCAAGCCATGCCAGCTTCTAACCTCACCACCGACCAGCTCCGCCTGCTTCCGGCCCATCCGGTGGTGTTTCCCCCGCAGATGGCCTTCCACCTGGTCCGGCCAGACGGCGTGCCGGCACTCCCTGCAGATCGCGAGCCGGTATTCCGCCTGGTGATAAAAGTACGCTGTCGCCATTTGGTGCGCTAGCTAGTATTGTCTTGCTAATACTGAAAGTTGCTAGAGAGAATGATGCTGGTGTGAGAAAGCTCGTAAATGCTGCTGCTACTACTACTGCTACCGCCGCTGCTGCCGCCGCCGCCGCACGGATCACCCTTACCCCATCAAAAAACCTCAACCCTAACCCTACTCTTACCCCAAGTGGCTGGTTTTCTCACGACGCAGCGGTCGGATTTTAAGGTGGCTCATATAAAAAGTGGTCGCAGAGCCACGCTTGGAAATCTGACCGAGTGTAGACTCGATCCGAGCACCTCGCTCCAAATCCAGTGCGGTAAATCCAGTGCGGTGCGCGTCCAGCCCACCCGACGATTCTTTCCCACACAATCTAAATCCAGCGCGGTCGCGCTGGATTTGCGTCTTTCGGTTAGGGTGCAAGAGGAAGAGAAGGAAAATGCGAAGCAGAGAAAGAGGTACGGAAGATATACGTGGGAGCTGGATGGTGCTGCACCAGGCAAACACACTATCAACCTCTATAACAGACTGGACTCGGAGCAGGCAGCAGTCCTGATTCAGTGCCGCTCAAACCACTGCCGACTTAAGCCCTATCTTCACAGAATAGGTCGAGAGGAGTCAGATGAGTGCGAGTGTGGCATGAGCCAGGAGACAATTAAACATGTACTACTAGAGTGTCCGCAGTGGCGGGACCCTAGACGAGAGCTGGTGGTAGCAGCAGGGGAGAGATGGGGGGATGTTTCCTTTTTATTAGGTGGATGGAGCGGATGGGAGGACCGGCACACTGGGAAACCAGTAGACGGTCCAAAGGAGAAGTGGAAGCCTAACTATACAGTAGTCAAGGCAGCCATTCAGTTCCTACAAAGAACCGGGCGGTTCCGAGATGAACATGGGGAGGCTTACACATCGAACCCACCACAAGAGATGTAATGGCAGCGAAGGAAGTAAACAGATTGGACTAAGAAGTGAGAAGAGGCTAAAGAACAGGATAATGTAAGGCTAAAGAGAGGGACGGCTCTTATACTACCTAGAATGTATCGTAGCCTGACAGAATCAATCAATCAATCAATCAATCTTTCGGTTAGGGTAGGAAGTATGCGTACTTCATAAGTCGGTCAACGAAGACGAGAATCGAGTCGTACAAGACTCTTATAAGAGGATCCTTTGACCTAGGTAGTTTGGTAACGAAGTCCAGTGTGATGGACTGCTACGGTCGTTTAGGTGCTTCCAGCGGCTGTAGGAGGCTATAAAGTGTATGTGTCGCGGCCTTACTTCTGATGCAAAGATCGCACTGTAAGACTACACGCTATACGGTTTTCCTCAGTCCTGGGAAGTAATAGTTCCTTATGATTCTTTCTATTGTCCTATCGATGCCCTGATGTCTGTGTGCTGGGGCTTCGTAGATGTCTTTTACTAGTGCTTCTCGTAGTCGTGTTGGTATATAGATGAGTTCTTTGAAGAGAAGCGTTCCTTCTCTATCTTGAGTAATACGCGGATCGTCCTTAAGCGCTAAAAGTTCCTACGCGAAGGGGTCCTGAGCGTATACTTCTCGGATCTTCTAATGCTATAGGTTGGCTTCGATGCGTAGTATAGGTAGAGTTTATCTAGTAAGGAGAAGCGATCCATCGCTATCCGCTATAAAGATTGTAGGGTGCGGCTTGGTTTTTTCTTCTATATAGTTCACTCTTCGGCTAAGCGCGTTAGCTGCGGCGTTCTCGGATCCCTTTCTATAGGTGATCTTGAAGTTATAGGAGGCCATTTCTTCCGACCAGTGAACCTGCCGTCGGTTTAATTCCTTAGTCGTGGTGAAGCGTGTGAGATTCTAATAATCATAGCGTACTACTACCTGGTGGCTTACTCCTTTAAGGTAGTGTCTCTATTGCTTAAAGGCTGAGACGATGGCTAGAAGCTCCTTATCGTGGATGTCGTAGTTGAGCTCTGCCGGGGTGAACTTCTATGAGTAGTATGTAACTAGGTGCTATCTACCTTCTTCATTAGGTTGGCTGAGGCATGCTCTAAGGGCGAATCCTGACGTATTAGTTTCCACTTCAGTGGGCTTATCGGGATCGTATATCCCGAGTACTGGGGCTTCGTAGAATATCCGTTTAAGCGAATTAAATGCCCGTTGCTGATCGTCTTCCTATTTAAAGCCGTGCTCTTTTCGCGTAAGCCTAGTTAAAGGTTCCGTAACTCTGGAGTAGTTCTAGATGAACTTCCTATAGAAGTTTACGAATCCTAGGAAGGACTGTACTTTCTTAATTGTCTTTAGTACTAGTTATTCTCTAATAGAATCCAGTTTCGAGTCGTCCATGCCGACGTGACCTGGGGTGATAATAAAGCCTAAGAACTCTATCCTCTAGACGTTTTATTCATATTTCTCGGGTGCGATAGAGAGGTTCTTTGCTTAGAGGACTTCTAGGACCTTTCTAATATGCTTCTTGTGTTCCTTAAGGGTTTCTGAAAAGATGAGGATGTCGTCGAGATAAGCTATATAGAAGATATCTAGGTATTCTCGCAGTGTGTCGTTAACGAGATTCTAGAATGTTGCTAGAGCGTTGGTAAGCCTAAATAGCATTACTATGTACTCGTAGAGTCCTAGCCTCGTTCTAAAGGCTGTTTTCCATTCTTCCCCTTCTTTAATCCTGACCAGATGATATCCTTCCCTGAGGTCCAGCTTCGTAAAGTACTTTGCTTTCCTTAACTTATCCTGGAGCTCGTCGATGCGAGGGAGAGGGTACCGGTTCTTGATTATGATATCGTTTAGCTGTCGGTAGTCGATATATAGGCGTAGCTTGCCGTTCTTTTTTGGGACAAAGAGGATTGGGTATCCGGCTAATAACGTTGAAGGTTGGATATATCCTCGTTCGAGGTTCTTCTTAATATAGTCCCTGAGTGCTGCTATCTCTTTTTCTGATAGGGAGTAGATGGGCTTGTAGGCTGGTTTCGTGCCTGGTTTGAGTGGGATTTCGTGGTCCCACGGTTAGTGCTTAGGCAAGTCTCCTTTTTCTCTTTCTTGATAAACGGTTTTTAGATCCCAGTACTCGCTAGGCACCGTTTCCATTTCTGGTATTGGAGGATATCTATACGGGTTGTTCTATATTTCCAGACTGCTGTGCTGTCCTCTTACGATCCTTGCAGGATCGTCGCCTTCTATAGGAGCGGGAGTATTCTTATTCTTTGGCCTTTCTCTTTGGGCTTTGGCCAGTGCTCTCTGTTGCACTGCCGGTGAGGGTTTGATGTATATAAGGTAGACCTGATGTCTTTGGCGTTTTATACGCTTGAATGCCTCTCCTGAGATTATCTAGACATTGATTTAAGGTTCTAGGGCTGCTAATTGCTTACGCGAAGCCTTACTCTTAGCCTTACGCCGCTTCCTCGTAGTCCTTCGTAAAGTATGTTGTACTTCTTGTTCCTTAGAAGTGTCGGTCTGGGTTGGTCTTACTCCGCTCGAGGTGTTGTATTTTACCGAGGAGGCCTCGTCGCTATCCTGGTCCTGACTTATTCCGTCCTTGAGGTGGCCGTTAATGTTACTGTCGCTGGGTCTTATGCCATCCTGATTGTCCGTACTAGTGGGGGTATCGTTTCGCTTAGTAGGGCTTATTCCTGCCGATGGGCTGTATTTTACCGAGGAGGCTTCGCTACCTGCGTTACAGTCCTAGTGCTGACTTATACCACTGTCGGAGTTGCCTACATAGTTGCCACATTCAGGCCTTACACTGGCTACTTCCCGTATTGCTGCTGATAGGAGTGTCCTTAGGGTATCTAGCAACCCTTTTTCCTTCTTTAGCCCTTGTTTTCGTAAGAGGTTCTCAAGGTCCTCTTAAAAGATAATGGAGTCTCCTTCTTTAAAGTCGAAGATAGGTTTCTGTGTCCTAATCCAGGGCATACCTAGAATGATATCGTGTCCGGGGACGCGTTGGACGTCGAGGGAAATCTGTTCCTAATGATTCCCTATCTGGAGGGTTGCTTCCTCCGTTTCTATCCTTACCCAGCCTTGTCCATAGGCTGCCTAGGAACCGTTAAACCCGCTGAGAGGGTATGGTTCCTGTTTCTTACGGTAGGGTATATTCATCTTCTGTACAAGCTCGTTGTGGATGAAATTTCCGCATGATCCTATGTCAATCAGGATCCTCGTGGGTACTCCGTTAAGTGTCCCTTTCGTCTTAAACTGTTTCTATAGGTTTGGTCCGGTGAGAGCTTCCGTGTTCGAGGTGCGTAATACCATATTAAGGGACCTAGGCTGCGGCCCCTGCTGTTGTCCCTTGGCTGCAGGGCCGTCTAGTTTTTTGACTGGTGCCTTTGGCCTTCCTAGAGTAGGAAGAGGTTGTTGTAAGTCTCTCCGCTTGGTCCCCATCCCTCTATTTCCCATTCCTCGATAACTCGGTGCGTCCCATCTTGCTATACGCGTACCGGGAACCAATGGTTTTCATTCTTCTGACGCCTGTGCGTTCTGCACTGATGGTCAATGTATGAGATCCATGCAATCTGTCGATGCTTCTTATGCCGGGGGTTGAGGCGTTCGTCGTCTTCTGGGAGGATCTGGTGACTCGGCCTTGGGATCTGTCGAAGGGCTTTCTATTTAAGGCCTGGAACGGCTATTTCCATACTAGGAAACATTCTTGCCCTTTCTTCTTCTTGGGCGAGTGTCCTCTAGGTCGCTAGATTGTCTTCAGGAGTGACTTCGTCTGTTTCCGTGTGACGATCCTTATAGACACGCGTCTCTCACAGCTGATCCCCCTGTACCTGCTAGGTGACTAACGCGAGTCCTGGCTGGTTGTCTAGGATCTAGATGCCTTGCTCCGACTCGCCGTGGTAGAGGGGGATCTTGGCAATGATGCCGTATTCCTCTACTTTCTCGAGGAGCCTGTTAATAGCACCTGCTAATGGGCTCTCCTCTACCTCTACGAGGTCCTTTTCGTCGGAGCTATCTTCCTCGGCCTCGGTACTGTCGTAGAATTCACCATCCTCACTGTTGACGATCTCGTCGTCGTGTGGGAATGACTCGATGATACCATCGAGGTCGAGTACTTCCTCGTTCCTGGTAAGCATGGCGATGCCTCTTGGTTTCTTCGGGTACCACCCTGTGGCGTCCTTGTCGCTCTGGTGGGTTGTACAGTCGTCGTTAAAGCAGGCGGTCCAGCTTAGCGCGTCGTGGTTTTCTTGTCGAGACACGACGGAAGCTTCCCGTTAAGTACTAGAGGTTTGCTTTCCTCCTTTCTTATTGCGGTTCTCTGGGCACTTAGGCGAGAAGTGCTTGTCGCTGCCATAGATGATACAAAGTCGGTCCTTGTACCGCTGCTTCTGCTCGTCCGTCTAGTTCGGATTAGGCCCCTTAGGCTTCTTGTCGTTGTGTCTGCTATTGTTGCCCTTCTTGGAGTCCTGTCTACTGGCGGCGTCGAGGGCTATAGCATCGCCTCCCTCCAGCGTGGTACGTTCGCGGCGTGGCTTGTTCGTGTTTGCTTGGTAGCCGCCCTTCTTCTTGAACCACCTGTTGGTGCGTCTCCTATCCATATCGGTGGCTAGGTGGACTAGTTCCGAGAGCGTTTCGGGTTCGTCGTGGTAAGACATAGCCTCTTTGATTTCGTCCTTCAGGCCTCGGTAGTACAGCTGTCGGAGTGTGTAGTCTGAGTGCTCTCCGGCGACGTAGGCTGCTTCCTAGAATTCGGCCGTATAGTCGAGTACTGACTTCTTCTGCTGGATCCTAAAGAGGATCTGGTTGGCACGCTTAGCCTCGTCGATGGTGCTGAATGCGTCTTGCAGCTGTTTGGCGAAGGTCCTGTAGTCGGAGAAGATGGCCTGGGTCTGCGGCGACCATTGCTAATATGGCTTCTCCTAGGTCTCTCTCTTGTATGGTCTAAACCACTTCTCTGCTGCTCCTCGGAGGAAGGTGCTAGCGTAGCGAATCTTGTCTGCGTCGTTGCTGAACTATCCTTTAGCGAAGTGTAGGTAGTCCTCTAACTGTATGAGGAAGCTTTGCGTCTTGGTACGCTCGCCATGGTAAAGGTCCGGCTTCGGCACCTTGACCTGGGCGGATGGTTTCTTTGCGGCATCTGGCCCGGTGGCCTGATCCTGTCGGTTCTTCAGGATGCGGTTTTCGACTCGCAGCTCCTAGATCATCTACATGAGTTCTCTCATGGTAGGCTCCGTTTACTCCTAGTGAGCAGGCTGAGCGGCCTCTTAAGCCGGTGTCTAAGGAATCGCTGGACGATCCTATCCTGCGCTGACATCCTCTATGTTGACCGTACTCATTGCTGTTTCCTAAACTCGTTAGGGGGTGATACCTTACCCGATGTTCTCTTACCCTTCCTTGCAAGGATGGTGGTTAAAGTGTAACGGCGGGCCTCTGCCTCTGAGGATCAAACACCAAAGAGGGTGGTAAGCCGTGTAGGGTTTACCTTGAGTGGGTACAAGGTAAGGGGAGGGAACAAGTATGAATGAATACACGTGACTGAGTACTGCGTGCGAAGGCCGTGTTACTAATCAATAGTATAGATTGATTATCGAAGTTGACCACGAAGGGTCAAGTATCTAGCTAAGTGAGTGTGCTTATATACTATAGGAAAGCTATGACAATTTGGTGTTGCTCCATATAGCCGGGCTACGCTAGGCGACGGTTGCTGTATGTCGCCCGGCTTATGAGGGCGATATGTGGGTCTTGGGTAGATCATCACGTGCACTAGTCACGTGGGGATGCCTTTTCTTGCGGGGTTCCTTCGTGAGCCCCTCACCTTTCTGCGTCTTCAGAGACTGTGCCGTAACACCGATGTCCAGTGAGTCCAATGGGTTTAAAGTCTTAGCTATTGTTAGGGCTCAACCTTAGGATGATCGCTGAAAGGTTTATTGCGCTATGTACGTTAAGCTAAGACTTAAAGAGAAGAAGAAGAAGAAGAGAACGACTTAAATACAATAAAGGCTTGTCGTCACGTGATCCGCCGATGATCCTCTGAGGCTTCTCCCGAGGCTCCAGACTCTAACATATAGGACTATTTATATAGACGGTATCGAGGTATTTAATCCCCGTCTCTAAGAATAAGAATTCGCCATAGAGAATCGCCTACTTAAAATGTCGTTCGGCACCCTCTCCATTAAGGACAACGCCATTCCATTATTCTCTCCACCCTACTCCAATAATCCCAACAAGTTCTCCAAAATCACGATCATCTCCATCGCCTACCGGGTCACCCTAGCGAGCGTCCAACACCTCGTCCCAGATGTCCTCGAGCTTGAGTCCGAGCCGCTGATGACGACGTGGTTTATCGACTATGGGATGAGCAGCGTCGGCAGCTATAAGGAGTTCCTGCAGTTCGTCGAGGTAACCTATAAGGGCGAAAAGTTCAACTACGCGCTCTTCCTCGCGCTTGACAACGAGGCAGCCATCTTCGCCGGCCGCGAGGTTAAATTTTGGCAAGTCATTCATTTCGTATCCATTCTTGACTTGAAACGAACGGTGACTGTTCAGACTGTTGCAGATAGCATTTGCGTCAAGGCCGAGTGAGTCTTTCCTTTCTGCAATCTTGCTTGATCCCTCTGAAGCGGGTGATTTGACTCAATTCTTCAGAAACTAAAATTGAAAAATCCGACGCCGTGGGACTCGTGGCATACGACATGAGCGACTCGCTAGAAGGAAAATGGTGGAGAGCCGGGGGTTCTCCGTACCGGAGAACCAGTCAAAGTGGGGCCTGAACTGATCCCCCACTTCGTACTTGACGACTTGGATGTCTTCAAGATGGGAGACTGGCATGTATCCCTGGAAGTCCACTGACCGCTTCTCGATGCATGAAACAACGGGGTCGTTCGGGACCACTGCGCTCATGGACGAGCGGATTTCGGGATCGTAGGCGTCCAAGTTGTCACCCTTGGACATTGGAGACCTCATGTAATAAGGCACGCTACAGCCGACAATCAGCATCAAAGAAACCTAAGGCTACTAGCCGGGGTCATACGCCAGATTCAACAGGTACTGAGTCTCCTCAAAGGTGAGGTAGTTCTCGATGTACACGATCAGAGGATCGGTGGAGAACATGTGCGTCTCCCACCGATGGTCGGGACAAGCAGCAGCATACTCTGCATGCATCGCGGCAAAGTCAATGTCGGCTATGCTGGTCTGGACAGCTGAGGAATTCGTTGAGGGTATCTCCGGCGTAGGCCTTAGGCAGCCCACAACGTCGAGAAGATGTCCTTTGAAAATTCAATAAGCAAGTAGCGGCGCTCCGTGCATTGCGTGGCATTCTCCCCGCAGATCGTTGGCAGCCTGGCCGGCCTTACCGCACCATCATGACACCTGCGTCGAAGAACAGTGACGGCCGCCAAAGGCGGAGGGCTTGCCGACGAGAAATTGGTGTCGTGGCGTCAACGCGGAATTGGGTATTTCTGCTCCTTCGGCGCATTTACACTGACGAGCAGCCGCCTGTCGCCCTCGTCCCCAGTTTGCTTCGTGTCATTCTTTCATCACCATGAATTTCAAAGACGGCGTTCCTTCATCTTCCTCTCCGTCCTATCGCGCATCAGAAGAACACGGTCTCAGTATTGGAGACAAAGCCTTCCTTCTTGCCGAAGATAACCAAAAGAAGTTCCGCGCGCGCCATCAACCGCTGAGCTTGCGCAACATTTCGTTGGTGTTAAATTTTGCCTTCTTCATCGCGGGGCTGTCCGTGTGGGCACATGCCCACTACCTACTCCGTAGCTTCAGCTGCGATGGGAGCATCAAGGAAGATCACTTCGGGCCTGATGTTAAACATCGCCTCTTCAATTTTTAGCTCCAAGTGCTGACCCGAATCAAGTTGTGTATGACACCGAGATTACCTTCCAGCCGCACGCGTACATGGGCAGACCCCCTTCAAATGAAACGGACGAGATGTGACAGAGAATCTCCCCTCGTGAATATGCCCCAATACTTTGCTTCAACAGAGAGCTGACAATCCGGCAGCCGGCGATGGCATCGTCGAGGTTCTGAATGAGGCAACGGAAAATCTCCCTGCTTCACTGCCTGCCAGGGCTCCCAACAAGCAAGCCAAGCAAGCCAAGCGGCCCTTAAGGGCCGCTTGCAAGCAGCCAGACCTCCGCTTGACTTATCAAGCGCTTGACCCGCTTGGCTTGCTAAGCTTGCAAGCGCTTGCTAAGCAAAAGTCGTGATGCTTGGCATGTTGTTGCGGCTCTTATACCTAGAATAGGTTTGGTACGCTCTACGGCTCCGCGCCCGCCACCGCGCCTACCGCCGTAGCCGGCCCTACTACCCTCGCTACCCTCGCGTAGGCCGTTCTATAATAGATAATACTTCTTTAGACTTATCCTATCTATCTATACTTTAAGTATTAATCCGTCTTAGTAGCCTTTAAAGGCCTTATTATACTAAATACTTAGCTAATATTGCTTAGCAAGCGCTTGTCAAGCAAGCGTATATTTCGGCCTGCTTATCAAGCAAGCGCTTGATAGGTTAGTCAGCTATCAAGCACGCTCAAAACCGTGCTTGCTTGACGCTTGCTTGCTAAGGTACTAAGCAAGTAGTGCTTGTTGGGAGCCCTGCTGCCTGCACCCAACAACAACGAAACCCACAAGGTCTACGGAATCTCCATATTCCACCAACTTCATTGCCTCAACTTCCTGCGTTTTGCCTACTGGCCTGAGTGCATTACCGAGATGCCTGCGGATGAGGTCGGTTACCTCCAGGATCACTGCCTTGACTATATTCGCCAGGCGATTCAGTGTAACGGTGACGTTACCTTTGAGCCCCTGACTGAGGCTGGTATCAACGGCATGGGGGCCATTCATCGATGCAGGAACTTTGACACGATCTTTACGTGGGGCTATCGGCATCGTTCCGACAAGATCAAGGGTTCAGGATACACAGCAGGAAAGGTGACGCATACTCCGGCGCACCGCAACCACCTTGGTACCGATGAGGAGGACGAGGAAGGGAAGAGCGACGGACATCACGATTAGGCTTTTCCGGCTGATCTAAAGTTTGTGCACCTAGATAGCATCGATATCATCGTTGGCAACTTTGCATCTTGTGTACTGAAGTCCGATTGGTGCACGTGATAGAGTTTATGTGACTGAGCCATGATTTTGAACTCACGGGAGGATTGCCGCGAGCCGACGCTTCGCCACTAGACTTTAAGTATGCAATCGTTTATTTGTCGACGCCACGATCCTAATTGGAACTTACGTCACATTAAATTGTGAAGACGACTCCGTACAGTTGATGTAAACTGTGGAAGTGCCTCTCTATTCTCCTTAGAGAACAAAAACCTTTGATGCCCACAGTGATTAATGAAGCTGTCTATGTGAAGAAATCAGCCTGAACAAAAACTGGCGTTTATACATGTGCCAAAGCCTCTCTAATAAATAATACCAGATGTCTTGAATGTGGCAATTGGTCTCCACCGCCGCAGTCCTGCCGAGTCATCTTCTTGGCCACCAAATGGTGAATCGATTAAGAGGATCACCTCTTTCGACCAACCTAGGCATCGTCGCCGAGTCCTCGTATTTGTTTAGCCAAGTCACTTAGTGATTTTAGTTCACTTGTTTGCTTGTGGAAATCGTTATCATTTTGGCCTTCAGCTGAGTAGTTTGCTTGTTTTCCCGGACGGCTAAAGATCTGCCTACATCTGGCCTCTGCGGCGCTGCTGCACGCCACATACCCTAACAAATCCATCTCATTCCAAAGGATAATTCTAACAAGACACTGTAGGCAGGAATAACACCGAAGAAAGGCTGTAAATTGGTACTCCAGCATCATTTCTCAAATCCCATTGCACTCCACTGAGAAATGACCCTTTCCTGCAAGCTGTTTGGATAACTCTCTTTGAAGCTTGCCGCCTCCCAGTCTTTTCCTGTTGTATACTCTACAGGAAGCAGAGCATCACTCACTACCTTCCCACCTTTGACCGGGTTGAAGGCACCATGGCCGTTGTATGGAATCAGAGGGAAGGCACGCACATCCGGATAAAAAACTTCGTCATCACCAGGACGGCAGCGCGTGCTAAAGGCCCACAGAACATCGCTACCTTCATAGACATCGATATCGTCTCCAACCAGCACCAGCCGATGAATCGTGTACCCAACTTTGTGATTGAAGACCAGATCGCCCACACGACGGCTGAGCTCTTTCGAAATCTTTGTGGTGTTTAGCGTCCGTAACGCAGTCGTATCGACTTTGAGTGCTACCCAAGTCACCTGTGTTTCGAAACTCGCGAATGTGTCTGTGATGGGTAGTCCGTTCTCCTGGCATAATTGCCGGATTTCAGCTGCGGCGAGAGACCCGATCATGGTATGTGTCTCATCTGTGAGGCGGCCAGCTGCGCAGACGGGGAGAATAGCATTGTTCCGGTAAGTGATACAGTTGACCCGGTACCTGTGCCACGAATGGTTAGCATTCTACGCAAGCTGATGCAGGGTGTATTCCGTACAATGGTGACTGGTGCGAGTCTCCGGGAAAGCAATAGCCATGCATTTCTCCAAAAGGCCCCTCACGGGCCGTTTCGGTAAGGGACAGGGTGCCCTCAAGTACAATTTCCGAGGTCGCTGGTACGAGATGGTCGTTGGTCTCGCACTGCACGACGTCCATAGGTTCTCCGGTCATAGCCCCGACGTACTCAGCTTCACTGACCCGGTCGGGAAGCGGCATCGACGAGGCCATGACTGCGGCAGGAGGTGCTCCAAGTGAAAGCGCCCATGGAATGTCGACACCGCGCCCCTCTTTCTTCCAGAGTTGATGGATTTGCCACAGGTGCTGAGGCTCGATGACCAGCCCAGCCAGATGCCGTTGATCATGAACCATAGCGCGTGCTATTGACCAATTGGTCCATGTCCCATCCGGTGACTTAATTATGTTGATGCCGTAGGTTTGGAGATACCTTCCGCCGTCGCCTTGGTGAATAAGTGGCGCCGGTAATTTGGTAAGATCGATTTCATCTCCGACTAGCTTGTTTTCCTTGCAAGGCCCGGTAGCAAGCCTACGCGGCGGAACCAGAGGTGCTGTCTTCGCAGAGAGCATCCGATCGAGGATCTGTTTCATGCTGGCGTGCGGGGGAAGCGCGAGGTGGTGTGCTAATCTACCGTATCTCCCTTTGGATGTGCTTCGTAGTGCACCAGGCCCGCCGAGGATGCGGAACAGACCTTGATTGGCACCCTTTACGTTGTTGAAAAGGGGTGCCTTATCGTTCAACTCATTGGACCGCCGAATAATAGCTGCCACTTCGAGGTGAGGATCTTTCTCAGTGTTTATCTCAGCGATATCGTGGTCAGCTTTCAGTGCTTCTACGAAAGATCTGAAATTCAAGTGCGGGGATTCGAGGGCGGAACGATGGACCTCTCGGGTTGACACGTAGGCTGGTACAGGAATGCATCTGATGAAGCGTTTCGATTCATTTCTCGCGCGCAAGGACAGCATCTTTGTGGTGGTAAGAAGCAGTAGAAACCTGGATGATGCAGAAATCTGAAGCGAAAAAACTCAGTAGATGAGAGAGTGACCATCCGCAAACTGCTTCCGACAGTTTCGATTCGTTCAGTGCCCCGGATGATCCCGCAGCGACACATACAGCGTATTCGACTCGCCAGCAGAATGGGTTGTCGTCGCAATCCTTGGTCAATGCGTAGCTGCCGGTGTTCATCGGCGAACTTCTCCGCTCTGTACTCCTCTTTAATCCCCTCTTGGCTTAGGATTCATGTCCCTGCGTGTCCGTGAGTGGATCGGACATAAGCCCCACACCGGAGAATTTAAAGATCTGCGGATATGGCGTGTTGCGAGGGGTCTGCTGTAGTCGGAGGGGCATCTTTCGTTGGCGCAACGCTAAGGTAATCCACCCTTGCTGATTTGGCACGGTGCGCTTTACCCCCGCGCTAACGATGTGTCTTCTATCACAGTATAACGACTCGTGTAACGGCCCATTTGTGACGATCGTAATTATACGCCGTTCGAATTACTATGTATATTCACAACCTGCTAGAAAAAGCTAGTCGGATTGAGCCAGGGATGGATCCGATTCGCCTGCGAACATAACACGCCAATAGTTAACAAAGTTGGTTTAGCACCACTCCGTACCATGAAACAAGAAGGATCACCCTCCTTCCAAATATATGGGGCTTAAGAGCAACGTCGCTCCTCGGTTGGGAGACGTCTTGAACAGGATCATACCATTATGAAGACGTTTCCAGGCTGTCCTTGCGCACTGAGTTTCCCAGCTCTATACGAGTCTAGGAATGCTAAGAATTAGGGTCTGTAGCATAAAGATAGACCGAATCGATCCCAAGAAATGCATACCGACTAAAATATAGCCGGTTTAGAGATATTGACGTGGACCAGCAACAACTGACTCATGTGAAGTTGCGTCTTATGCTTGGCAGCGCAGGTCAAGGTTGGGATGACAGTAGTTCACTCCGGTTCTCCTTTTAGACCTTTCGTACACCGGGTCGGTTAACAGGACTCCCGAGCTTGTCGTACGTAGTGCAAGCGAGGTGGGTTTGCTTTACGAATCAGAGGGCAGCGCTGCAGCCATAAACTCTTACCGCTCAGATCCTGCAGCGCAGGGTGAATCCGTCTGATTGGTGGGCCAAACACAACTCGGCCCTACCATGTAGGTGTAGCACCACAACTGCCAGCAGTCGCGTGCTATGAGTCATGCACTGAAATCCCTAAAGCCCAAGGTGCCAACGGTCGGAGCGGAGCTAATTTTGCGGACACTGTGCGTTGTTCATACTTCCACCACAGAGTATTGTTTAAAAAGGCTAGTAAATAGAGCGCATCCTGACAAACAGGCTCGTCGAGATTCCTAGAGAAACGGTGACCTTACAACCAAAGTCTTTGTACAGCCGGAGAACTTTCTCCCGTGAGAAATCGTCCGAAATGACTCGGATTGCTCGGAGATACGAAGTCCCTGAGGATTGCCCGGGGAAGCGGGTGCACCTTCCCCCAAGCAGTAAATCATTCAGCCCCTCAACAGGCCATTGTCAATGCGCATTGAGAGCGTTGAGCATCAGCCTCTCAGATGTTGAAATTTGACGCTCTTGACTAGCTCAGGGCTACCAACATGAGAAGTGACTGCGCGATCGGAAGATACGCGGTCGGGAGCCCGAGCTGGAGCTGTTTCTCCTTCTCCTTCCCACATACTAGGGTAGTTTTACATCTCTTTTTGAGTGCAAGTATACAAGAACGACGGCGACGTTGAGTGGGCAACGATCAGTTTGTCTAGATTGACATATCCCTCACAGGCCTATCCCCCAGCCATGGCCGATGCCGCGGTTATCGAGACATGGACTTTGTACAGCGTTGGAACACTGGTCATCGCCGCTCGAATATATTGTCGATGGAAGATGGTCGGCATTCAGAGCTTCAAACTGGATGATTACATGATCTTTTTCACCTGGGTGAGTAAATCTCGCGCAGTGTCCAGAGCTGTAGCCTTAGAAACCCCCGAAAGCAGACGAGGATTCACCGAAGCTCTTTCCTGTCCCTCCAAACTGTCAGCTCTAACATATTTCAAAATTCTCCATAGATCAGCTACACCGGCATGACCATCGCTGCCCATCTCGTGGGCCTACACGGCGATTTGGGTGCCATTCCTACCAACCAACGCTTAAGCCTGACGCAAGAACAGGCTGATTCGCTCATCCTTGGAACCAAGTGGTTCATGGTAGGGTGGTACACATACGTGTCCCTCATCTGGTCCCTCAAGGTCAACATGCTGTTCTTATACCAACGGGTGGTAAACGGGCTGTGGGTTGCCAAGTTCATCAAGCCGACCTTGGTGCTGGTCGTGGGCACGTGGATAGCAATCCTCATTCTGGTCTCAGTCGCATGCAGGCCTTACGATAGAATGTGGCAGGTGTGGCCGGACCCTGGAAGTAGGTCTCGCACACGGCTCCAATGAGGCCACTGCTAACCCGGCGACAGGCGTCTGCAAGGCGCAAGGCGCAACGTTCCTGATACCGACCTTGGTCTGCAATCTGATCACAGACCTGTGCATTATGGCCATTCCCGCACCGGTGATCCTGCCGCTCAGGACCACCATATGGCGCAAGATTGGACTGTACATCCTTTTCGGGGCTGGCATATTCGTCATGACAGCGGCGGTCCTACGCGTTGTCTTCGTGCTCGGGGTAAGGCTTCCGCCCTCCTTTTTCACGACACCTGTTTCACGACAACTAGTTCTGACGCATCCGGCACGTAGCTCAAAAACGGCAAGACTGCTGCCATCTGGTCCTGTCGCGAGGATATTGTGGCCATCTGCGTCGGACAAGCAACCATGGTCCGCCCCGTCTTCACCCGCAAGTTTTGGACTGGCGAGTACGGTCCTGGCTCGAAGGGCGTGTCCGGACCCAGTGCTCGCTCCAAGGACGGGCCGATCTCGTTTGAGCTGGCTGATCAAACCATCGGCGGAAGCGGAAGGAAGCAGTCAGGGTTTCGCAAGAAGGACCCGTACGCCACGACAACGATGCTGGCAACAATGCAGGAGAGTGAGTCAATGGAGAAGATCATCGACAGCGCAAGTGCAAACTCGGAAGGCGCGGATGGCTCCAGGGAGAGTGTGGGTTCCAGAAGGCCCGAGAGACCCGCGGATGTTGAAAGTGGAGGACACCAGGGAGATGCCAGGGCGAGCAGGCACGGGGAATTCCTTCAGCCAGGGTATCAACATGCGGGAAGGACTTGAGTCGTGGCCGTGCCCGGCAACAAAAAATCATTGTAGTAATTCTCCTTGGGCGGCCGCGGCGTTACAAAATGCCAACCCTAGACATCACGACATGCGACCACCGTCCCATCTTTGAAATGTATCCACGTGGATGCCCAGCGAGTCCAGCATCCTTCCCACGCTCTGATCCACGATGTCCTGGATGGACTTTGGCCTGGTGTAAAGCGCCGGCACGGGCGGAAAGATGACTGCTCCGGCGCGCTGCAGAAACGCCATATTGTCCAGGTGCACCGCGCTGAGCGGCGTCTCCCTCACCGCCAGCACCAGCCTGCGCCCTTCCTTCAGACACACGTCTGCTGACCGCGATATCAAGTCGTCGCAGTATCCAGCTCGCACTGCTGCCAGCGTCTTCATCGAACACGGCACAACGATCATGCCGTCATGGAGAAAGCTGCCGGACGACGGTGGCGCGGTCATGTCCTTGATGGCATACGCCCGGGTGGCCAGCGACTGGACGTATTCGATGGGGACGTCCGTCTCATACCGCATCGTGGCGATGCTCCATTTGCTGAAGATCAGGTGCGTCTCGACGTCCAGGGCGCGGAGAATCTCGAGCAGACGGATGGCAAGCAGCGCACCAGATGCTCCCGTCACGCCCACGACGAGGCGGCGTTTGCGTTGGACGACATTCGGCAGCTTCGCCGCTTCGTCGGAGCTCCCCAGGTGGATGGCACGCCAGTGCGGAGCGGGAAGCCCATCCGGAGCCGCAGAATGCTGCCCATTTCTCGTGACAATGGTAGGAGGACGCGATTTTGGTAAAGAACGAGACACTGCTCGGAGCCCGAATGGAATGTACATGTCACGGACTTGGCGGTAGGGTATTCGATGTGGCTGTAGGCTTCCATGTCCGCTCTCTATATCTCTTGTGCCCAAGTCCTCTCTCTGCAATACGTGTACACGTACGAAATGATATGTCCTCTGGGATCCGACATCCTGGTTATTGGCCTTTGTTCCGGGCCAATCTGGTGGGTTTGCGGGGTGGAATTCGGCCTTTTTAGCCGAATACGCCGTACGCGGGGGCAAGCCGACCGCAAGGGGGATTTGTGGTCGGGTCGCCGGTGGGTCAACAAGGCCAATGCTCAACAAGAGCGTGGTCTGATTTCTTTTCTTCACTGTCTTCCTCGTCCGTGGAGTATTTTTTATCTTATCTCTCTTTTACTACGTAGGGAATAGCGCTGGCCGGCCGCAGCAGCCCCAACATGCGGTGTGGAAGCCAAAGCAGCCAGCTCTCGGGCCGAATACGACCCCCTGCGCGGGGCACAGCGTTTAGATAACCGTGAGCATGCTCCTTCCTGCAGGACTGCGGGCAGTTTTCGACATTCCGAGCGCCATGGATGGTTTCACGCGCAAGAGCTTCACCACTTCGCGGTCGCTTACCTATACCTACTTCGACTCCGGCGCCGCGGCAAGCACGTCCAATGGCAAGCCGGCGCTGCTCCTCCTCCACGGCTTTCCCGATGGCGCAAAGCTCTGGTTCAAGGTGATCCCGCACCTGCTCCCCCTCGGGCGACGCATCATCGCCCCCGATCTCCTTGGCTACGGTGGCTCCTCCAACCCTACCGATGCCGCGCTGTTCAACTCCAAGGCCATGACGGCCGACGTCGCGGAGCTGCTTGCTGCAGAGCACGTTGAGAGAGCCGTCGTGATCGGACACGACTGGGGCTCGGTGCTCGCGACTCGCATGTGGATGTGGCAGCCGCAGCTCGTCGCCGGCGTGGCCATGCTCAACGTGCACTACATCCCGCCCGGCCCCTTCGACCTCGCCGCCCTCAACGAGCTGTTCGAAAGCGCAACCGGGCTGCCGCGGTACGCGTACTGGGACTTCTTTGCCAACCAGGAGGACGCGGCCGGCATCATCGAGAAGAACCTCGAGACTTTCTGGACCGTGTTGCACGGCGAGAAGGACCACCTCATGGGGGAGCATTGGTGCAAGCACGGCGCTATGCGGAGTTTCGTCGAAGCTGACGAGTGTCTTCCGCTACGCGAGTATGCGAGAGCCGAGACTGATGGGAGACTGAAGGAGGAGTGGTTTGCGTTTGTGCAGGAGAGAGGCATCGCGAGCTCGCTGTGCTGGTACAAGGCACTGGCGCATGGCCATCACTGGAACGTGGAAAAGGAACTACCCTCCGAGCGGCTCCCTATCAAGGTGCCGAGCTTCTTTCTGGGATGTACCGGCGACGATGTCTGCCTACCCGCGCTTATCGAGCAGAACAAGGAGGCAGGATTGGTGCCGGACCTGACGGTGCAGGTGGTTGATAGCGCCCACTGGTCGCCGTACGAGAAGCCGGCTGAGATTGGGAAAGGGCTGAGCGAGTGGATACTGGCGAAATGCTGAGCGTGTGCAATGTATGAAATCCTTTATACCATCTGTACGAGAGTCTCCATTCGGCGCTGAGCGATTAAGCTGGGTGTGGTGCAAGTCATGAGCAAAGGATTGTCGAAGTGTCCGCGGCAGATGCGCCGGGACCAGGACATCATGCCTATCGTGGTGTCGCTTTCCGCATCGTAGTCTACGGAGCCACCGCTCACAGAGAACATTATGCGCAACTATAGGGCCCCACTCCGTTGACTGTGGCAGCCGCCGAACATCTCGCCGTGCCATGACTTGACTTCTTGCTCGTCTTGAAAGTCGGTGTATGACTTGGCCACGACCTTGCCCCCGGTGCCCAACCTGACTCCCTCTGTCAGAAGCCGCTCCTTATTCTTTGCATGTTGTCCCTGATCTCCCCGCTCACCGCCGTACATACCCACCCACTCGTGACTCGTCCGTCGTAGGCTAAAACTCCGAGACAGTGTATGGGAGCGGAGGACTTGTAGACGAATTTCTTTCCTTCAAGGAGCTCAGGAGGGTTAAGGACGTGGTCTGGAAGTCACTTGATCCGAGTTCCGATCTTCAGCAGGCGCTTTTCCATTTCGTTTCTCGGGACGGAAGGCCCGGGTACCTTCCCGCTCGTTGCGTTTTCCCCTCGGAGCTTCCGGTTGATCAATTTGGTCTGTGTCTACGGCTCCGGCTGCTATGCCGTCCACATTGCAAAGGCCGCCTTCAGCTGAGCAGGCACCATGCTCCTCGCGAACGGAGGAATTTGATGGATCCAGGGCCTGCCGATCTCAACGGCGCTTCCCAGGACGATGCAGGCGAAGCAGCGGTCGAGGTACTACGTAGACGGAGGCGTGTATCTTTGATACACGCATGCGGGGCGTGGCGACTCGCTCCTCCTCCGTTTTTCTGCCTGTGCCATTATCTAGAGTTTAGGTCGGCGTCTTGCATTGACCGCATCCTGTTTGCCGCTGGAAGTGCCTGGTCCTGCATCTCTCGAGCTAATACTTAAACCGTAAACCGCTGCCTCTGGCACAACCGCAACCCTGCCCTTCTGCACACTGAAACCCACGCTTGAAATCATGGGCGACCACAGAATCCCCGCAGACCTCGCTGCCATGGCCGCCGCCGCCCATGCCCGCTCCACCCACACTTCCTGGTCGTGTCTGCAGGCCGACAAGCTCAGTGGCGGCTCCACCATTGTGCTGGATGGCCAGTCCCTGACCATCGCTCAGCTTGTCGCTGTCGCCAAGCATGGCTCTCAGCCTGTGCTGGACAAGAGCCCGAGCATCATCAACCGCATCGACAAGAGTGTCGAGATGCTCAAGCGTCACTTAGGCCGAGGCGACCTCGTCTACGGTAAGCCCATCCCGCAGCACACCAATTTGAATATGCTAATATGGGCGCAGGGGTGAACACGGGCTATGGCGGAAGCGCCGACGTTCGTACCGACGATGTCTACTCTCTTCAGCAGGCCCTCGTCCAGCATCAGCAGAGCGGAGTCCTGACCATCAATGACACAGCCAGGTCACTGCTCGGCCCTAACCAAGCTGCCCTCCGCCAGCCCGAGGACTTCGGCTCTCTATCCATGCCCACTTCTTGGGTGAAGGGGTTGATGGTCTCGCGCGTGAACAGCATCATTCGCGGCCACTCGGCTGTATCTCTCCCGGTTATCGAGGCCATCATGGCTTTTCTACACCACGACATTACGCCCGTCATCCCCTTGCGTGGCAGTATTTCCGCATCTGGAGACTTGCAGCCACTCGCCTACGTCGCCGGTGCGCTAGAGGGCAGTCCTGACATTTTCGTGCGAGTTGGAGGAAATCCTCCCGTCATAATGTCCGCCAGTGAAGCGCTAAAGTCCTACAATCTTCGTCCAGTCGTCCTTGCTGCCAAGGAGGGCCTGGGTCTTTTGAACGGCACGGCGGCTTCCGTCTCAGCCGCATCATTGGCGATCTATGAGGCCAATCACCTCGCGCTCCTGACCCAGGCACTAACAGCCATGGGTGTGGAGGCTCTTTGCGGCACCGCAGAGTCCTTCAGCCCTTTCATCGCCAATGTCAGGCCGCATCGGGGCCAAGTCGAGGCCGCCGCCAACATCCATGGCTTTCTCCAAGGCTCACGTCTTGCTTCCGGTCTCGAAGCCCAGGGCCAGAAGGACATGCATATCTCTGGCCTTTGCCAAGACCGATACCCGCTGCGCACCTCTTCGCAATGGATTGGGCCACAGCTTGAAGATCTTCTTCTGGCCAATGAGCAGATCTCTGTCGAGTTGAACTCCACCACAGACAACCCCCTCATAGACGCCGAAGCCGATACCATCTATCACGGCGGTAACTTCCAAGCCGCGTCTATCACGTCCGCCATGGAGAAGGTCCGAACTTCTATTCAGATGCTCGGCAAGCTCCTCTTTGCACAGGGAGTTGAGCTCATCAACTCAAACCTTAACAGGGGCCTCCCTCCCAACCTCGCTGCGGACGATCCTAGCCTGAGTTTCGCCTGCAAGGGCATCGACATCAACCTGGCAGCGTACATGTCTGAGCTGGGCTATCTGGCCAACCCCGTCAGCAGCCATGTTCAAAGCGCCGAGCTCCACAACCAAGCCGTCAACTCCCTCGCCCTCATCTCCGCGCGCTACACCCTCCAAAGCATAGAAGTGCTGAGCCAAATGTGCGCCGCCTACCTCTTCGCTCTTTGCCAAGCCCTCGACCTGCGCGTCCTGCAGGCCGAGTTCCTCGCCGAAGCCTACCCCCTCTTCACCGTCGCCGCCACCGCTGCCCTCGACCGCGCCAAGGACTCAGCCGCCGCCGATGGCCCGGAAAAGCTCCTCAACGAAGTCTGGAACGCGCTCAAGGACACCTGGAACGCCTCCACCAGCATGGATTTGGCTCCCCGCGCTGAGAAATCCGCCCGCGCCGCCGTGCTCGTCTTCCAGTACCGCGTCGGCTGTGCCTCGACCCTCGTCCATGAGCTCGAGGCAGAGCTCGCGCAGACGCTGCAGCGTACGTACGCCCAGCTCAGAGACCGAATGTTCGCGCAGCACGAGGTCATCACGCCGCAGTATCTAGGCAGTGCGGCGAGCAAGATGTACGCTTTCGTGCGGGGAGAGCTGCGCGTGAAGTTTCATCGCGGCTTGGTCGAGTACCCGAATTATGTGGTAAAGACAGAAGAGGGCGCGCCGAAGCCGTCTCTTCTGGTAGAGGAGAGGCGGATTATTGGGAGCGAGGTGAGCGTGATCTACGAGGCTTTAAGAGCGGGACTACTGCATCGGCCGGTGATGGAGGCGTTGAACCAGAACGGGATTTTCTGAACAGCAAGCCAGGGATTCGTGTTCTTACACTCTGGGCGTTCCCCCGCTTCTTTGTGATTTCAGCTCGGCATTCACTTTTCAAGCTCCAATATAAGGCCATGTTGTGCAGGAGTCATATCAATCGGCATATATAGACTATCGGATAGACAAAAATCACCTACGGACCATTCTACGCGCAGTTGCGTGACCATCAAACCAGGAACTCAACTCGACGCAACAGGCATACTTGTCTTGGCGCGAGCGGAAGTCAGCAGTGCTGTGATGAGAATGAGCTGCTCCTGCTGCGAGAGGCCATTGCAATATGGCGTTCATCGAGTGGATGTACAGGCACGGCTGTTGCCGGGTATTGGCGGTAGCTTGACTGGTAGCGGCTAATATTAGGTATAAAGGCCGGTTCAAACATTTAACAGGCTGCTGGTAGCTTTCCTCTTTCGTTACTGAATTACAACAGCAAAGGAGAGCCAGTCGAAGCCCCGGGTGGGTCATGGAAAGCATTTTCACCAGTCCAACGTTCTGGAAAGGACCATGGGTGGCTCGGAAGTTAGTTGGTTGCGGGTGGAGAGAAAAAGCTCGGCGGTGCGGAAGGGCCGGAGTTGGAGCTGGACTTTGCATTGTGTACTTCGTAGATCGAGATGCACTCCAGGATCAGGGTGACTCCCCTGGACGTGGATGGACACTGTCGCTAAGGAAACTCGCTTTAATACATGAGAGTGTCATCTATTCGTTAGTATTCGTGGGCTCCTTAGCCTTACCAAATCCCACCGCAATTGTAGATGGAAGAATGTATTTGTGCCTCCTTTCTTGATATCGGTAAGGCGGCTAGCTAGCCTATTCATACAAATCTTGTCCTTCTACTACCTATAGTCGTTAGAGCTGAACATGACTTTCTTGCTTTTCGTACCTTGTAGTTGTCAAGTCTATGGCCAATGATAATTCAACTACCCTAGGTCGAAACACTATAGTAATGGACCTAGAGCCCTACGCATCTCGTTGATTGCAAAATATATTACATCTTTATTTCTCCTCAAGCTCTCCAAGGCCTGTATATCCCTGGCAAACTACTGTGGAATGGGTTTAGGTTTCGTATTCCAGCTGTGGTTTGGTGATTGTGATACTTTCTGGAGCCGAAGGTATCATTCCCTGACTTGGATGGACAACTCGTTGTGCTGGAGCAAGCTATGGGAATTGCGAGAAGCGTGGAGATTGCAGGGATCGAAAGCCAGAATGTAAAGCACGGAGAGAAGAGTGGAAACATTGCATAGAGAGGGAGAGAGACAGAGAGAGATTGAGGCCAAACTTTATGACAACGTCAATAGTGAAGAGGAATTCAGCCCATGAATGACAATGTATTCAGTATGCTGACCTCCGCCGTCAAAGACAATAAGCCATTTACTTAGACCCGACAGTTGCTATCTGTGCGCTGGAAGAAATATAAAGAAAGATTGGAAAGAGCAACATCAGCTCACCTCCTGCCAGAAACATTGGTCACAAATTCGTTTTCTTTTCATGATCAAGCGAGTCAAGAGCGTCGAGGCCGGATAGGAGAAAGTTCATAGCTTGCCCTTTTTCCCACGCCTTTGCATACACCTCCTTCCCAGCTCCTGTCCCATCGGTTCCGTATCGGAGTCCAAATCCACTAACCCAGTTATCGAATGTTGTTTCGGCCTTCGTGCGACAGAGCCAACATGCAATCTTTTTCAGTCCTTCGCTGTTGAAGCCAGCCCGCGGGAAAGCTTCCATAACAGCGCGGTATTCTTCCAAAGTGATCAACTGTTCTCCGCCCGATTCCGCGAATCCCGGGCCAGCAAAGTCGGCCATGACTCCCAAGTGCGTGAGCGCAACCTCAGGTGCTGCGAACCGTGCGATTGACGGGGTGGTGTGGAGCGCAATCCCGTCCCACATGCGCTGGGCCCGAGCTTCGCTCCAACCTTCCAGATCTGGTGTGTCGGAAGCGTCGCTGTCCGTGGAGAATTTGCGGACGAAGTCCCGTGCAATGTTTGCGCCGTCAACCTCGAACCGCTTGTCGTTGGAGAGCAGCTCCTTCGATGTCGCCCAGCCCATGTCGTGGAGAATGCATCCGACCACCACTACCTCCAGGTCCACAGAGCTTTTCCTGAACTCGGGCAGCTTCTTCGACAGGATCAGAGCCCAATAGGCTGCCCGGGCTGTGTGATTGTAGGTTGTAGCGTCGCAGTGCTCTCGCGTAAATTGAAAAGCCTTTGCAGCTGCAGGGAAGTCTGGAACCTGCAGGCTAATGGAGGGTAGATCCGGAAGAACTTTCGGTAGCGTCATTTTCATAAAGGAGAAAGGGTTCAATAGTCGAGTGCTTTCGCGGTGAAGTTGAGGAAATCACTGTACGATGCTCCGATCAAAAGGTTCCAGCCGTTCATTACGGTCGGTGCATCCTATTTAAGCCGATTGAAATGATCGGGGCGTGCGGGATCGCGAAAGCCGTAGTCAGCAGGATGCACTTTGAAACGACGAATTGGCGAATTCCGGTTGGTGCCCGCAGCCGCATTGGTGGGGTTCCGAGAATCCAACTGAGCTTATCAATCGGCCGTACTACCACGGCAGTCGGATTACTCTAGTGCTGATGTTTTGACCCAGCTTTTATCGCATACATACTCCATAACGGGCTAGCTCTGCCGTGCGAGACGGATGATTATTTATCAATGTAGCTTGGCAAGCGCTATGGACGCAGGTCTTCTTCCTACAACCTCACAACCGAATTTGTCAGTGCGTTATCAAGCGAGCTCCCACAACGCACTCTCGGGGCTAAATCATAACATAACCACTCGTCTGACCTGCTACCTTTTTTCCTCAGTGGGGTTGGTCTTGCTTCGCGCGCTGAGATCTCTTAGTCCTTGACGCTGTTTCCCGCTGTCATCAAAGTTGCCTGCATGGAGCCAGGCCTCGAGATTAGCCTTCACAGTAGGCCACTCTGTATCCGTCATGCTGAACCAGATCGTATCCCTCTGCCTACCCTTCACAATCATGTGTTTTCTTCTTTAATTAGACCGTGACTCTCTTACAAGGCGATGAAGATGAACCAACCTGAAGATCCCCTCGTACACAAACCCAAGCCGCTCTGCCGCAATCGCACTCGGCTTGTTCAGCGCATCGGCTTTCCACTCTACCCTCAGATAGCCAAGATCTTCGAAGGCGTGCTTGAGCAAAAGATACGAGGCTTCGGTGGTCCCTCGCGTCTGCTTCAATCGTTCGCCAAAGATGATGCAGCCAATCTCGATCCTGCGGTGATCCGGCACAACGGAGAGATACGACATGACGCCAGCCGGCTCAGACGATGGGTCGGACGCAGCTCCGGAAAGAACGGCGTAGTAGTGTGGGTCTTTCCCCGCACTCCAGGCGTCAACGGCGGCTTTGCAGTCATCGAGCTTCAGGAGGGGCTCGTTGAACATGTATGTCCAGCGGTGAGCATTTGCTTTCCCGCCAAGGTGTTGGAAAATTGAAGCTGAATGTGTTGGCTGAAGGGGCACAAGCGACGTGTATACTCCGTGTAGGGGCTTGCGCAATGGGGCCGCAGCCCGCAGGGGGAAGACAAGAGGGCCAGTCGGCAGTCTCATTTGGAGGGCTGATGCACGAAAAGAATGAACACAGTAATTCTGATATTTTTGTCTGCCTTAACACTACCTTAAGTATCTGTTAATTTCCGATAACGTTTTAGGCGGGCTCGAGACCGATACCGTTTTTTTCCGGTCTTCCGTATCTTGCTAGTGAGCTAGGCGCACGAGTACCGAATCCGGTATGTTCATGCGAATGCTGCGCATTTGATTAGGTAAGCGTCAAACTCACTTACCAAGAGCGACATTTAAAGCCACCTGCAACCATTCCAGAGCCTAATCCTGAATGAGTATGTGCACGCGATCTAGACGCATCGGGCTCAGTCGCAGATTGCGCAATGGCCAGTGAGAGTCTATTCCGATCTCGATTTCCCAGCTTATTCGTATAGCCTGCAGGGTATTGTGGATCCCCTTCCATGGGTTATGAATTCCGCAAATCAAAGAGCATAGCGATTGCGTGACGAATGGTGTTTTCTTCGCTTTTAAAATTACTTGCAGGGAAACCGATCACTTGTGTATTTTACCGTGTGATCCAGGTCCGAAGATGCAAGGTATCCAACTGAAGCTCGCTGAACCCTCTTACTACCCAAGCAGGAACACATTCCGGTATAGGAGCTTTTATATCCGGTAAACGAGAAGACTCCTCATCCATTACCAAAGTGCTAGCAAAACGCGTATTGTGGCTGCAGGCGGATTGAATCGACGTGACTGTTCATTCTGGTGTGACTCATAGCCCCTCGTTGAAAGTGACTGATCTGTCCACTGCTCGCTCCCTCCCGTCTCCATTAAAGAATATCGAAATACTCCCACCTGTGAGCAGTCTCGGTACTCTGCAATTTTCTTTGCCCGCTGTCCAACATGGGCTCACTTCTAACCTCGGGAGAGCTTGAGCGCTATTTCAATTACATTGGGCTTCCTCAGACCTTTCGGACGGAACAGAAGCCTTCACCAGACATTAAACTGCTGATGGCGCTGCACACTCATCATATCTCTACCGTACCATACGAAAATCTATCCTTGCACTATGCGAAGGACGTCAATATCTCTCTTGACGTACACGTCCTTCTTGAGAAGTTCCTAGCGAATGGACGTGGTGGTTACTGCATGGAACATAGCATCTTCTTCAACAGCGTGCTGCGAGCTCTTGGATTCCAGGTATACCTGACTGGCGCACGGCCAAGGGCTCGTAGCGACGGTATCCCGGTCGGTGAATACCTTGGATGGTACGTATCCAACCAACAGCAACGCCACTATCTGACACGTAGCAGGAGACATGTGGTCAATATTGTCACTCTCCTCGACGGCGCTAAATGGGTAACCGATGTTGGTTTCGGCGGCGACGGAATGAGGCAGCCCATGCCGCTCGTCAAACACCACATCACGCAGAACCTCGGTCCGCAGGAGATCCGCTTCGACTACGCGAGCATCGACAACGAAACCAACACAAACGCACAGAGACCGAAAGTTTGGATCTACCAATATCGCAACGCACCGGAGCAGCCGTGGAACTCGTTTTGCTGCTTCACGGAAACGGAATTTATTCACAGCGACTTTGAAGTGATGAACTTCTATACCAGCACCGCTCCTGACAGCTTTCAGACTGTAACGCCGTTCGTGGTCAAGTTCCTTCGCAGGGATAACGGGGACGGGACATTAGAGATCTACGGCAAGCTGATGCTCGTCGGTGGTGACTTGAAAGAGAACCTCGGCGGTAAGACTCGTGTGGTCAAATCATGCAGGTCGGAGTCCGAGCGTTTGAATGTCCTGAAGGATTGGTTCGGAATGTCATTCACGGAGGAGCAGCAGGCCGGTATTAAGGGGAGAGTTTCAGAGTTGCTCCCTAACTAAAACACAAGAATCCACGGTGTGCACGATGAATCTATTTCCTGTATAAACGATCGACAGATACGTTAGCTACACCGCAACTCCTCTCGTCTAACCTCGCTTGCCGCTCCCCTTGGCTCTACCCTTTAACCTCTACAATTGAGACGCTTTCTCAGTATTAGCCGCTCTCATTTGCTCTACCCATTCACTGTAATTCCTCACACGCTGGCTCTCTCGGCTCCAGTTCTCAAGCTTTTCAGCCTCTACCAAGAGGTCCAAAAAACCCGCAATCCAGGTGTCATCGGCCAGGTTCGGTAGATTGCGAACATAAGCCTCATCTTCGGGGCTAACCATGAGCTGGGATCGGCATACCTTATGCGCGACTTGCTTGAAAGCAGAAGCTCGGCCGAGGCGTTTCTTGTAGTACTTCTCGAAGCACTTTTCAAGCTCCGAGAGTGGAATACCACGGGGAAGTGTGCCCCCGAGATGATTGCGGAGCTCGAGCAGGCGGTTGACCAGGCATACTGAAGACTCCATCGCTTGGTTAGCACCCATTGCGGCGTGCGGTGTCATCTAATTGTCGTCAACAACAGCTCGTTTAAAAGGTGCGTGAGAAGAGGAGTTATACCTTGTGTGCAGAATCTCCAACCAAAACCATTCTTCCAGAGAACCAGTTTTCGGCGATGCCTTCTTCCAAAGCAGTCATGAACATGAATTCTCTGCTCCGGAAAACGTCCGAGAAGACCACGCCATCGGAAACAGTCACGTCGGCCACTTTGTTGGCAAGCAGCTCTGCGTCCTCGTCCGAATATCTCGGGATGTTCTTGAACTCAGTAAGACTCTTGCGGTCCTCGAATAGGAACCAGAAAAGAATTCCATCCTTGCCGGAAAACACCAACACCGACACGTCTGGCCGGAAAATCCTGAAATTTCGACCAGCACGAAGACCCTCCACAGGCTTTGAAACGCCGAATACACAGTTGTATGTAGAGCCAAAGTCTTCAGAATAGTCAGTGTTGTATTGCTTCTTGGAGAGTCGATTCACTTACTGCGAGGATCCTTGACCAGATTGGGCAAAGCTGCTTCGATTGAACGACGGACAGCACTCCGAACACCATCGGCCCCAATCACAAATTCGCAGCTGATTTTGCTCCCATCGTTGGCAGTGACAACTGCATGTGTAGAGAAACTCTCCACCGATGATACCCTTTTCGATGTATGGATCCTCGACTTGTCTGTCAAAGTCTCGTAGAGAATCTCCAGAACGTGCTGTCGTTCCACAAAGAAGTCGGTGTATCCCAATCTTTGGATTAGGCTTTGTTAGCATCATAGTACAAAGGTTCTAAGAGGTGCTCACTCTTCTTTAAACCGTCGCATTCCTGTCAGAGAGTTAAGCAGATTGCCGTTGGCATCGCGAAGTTCCCACAAATCATGCGGCGCTGCAAACTGCTCAACCTGCTCAGCAACGCCGATCTGATCCAGAATGCGCAGCCCATTGGGCAACAGGCCAACACTAGCGCCCCCTGCGAAAACAATCGCATCTCGAGCTTCCCAGAGGGCATAGGATATACCGCACTGCTCTAAGACTTTGGCCAGAGTCATGCCGGCAATACCACCGCCGACAATGACTACGGTGGCGTAATCTTGATGAGACATGTTAGAGTGGTCGTTCGATGATGAAATTATGGTGAAGAAAGTAGGTGTTCTGTGCATACTATTCGAAGGGACGCAACGGGAGAGAAACGTATCTTATTTATCTTCATTGAAGCAAGGCGTAGCAATGCACGCTGAAGCATTTGGTCTTGAAAATGAATAAGCCGAGTGAAAGTATTCGGCCGAAGTTTGTACGCCACAACTTCGTGTTGTGGTCTAAAGTGGGTACTTCGGACTTTCGGGCCCTCACATTGTCCGCCGTGGTCATTGCGCCTTCCCCTCATATATATAGATCATTTCCCTCCTAGCTATAGTGGTCTACACCATAATCTTTAGCAGAGGTGATAGATTGCTTCGTCCGAGCAAAGAAGTTCCGGTTAGGTGGGTCGTTCCGAGCTCCGAACCAATGATATTCTTTATACTGGTACACGACTACGAGTTCTAACGGCGGGCCTCTGCCTCTAAGGATCCATGTTAAGGCACAGCCGTCCTAGGGACAAGAACGGGTGGACAAGAAGCCAGACAGGCGACGGGAACCCGCCGTAAAGAAAGATCCACCCGGATCACGCGGCTCACGTGACGTCAAGAGGCTGCTCTCAGTACCCCTCCCGAGTAGGGGCTAGAATAGAACAGAGCAATGAGAACATAACGGTGGCGTCGCAGACGAATATCGGCGAACAGAGTCTCTTATGGGCGGGTTCAACGCTAGAAAGCGCCAGCAAAATTGTGCCGACATCCGCGACGAGGTCCGCCAGCTCCGTCTCATCCAAAGTGCGCTGAACATCGAGAGCGAGCGCCGAAACTACCCTCCGCTATTGCTACCTACACACTTGCACGTGTCTCGCGGCCACAGTATTCGGATCTATTGCACTTGGTGCGCTCGGTGGCCCCGTTCCCGCCCGCCACACGTCCACCGCGCGATCCTACAACCTAATCCACTTAGAAGCTACAGGACCAACCGCGACCCTGCAACATTTGGCGTATACTTCTCAATTGACCACAATAAATCCCATACGTCGATTTTGCTGAGCAGGCAAGAAGTGACCGTTCTCTGGATGATAGCGCCTGCTCCAGTGTAGGTGTTTTTCCTTGCCACACTCTTTGCTGGAGTCACTGCAGATTTTAGTCTTACGAGGTGCTGCATACCGACCCCTGAACTTTTTTTCTGCGTTTCTCCCTCATCTATTCTCCTTGAATCCTTCTCCCCCATCATCAAGTCGAGATCCAACCCTCGATCCGTGTCCCGGAAGTTGAAGGTTACGTCGCTCAGAGCTTCGTCAACGTTGTCCGCTCTACCATTGTTGAGCCTGAACATGTTGTTGTGAATCGAGGCCCCAAGAAGTAAGTCCAGGAATAGAACCCCGTAGCTAAACAAACATTAGTCACGACTACCTCATCAATCAAGGCTGTATGCAATACCTTACCTGACAGTGACGCTCAGATTATCATGTGAACCTCCAGAAGGTGGCTTTGCCTTATGCATCAATAACACATCTCTCCAGGTATCACCAGAGCTTATCGGCTCGTCCAAGATCGAATATGACTACACTGCTCCAGTCTGCTGGTTGACAGGAACGTTAGCCGAAGCTGTCTCGATGATTGGCGCGCGTTGGAGGGCCCGCGCTGAAGGCACGTCGCGGAAGATAAAACGTTCGGCCTGGCTACCATTTTTGCGAAATCGGGAAGCAGCATGTCCATGGATCCACTTTGTCGTGAAAGTTATGGGGTATGAATTGGGATTTAGTTTTAGGTCAAGGGGTGTGTTGTCCGAGTAGTGAAGTGTTTGAAAGGTCTACAGCTGAAATTATTTACAGGCCCTGGACTACAACCATTCGCCTTCATCGACAAGCCGTGTGCCTTCCTCATAAGCCGTAACAACCTCTGACACCGTCCATGGCTTGTAATGGTATCCGGGAACGGCATTGGTATTCTCGAATGGGACTCCCATGAGCAGATGATTGACACACTTGGCGTAGTTCTCGTAGACATACGATTCCGGATCGTGCTTCACTAACCAGTCGCCAACGAATTTGCCGATCGCCTGTGGGTTCTGGGAAACAGCCTTCCAGTCTGTTTTATGGAAGAGCTGGCGATTCTTCAGCCCTGTTTTCAATGCACACGATGCACGTTGAAATCTGCATGCGTCAGTTACAGATGAATGAGAAGGAAGATTGGAGATAAGTATGATACCTCAATTTGTTGTGAACCCGCAGCGCCATGGGCACGTTGGTCCTCCCCGCCAACTGCAGACATGATGCAAGAGAGAATGCATCCTCCATCGCCATAGTCCCGCCAGCACCAGAAGTTGGCAAAAATGAATGTGCCGAATCGCCAATTTGGACAACTCGACCGCGAGGCGACACCCAGGTATCCTGTGGGTCACGCCACATCAGCTTCCAATCGGTGCACGTCTGGTTCGGCGTAGCTTTGATCATTTCGTGCACAAAAGGCGTCCATCCTTCAACATATTTCAAAGCCTTCTGCGAAGATGTCGTCTTGCTCCAGTCCTCTTCAGCCTCGCCGTCGTCCTGTGGTATGCTCAGTGATCTATACTTTACAGCAATACAAATGTACCTACCTTGCGTGTCATGACCCAGCATACCGTATTCCTACTCCTACCAACAACTACGTACGCATCGGGACCCAGGAACATTGCCGCGTAACTGTCGCGATCAGCAAGCCATTCGGCAATGACTGGATTTTCGAGAGCCACGGCAACCGGGTATGTGACACGATACACGGCAGAACCGCTACTGCTGGGCTTGTCCTTGTAGCCGGACACAAGCAGACAAGCCTTGGAGCCCACACCGTCGGCTGCGACGACCACGTCCGCTTCGAGCTTTCGGCCATCGCTGAGCATGACCCCGCCGGCTTTGTCCGTCTCGTAGTAATCGACGACTGTGGCGTTGAATTCGACAGTAATTCCTAGTTCCTGGGCGTATTCGTAGAGGAGCTTGTGCAGCTCCGAACGAGTGGTGATCAGCGCCGGATAGTCGGGGTTGGTAGCAGGGAATCGGCCGATCGACGTGCCGTCATATTTGCGCATGTCGAGAACCGAGACGATGCTGACATTGCGCAGGCGTTCCATGAAGTTGGGCCACTGTGCAGGTGTTCTCAGAGCAGATTGTTGCAGAGCAATCATATCACCTAAAGAGTTGTCAACACCGGCTCATCGTTTTGGAAGGCGTCCTCCTCCCCCATCAATTTCTTACCATAATCATCGAAGTCCGGTCGCCGGTCAACAAGTCGAACATCGTGCCCCTTCCGATAGGCCTCAATCGCAAACGAAAGGCCTGCGATGCCGCCACCGATCACCAAGGTGGACAGACCGCTGGAAGGGTACTGTTTGATAGAGGCCATTTCTTTTTTCGACGCGTTCTTGCTTTGAATGCTGTTGTATAGTCGTAGTTCAAGAATGTATTTGAGTATTTATTCTCTGCTGCTGCTGTTCAGGAAGCACTCGGAGTACCGGGCGCTGTCCATCCGGTGTAGATCCTTATAGCTAGCTATTGGCGATTTATAAGTTGATCGAACATATGCTTCAAAAGTTGCCGAAACTTCGGCTGAGGACAGTCCTTTAGGTGTGCCGCACCCGAGTTGAGCCGAGAAAGAGGACGCTCGGCATACCTCGGAAGAGAAAGCCGCACCGCCGGTTTAAAGCAGTGTGATGTCGACGCATAAATGTCTAAGCTTTTCAAGAGGCTTATTAATTTCATGATGGTTGGATTGAGGAGAGCTTTCGGGTCCTTTCCCGTCATCCCTCAGCAATATTGGTCCGTGTTGTGGGGAGTACATGATGAACGATGCTGATGGTTGTCACATGAGTCCTCCCGAAAAAATGCGGCATTGTAACCCTAAGCAAAGTCTCAAATAGCTCCAGACTGTCGGTTATTCAGCCTCGTGATAGAAAATCTCAATACAAGTAGGGGTGCGACCACGAACTCTAAGAGGCTGCATCAACCGAACTTTGCGGGCACTGGATGGAGTATTCTCCATATCGGGTATCGCTCATATGTACAGAGTACGGAAGATGGACGTAACTAGACTTTCGGATTGACATTTCCTGCACGCACACTTGGCTTACTTAGCCGGTAGCCGGTTCTTGCGGGGCTGGGGTCCGATTGAGAGGGTGATGAGAGCGTGGATTTTGGTGATAGACAGGACCGGTCTGGCACGGAAAGCGGGACTGATGTGGGTAGGCTTGGGCTGTGTCCTTAGACCTCGGGATATCTACTATTCGGCACTTTCCACGTATATATTTTTGTTCATGCTCTGACTAGGACAGGCGCGCGTATTTTTCGCCCAATCAGCTACCTGGCTGGCGGTGATTAGTGGAAACACCGTAGCCACCGCTCAACTCCACGGAAATCTACCTCTTTGCGCTCAGGTCATGTCTCCCCGTCAAGCGACGTGCACTGATATTGTGTTAACGCCTGCATGGATTGGGTCCGCATACCGTTGCTCAAAAGATAAAGGATAATGCGACACCGTGGCTATCCCACTAAGGCGTAGCGCTTGCCAGTGCGAGTACGAGAATCCAGCCACTCTATCTAGTGAATCACCAAGCTAGAAATGCGAGATTCACCTTAGACTCGTGTCGTTAGCTGGGCTCGAATTTGCAACGTGGTCTGTAGTTACTAACACAGGAATACAATAATGAACAATGTAGAGCACGTGGGACGCGCTGGGCCGACCGCGCCATGGACTAGTCGAGCCATAAACTCTTATTTGAGCATTTCTCACTCGTTCGAAAAAAGATGTAGATAGAGTTAGCTAGGTCGGTCCCGTGTTGCAGATTTCAGTGAGGGCGCAAGCAACGGTGCGGAGACCTAAAACAACGGAAATGAGGCTCAAACAGCTAGTTTGCGGCGCCATTCCACAACGGGAAACTCTCGTTCTTCTAGAATAGTACTACAACGCCGTGGGCGTTTACCAAGACGCTCATCGTATGACTTCAGACTAGATGCAACGCCCGTGTATAGCCAAGGCCTCGCTCAAGCCGCCGTTTTCCTACTACGAGGACACTCTTGTGCCGTCTGAGGCAAGGCGCGGCGAGTATTTCTCGGATGCACGATGCTTGAACTACACCGCTCGGATGGGAACACGAGAAGCTACACTGATGCCATGCCACCAAGTCGTAGAGGTCGTGGCTTGGAGAAGGGTACAAAAGAGCGGCCATGGCTGCACAGTTGAGCTCATCACCAACTCACAATCACTTTTGTTCTACATCACTCTCGTTCACAACACAGATCCCCGATCTACCACATTCGTTTTTACCAAAGATCCAACACACACACCTATCTCCACCATGAAGTACACCCTCCTTGCCGTCAACATGGCCGTCGTCGCCTTCGCCCAGCAGAACTTGATCGGCATCCCAGCCGGTGTGAGGGCACCAACGCTCCAGACCAACCAGACCATCGACTTCTTTGACGGCGGGATGAAGGAATACGGCCGTGGCAAGGCTTGCACCTCGGACAAGGATCAGGGCGGCGACCAAGCCGTCTTCATCATCAAGAACGGCGGCACGCTGCAGAACGCCATCATCGGCGCCGACGCCTTCGAGGGCGTGCACTGCCTGGGCGCCTGCACCATCAAGAACGTATGGTTCAAGGACGTGTGCGAGGACGCCATCACGCTCCGGGGCAACGGGCCCTACCTCATCGAGGGCGGCGGCGCCCAGCACGCCAAGGACAAGGTCATCCAGCACAACGGCCGCGGCACCGTCACCGTCAAGAACTACAAGGTCGGCGCGGTCGGCAAGCTGTACCGCAGCTGCGGCAACTGCAGCAAGAACGGCGCGACCCGCAACATCGTCGTCGACGGCGTCTCGGCCCTCGGCACCGGCACCACCTCCGACCTCGTCGGCATCAACTCCAACTACGGCGACGAGGCCACCATCAGCAGGGCTTGCGGCACTGTCAAGAACGTCTGCCAGGAGTTCATCGGCATCGAGAAGGACGGCAACAAGGAGAGCCCCAAGAGGGACCCCCCGATCGGTGCTTGCAAGGGCCCCCAGGGTCAGCTGAAGACGCTTCCTGCTTGCTAAGCGCCTCGCGGCACTCTCTAGAGTGCTGGTGGAGGGGAAGGACTGGCCATCCGGCCTCGCTATCAGCACGGCGAATCAAGCTCGGTACTGCATCATCTGTGACAGGGTGGGCCCTGCCAGATAGGAGTCAAGCCTTCTGTGTACATTATTAGTCTTTGGTTTTGCTTTTTGTTTTCTGATTTTTGGATTTTGCGCATAGATCGAGTTTATAGACAGCGGTAGAACGAAACGTTGGTTATCCAAAATTGTGCTGCTTCGTGGATCTTGGTGACATGTGAAACAATATCTCGGTGAAGGGTCTCATGGGCTGTATTACTCATTACAACGACACGGACGAGCAATATGCCTCTGACACCGGTTGTGCGTGGTACATAGTCCGACCCCGTACTAATCATTCAGAGAGCAGCAGCGTCCATTCTTTGGTGACATCTAGATTGGTTTGTTGGACGCATCGTGATCAAGTCAACATTAAGTACCTTTGAAATAGTACACCCCGCGCCTGGGACCAGCCACGACTATCCTCGTTGCTCCAGGTATCCTCCAATATCTCCCTTGCCCTGGTAGAAATGCCGCAACCGTGTACCTCGATGTTCTTGAAGAATTGCAGGAACCGGGATCGGACACCGCCATCAAGAGCCTGCGACGCAGCGACAAAGACTGGCCACAAGATTGGTTGAGCTACGATGCCCGCTCGACCCTTGATCTCCTCAATTATTTCCAGATGATGAATCGTGGTCTGGACGTATTGCTGGAGATGTCGTGTATGCATCTGCCGAATGTTGGCGGAAAAGTAGATGACCACTGCCTGGTGAAAGGCTCGGATGTGATGCTGCAGAATCACTCGGTTTGTCTGGTCGATGTTTGCGGTTTCAAGACTCTGGACGGCTTCCTCGACTGGAAAGTTCAGGATCTCATCTTCGAGATCATCACAAGAGATGTCCAAGTGAAGGTCCAGGCTCGTGGATTCGCGGCGTTGGCGCATGCATCTTAGTAACCGGGCAGCCTTACGAACGAGGATAATCAGGCCTTGTGGAATGCCATAGATCAATTCCCATGACGAGTTATCGTACCCTCCACCATCGAAACTCTGAGGATCCAGCCATGATTCAAGCTCGTCTGAACTGATGGGGTAGACATCATCGCTCGCGTTCGCCAATGGATGACCAACAGTATCCGTAAATGGTTCGTGACCAGCTGTCGGCATGGCTTCCTGCATTACCCGAAGGTAGAAGAATATGCGGTGCAATGCTCTTGTCTTGGAAGAGAGCTTGGCTCCAGCCCGCTTCCGAGCTCGGATGAGACTCTCACAGCCATCCAGATGAATCTTGCAAGTTTCAGTATCTCCGGAAACCACCTAAGTAATTCAGTATTGAATTCCACGAGACCATGAAGAAACAGGCCTTACGTCAACTGTAATCATACTCAGCATTGCAGCGAGTAGTTCCTTGTATTCCATGTTGGTGGATGCGGCCCTTGGGTCTGATACAGAGGTACGAAGGTAGTTCAACGCTCTGGCGCGGTGATTTGACGCTATTTTCGACCACTGATTTGCTGAGTCCGAGCGTTTCTGGCCGAGATGCCTATTCCTCAAGTTGTACGCACTTACAGACAGAATTGCATGCAGTAGCGCACCTCTTGCCGGAGAGGAATGGCCGACCACTTCAAGCTCTGTGCAACACTGGAAGGCTCTTGGTATGTGAAAGAGATGCCAGGGCGTCCTCTTGTTCTCCAGCATGCTGTATATGCACATGACGTAACTTCGGTAATGATCCAGGAGATACTTCACTTGAGATGTTATGAAGGTCAGCCTGAGGAAGAGTGCATCCAGTGGGCTTCCGAGGTATTCCTCATTTGAATCGTCTCTGGTAAACGACCTGGCGGGTTCCACAGACGCTAGAGCCAGCCCAGAAGGGTTTGAGCATATTTGGTCGAGGTCACAAGATTCAATGATGCTTGGTGATAGGCGGCTGACGTGATGTGGTGGAGGTAGATCGGAAATGGGAGTTTCCTCCTCTGCGATCGAGTGTGATTGGGAAGGCAGAGGTTCGGTAGAGCGATGGTCTGTATCCGATGTTGTAGTTGAATGGTCACCGCTCCTATCATCGATCCAATTCTTCCCTTGCTCGGAAGGGGCGTTCGCGGAAACGTGCGGTAGCTCTGGACTGCTTTCGCGCCCCGGCGTCCACTCGGTCTTGAACACGGAAAATGGCCCGCGAGAATAGGTGTCGTCAAACGGCTCGACCCCTTCAAGATCATTGATGGCTCGCCCAACTTCTGATTCCGTCATCAACGGTATCGAGGAGACTACTAATTTTAGCTTGAGTCCTCACATCAGCTTCGGGAAACATACATGGAAGGAGTCTTCGTTGCTGTCCATCCGCTTTAGAGGGCTTGAAGCACTCGGAGTTTGGCTGCAGCCACTGGAGCCTCGCCGAATAGCCCCCGCACGGCAATCTTCTGCTGCTGCACTGACTGCACTCAGGCCGGGCCTCATCACACTTCAGGCGCCTGCTGCGGCAAGTCCAGCACCCGGTGAAAGTCTTTGTCCTCGTCTTGGCACGCGGGAACACTCTGGAAGTGGGACCATGGTGGCCGAAAGAGCTCATGGTGTCAAGGCGATTGGACAGAGACTGTTGACTCGGTCTTGGCTGCCTGTCTCAACGAGGACGAGGAGCAGTGGCCTGGAACAGGCAGGGCGGTTGTTGAAGCTGATTGCCTTATCGCTATCGTGGCGTTCTCCACTGCGCTGTGATTGGCTTGGTCGGCCCGCAGTGACAACGAGCCGATGATCACTGGGCGTGCGGGGTGGACGATGACATGTGTCGTGGATCTAATCTCAAGCTGTCTCATTTGCGCCATGATTCGCTTCCCCAGGCAGCCGGGGTACTTGGATTATTTTAGTGGTGCCTACACCATCGCGTCTCCCTGCCCACATGCAGTGATTATCTTTCCAATGTCAAATCTCGTACTGAAAAAGTTCTCGAGCCAATGGAGCTGGTATATGGAAACACCGAGTACTTCTGTATTCTGTGTTCGGTGTTTCTTTTCACTGCCGCTCATCAGCGGGGCTCTTTACTGCAGAGAGTAAGGCACTTTCGGGATTCGGAGATCTTGCGGATCTGGAAGCTCACATCGTAAACCCCATTGGTCCGCTCACCCTAACACCCCCCCGAGATGGCTACCGATTGATGGGGGTGTCCTACGCTGATTCAGGAGAGTGTAGCGTAGGGTTGCCTGGGGTGTTCCGCGTTACGCAGAATTGCGTCACCGTCTCCGTGTGGATGATTTGCTCGGAAGACGAGCGGGCAATTGTCTCCGCTTAGTCAGCGGATTCGCTATCCATTCTTGTAAGTTGCTCACGTCACGGCTCCACAAGACTTGCGTCCAACGTGTGAGTGTCGCGAAAGATGACCCAAATAGGTAACTTGATGTGGAATATGCTGCCCCTATAGACACGAGCAGACACGCCCTGAACCGGAGAGGTCAACCTACTTTGAGACCTAGTTCTCCCAATTCGTAGCATGCGGGGTCATCTTATTCAGAGGAAAACTCGTCTCCCACACAGCTACCTACTTTGGCTAGCTGTCCCGAAATTCAGTAGTTTCCAGCCCATGCAGACCCCGTTTCGTGAAGCGGTCGATACGGAATCCATTCCTTATCGTGGGAATGTATATCGGGATCTCAGCTCCACTACAAGACTACGGTCGACCGTGCTAGAAAACTCGACATTACCTGCGTGAACTGCTGGATACGTCATCGTCCCCCGATACCGCGTTTCTCTTTATTAAAGTAGCTCGTCTCGCTCGCATCTCACTCCATGTTGAACTTCCAGAGATCAGCTCCAGTCAAGTCCAACTCCTGCATATACGTACATACAATGTATGCAAGTGTGGTTTTCGTAGCCTTCCCACTCCTACTTTTCCTGCGTTTCTTTATTTATCCAGTTTTCAAGTACTTCTCAGACCCAAAAGGTCTTCGGAGGTACCCAAATTTCTCCCCTCTTTCCGGAATCACAAACATTCCGTACATGATAGAGTCGAGCCGTGGGAAAAGGTCACGACGTATGGCTGAGTTGCACAAAAATCACCCCGTTATCCGCGTTGGACCGAACTCATTGTCGTACGGTGATGTCCGGGCGATTAAGGTGATTTACTCAATCATGCTCTTTCAATTTCACTTGCTAACCCCCGCAGGACATCTATGGCCACGGTACCAAATGCCTCAAGGATAAATCATACGAGCTGCAGACAAGCACCCACCCCCACCTCGCCGATGTTGTCGACAAGGAGGACCATGCCCGCAAGCGCAAAGTTCTCTCCAGCGCCTTCGCAATCAAGAACCTGGAGGACTGGGAATACAAAATTGCAGACAAGATGCAGCGCCTAGTCCGCCACTTTGACTCTCGCTGCACTGCACCCCTCGAGCCCGGCAACCGCCCTGACGAGAAGGACCTGACCATTGATTACCGCAAATGGACAAACTTCTTCACCATGGACGCAATCGTTGACATTGGTCTGAGTGAGCAGCTCGGTTGCCTGGACCGTGGTGATGATGTTGTGCCTTCCGAGGCAATTGATGGGAAGATCACTCTCGTGGGCTATCGTGAGGCGCTGCACGGCGTGCTAACTGCTCAATCACATCTCGTCTGGTCATACGACTGGTACATCTTGCTGAAAAGGCTAGCCAAGCTGGTCTCCCCGAAATATCGCACGCTCATCACCGCTGGAGAGTACTTCGACGGTATTGTGTTGCGTCAAGTGCGAAATCGGATGCAACGGTACGAAAAAGGCGAGAAGCTGGAGGACTTTTTCCAGGCACTCATGGAAACCAAGGACGGCATACCCCAGATGCTTCCACTGGGTGAGATAAACGCTGAGTGCTCCATTATGCGTACGTGGCCTACGTTCCGCCCTGCGATTAACCTGCTCTCCGAATATGACATGCTAACTGATGCCGCCAACAACAGTCAACGCTGGCTCCTTCTCAACAGCAGTCGCTATCAACAATGTGCTCTACCAGCTGCTCAAGCACCCTTCCTGCCTCGCTATACTGCGTGCTGAGGTTGATGCCGTCGCTGAGCCCGACGAAGTGGTCATCCCGTACGACAAACTCAAGAACCTACCATACTTACGCGCCTGCCTGGACGAAAGCCTGCGTATCGAGCCACCAACTCCCTTCGGCCTCCCGCGCAAGACACCAGCCGAGGGAACCAGCATATTCGGCGAGTACGTGGCGGGTAATACCACTGTCCACATGTCTTCGTACGTCGCGCACCGCGATGAGAAGGCGTTCCCAGATCCAGAGGAGTTCCGGCCGGAGAGGTGGCTGGGCCAAGCAGGGAAGGAGCTCCAGCCGTGGTTCATCACTTTCAGCGCGGGAGCGAGAGGTTGTATTGGGAGAAACATCAGCTATCTGGAACAGGTGGTGATGACGGCGTCAATGGTGCATCGGTATGAGTTTGCACTGCCGTCGGAGGGTTGGGAACAGGAAAAGGTCGAACATTTCAATCTGAACGCAGGGCCGTTGCCTCTCAAGATTTGGAGGAGGAAGTTGGAGGAAGATTAAGGGAAATAGAGTAGAGCGCGATTAAATGTCGCTATGTTCTGACGGTTATATCGAGACAAACATCGTTAGTTTGTTAATGCTCATTGTGTCGTAGGTATGAATATTTCTGTACATCTTACCCGAGATATTCAGTTGTCTTGCAAGGAATCTACTCACCATACAGACAAAGCTTTGCCATGTGATGCATCCTTCAACCCGCGAAATTGTAAGTGTTCTTAGTCTGATCTACTATTTCCACTTGCCGAGCCATCACTGCCTTATTATAGGGCAGTCAAGCGCCGAGGGCGAGCAATAGCTAGGTAGGTGAAGCAAATCGTAACATAAGAATTCTGACAAGTTGGCTTTGTAATTGGAGACATGGGCTCGCTCATACTCCTCTCCTGTCACTACGGGGGATGACATGACCGAAACCGACATCCTACAGCCCGACCATCTTCAAAGATGCACTCCACAACTTCTTTTCCTTCTCCTCATCATATGCCCACGGCGCATACCCTGTATCCGACATAGACATCCCCGCATTCGGATCCGCGGGTCCTTGCTCTGTGCACTCGGCCAAAAATCTTCCTCCCTTGCCCTCCCAATCCTTTGAGACTGCCGCATACACCGAGGTCGCTGCACCCTGCTCTGTGCTCTTCAGAATCTTCTTCAGCTCCTCACTGGGAGTCGCCATTAGTTCCTGAACGTGCACCTGCAGCCCGGTCAAAATAACACCAGGATGCACACTCGTGGCATGCAAGTTTTGCGAGCCGTACTGGCGCTCAATCTCGTTGGCAAGGTAGATGTTTGCAGTTTTGGCCTGGCCATACGACAACCACGGATCGTAAGCCTTGCCCTCGCCAAAGTTGAAGTCGTCGAAGCGCACTTCGGCGACGCGGTGGCCAATGGATGAGACGTTGACAACGCGCGAGGGGAAGCTGGACGTCGCGGAAGAGAGCAGCGCAGGCTTGAGCAGTTCGAAGAGCAGGAAGTGGCCAAGGTGGCAGGTTGCAAACTGCGTTTCGAAGCCGTCCTTGGTGAGCCCAAAGGGCGTGGCCATGACCTACGATTATTCGGATCAGCTGGACGCCGGGCATTCGATCTGTGGGTACTTACGCCCGCGTTGTTGACGAGGACATTCACCTGTCCTTTGCTCTTGCTGAGAATCTCCTTTGCTCCCTCGCGCACCGAAGCGAGCGAGTCCAACTCGAGTTTTACGAGTTGGATGGGTGCCTTGTTGTTTGGGTCGGCGGCAAGAATATCGTCAATCACGGCTTGTCCCTTCGAGACATTCCGAACGGTGGTGATAACAGTGGCCCCGGTGACATGGAGGGCACGCACAGTTTCGATGCCGATACCGGAAGAACCCCCAGTCACGACAAACACTTTGTCGCCCAGCTTTCCCTCAAGTCCCTCGTCTCGAATGATTTGGAGAGCAGTTGGTCGGGCATCGCCAGGACCGTTGGGGCTTGCATTAGCGGATGCGTAACGAGACATGATGGATATCCTGTGAAGATTCTGGGAATGGTGCCGTGGAATGTCGAACCAATGCGTTGCAAATGTTGTTGCGGTGATGGCGTGTCTTCAGTTCAAGTCCGCGGGCACCTCAACTTATAGTTTCAATCTGTACTCCCAAAGTACGGTCAAGCTTTCGACTAACTCAAAGTTGGAATACATCTCGTACGTCGGAGGTGGTATATCCGCCGACCCGATTTGGACATAGGCACTATTCCCATAGTTTTGTGTGGGTAATGGTGTTGGAGAGGTAGATGGGCCATGAATCATGTCCTGCCGAGAATACCCGGTGATGTGGACTGCAGGAGTTAAGCACGGATATACGCGGATTTAAGTAGCATACTGGGGTTTCAAGCTCTCAGCTAACAGTAACACCGGTCGGAACGGCTATTTGCGTATCCGTTTCAAGCATAAGAAGTTTATAGGAGAAATTAGCCGATAGCCGTTCTATGGATTTGGCGTACTTTGCTATAGATTGCGGGTGTGCGGAAGCCGCGCAAGCCGAAAGTCAACGTCACTTTATGCGTGTATACTTTTGCAAACAGCCAATCTGCTTCGCCGAGAGGGACCACTCACTGCGTGACTACCGGGAATATTTTCCCCCCTAAACCCAGATTTTCCCCTGCTCCTCGTCTTTTTAGCATTTCGTCTCACTCACCACCATTCTTGAGAAGCAGTCTTGTATCGCAGGGTGCTTGGGAAGAGGTGCAGAATGTAAGCCTGGAGCGTTGGGCCCAACCGATGTCTCAACGAGCTTGGTTGTTTAATCTGAGATAGAATAGACAAATCGCAGAAACTGTAGTTACTAAAAATGCACTGGTAAGTAGTGAGAGAGTAGGTAGTCAGTACTTGTTAACACTCTTGGGAGAAGGTACGGCGGTGGAAAAGACCGCGAGCAGCCAATCTGCCTGGAGTTCCAACGTATGACATTCATTCCCGTGGTCCACTTCATAACATGTCTTTTCTTCCCTCTGTTTGCTGTAGTCCTTCGGAAAGTTCAATAAATGACAGTCGAGGTCTTCTTAAAAGTAATTGCTTCAAACATTCCCTTACTATTGATTTTAGAGATAGTTATTACGGCAACTCAGTCTCCAGACGCCCCCTGTTTCTTCTATATGCAGTGCAAGTACTATTCTACACATTAGGCCGCTGTTCTCTCTCGTTATCCCTGCTTGTACTTCCATTCATCTTCTCTAGTACATCCACATCACCCTCACTCTTTGTGTAAATTTGCCGGGGGATGTGGCCCGTCAGATACTTGTCCATGTCTCTGGTACACACGGCCGCAATAACCGAGCAGAGACCCAGTGCTAGAGCGCAATAGTAAACGTACGCGTAAGCGCCTGCCCACGCGCTGCTTGCGCCTTCATTCACTGCTTTCAAAACAGTGGGGTCATCCAAGCCGGGGACAAGTGAGAGGGCGGCGCTATTCCCTGCGACGACGGCTGCCACGACATCAGGGATGGAAGATGGGTCCAGTCCGGCATCGAGGGCACGTGGGACTAGGTGGGCGGATAGTTCTTGTGGAAGTTTGTTGGTGAGAATAGCGGAGAAGACAGAGGTAAAGATACAGCCAAGGATGGTGCGATTGGCCGAGGTCACAGCTGATTAAGTCCAGTGTCAGCACATCGGTTTGAAAACAGGCAATGAAAAGGTATAGAAGCCCAAAACAGGGTTCAAGGGGAGAGAGCACTCGTACGTACCGAACGCGGCGCCCAGATCTCGGTCATCGACGAGATACTGTACGAGCAGCATAGTGATAACCTCACCCCAGCCGATGGGCAGGCAGGACAGGAAGGAAACAGCAATGGCAGCGGCGCGCTGATTAGCATTGGCGGTAGTGATGACGCCGAGGAAGACGGACATCCAGACCGTGGCGACAACGAGCTGCCAACGAATGTGCTTGATGATATGGTAGAGCGGCCCCACGATGATGATGCCCGCCCAGATCCCAAAATTAACCGTGCAGCTCATCCACGCCGTCTGTTCCCAGCTACCGGTGCTTCCAAAGATGTGGATGACCTGCGAGGGCCAGAGGATGAAGAAGGCAATGTTGATGCAACCAAAAACAGCCGACATGACGTTGATGCAGGCGAACCCGCGCACGTCCCGGAAGAATCGCATCGGAATGATTGGTGACTCTGGAACCAGACACTCGTAGATGACAAAGGCTACGCAGCAGACTATTCCAGGGATCAGGAGTCCCAGAATACGTGCCGAATCCCAAGTCAGGGCTGGAGTGGTGCCACCCCAGGAGACGCCAAGCAGGAACAGGGTCAAGCCAGCCGTCAGTAGCAAGACTCCAAAGTAGTCGATGCGCTTAAGCGCCTGCCGTCGCTCGAAGTTGTGTCCGTGGAGCTGCACAAAAGTTGGCGGGTGGTACCAAAAATACCAGCAAACCGTGCCAGGGACTGCGAAGAGAGTCAGCTTCCAGCACTCGCACAATAGCAAGTTCCACTCACCCATCATCATGATGTATATCCAGAAGATCCATCTCCAAGTAGCGTAGACGACTAATCGCTGTCCGATGTACGGGCCGAAACCGGTGGCGATGACGTTGGGAACTACGACGGTGATGGTGGCGAGGAATTTGCCCTTGTTGGTGGCAAGCTCGCCGGTCAGGAGGGGATACGATGCGGGCACGCCAGACGCAAGACCCAGCATGACCATGGCGCCGATCAAGGTGTTCATGGTCTTAGCGGTGCCGGCAACGATGCCGCCCAAGATACCAAGGACGTTGGCAGCCAGTGCCCATTTCCGCCGACCAAAACGGTCAGAAAGGGAGCCGAAAAGCAGGATCGAGATGGGTTGTGCTGCGGTCCATACGATGGCGAAGAGGGAGGAGTTCTCGCTGGGGCCAATGTCTTCGTTGATGCTGGTGATCACGGACGCGGCCGCCTGGTATACAAAGTACGTGCCGACAAGTGACAGCGCAATACCGACAAATGTGCCCACTATGCGGGCACTGGAATAATAGCCCGCGGGAATCTTCTCTCGGTCGGAGCTGAGAGCTTGGGACCGAAGCTTGTCAGCCTCGTCTTGGGAGAGCAGCGCGACATTGATGGTGGTTTTGTCGGGTACTGGGAGGTTGTTCATTTCTTCCATGGCTGCGATCGGCAATTGGCCGTGAGATCTAGTGCAACTTCTGAGATTGAATGCTGAGGACGAAATCCAGCAGTGTTCTCTCGGTCTCAGACTAAATATCTGTAAACACCGAGGACTCGGACCAGGAACCGGGATTAAAGTTCAGCCCCCATTCCCCGCCATCGCTGTCGCTGCTCTGTAAGCAAAGCCAGGCCAAAACAAGAAGGGATTCGTGCTGGGCCACAGCTATTGATTATTCGCATCTTGCCTCCGTCGTCTATTTGGTCGGGGAATAGAGACCCTGTATGCCGCCCTACGCGCTGCAGAAGTGTTATTGGGCTGGCCATTCCTTTCTGGAGATTGAGCAACACGACGATTGCTACAATTGACCCGAAGAGTAAGCTCCGAAACATGAATAGGGCTAGTCACCCGCAAAGATTCGTTGTTGTGTTTCCCACGACTGCCCCACCTTTGGGGAGCGGTGTAATACGTCCCATGTCGGGGACAGGGTACACACGACGCTACATATGCGATGTCAGCACTGTGCCGCCTTTATGTGCAACCCGTTGTCAACACCCGGCTAACAGGTGCCATATTCTGCTTGACCTCCGCTACAGCAAAGGCCCACGATAAGGATGATCTTGCGGTGTACAGAACGCCAAGACAGTGAGTAGAGCAAACGATCAATGCTTAGAGGCGATCAGAAGATGTCACGGGATGACGAGCCCGATATAGTAGACGCGCAACCATTAAAGGTGCCAAGCAACAAGTATGCCCACTCCCAACTCGCCCAGCGAAAGCCGACAAGATCTCCCGTGCATGTCAAACAGACTCAAGTGACAAGAAAAGAAGACGTCATTTGCGTTACAATTTCCCTGCAGACCATCTCCCGTACGACAATTTTATTGGATTTGCGCATCCTGGCTGCAATATTTGCCATGGGCCCCCAATGGTACTCCAGCACATTGCCACCCCCTCCAAGCCTCTCAAAGAAACCAAGGTCTCCAAGATAGAGGATGCGATGTTGCAAAAAGTTCTCCTCACCGGGCTTATGTGTCGGTTTCAGCGGCCCCTTTTTCGTTGGTGTGCGGACACAGTACAGAGTTGTCTGCAGCAAGCTGCGGGTCTCCGACTTGGATGGCTTGGGGCATCCGTTTGAAAGCAACGAGGAAAGGCCAGAGATGGTTGGTGGAATGAGGCACGACCGGCTTATCACGACGAATGAGCAGGTATCCATGGACTCCTGAAGCATGTGCATCCAAGCACGTCCGTCTGACTTGTGTGGTAGTATGCTGACAGTGCATGGGTACTGTGTGAAAGGGTACCAGGCTTGCAAGCTGCCGTTACGTACTCCAGTATTCTCAAGCCGTGCCATGGCTCGGACCACTGCTGCTCGTAGTCCAGCCTTTAGGGTGACTACGTCATCGGAATCACCCAGTGCTGGATCGACTGTGTCTTGCAGCGTAGCTGTCTCTGCCGAAGTCCAGGACTTAACTGCGAGGCGGTCGCGGCTGTCGCTGAATTGTTAGCAAGCTTTGAGGCAGGCTATTTGACACACTGCATGAGTGCAGCTGTGGTTGGACTTGTCTTCCGTGGCGGCATTTGCCAACTTTAGCGCCTCCCAAGGGGTGATTCGTCTCGCGTTGGTGGTGCAGTGGCTGACTTCAAGTCCGATGAAGAGGTTCAGGATCGGCAATATATCTTTCTGGTTCATGGTATACCGCGATAGTATCCCTTCCTTGTATGTGGTGTCCTTTGTGCGCTTCCATGTCTTCGATGCTCCGATTGAGACAACTTTGCTGATGTTTCCGCTGATCTGGTACGAGTCGGGCTCGTAAGAGGGTTCCGAGGTACCGGGGAAGTGGAAATGCTCTGCAAGTTCCTCAAGAATGTCCTGAATGCCGACCTTGCAGTGTGCATTGTAGATGAGATTGGATTTCGATTCTTGGCGTATGTGATCTTTCTCGAAAGGTATCTCTAAATCCTCACTTGGCACCTCGAGAGCAGGGCTCTCCCCCTCAATTTTACCAATGAGTAAAATAGAAGAGGCGTGGATCATGAAAGCGTCGCCTGTTCCATTTTCTTTGGTGGAGAGCATTTCTTCAACTCTTCCAATCGTTGCGAGTGCAGATAAGGGCTTCCAGTGGCAGACGATCTCACCGTCAAGAACGTCTTGTTGTCCTGATCTGGCAACCCTGTAGATGGTTTCTCTCTCGGTATAAACTTTTATACATGCTGTGGCTGGAAATAATGCGTCGTCGTTGGGTGTACGCCAAGAAAGTGTGGCGAAGCATCTGCAGCTGGCGGTCAGCTTACCAACACGCTGGTCTTGTGTAGCGACTGAACAGCCTTAGTGCCCTATCATGTTTGCGTTGTCAGCTGCCAGGCTGACGGCGATCATTCTTGGGATTACTGCCCTTAGACACTTTCGGCTCCCGATTGCTCCTCAACCAGACGCATGGCAGCGCCATCTGCACATGCAGCACTTGCATGTTGCTGCCTACACGCCTGCCCAACGACACTGCATATTAAGATGATGCTCCGGTCTACTTTGGTCAAGCCCCTATCGCTATGTCCGTTCGGACCTCGGGAAGATATCTTTTCACATCGATGGCTTCTTTGGTTCATAATTACAGCCAGCTCGGTGGCTTCATGTCATCCTAATAGATCGACTCCGCTATATGCAATATTAACATACATGCTCTCTCTATAAAAAGATCCGCCATCTTGACACCTCTCTACAGAGATTCTCCGTGAATGGTCTTGTTGAAGAAATCCAGCATGGCACCCGGCTGGTATTCTTGAACGATGTGACCTGCTTCATACACACGCAAAAAGGCCAGTTTGTCGTGTTGCTTTGCCTGACCGTACTCCTTGCCATCAACAACATACGGCGTGTATTCCGCTGCTGCAAAGTCCTCTGAACCGGTGTAATTGACTGCCAAGGCAACCGCCCTGTGGGAAACAACGTCAGCACCGATCTGGAAGTTCACCCATCGGGACCGGGGATACTCACTCTCCACCAAGCCAATTACACGCGTAATCCGCGTCTCCGTTAAACAGCAGCACGCTCACCCCGGCATCTGCCAGCTCCCCCAGCGCCTCCTTGAACCCCGACAGCGCCCCGTCCCCCGACTGGAAGAAGGCGTACATGACGGGCGCGCTCTCGGGCGTGTAGTTGCTCGCGACGCCGATGGCGTCCTGCACCTCGGGCACGTTCAGGTAGGCGGCCACGACGGCCTCGCCCTGCACGAACAGCGACTCGGACTCGTTGAGGCGGATGTCGAAGCGGTCGAGGCCCGAGAAGGCGCGGTACAGGCCCTCGACGTTGTCGAAGCAGCTGTGCCACGCCTCGGCGCAGACGGCGTCGCGCGTGGGGTTGCGCGGCAGCGCCTCCTGCAGGGCGGCGCAGTTGGACAGCTGGGCCAGGCAGCCGATACCGGGCATGTTCAGGGCCACTTGGCTGTAGTCGTAGATGGAGGAGTTGTATGCGGTTATATTGTAGGTGTTGTTGGTGGCAAAGGCGGGGAAGAACGGGGCTTGGATGGCGGCATCGATATAGGCATTGCCGAGCTGTGGAGCAGCAATTAGGAGACTGTCTGCAGAGAATCGATGGTATGTTGACACGGTAGATGAACTTACGCCGAGGGACTTGAGTTCAAGGTGAGTTCCATTGGCATTGCCAGCTGCAATCTCGTCATTTTGCTCCTTGAAATGCTTCATGATTGCGGGCCTGAAGAACGGTGATCAGTAAATCTTTGCACACGCTGTAAATTACGGGCAATCGGGGAGCCTAACGCGTAATGACCGCTGTGATTGCGTTAGCCAATGAACTTAGAAATATCAACTTCATTGAATTGCTTACCCGTAGCTCACTGTCCAGAGGTTGAACTCCTTTGATTTGATCTTCGGGTCCAGGATCGGCAGCGCGCTGTAGAAGGCTTGCACAATCTCCCAGGCAGCCACTGCGGCATCTTCGCTGGTGTCGATGACAGTCGTTTCATTCACGACGGGCCAGACTCCCGTCACGTTTGCCAGATCAGCGCTGAGGAACTGGCCCGAATTCTCATCAAGGGATCCCTCTTCGAGATCGGCGTACGAGAACCCGGTGCCGACGGGCTGGGAGAGGTAGAGAACGTTCGACACGTTGTTCCAGCTCAATGGATTGATCTCGGTTGTGCCGTCATCGTTGATGCTGCACGGACCATTTCCTGCTTCGAGGTTGGTATTCTTCTCGTCCGGCGTTGCCGGGCACCCGCTTACCTGTGAAGACGCCAACGAGCGAGTCAGAGCCAGGCCCACCGTTGATCCACACGGTAAGGGGATCGTTTTCCGGATCGTTTCTGGATTCGAACAGCCAGAAAAACGTGTGCCGGGTGGGAGACGTATCAATGAAGCCGGAGTATCTGCAGCTGCAATCAGTAACACAGCAGCCCGTAGAACATTTCTTGACCTACGAATTCACGCCGGGAGTGGTCTCGCAGATGCCCGACTTTCCGGGCTCTTTGTAGCGGATGGTGGCTCCGTTCGGGGCGGTGATGGTGGTTACGTCACTCGGTGCCTGGGGGATCTGCGCCGAGACGGCATGGAAAGAAAGGAGCAGGGGGGCGACGGTGGCACCGACGCGGTTACTGTTAAACAACATCGTGAACGAATTCGATGTAGATACAAGACTTGATGCCAATGCAATGGCAACCATTTATACAAGCTGGTTTGGTGGTAGGATCATGACCCCTGCACGCCCTAGATCCTACGCTTTGGGCGCAGTTGGTGGCAGCCTGGCCTAAGCAACATTCAGCCAAGTTTCCGTTGCGGCAGTCAGCAAACGTGCTGCCGTTTCTGCTGTCGACGCGCTGGCAAACACCAAATATAGATTTCAATTTATCAAGTTGCAGAGCTCAAGCGCGCTGTGCGCGGTGTGAAATTACCTTGATCCTCCAACGGCACCGCCCTCCAACGCCCGAAGCATCTCGTCGTCACTCTGCAATTTCTGTCCCTTCACCTGCCGCACCTCGTGCAGAGTCTTCGGCGACTCACCTCCAAAGTCCTGTTCCTTCTCAGCGCCCGTCCCCTTTTCGTCCGCCGCTAGTGCCTTCACACCGCCTCCACCATACCCATCATCTGCATACAACATCGTCGGCCGGGTCGTGGTCTCCAAACCGCTCGTCCGCCTCAAATTGTTGCGATGGACCGCACCACCAGCCTCACCACCACCCTTCTCCAGGAACTCCCATGAGTCTGGCATCCAAGCCTTCTCAACCGCCGCAACCTTCTTCCCCTTCTCCTTCGACACGACCCACCGCTCCACGCCCTCCTGCGCTGCGCCACAGCTCAGCCACGCCCTCTGACCCACAAAAACCTCATCGAATCTGCCTTGCAAGCCCTTAAACACCTCAACCCCCGCTCCCCCGCCGCCCCACCCCGTAAACGCCTCCCTCAGCGCCTCGAACACGCCGGCCGCAACCACCGCGCCCTCCTCCGCGCCCAGCACCCCGTCCTCAACGGCATCCAGCGTCCCGCGCAGCACGTGCTCGCGGACGGCGAGCGCGCCGGCCGCGTCGCCGGCGGCGTTGCGCAGCGCGGCCAGCAGGCCGAAGGCGCGCAGCGTGGCGGCGTCGTGCAGCCCCCACACGCGCCGCAGGTTGTAGGCCATGTCCTCGGCGAGGCGGAGGGCCTGGGCGCGGCGCGGGCCGGCCAGGAGGAAGCGGACCTGGGCGAGGCGGGCGCCGAGGGCGACGGCGGTGGTGGGGGACCAGCTGCGGGGGGAGGGCGACGACGTGTGGCGGGAGGACCAGGCGGTGGAGAGGATGGTCTGGGGTGGGGACGGTTAGTCGGGGTGGTCGGGATTGGGGGGAAAGAAATCGGCGGGATGCGTTTACCTCGAGGGCGTCCCAGTTCTGCTGCTCGCCCAGCAGCCCAACCAGCTCGTTCAGGTCCGCAAGCGGCATGTCGGCGAACTTGATGTGCAGCCGGTCGATGACCCGGAGCACCTCTCCCAGGACGGCGGCCGACAGCTCTTGCATCTTCTGCTGCAGCTTCTTGTCGGGGCACCGCCGCGCGATGCCGCCCCGGCCGGCGAGCCACAGCGACAGCTTGAACGCCGTCTCCATGTTGGCCTGGTTCCCGTACGCGCCGTACAGGCGGAGGAAGCGGTCGAGGAAGCCTGCGAGCTCGCAGCCCTCGTGGAACCGGCCGGCTTCGAGATGCTCCCGCACGGCGGTGCTGACGGTGGACACGATCGGGACCGAGTCGTCGCGTTGCTTGTTTGCACTGCCCATCTCCTGGATGCAGACGCTGAAGAAGTGGCGCAGCACTGATGACGACTCGGTGGCTTGGAACGCGCGTGCGAAGCGCTTCAGCAGATCGGTCTCGATCTTCTGGTGCTCTTCGACGCGCTGGTGCTGCTTGTAGAAGGTGGCGAGGCGGCAGCCGTGCGTGAAGATGAGCTCAAAGCTGCTGTCGCCGGCCTTGGTGGCGCGCGTGTAGCTCTGGTGAAGCAGCCGCTCCGTCATCAGCGTCGCCATCAGCTCGCTGAAGGAGAAGCGCTGGTGCCTGGCGTCCAACAGTGCTTCTTCAAAGGCGATGATGAATGCAAACGAATGCTGGCCCGCCCCTACAAGGCTGAACTTGGTGTCGCTTTCGTACTCCTCCGTAATTACCTGCCGACGCATGCTGCCGAGCAGATTGACCGCAGTCTGGCGCTCCTTGAGCTGCAAAAACATCCTGGCAATAGTGTGCGCCGACGCGACCTGCTTCTGCGTGCTCTTTTCGTTGACGATAATCTCGCGGATTGAAGTCTGAAGCAGCTCCGTGGCATTGTCGCGACTTTCCTTTGACTCGGTCTTCACAGTCAGCGTGATGAACTCGTGCAGTTGCTGTAGCATCTGGCTGGATGCGTATCCGTGGCTTGATGCTGTGTTGCGGATCTCCTGTTGGTAGAGTGAGATTCCCTTGGAAGAGGTGCGTGTCTGTTTGGAGTACAGGTGCGCGAGGCGCTGCTGCGACTGCGTCAGCTTTCTAGTCGTGCTCTGCTGCATGGTCGTCGATGTCGTTGAGCTCGATGACAAGAGCGCCTTCTCGTACATAGAGATGGCTTGTTCACGGTGTTCCTCGCTGCGCTCGTACATGGCGGCCAAGTGCAGCATGGCCTTTGTGGTAAGCTCGTGTCCGTCGCCGAACAGCTCAACAACGCGCTGCCGGTATTCGGTGGCCACCTGCAGGAGCGTCGAATAGTTGGCCTCGACCTTCTTTTCCAGCACGTCGAAATAAACACCGTAGAACTTTTCGACACAGTCCCACGTCCACTGGTACCCGTCTCGCTGCGTGAGGAATGTTTTCCACAGGCGTGCGTACAGCTGTCTGGCTTTCTCCCACTGCTGTTCCTCGGTGTAAATGCTGCCCAGCATCAAAGCCGCCTCAACAGAGTCCCAGCCAAGCATGTCGTTGTCCCTGCCAAGGACTCGCACGATCTCAAGAAACATCTTCTTGGCGTTCTCATTCATCTCGAGATCTCTGCACAGCCTACCAAGCCGGTAAGAAGTGCGGATGACGGCGGCATCACTGTCCTTCAGCGATGCTTTTTGCATTTTGTTCACCTCGGTGAGCGCATCCACGGCCTTGTAAAATTGGTAGATGGTCTCGTAGAATTCCACGAGCTCGTCTGTCGCCGTGCGGAAGTGGACATTCTGAACACCCATGCTCTTGGTTGCCTGAAACACGTGCACATGGACCTCCTCAGCCTTGGAAATCTGGCGTTTCTTGAAGTAACACAGCGCGAGGCGCTTTGCCATAGCCGTGACTGCGTCGATACGATGTTCAGAAGGTGGCATGGGCGTGCCTCCGTCAATGACGGATGGCCAGGCAATCTGGAGCGCCTTGATAGTCGTACTGGTAGCCTCAGACCAGCGCTCCTGCTCCACGTAGAACGAAGTTAGCATCTCAGCTGTTTCCATGATGCTACTGTGCGCCGAGGCTGAGGACTGCTTCTTTTCGTTGGTCTCAGAGACGGACATGTTGGTAGACATGCTCGTGATGGTGGTGATTGACTCAAAGATTTCCTCAAGCTCCATGATTGACTCCTCCGAGACCTCTTCCTCGACGGTTGTGCTGGTCATTTGCGTTTCCATGAGCTCTTTGGAGGTGTTTGAGAGGTTCAAGGCTGACTCAACAGCCAGCTCGCTCGTCTGTTGGTCCACACGCCTGAAGTAGCTCCATAGACTGTTGAAAATAGTTTTTGCCATGTCCAGCGAGCGATACTGCTGCATCGTGCGCCCGACAGCGAGAAGAGTGGAGAGCTCAGTTTCGGAGACATCTGCCATCGTCTGACTCTTGTCAAGCGTGTCCTGGTATTCAATCCAGATGCCAATGAGAACATTCTTCGCATCGTCCGTTCGCCCTTGCTTTTCTAGAAACTTGTGGTATTCCATGGCCACTTCGATCTTCCTCTCTTGCAAGGAAACTGTCTTGCGGCTCTGGGCCGCGTCCGTGATGGATTCCCAGAGCTCGGTGAGGACCTGCTCTGCCTTGTCCAACTGCTTCTGCGACTCGTAGTAGGACACCATCTTAAGTGCAGCAGCGACGAGAGAAGAGTCGGCCAATGAGAGCGTGTGACGGGTCCTGTCGTACTTGGAGATCTCGTGACGGGTCAGCTGGTCGGTCCGGCCTGCCTCTCTAAGCAGATTGATCAACCCCTCGTGGATCGCAGTTGTTTTCTCATGTTGCGTCCCGTAATATTCAATGCACATCTGGTACAGTTCTTCTTGTAGCTCAATTGCACGGTCCATCTTCTTTTCCTGCTTGTAAAGCGCGACCAGCATTCTGGTGTACCGGATAGTCGTCAGGTTTGAAGCACCGCGGACCAGTTTCTGGTACGCGATAAGGTACTGCAGCATCTGTTCCCGGATCTCGAGCTTCTCGCTTGATTTTGTGGAGTTGATGTAGCCAATGGTGACCGCTGCCAGGACACCATTGTTCTCACCAAGGATCGGCCGACCCAGGCAAAACGCGTCGTAGAAATGATTGCCGGCCTCCTTGGTTTTGGTCATGCGCTCGTAGGTGTGGGAAACGGAGACCAGCGTCTGGAAGATGGCCTCCTTTTGCTCAGGAACAACGCTTCTCCTCAGCTGCAAGGCGAGCTCAAACATGCTTACAGTTTCCTGTGGTAAGATCTGAGAATCCCAGCAGGTGTGCTCCAGAACGGCCAGCGCAGTGGAGGATGGGAAAGCACTCTTGAACTCGTTGGTGAGTTTGTGTTTTCCATCCTTCTGGTACATGGGCGAGTGCATGAAGTCGATCGCCCAATACCTTGAAGTGTACTCCAACAGGCCATGGCGCTGGAAGAGTCTCATCAGAAGGTCGGAGGACACTGGCTCAGAAGAAGGCGCAACATGCTCCGTCAAGGAAATCTTGGTGACCGCCAAGCATCTGTTCACAAGGTCGTAGTGTGCTTCCTGCAAGTTGAAGGGGAAGCGGGCGTCCTTGTTGCTGTAATCCTTCACGCTTAGGGCAAGCTCAGTGAGGTTTTGTCGAATGAGCGGGTGCTTGAAACGAACCACACCGTCTTCCATGCGGATGAGAGGGCCGACGGCACTGTGCAGGTCGCTCTGCACATCGGTGATTCTTGTGAAGGTTTGCATTTGCGCCATGTCCACTGAGAGAAGAGTCTTCATCTCGGTAACGGTGAGTGGCCGCTGCGCTGCGAGTAGCCAAGCCAGGATAGAGCGAGTGTCTCTTTGTCCCATATCCAGCATGCCCAGCAATTGCTGTACGCACGCCACCACTGTGGCAGGAGCACTGTCCAAAGTGCTCATGATACCGGAGAATGTCTTTTCGCGTTTCGCAATTTCCAATACGAGCATGGCGTGCGTGAAAGACCCGTCTGAGAAAGACACCAAACGTTGTACAACGCTCGAAGTCTCATGAGCACTGAGTGGAGGGAAAGCGGAAGCAACGACGCCGTCAAGCACGCGCTCCATGTCCTGTTGCACGTGTTTCTTGTCGATGTTGAACTGCCTCGAACGGTTGGATCCGGGCTTCTTGAGTGGCTCCGACAACACAATGGCTTTCGTTCCGGGGCACTTCGATGTGACCTGGTGTAGACGGTCCAATACACGCACACTGGTATCCTGTCCACCAATAAGCTGATCGAGACCGTCCACGACAAGGATTGTGCATTTGTGTTTGAGACCAGCTTCGATAGCCGTCCACAAAGCCTGCTCCAAAGCAAGTTTGTCCTGCATAGACCGCTGCACCAGAGCAGCGACCTGCTCGTACAATTCGGTGTTGCCAATGTTGTTGTCGAAAAGCTGGAACAATAAGCTCCTCGGCACGCTGAGAGGAGAAGCTTCGGTCTTGATGTCTCCTTCGACGACAAAGGACAGCACATCGTGATTATCCCTTTCCTGCTGGCGACGCAGTCTCTCCACCATCCATTGGCACAGAACAGTCTTGCCGCAGCCCGGTTTGCCGGTGATGAGAAAGACATTGTCGTTGCCATGGATGAATTCTTGTAGAGAAGAATCAAACCACTCGCACGTGAACTCGACGTGGTGGCTGCGCGACCTCAACTGGCCCATGACGAGCCTTTCGACCACGCTATCACTTGGTGAGAGGAAGCGCCGGACCTGGTCGATCTCCACTGCCATGTCTTTGCCATAGGCGGAATTCAGCTGTTGCTTCCAAAGCAAGTCGGCCATGGACTTCCTGCGAGCGAAGAATGCATCACCACGGCTGGCAAAGACGGTATCGAACTCGACAACATTGCCGCCATTGGTGCAGCTTAGAGTAATATCGGCAACCAGCTGCACAAGGTCTGCGTATGCGGAAGTTAAGGATTGCTGAAGAGGTTCACCGGTCATGAACAAATCCTTGTTGCCGGCAAAAAAGACCAATACCGAGCCCGCGTCGTTTAAGAGGGCAAACGCTTTGTGGATAAGGTGAAGCCGCTGTACACCGAGCTCCAATAGGACGTGACAACTGCCCCATATGAGACACGCTGCATCTTCGCTGGACGTTGCGAAACTTTGGACGGCTACACAGAAGTGGTGCACAGAACTGGCAAAGAATTCAGCCCACTGTAAGACTCGGTCCCACTTGCTCCCTCTGTGTGGCATATCTCGCAGGCGTAAGGATGCAATGTAATCCAGGAGCTGGTCCACGTTCCCGTTGCTATTGATCATTGACCCGAGTTCTCGATTGGCCATGCTCCATACCTGCGTGGTAGTATCGCGAAGTACTGTGCTGTGATGACTCTCGGAGTTGGAGTGGCTGAACGAATCTTTGGTCATCGACACGTCGAAGGAATCTGTCCTTCCCCTGCTGGAGGTGCTGGTAGCCGCGTAGAGCGGAGATGCGCTGGCGACCTTGTTAGTCTTGCGCTCTGATGAATTGTAGCGTATATACCCATTTGTATGGTGTTCCGTCATCATTTCAGATAATTTGGACGTGGATAAGGAAGACTTTCGAGTTCTTGGTTGAGTGCCTTGGTTTGATTTGGGTAAAGACGGAGGGAGACTGCTAAAGGGTACAAAGCTTATGTATATCTCTATCACATAAATACGTCACCAGATTTCCGCGCTGTGGCAGTGATTCAGTCCAGTCCAAGTACGAAGCTACTGTAGTGCTGCACCTGCATCCAGATCGAGTCGACACGGGGAGATCTGGCACGTGCATGGCGCCCGCACTCACGGATCCTGAACAGTGAGTAGTGTCGTAGACCACTATGCAGGATCAAATGCAGGCATGAAGCCACCAACCGTAGATGAGTGATCCATCGTGGGAACCGCTGTGTTCTTGATTGGCCATACATACCGCGGGAAAGCTGCCGTGAGTATGCACAATGCTGAACGAGCTGGCGCACTGCTGATCGTGAAATACAGGAGGCTTCGTGGCTCCGTTAATCACGATTATCCGGCTAGAGATAGGACGCGGGGAATGTTAAGGGAGCGGGTCAGAACGACGGCTGAGAATGCAGTTGGTACCTCACAGTGCCGCTTATGCACGCACCCCGCACTGAAAATGGTCCAAATCCATCCCGAAATGCCGCGTTCAGTAGTTAAATGTCTCCCATAGATGACCGAATTAGCTAAAAAGGCCTCAAGTCAAGGCTTTGTCAGATGATCATTCCTTCATCCCCGCATCCTCGAGTTCTTGGTAAAGCAGTTCAATCTCAACTGTACGTTTAGCCCCATCAACCCTCCCCCTTAGCCCGTTGTCTTCCCGGTCGAAATATAGACCCCAGAGGCCCGGATCACCCGTCTCGACCGCTAGGAATCCCTCCCACCCTCCCCACAAAACACGCTTCTCGTCTGACATCATTTTGGCTCCCCATGGCCCGGTAAGTCCCCATTCGGCCTCGGCTCGCAGTCCATGCCTGATCTGATGAGAATAGGTGTCTAGGTAGATCCAATTCAACTGTGGGGGATCATCTGATATCGTGCTCACTATGCCGCTGTAATCGGAATCCGGGTACGGCAAATAGTAGCCTGTGAACGGGTGAGTTGCTGAACCGGACGCCGATGCAGTCTGGACGTAAAGAAGACCTCCTCGAAGTACGAGCTTGCTACCGTTGAAGATATGCTTTCTGTCCTCAGGTGTTCGTTTGGACGGCCGTGCTTGTATGTGGGCTTTGTTTCGCATCCATGCGGCTTCGGCGTCCTGATTGCTGCGGTTTTGCGCTTGGTCTTGGAGCGAGAGAACAGACGTTGCAGTCAAGGGTACCGTTGCGGCAAGGGAAATAAGTCCGAGAACCATAGCTGCAAGCGGTATCAGAGGTAATGAGTTGTGTGTCGATCCTTGTTTCGCTGCAGTTGGCCTCGTGAGTTCATTAGGTACTTCAAGTCTTCACGCACGCTCCCGTTATACTCCAGACCTGCAGAAGCAGGCTCCACAAAGCCTTCCACTCGATCTTGCTGTGATTGCAGACCTGTGCGTCATTTGACGCTTGCAGCAAGTCCGTAGCGGGGGCGGAGAAGCCGACGGGTAGCGTCATGGTTTTTGGGGCAACGGGAGCCGGTGAGCGGCTTCTAGAGCTGAACTACTCTGTACTAAGGCTGGTAATTGTATACCTACGGTAACTAGCGATCGACAGCCCCACTGAAGATCTGCAACCGCAAGCCCGCGGCGCCATCCGCCATCCGTCCATCCACAAGTCACAATCAAACCCCGCAACGGTCGTCTCGGCGCATCCAAGAGGTGCTGCATCAATACCTCACATCTTTGCTAAAAGCTTGAACAGATGCAGCGATATTGGCTAAAATATCTATAAAACTCAGCGTGGACGGAGGGCTGTTGCACGCCAGGAGGTCGGAAGCCCCAAATATTCCATTTTCTTGCTGCCGCGCTACTGTGGACTTCATATTTAGGTCCCAGTTTATGTGTCGCTCTGCCAAGAACAGTATCTCCTCACAGTGGCTGAGAAGGTGCAGTAGCTAACACCTGCTGCTAGTAGATCCATTCTGCATGTGACGCTACGCGGCCAAAGCCCAGTTCCAGCGCGAATATTCGGAGGACGCGCGGAGTACATCTCGGATCCGACGATCAGTGACCCGCAACTTGCATCTATGACGTTCTTGCGATCTCAAAATCATGATACTAAGTACTTTGCTAGTCTCATATTGGTCAGGATTGCGGGACGGGATCGATCCGAGCGCTAGTTTCAGCATTCGATCCGTGGTTGACTCTGGTCCGCTACCTCATATCGCAAGTTTTAGTCACCAACCCTCCCTTCTGCTGTTTTCACACAATCGCCTTGCAGCTTTAGATACTAGCATTCTGGCCGCTTCAATAGTAGAGGCAGCACTACAGATGCAGCCGGTCAGTCTGCAACGATGTTTCCAGCTACCCCGACAGAGACCGCATGGTACCAGCATGGCGGACATGCAACCCCACGTCATACATAATTTTCCTGGCCAAATCTGTCCGCATAGTCTATTTTCATTTCCTGGATTTTCTTAAAGGAGATCCTCATCCCAGTCATTTCCGAAAACTTTACCTCCTTTTACCAACGCATTTTCGGGCCCCTTGGATTTATAATATCCTCGTAAGTTGAAGACTTCATTAGGTACGTCAGCTTGCTTTGAGAAAAGCAGAAAGCACAGCATGGATTCTAGCCAGACCTCACACATTTCTATAGCATCGGCAAGACTTTTGGTTCGAAGGCCAGCGGTTCCAATAAAACATAAAGCTGACAAAATGCCCGGCCCGGAAGAAAGGAAAGAGTAAGCTCACAGTCACCCATGTTGTCTTCTATTTTCCTACTTACTCAACCACTGATCCTATGCTAGCGTGGCCAACGGTAATGCGCCTGGTAACCGCGCTGGCGAAGTCAAACCGCCAGGGCATCAGGAAACCCCTCAAAGCTTCCTGAACGCGGTGCCGGGAACCGAGAGTACTTTGGGCACGTTGGGCTCCGGCTTCCCCGAAAAGAGGGAGAAAGCTAAGAGTAAAGGAAACGAGTCTGAAGCCAAAGACGAAAAATCCGAGGGATTCGGATTGGGAGGTGAAGATGTTAAGGGTAGCTTAAAAATCCATATAAAATTGGATCTAGAGGCAGACATTAGGGTTTTGGCAAGGGTGCGAGGGGATATTGCTATTGGGCTGCTTTAAGAACTGTGAAAGTGTCACGGGCTACTAGTCAGTGTACTTACCATGCCTGGCTGTCCAACGAGCATTTTAAACTCCATGATCATCATGCAGGAAAATGAACATTCGGATGTCGTTCGATTGTTATTTTTAGAGTATGATACTTCTTACCGGATAAGCGGAGTGAGAGTCTATGATTATACAATTTCACTACGTTACACACTGGCTGACTCAATATGGTTGAAACTATTGTGGCTCAACCTAAAGTATTTGTAAAGGTCGCAGCGAAGAGGGAGCCTTTGATATATGCATTACTAGCCACAACGAGCCACTTCACAATGAATATCGACTTCCCAAAGTGAGGCAAAGTCAGTATCATAGCAAGTCGGTTTTTTATTTCTTAAAAGAACAAGATCAGGTATCTAACGACAAAAGCAAACTTCTATATCGTGCGTCCCTCATAGGAGAGTGTAAATCCCAGCGATTGAGACAAGAAGGCTCCAGCCTGCGAATAGGCCGCTCTTGCCGGCCGCGCTTTCCGGCTTGACGCTGGCAGCGGTGATGAGGTTCGAGTCGCCCTGACCGGCTGCTTGAGGCTGGCTGCTCGACTCCTCGCTAGCCTCAGTGGTGCCCTCCGTGCTGGACTCTCCCTCGGTAGACTCGCCCTCCGAGGTAGACCCTGTCTCAGAGCTAGACTGTCCTTCAGCAGATTCACCATCGCTCCCCTCGGAGCTTTCACCCTCAGAGCTTCCCTCAGAGCTTCCACCCCCAGAGCTTCCACCCTCAGAGCTTCCACCCTCGGAGCTGCCATCTTCGGAGCTACCACCCTCGGATTCTCCACCCTCAGATGCTTCACTCTCTGACTCTCCGCTCTCTTCACCAGCCCCCTCGCCTGCTCCAACCCCGGCTCCAACACCAGCTCCAACTCCAGCTCCGACGCCAGCTCCAACTCCAGCTCCAACGCCAGCGCCTTCGCCTGCGCCTTCACCTGCACCCTCTGCGCTTTCGGACTCTCCGCCCTCAACAGATTCGCCTCCCTCGGCAGACTCGCCTCCCTCAGACTCACCTCCCTCAGACTCGCCGCTCTCAGACTCGCCGCTCTCAGACTCGCCACTCTCAGATTCGCCACTCTCAGATTCGCCACTCTCAGATTCGCCGCTCTCAGCTTCACCACCTTTCCAACCGTTAGCTTACTAATTCATATTTGGAGAGCAGCTTAAAGTTGAGCGAATCGTAGGATGAGTACTTACCTTCAGCTTCTCCCTCTCCGCCTTCAGCCTCTCCCTCTCCACCTTCCGCTCCTTCCTCGCCTACAACACCCACTGCATCAGCAAAAAAGACCACCAAAAACCAACATTGGATCTGACGGACGTTGGGGGCTTAAGAAACGGACAGTGCACATCCGACAAGACTTACCTTCCTCGGCAGCGGCGCCACCAGACGGGCAGCTGAACGAAAAGCTCGCGCTCGTCTCGCCCTCGGCGCTGGCCTGGCCGGAGGCGGTGGCTTCGCAGGCGCCGCTGCTGGCCTTGCCCTCGGCGGCCTCGCCTTCGCCGGCAGCCTCTCCGCCCTCGGAAGACGCCTCGCCTTCGCCCTCCTGGCGGGGACGCAGCGTGAACCAGCGCTTGCTCTTGTTGCTGCCGTCGAGGCCCAGGCTGGCGGCCGGCGCGTCGCGCGGTGCCAGAGCGGCGCCTCGCTCAGCGATTGCGGAGCGGCTGTCGAGGCTGCTGTCGGGTCGCGGGGCTGCTTGCGCAGAGGCGAGGAGGAGGGCGGCGGTGGCGAGTCCGAAACGCATTTTGAGGAACAGAGGGTGGGATGGCGTAGACTTGGGAAGTGTATTAAGAGAAGAGAAGTAATAGATCGGGACTGAGACCAGCTCGCTGCCGTTGGAAGAATGGAATGATGGTGCTGAGTGATGCTGACTTCGGGCAGCACAGACGGGGGCCTTATATATCAGAGAGGTAAGGTGTTGTGATGGACTTCAACCATCCGTACTTGCGCTCCGTGTCTCGACAGCTTCAGTGGCCCCGCGTCCAAGATCTTGGCGTCAAGAAGTGCTTGTTTGAAGGGAGCGTCTGTGAGGCGGGAGACGTCCGCGGTGCATGCTCCGGCTCGCGCCTCTCCGTGGAGAGAGCGGCAGCAGTGCGATGCCAAGAACCTCTCTCACATTCCAGATGGAAGTCCGACTCTTTGAGCCTCCTGCCAAGAGACCACACCTCCCAGCTCGTCGCGCCGCTCCAGTGCTTGGCACTGCAGACCCGCCACTTGCCCGTAGCTCTTTCAGGCGCCGTGAAAGCCGCCGGACTGCCAGTTCCACTTCCGCCGGCAGGCCCCATTGGGCTACACTTACCGTCAAACGCGGGGCGACATTCTGTCGTGAAGGAAGCAGTGTTCTTAGAAGCGTCATTTTGCCTGCAGAGAGCTGCCACGGACACTGCGAAGCATGGTGCTGCGAAAATCCTGTACCTGCCAAGCAGCTGCGCGATGCTTCCCCGCAATGCTTGGTCGGCGGCAAACGGCTGTTGATATCGCCAAGTCGCACAAGACAGACAAGAGGTTTGACAAGAAGTTTTGGATGTGCTTCGATGTTCTGGGCATTGGAGCCTCAAAAATGCTGATGGTGTTGCACGGATTCCTCAGGCCGGCTCGAGACGGGCGGCCCGGGGGGTTTCATCAATGTCGCAATCCGTGTCGTCACCGCAAACCATCCCCCAGAGCGGCGTTGGCGCCCTGCCTGAAACAACCGCCGCTGCCAATCTCGACTCACCCCTTGCCCTTTCCGGCCGCCTCTTGGTATCGGCCTGGGTGCAGCGCCGCGAGCTCTTGGTATGAGCTTGGTTGCAACTTGACTTTTCCGTTACATCCACCCCCGCATCGAGCCGCTGCCGCACCATCGACGATACCCGTGTTCGAGATTCACCCCAGCCCTACCAGTCTGGGCATCGACCTGCATCTCTGCGGACTACACCAGAATGTCTCGCCAGCCGAGCGACGAATATGCCTGCGCCTGCCGTCAGCTTCTACTAAAAGCGCCAGGTCACAGAAGACAGAAGACAATAGATCTCGCCCTCTCCATCTCTCATTGGGCAGCTGGGTAGACTCTACCAGACCAGACATGCCAAAGACCGCACCGAACAACCATCAGAAGCGGGATGGCCTGGCGAAACCCATAGCCAACAAAAGGAAGCCAGGGTCCCCGGGTCTTTATGGCTTTCCACCGGTGCGTCCAAGTCGCCCGCCGAGGATCGCAATTGAGGCAACCAGGGCACCCCGATGCAGCAATTGACGCAGCACCTGACACGAACACCCGTCCCGCTGACGCCGAATGAAGAGGGCGCGGGCGGACGCCGCCGCGCCTCGGTGCCGAAAACGGTCTCACGGCTGTCGCAAAGAGTGTGATTGTTTGCGCGCGCCCGCGTGCGGAAACTGCCTGCGCGCGGCCTCTGACACGGTTCCGTTGCCACGCTCACCGACAGCTTTGATGGATGAGTGTCAACGCTGGCTTGGCCGCCCTCCGAGACTGCTTGGCGGGGATGATGTTGAGTGTCAATGCTGTGTCCAGGCAAGGATGGAGGGATCCATCAGCGTGGCCCCTAACGTCTTAATTCAAGCTAGCATGGCCCATCACATTTACCGAGCTGCCGTAGTCGGTGAGTGTCTAGACAGAAGCATGTGGAAGAGGTGATGGGAATTTGAGAAGAGAAAATCCCTATTGATTTTCCTCATTCTCTACTTATTATAGTCCTTAGCTAATCTATACTCCTTATAAACTAGCTTCTGCCGCATAGAATGAGAATATAAGTGGCCCGCATGATGAGGAGTGCATATCTTCATGCACTCCCACAGATAGCATTGAGCTGACAAGCACAGACGTTGAAGTGGGGAGGAAAGCAAGCTGTCCTTGAATTAAGCTATGTACAGTACAACGCCCTCATATTTGCATACCCTCCAGAAAGTCCGAGCTCTAGAGCCAGCACGGAAAGCTCCGAAGACTTGATGAAGGCGCTATGTCGAAGGACTGGTCACATCGACCATCTACGAGCTGAAGCCGGGGTCGGCGTTGCTGCAGAGGCAGGGGTAGTTGCTAGCGATGTCAGTCAGTTTAATTCATTACCCCGAGCTCGGAAGCGGCTGTGGGGTGCTTACCCGGTGGTGCAGAAGCCGTTGCTGAAGCCCTGGCTGGTGCAGCCGGGAGTGCACGAGTCCGAGGTGTTGCAGTCAACAACGCAGAGAGCAGAGCCGTCCCTGTGATTCGACGTATTAGCACTCTTTACTGCGGCCGTGGGGACTCGGGTTGGAACTCACTTGACCAGGCAGCGGCGGACGCCATCGGTGCTGGCGGCGCAGCTGAGGCGAGCGTCCTCAGAGCACTGGGAGTCGGCAGAGGGGATCTGGGCCGCGGCGAGGGCGGCGAAGAGGCCAAGGAAGACGACGCTGAACTGCATTTTGGCTGAGGTGGTGTCGGGAAAGACGGTGCTGGTGTTGATGATTGAAGTGATTGTTGAAGCTGGGCTGCTGGATGATGAGGTGATTCTGCCAGAGAATGGCGACCCTTATATACCCATTTGCGAAGCGCACTTATGCGAAGTCGTCCACTCCATCTTGATCCGCTGTCTCCTTTGCTGCGCTTGCCTGGGTTCAGGCCATCTCCTTTCTGACTCTGATGCGAGCAGACACGAAGACCTTGGCGGCCGGCCTTCTGCTGGAAAGCACGGACTCTGAGGGCGTTCTTGTGTTGGCAGATTCAGTCGTACGAAGTGTTGAAGACAAGTGGTGAGGCGATCTGCAGTCGCCCCTACTCATAGAGGTAACGTGTTGGCTGGCTCTATTGCGGGGAGCCTTAACCGCACAGAAAACGCAACGATCTTCGCCCTACACAGTAAGGCTGCCTACCACGGGCCACTCCCGGACACTCGCTATGGAAGGGCAACGACGCAGGCATGCGTACGGCATCCACTCTCCAACCTCTGACCGACTTGTTACCGGCGTGTTCTGAGCGTACACGTATGTACGATTGTTTCGCAGAGTGCTTTTCTGTCCTTGTCGTTTTTCGCAAAATTTTATGCCGAATAGTAGTGATATCCTGATGCGCAGCCGTCACATGTGGTGTGAACGTACCGGTGATGCCCAGGTAGGTTTAAGCCGCAGAGTCAATCTGGGGTCGTCATCGATCCACTCGGCAGTTCGTGTATCTGTCCAGATCGGCATGCTTCGCGGCTGCGGACAGCTGCGGCAGACGGTGGAGTAAGGCGCCCGGCAGTTAGCGGTAAGGCTGACCCCACGGCAACCAATTCGCATTCGTACTCCTGGATCTGTACACATACGCGTAAGTACTCGTGCGGTCTGAATCATTCTCGGGCGGCCTCAAGCACATTCCGAGCTAAACCAGCGGCAAAAGTGCCGGCCGTTGGAACCCGAGGAACACCGACGCTTTTATGGTCGTAAACGTATTCAGAGCCGCAATAGGAGAGTAACACACTTCAAAGTCATTAATAAAGAAGTATCATAGGTACGGCGTACTCCATCAGTGTACAACCACGAGATCTGGTTTGTCAGGGCCTTCATTCATGGAAGAAACGTCGCGATAGTTGGACCCCATCTCCGTCTCAACTGGCCCAAGCCCATGTTTCTTCAGCCAAAAATTGGCTATTCGTGAGTCGGCTCAGCTCAGCACAGACAGTCCGATTCCGCAAAGTACCAAATACCGGTCAGTAGCTTGAGGGGAACATCTGGTGATAGTCTCATGGCTGTGCACGCCTTATTCTCGCATATGCCGATGCCTGGTGAGTAAATTTGCCACAGCCACCAATCGATTGTACAGCTCCGGTCCCGGACCACGGACGGAGATTAGATCTTTGATGTGTTTGGTGCCGGGCAGTGTGATTGTTCAGGCCCGCTCCCTATCTGATCAATCTCCAGTATCAGGCCCTCAATGCGCCCTTTACCCGTACGACCACTGTGTCAGGACATTCTCACTACCATTAGCCAAGTCTAAGATGGGTGAGATGGCAGCCTCTTCCAGTGGGTAGTCCCACTAAGGTCAAGATGACGCGGCGAACCCAGAATGCCGGTGTGATGTAGTCCAATCACCTACCAGCGCCGCACCAAGATTTCCCACCTCGGAGCTATAGTTGCAAGTATTCCCTGAAATAGAGAAACAGCAGGAGTATGGGGCGACGGGTGTTGCCGTTGGTCCTGGATGCAGACTGGATGAGTGAAACACACCAGCAGCCGAACGCCATCACCAAGCCATTGGAGCTTGTACATACAAACTATTGTCGACTGGGTGTTTGGTAGTGGAAAATCTTGTAAATTTTGCACAACTGTCGCGCCAACTCCCGCAGCCGCCCTAAGACGTCAAAGACAGGTCCACATCAACAAAGGGTTGGACTGAAGCCTGCGAAGCGCCGCCAAGACGAAGCGGCGGTGGCCGGAGGTATCCTTTCCTCAACATGTCTATGCGTTATCCCTCCCCTTTCTTCCTTGGGGTTTCCTCCAGCCTTGCTGCCTCTAGAAGGGACCGTTCCCTTGAGGGCATGAATCGCCAAGCATTGTGCTCCCACTGCGAATGTAACAGACCTTCTGCTCCACACAAGCAGTCGTGGAACAGTTCTTTGTGAGGATGCTGCTCTTCGTCTCGAAGAGATTGTACGCATCGACGAGGTCCTGGTTTTCAAGCATCTGGTCCGTTACGCGGTGCCAGAATGTTGCGTTCAGCGGTGCAGACCGGGGCCAAGTGGCATTCTGATCGTAGATGTCGCGTGCGTCATACTGGAACTGCCAGTCGGGCGTAGTCCAAGAGTTCGCCTCTGACATGTTGGCTATGTAGGTCTGCCAGTTGACCACCTCGAACGTCTTGGCGTCCACCTGGTAGAGGGTCCAGCCAGCGTTCAAGCCGGTAAGCGGAGTGATGGAGGGCGCGATGTGAGCCCATGCCAGGGGCTGTGCGTAATCCACGTCTGTGGTGTTGCGCAAACTCGACTCACCGCCCGAAGAAAGACCATAATCGTAGTATATCATCAGCTGATCGTAGTGCAGATGGCCCCAGAAAATCCCGGCAATGGTGGACGGCGAGAAGCGGCGGACGGTGGAGTAGAACAGCGCAGAAGGGTTGTGCAGCGCTTTGCCGTTGATGCCAGTGCCTCCATAGCCGCTCGGAACATGACCAATGATCCACACACGCTGGCCGGCGTCTTCAGCAGCTTGCAGCTCTTCGATCAAGAAGCGCAGGACACCAGACGAGTCGGGGTTGGTGAAGTCAAAGAAGTTGAATCTGTGGTCGATCTCAGTTTCACACGCGACATCTTGATACAAGTGGATATTTCACGTACGGGTTTGCCGTGTACCAGAAGTCTGTGTTTATGGAAATAATTTTGAGCCCCTGCGGAGTCGTGTACGCGTAGCCGCCGTAGTGCTTCGCCGCAGCCGAGGCTGTCGCATTGTCAAGCCAGCCGAACTCACTCCACAGCGACGCCAACAGCCTGTAATTCCAGGAAAAGCTGTCTGCTTCTGTTGAGTTAGAGAGGCTGTATGGAGTTGCAAAATCAGACGGTAAGCTGTCGTGGTTGCCGAGTGAGGCATAAATGGGCTGCGGAGACAGACGTGAGCTATCACAATTTGGGATGCGCTGGAAGGGATTCTCACTATGCTTCCGAGGTGCGCTTTGAACGTTTCGTATGTTACCGTCTCCTCGTACTCGACGTATTCCCGGGACTGCTGGTCTTTGTCGTCGTGACTAACGACATCTCCAGTGAACAGCGCGAAAGCGATGTCTGACAGGTTGACAAACTGTGTCATGGATGTGAAGAGAGATAACCCCAGATCGGCAGGGGTATCGCAGTAGAGATTCCCGAACCTGGAAGCCGGCCATGAAGCGTTGCTCCTGGTTGTCAGGAGTTCCTCGTTTGTGCGATATGGCCTACAACACATGTACGTGCTGCAGTTTCCCTCGGAGCCGATATCATATCTGTTATGCGTCAGCTTGATCACAGCACGGATGGTGCAAAGAAGAATACCGTGGGTCCAGGTGCCAATCCGACAAGTGTAGGACGTTGATGGTATCTCCTACCAGAGCCATGAAGTCAGAAACGCGCCTCACACAAAATCTACTGATCACATACCTGAAGATACCGGTGCCGCAGCTTCGTCCTCGGGCTTCGGCTTAAAGTATTTGCTTTCGTCAATTTCAATGACACCGGGCTCGTCGCACAGAGAGTACTTGTAGTGGCAGTACGCCTCCATGTCGCCGGTTCTCAAAGACATCTTCCGGAACAGCAAGGCTAAGTATGGACCGGTGTTTGCAATACCAGAGAATTCTTGATGGCATGTGGATGCGCTTATCCCGCTCCGGATCCAACTTATCGCCCCGCATGCCTCTATCAAGAGATCTGTAACAACATTCTCCGGTTGCGTGATAGCTGCGAAGTGCATCGCCTCGAATAAAGTTACGCACTTTGTGCAGTTTGAGTCGTATGTGGAGCCGTTGATTATTGCCTCAAACTCGGCAAGAAACGAGTTTTTGATTACCGTTTGACTTAGAGCTGGTAGATTTCCCGGGGGTGGCGATGTGTCGTTGTACGCTGGGACATCGCCGGAGCCGTTGTAAAATAAAACTGGCCCATCGAGGTTGGAAATCGTGTTGTTCAGCTGCGGGTCCAGTGCTTCTGGTGATGATTGGATCTTGTTTGTCAATTAGAAGAAGAAGAAAAGAAAGACGTCGAAGCGTCACTGCGTTTTGTATGCGCACCTGATCCCCGTTCGCTTTCACGCATGATGCGACGGCAGAGAGAAAAAGAAGGTTTCGGGCAAGCATTGCGGCACAAACAGGGGTCCGGTGCGAAAATGATCTTCGTGTGGCCAAGGACCGGCCTGTGTATCGCAAAACGGTCTCCTACGTGTGTTCATCAGAAATGAATGTGAGCGGTGAAACACTTGGACTGTCTTACAGTCAAGATGATTTGTGGTGGTGAGGCCTGGTGATGACTCGGTGAAAATTCTGGGGGGCGATCGGTCGGGTTTCGTGCAGATTTTCCGTTGTTTCTCGATTTTCCAGAAGGATTCCAGATGCACTGCTCCTGCTTCCGGGACAGGGTTATGATCCAGTTTTGACAAGCCTGTATGGGGGATTACCACCATGGGAGAGGTTGCGCCATCGACAGTGATTCTGACGTGGGAATCGGACCTTCTAAGGAATAAGTTTTGCCGGCTTTCGGCATGTGGCGAAGTCCAGCGAGGACCGTCGCTCGAGCCGTGATGCAAAGTCACTAACGCGATGATGGCCACTATTGGTGTCGTACGGCTGGCTCCTTGATCAATCAGACAATCGAAAGCTCTGGCCTGCCGAACACCCGATACTGGAAGACCCTATGATATCGGAATCCGCCGAACGCCGCATACATCCAGGTAATGGAGTAACAAGGGCTTGGAAGCCGTGCCACTGAAAGCGTGGAATGATCAACAAAGGTCCAACTTCAACTGAGAAGTACTTAAATATTGCGGAGATTCGACATACGGAACGGCTCTATGCTTTCCGGTGAGTAGTCAAATTGCGTGAACCTTATTGCACAACATTAAAGTTTCAAAATGCCGAGGAAATAGTCCGAGTGGTGACTGAGTCAATTTCTATAAAGCATCCGAAGACGAGCTTGAGAACTCTCCATAGAGGCTCCTCTATGATCTCCGCAGTTCTGATCCAAGCGCCGATATTGTGATGGCGGTGGAGTTTCCGTCATGATCCAAATGGAATGTAAAACTACCCAGGTCCTTTCCGTCCAACAGAAGATCATTCACTCCCATCCAGGTAATACACGTTGGAGTACCCTGATCAATCGGAGCACTCTTGTCCTGGAAAACCGCACGAAATTCCATGAGCATTCCCCCATCTGCAGCGGTTGCTTGTAGGTTTGTGGGGTACAAACGAAAGTCCAGATCTTCCGGCTTGATTGCCTGAAGGCCCGCGATCTCGGTGCGCCAATCTTTGCCATTGACAACAAGGGTCTCGACCGACAGGCCGGGGTCTGAGTCTCCTGTCTCCCTTATCACCAAGGACGAATTGGCACTAGCTGAAGCCTGGTAGGTTCCAGCCAGTAGTGATTTCGCTTGAGCTCGACCGAGCTTATCGATGGCAAGCAGAGCCTCAAGCGCCACGTCGGCGTACGCATTCAAGTCCGGGCTCTCAACATTCTCATCGTACGCCAAGATGGAGAATCCGACGTTGTGATCAGGTGCCAGACCAAAATAAGAGCTGTACCTGCCGATGCTCCCGGTCTTGGTATAAATATCCACAACCGGATCGGTGGCGTTCATCCCGAAGTGGTATATCTCCCATGGCCTGCCGACAGAGTTCCGGAGGTTCGATGTGGAGGTAACCGGCTTTAGCCAGCGGCGCGTGTCTGCTGGCGAGACAATGGACGAGTCCAGCATCGCTTTACCAGCCTTGGCCAAGTCCCGCGAAGAGGAAACCATCGAGAGAGCTGCAGGTTCACCATCGCTGGATGTGACTTCCAAGCCGTTGCCGAAAATTTTCGTGCCGTTGTTGAGGAGGCTCGTTTGCGTCATATGCAACGGTCCAAAAATCCTCTCTTGCAGAACAGTATCGAACTTCTTTCTAGTAGTGCTTTCAATGACTGACGCAACCAGCTGGAAGGCCGCATTCGAGAATATCGGGGTAGTGTCTGGAAGATACAATGGGGGCTGTAAAGCGAACTTTTCCAGGAACTCTGCGAGTTTTGATCAATATTTTGATTTAGCTAGACGATGTCAGGGTAGGTACCTTGCGAGTTACATGGCTCATAAATGCTGCATATATTTGCTATTTGGACTTTGTCAGTGAGTGCTCAATGATGATTTTGGTATGGCGTGGCGTACAGTCTCTTCCGACCCCGGCCATGTGGCTTGCCAATGATCCCAATGTCACCTCGTTCCATTCCACAAAGGACAAAGGGTCGACTAAAGAAGACCCGCTCTCAGCCTGGATCAGCTCTGGCAAGAATTCCGTAATGGGCTTGTCCCAGACGTGCGACCCAGCACCAGCAAGCAATGCGTATACCGTGAACAGCTGAGTGAGTGCCCCGACAGCATACCGTGAGTCGGCATGTACTTCTCCAGTCCTGGCCAATGTCGTCGGAGCAGTGTGATGATATTCGTAAAAGAAAGGATTGCTTTGATTGAATGACACTTCAGAAGCAGAGCCTACGAACAGAGTGATGCTGAAACTGGTCGTGTTCGGCGTTATTGGGCCAAAGTCTCCGTCTCCGGCTTGCAAATACTTGTCAAGCTCTTCGGTAAAGCTTGACAGCGAGTGCTGGAGCACTGCAGAAGAAGGATCGATGCGAGCTGCTGGGAAGAAAGGGCCGAGTAGAGGGCATGGCTGGAAAGATTGCGCGCTGGATGCGGTTATCATGGAACTGAGAAGATAAAGTGCGTATAGGGAGGCCATCATGAGGTTTGACACGATGCTTGCCTCTCAATGCGATGCGATTCAATGCTTTAATAGTTGCGCGGGAAGAGAACATGACCGCAGACTGCCTCCTAACGAGCTGAGCCACCAGAATAGACACAGCCTGAGTATCGTTGGATATAGTTGGATCAATTTCAACGTGGAGAAATATTTGAGGCTGTGCAGTAAGGAATGATGAAAAGCCAATGAGGTCCTCGAAGTAGATTTGGGGGCGATGCTCGGCCACGGACACGGATACGGACTCGGGGTCGGACATACCAAATCTACTTACACGATGATCAGCGCACCTGAACACACCTGCAACAACCAGGTGGGTTGCAAAGGCGGGACAGACAATTGTGACTTGCGGGCCAAAGACAGAAAATGCAGTGGTGCGGGCTGAAAGGCATTGCAGAGTGGGGCACTGTAGCTACCCCGCTTTGTTTACTGCAGGCGATAAGTGCTCGGGCAAGGTTTGCCGCGAATGACCGACATCTCCGCAGCGCTCTGCACCACTGTGGCATAAAGTTGCCGGGCTGAATCTCTGAGGCGCCATCCCATTATCGTGGCTTTCACAACACTCGCCAATATGGCGATGCACGGCGAGTCCTTCTCGGCGCCCCCGGACTGGTCGAATCTGGATGTCATTCACCGCAACACACTTCCACCTCGGGCCTCATTTTTCAATTACTCGTCCCCGCTTTCTGCTCTGTCATACGATCCCGCAAAGTCGGACTTGACCTTCAGTCTCAACGGGCAATGGAAGTTTCACTATTCAAGTTCCCCCTACCGTGCTCCCGAAGGATTTGAGAAACCGGCATATGACACGTCAGGTTGGCCAGAGATACCTGTGCCTTCCATGTGGCAGATGGAAGGTTATGGGATGCCGCATTACACCAATCTACCCTATCCGTTCCCCGTAGATCCTCCCCATGTTCCCCTGGACGACAACCCTACGGGAAGTTACCTGCGCAGGTTCCACGTGCCAGATAAATTCAAAGATCACCAACTTCGGCTTCGATTCGAGGGTGTTGATTCAGCTTTCCACGTGTGGGTGAATGGTGAGGAGGTAGGCTACTCGCAGGGTGCGAGAAATCCGTCCGAGTTTGATGTGACGCCTTTCCTGGATCTTTCCGGCGAGAACAGTGTGGCAGTGCGCGTATACCAGTGGTCTGATGGATCATATTTGGAGGACCAGGGTAAGTTTCTATCACCCAAGTGGCCTCATTTTCTCGAAGCTGATCTCCTCAGATCAATGGTGGCTATCTGGAATATTCCGAGACGCCAGCCTCCTAGCATTTCCAAAAGCTCATATCCAAGATTTCTTCGTGCACACAATTTTGGACAACGAATACAAGGACGCTGAGCTTCAGGTGGACATCACCACTGAAGGAGCTGGCGAAGTTCTTGTCCAGCTGTTTGATAGTGACAAAACTACGAAGATCGCGGGAACCGTGGTGACCGCAACAGCCGGGCAATCTGTAGATGCCCGTTTTCCCGTTCAGTCACCCCGCAAATGGACGGCAGAAGATCCGTATCTTTATCATCTCGTCCTCACTTTTGGAACCCAAACGATTGCGCAGCGGGTTGGATTCCGAAAGACGGAAATCAAGAACGGCATCTTCACGGTGAACGGTAAGAGGGTACTGTTTCGTGGAGCGAACAGGCACGAGCATCATCCAACCAAGGGCCGTGCTGTCGGGCCTGAACTATTGCGACATGATCTCCTCTTGATGAAAACTCACAACATCAATGCAATTCGGACTTGCCACCAGCCTAACGACACCCGCCTGTACGAGCTTGCTGATGAGCTCGGATTCTGGGTCATGGATGGTAGGTTTTCTCTTACAATGACATGGCCGGCCGTGCTCCCACGATTCTGACTTCTTCACAGAGGCCGATCTAGAAACACATGGTTTCTTCTGCATAGAGGAGGAATCACTCTCGCCAGAGGACAAGGCAAAGCCATACGAAGAGAGGAAGCTGATCATCCACGACGCGGCTGCGAAATGGACTTCAGACAACCCCGTCTGGGAAGCTGCGTACGTGGATCGCATGAAGCAAATGGTCGCACGAGACAAGAATCATCCATCTGTCATCATGTGGTCTCTTGGAAATGAGGCTTTTTATGGCTGCAACCACCAGGCCATGTACGACTGGGGCAAGAAATACGATCCAGATAGGACGATCCACTACGAGGGCGACATCCACGCTCAGACAGTCGACTTGTTTTCGTTGATGTACCCAAAGCTGGAAATCTTACGCGATTTCGCCGACAACTGGGACGAGAAGAAGCCGATGGTCCTGTGCGAATTTGCTCATGCCATGGGCAACGGCCCAGGAGCTATGAAAGAATACCTTGAGCTGTTCTACAAACACCCTTGTCTCCAAGGAGGATGGGTCTGGGAGTGGGCAAATCACGGCCTTGAAACCACCAGTGCAGATGGCGAGAAATACTATGGCTACGGCGGGGACTTTTCGGACGAGCCCAATGACGGGACCTTCGTCATGGACGGCCTCGTGCGCTCCGACCACTCCATCGCCCCAGGTCTGGTGGAGTACAAAAAGGCTATTGAGCCGGTGCAACTTGTCTCAGGGAGCGTCACGTCAGTGACAGTCGTAAACCGGTACGACTTTTCTACGCTTGAGCATCTGGACTGCCATCTTTCCATCATCGGGGATGGACTTGTGCGGAAAATCGGAACAATCTCTGTACCTGAAATCCTTCCCGGGGAGGAAAAGATCCTTTCCTTACCGGAGATCTCAGTCCCAGACCTTCCAGAAGACTCCTACTTACAGCTAGACTGGATTTTGAAGTCCGCAACCCTATGGGCTGACGCGGGACATGAGGTTGCATGCCACCAAATTTCCATCAAGCCTCAGTCAGACACCACCACCGTCAAGACATCAACGTCGCCGAAGATATCTGTCTCAAAGAGCTCCTCCACTGCGATTACGATCACGGGCCCAACGTCAAATTGGCAGTTCGATCTAGTGACCGGTTTATTGACCTCATGGGAAAAGTCATCGGAAGAACTCCTTCGCAGCAGCCCAGTCCTTACGTTCTACCGCGCACCCACCGACAACGACGGCAGTGTAGCCAGCGACTGGAAGGAGAAACTCCTCCATCTGACGCGGCCGCATTGCCGCTCTGTGAAATGGGTCTACAACGAAGCGGCGAACACGGTCGAAGTCACAACGAAGCACCGCATTGCGCCGCCTGTTCTCGAGTGGGCTATAGACGCGACAACAACGTACCTTTTCTTCGCCACTGAGAGCGGTGGTGACTCCTTGGAAATATTCATTTCAAGCAACGCGTCCGGGAAGAACCTTCCTTCCACATTTGCGCGCGTCGGATTGGAATTTTCCATCTCGCCCTCCTTCAACCAGGCCGAGTGGTTTGGCCGCGGACCGGGCGAGGGATATCGTGACAAGAAAGAGTCGCAGAAATTTGGCAGCTGGGAAATGCCGATTGAAGACCTGTGGACCGAGTACGAGGTCCCACAGGAAGGCAGCAACCGCACGGATGTGCGTTGGGTGAGATTCTCGTCGGCTGCGCCCAAGGCTCAGAACCTTGTTGTGCTCGACGCTCGCTTTGTCGGTCTGCCGTCTGGAGGCAATTTCACAGCCACTCACTACGCTACAGAGGACGTTGAGAAGTCAGGTCATCCGTATGAGCTTAGAAGGAAGAGGAAGGAGGAAGTGTTAGTCCGACTTGATATGGACCATCAAGGACTGGGAACGGAGTCTTGCGGGCCCGCTGCTCTAGATGAGTATTCTTTGAAAGTTCGAGAGGGTACTCAGTGGACCTGGGGTGTTGTGCTATCTTAGCTCGCTAGCTTCAAGCATGCCTGAGTTCCGTGAGGAGGCATATAATATCAGTAGTTTCACCGGGTCCAGAGGTCAACGTGTGTTCTACATGTGCGGAATTAGAAAAATAATTGCATTTTGCATGCTTTACTTTTCTTTGCAAAGCCTTTTCCTGATGGAAATTGAATGCCCACTTCAAATCATATTTTGCGATGATAGTCGCCGGGCAACTGCGGCGTGCGGAGGTTCTGATTGGTTGGCTTGCACAGTCCCCGAATCTCTTGAACTTTAGACCTCGTTGCCTTCCCGTTTCTCGCCTACCACATGAATAGTAATATCCTCGGCCACCAGTTTCGCATTCTCCTGGAGCTTTTCTGCTGCTTCTTTTCCATCAAGCAATGCCGCTGTCTCTTCCAAACTCTTACCGCCAGTCTCAACAAATAAGAAATAGACGACCACAAGCTCTACAAAAAGCCAAACATTGTACGTTATATAATCTAGCTAATACATCAGCACCAAAGCATGATAAGATAGAGAAGAAATACTCACACTTCCATTTCGAGTTTGTCACACCAACCGGGTTCACATACTGGTTGAAAATGAGGGCGAGAGCCACAAAGAGGTTGTACAGAACAAGACCCTGTTTAGACTTAATGACGCATGCACTGCATATGCTGTCCATTCGTACTTACCCTGGCGCGCAAATTGTATGGTAGGATCTCGACCACGTAAGTGACCTGAAGAGGTCCCCAGCCGATGGAGAAGAAGAAGCTGTACAGGAAAATCATGGCGAGCACACCTTTGGCTACACCATGCGAACCGGCACCAGTGAGATCTGTTTCTTTCTCGTATGTTGCTTCTAGAGCAGTCCATACTAGAAGAAAAGTGAGTAGTCTTTCAAATGACACAAAACGAATGAACTTACCGATGTATACCAAGAGTATGCCGATAGTAGATGTCAAGAACAGGACTCTGCGGCCAAATCGGTTCACGATCAAGGCAAAGGCTACGCCCCATACCAGGTTCCAAATCTGAAGTAAGGCATTGATGAGAGTTTGCGATGCCTCTGACTTGTATCCAATGGAGTCCAGAATGAGCGTCAAGTAATAAGACACGAGGCCATTGCCACTCCACTGCGAGAAGAACCCGACCGCCAGGATGATGAAGAAGCGGTGTCGATTCCCTTGGGTTTGGAAGAAAGAGAGGTACGAAGACGACTCTGAAGCTTCCTTCTCAAGTCGCAATGCCTCGCGAATCTCAGCGATCTCCAGTGCCACAAAGGGATCGTCTGGGTTCCCGGCCGCGTGATACTTTGTGATCAGACCTTGGGCCTCGCCCACCCGATCCTTTGCTACAAGCCAGCGAGGAGACTCTTCCACACACCAACATAGCAGAATCTGGAGTACACTTGACAAAGACTGCAAAATTGATGGGATCCTCCAGGCCCAGTTGTTGGACATACGGAAGGTGCCATACGTGATCCACGCAGCCGCCACGGCGCCGGTCGAGTAGAGCGCATTGTAAACACTAACCAGTGGTGCCTGATTCCATGTCAGTACCTTGGTTTACGTAGTAGATTTAGAGCCTACCCTCTGCGAAGGGTGTGCCAATTCCAGGATGAGGAGCGGCGCCGCTGTGATGTTGAAAGCGAGGCCAAATCCAAGAAGCCCTCGTGCGGCTATGAACATTCCGGCTAGTTGAAACCGTCAATTGGTGCCTTTTGCCGTCCTGGCGGATAGACTCACTATTCTGAGCACCTCCTTGAAGTGCAACACCGGCAAGCATAAGCGTAGCGCCTCCAATGAGCGTTGCCCGCCGGCCGAAGTAGTCACAAGCAACAGCACAGAACGGCTGCAATAACCCAATCAGTTGTGGCACACGATGATTTGTTCTTAGTACTTACAAGAGCTACCAGTTGTCCAACATTTTGTATTGCGTTGAGAAGGCCGCTATCAGTGTCATCAGCCTTTCACCTCTTCAACATATGATGGTGTCTACAGACAGAAGGGAAGGTCCGGGGTGGTTGAAGAAGTTGTTCCATGTGTCCAGTGATTGCAATCCATCTATCCGCGTCAGCGAAGCTTTCCAAGAACGATGTGCGGGTCCCTCAACTCATCATCGACCCATCGAATCCGGTGGCATAGCTGGAGATCATCGACAACAGAAGAATCAGGTTCAACTTGACAATGGCCGCATTTTCGAACCAACCAGCCTTTTGGCCGTTGAGGACGGCGTCTGCTGATACACCACCCATTTCGTTCAGATGAGGACGAGACTCGCGCACAGTGGGGTAACCTGCGCACGCGTCTTCTTTAACTCTTTCAACAACCTGATCACCGACAAAGATAAGGGCATCAGCATGTGTGATAACGACGTGGCCCTCTCTCACCCTCATGCCACCAGTGTTGTTCGCATCTCCAGAGCATTGTTCGGCATTCTGGGTGCTTCGCCGCAATCGCCGGTGCGGCGAACTGCGGTCGCTCACATCTGGTCCCGTGCGATGATCATCTTGGCCAAACATTCAGGCGGCGGCTAAGTGGCGCTGGCACGGCAAAGATGGGGTACACGTCTACTCCCCGGCGGTCCTGCCGGTTGGGGCTAGCGGGCCGTCCCGATCAGAAATCCTTCGGCGAATTTTGGCATAGCTCCGCTCACGAGATGCGCCGAGCATGGCAGCGGGGAAACATGTCTGTTGACAGCGGCCCGATGGACAGGCGATCACAGCAGTCTGCACTCGGGAAGAACGAGGATAAAATGGGGGGCCAGAGTCCGATTTCATTCGCCACCGGGCCGCCGTCATGCGCAACTCCTTCTTGCTGGCACGTTTTTCCGCCTTGCTGCTGACTTCCGTCACAGCAGGTCCATCGAGCGGGGATGGATCTCTCTCAGTTGGTATTTTCACTCGGAGGACTATGTGTTTGACAACAGCTTACAATGTTGGATGTCTCCAGCCGCACAAGATCTCTTTGACTATTCCATGGCGGTCCAGGATTTGAGATACGACTCCTACTATGACTTCATTTGGTACTCAGACAACGGTCCCTGGTCGGTTAGGTTTACTGCCTGGTATGCCATTGGACTGCTGAAGCGCAATCAAGGGGATGACTTGCTGCACGCCAAGGCTGCTCTGAGCAACATGTAAGATTCTTTCTTGCTCCTCAGGCCCGATGCGAAAGCTAACAAACATTATATTTCAGACTTGCTTGCCAATATACAAAAGACTTCGATTCGGCTTGGTATGGCACTTTCAAGCTCAGCCCGGACCGTACGTAGATGCACCACCCAATACAGGAAAGTCGTTAATCATCACCAGAACCTGATCCAACTCCGGACTCTGACCTCTTTCCCCCCGAGATCTATGTAAGCGTATTCCAGAAGTCTGTTATTGCAATTTCTGACACGAAGTAGGAAACCTACGACCCGAACTGGAGGTGAGAATCTTTTGATGCTGTCAGAGTGGAGCATATCGGATTAATTTCGTGGTGCAGGGAGTTCATCGGAACTACACTGGTACAAGCAGTGGATGAGTTCGAGGGCCTTCTCGGAGATGACTTAGTATCTGCTATCGAGGTATCTTTGACGCATGCAGCGGTCGGCGCCATGCGAAGGAACGGAACCTACCCGGAGGACGACAACTTGATCTTGGGCTATTCCAACCCCGGTTACATGCGAGCTGTCGTGGTTGCATGGATCGGGCAGCGTACTCACAACGCTACGTTCAGAGATTTCGCGGACCGGCAAGGGAAGCTCCTTCTCGAGCTATTCACATGGAATAATTCCAACACCTTGGGCGAATACAACGCGCCCACCTACTACGGCATGGACATCTGGGCGCTTGCTGCAGCGATTAAGTACGCGCCAGCCAATTCAACTATCCAAAGTGCCTCACAATACGTCCTTACCGAACTTTGGAAAGACATCGCCGCCCACTACAATGGATACCTCAAGAACATGGTTGGTCCTTATGACCGCGCCTACAGCCGAGATGCAACGACACACTCTCAGATTCTGAGCATGTGGTTCTGGGCCGTCTTTGGGCACGAATACGGGCCGCAGCCACCAAAGGGCGAAGCCGATCTTCTCTATGACGTAGCTCAGGGTGCCCAAGTTGCCCTTGTGGCGGACGTGGTTGCTCAGCACGTCCCCGAATCGGTCGTACCTGAGCTCAAGGGCACTTTCACCGGACCAGACCGCCTTCTGAACAGAACCATCAAGGAGGACCTGGACTCAGACTATGTCCGCATTGCCACAAGCTGGATCAGCAAGTCGCTCATGGTCGGCGCCGAGAGCATTGCCGAGACGGAAAACCGCGGAGACCAGTTCGTACCTACTATTGTGCACTGGGCATCAGACCCGGACCATAAGCCATTCCCGTACAGTGCGTTCTTCAGTCTCTACCCCTCGGCATCTACTATCGAAGCTGTTGCTGGTCCGCGTACGCTCAGCATCAGTTACCCGAACGTCACTCAGGAGGGCTCTGATATCTTCACCTTTGCGCTCTCCAACATCTCGCCTTTGTGGATCCTTCAGGGGAACACTGTGGACGGATTCGATCATCTGCCATGCCTTTCAGTAAATGTTTCGGCACCTGGTCTTGAGCTACAGCCAACCACGTACGGCAGTCAGCTTCGAGATCATCTGTTCTACAATATTAGTTACATTGTTCCTGAAGGATATTCTGGCATACCTTCCGTGTCCTTCGAGTTTGAGTACACCTGCTGAATGAGAAAGCAGCTCAACGGGAGACCGTTGCGTGTGCCGAAGCGCGATGAAAACATTTCTTCTCAACTGCGATATGCTTGAGTACGTAGTGGACTGTGGTCTCACGCTAAGAGCAGGTTACAAGTAGTAGTTATAGCCACATCTCATAAAATGAATATAGTAACATACAACTGACAACGAAAACAAACCTCAAGTCTTACCAAATGTTTCCTCATCCATGGACCGGATCTCATCTTCAGTCTCCCGTCTTCATCAACTTCTAAGGTCAGTCCTGGAATCTGGCCGGTCAACTCAGCGCCACCTCGAAACATGAGAAAATTGTGAATTAAAGACCGGGAGCGTCAAGAACGATCATCGGATCAAGAGCGAAGTTCTCCTAGTTTTCTGCAGAAATCGGCCGAGCCAATTCTTCTATTCGGCCGACCGAAGTCCACCCGGCTTTAGAAATCCTCATTCTCTCATTCGGCCGACCGATACTTCCGCGGCTTCGGAGATTCTAGCTATAGTATCTACCCGCGAGAGAATGCTTGTGCACGCCGTATTTCGTATAGACAAGGCCTGACTGTAGATGACTCGCAATTCTGTAGGAGCCAGGAAGATACGACCCAATCATGTTCAGCTCGAGGACTTAACCCATGCATGGAACAGCATAATTCGTCGAAGGCATTTATGCACCAAGCTCCTCACGATCTTCCCTGCTATCGTTTTCAAGCTCGTAATCGTGACCTGCAACTCCTGTACGGATTTCTCCCGCTAACATCGAGTATATAAAGCAGTCCTCGCTCTTAGATTCCATAGTATGATACGGATTCAGCATCTTCTATTTCTACCGATACTTTCAGGATGAGCACCGTAGCGCGCATTTGTGGCACTCTTGCCGTTCTGGTTTGTTCCCAAGGCCAGTGTTTTTATTCGAGGGCAACACTAACTTTGTCTACAGTTGCTGGCAAAAATCATTTTTGAAGCCACGTACAACGTTTTCTTCTCGCCTTTGAGAAAGTGTACGTCCAAAAATACCACTGCCTGAGCGTGTGGCTGAACAGTACCGTCAGACCCAGGACCCAAGTTGGCCGCGGCAACCCATGCTGTATGGTGGTACCACACGTTGTCGGGCAACTATGCAGCTTGGTCTAAATCTTTACACGACCAATACGGTTGTGTTGTCCGCATGGGCCCGGACAGACTCAGTTATATCCAGCCGGAGGCCTGGAAGGACATCTATGGTCACCGCACAAGCACGCACAAGGCAAACGCAAAATCCTCCAGACAGCACGCTCCACAGATGTCGGGTTCTCATTCAATTCTCTCAGAGCCTGATGATCGCAGGCATGCCGAGATTCGGTAAGGATACAATCTCGGCATTGTGTAGGCCACAAGGCTTGCATTACGGCGCTGACTGTTTCTAGGAAAATCTTCTCGAATGCCTTTTCCGATCGAGCGTTAAAGTTGCAGGAGGATCTTATCATGAAGTACGTCAACAAGCTGATCAACAACATACAAGAGAACATCGATCAAGACCCTGGAGCAAAGCTCGACCTTGTCAAGCTCTATAACTTCACGACGTTCGACATAATGGGAGAGCTCACCTTTGGCGAGTCTCTCGGTCTCCTGGATCAATCGGAATATTCGCCTTGGGTCAGCGCTATCTTCAAGAACGTAAAGGCCGTCACAATTCGGACTTTGCAGCAGCAGTACCCGATCGTACGGAGTCTCGTGAGGATCTTCATGCCTCGGTCTATGCAGGTCGCCAGGCAGAATCATTACCAGTATTCGGTAGACCGAGTGGACCGCAGACTTAAGACAGAGACTGATAAGGCCGATATCTGGAATCTCGTTCTCGACAAGAACAAAGGCGTACTAAGCCTGTCAGATATGCATGCGAATGCCTCCGTCTTCATGGTCGCTGGAACCGAGACGACTGCAACCCTGCTCAGCGGACTTTCATATCATCTCCTTATGAACAGGGACAAACTCCAAAAGGCCACCGACGAAGTCCGCTCTCTTTCAGAGGATCAACTGAACCTTGAAGCTCTACCGCACCTAGAATATCTCTCTGCATGCTTTGAAGAAGGGCTGCGATGCTATCCTCCGGTACCGAGTGGCCTGTTGCGCGAGGTACCAGAAGGCGGAAACACCATCTGTGGCGAGTGGCTCCCTCCAAAGGTAAGTAGACAACCGAGAATGCGAGGTGTATTGCGGATAGTCGTAGATTTACAGGCGTTGCTGACACCAATTTTCACGCAGACGTGTGTTTGCGTGAGCCACTGGGCGGCGTACCACTCCGCATCCAATTTCAAAGACCCGGACTCCTTCGTCCCAGAACGCTGGCTGCCTGACACTGGGTACGACGATGATAAGAAAGAAGCGATGCAACCGTTTTCGGTTGGTCCGCGCAACTGTATTGGTAAAAAGTATGTTTTACCTCAGCTACGATATTCAGATAAAGTACCCTACTGACCCCGGATAGCCTTGCTTACCATGAGATGCGCCTCATCCTGGCTAAAATACTGTGGAATTTCGACATCACAATCTGTCCCGAAAGCGAGAATTGGGAGAATCAGAAGGCTTGGTTGCTGTGGGATAAGCCAGCGCTTTTGGTCAAAGCAAAGAAGGCTCAATAGAGTCTTGTACGCATCACAAAGTCCTTCTATTCTCTTCTTTGCCTTTGAATTGGGATCTTTCAGTCTTTTCTCTCCTGTAACTCATCATGTCTCTTCTGCAGGCCCTCATAGAGCGTTTCAGCCACGTCGTGGTGACCGTCGTGGCCCTGAGATGTCTTGGAGGCCAATTTATACAACGTAGTGGCTTTGAAATTACTCAAACATACCTGTTGAAAGTGACAGTTACTTCTGCTTGCAAGTCTTGCGCTTTCGAGGAATTAAGACGCATACGCAAGTAACAAATCTGAAACGCATTCGTTTTTCGCCTGCATGGTGACCGATTGATGAAACTACAGAGGTCGCTGACTTTCTCTTCAAAGCGTCACAACAACCTTCTGAGCCGAGACACCCGCCTTGTGCCTATCCATAGCGCTCTGAATTCCCTCCAGCCCGGACCCAACGACAAGAGGATCAGGCTTCGCCTGAAGTAGCCCCTTCGCCAACGCCTCCGGGACGTACTTACGCCAGATGGAATCCGCAACGTGATCCTGCGGGGGAATTGGGATGGTGTACGACACAGCTTTTGAGTTCAGCACCACTTCTCAATACATCAAACACCTGAAGGATCAAACTTACTCATGAGAGCCTCAAAGTTCTTGGTCGGCTCCTTGGGCGGATGCAACACCGTCGCTACCTTCGTGGGGCGGAAACCGTCGAGAATGGCGCCGATGTGGGCGTAGGTGTCCGCGTTGGAAATGCAATCGAAGACACCAACGAGATTGTCGGCATTCTTGATTGCGGCGAGAACGCTCTCGTTGATGTTCGGCAACTTGTAGTCGAGAATCTGGTTGGCACCGAGGGACTTGAGGGCATCGTGATTGCGAGCCGAAGCGGTCGCGATGACTTGCAGACCGGAGGCACGGGCAAGTTGTACAACGGCATTGCCGACGGATGAAGCAGCGCCCCATACGAGGATGGTACCATTGTTGTCAGTAGAGCGGCTTCCATCCGATGGAGGAGGAGGTAGTCCGAGGACGGTATGCTCGTAGAGGCCAGCTGCGGCGGTTGACAGAGCCAGCGGGAGGACTACGGCCTTCTCAAAGGACAAGTTGTCTGGAATGGGAGATACCAAGGTCTCCGGAACAATACTATAAAGCTGAAAGCCACCGTTGCCCTGGTTCCCGCTAAGGATGGCGTGGCAGAGCCTATCGATTTGTAAGCAGACCATCGGGCGGGCGCCAGTGACGGAGAGCGTACGCAATCACACGTTGACCTTCCTTGATGCGAGTCACACCCTCGCCCACCTCTTGAACCACGCCAGCGATGTCTGATCCAAGGATTGCAGGATACGAGACGGGTAGAAGCTCAGCATCCCTGGGATCGATTAGCGCGCTCGTCCTCCGACAACACACCATGGTGAATAAAGTACTGGATCATCCATTCAACTGGATTCTACAAAGGTAATTGGTATCAACTCGATGCGCAGTCTTAGAGGTAGTGATTTACAATTGCGAGCGCAGCATTCTTAATAACCACTTCGCCGGGCCCAGCCTTCCAGTCAGGGGCTTCTGCAACCTTCAGCGGCTTTGCTCGTGGCTCGGTAATCCAGGCTGCTTGGTTCTTCGTCATGGTGTTTGTAACGTGTGGAAGGAACTGAAGTGACTTGGAAGATTGTTGATATCAGTTGTGCGAATTGGCAGTCGTTCATTTATACATAAGTCGGGAACGGGGTTAACGGCATAAGCTTTATTTTGGCGGCCGAATTACGGATAGTATTTCTAAGCTTCTTCGAATGATACTTTTTCCGATCCTTGGAACTGAGTAGTCTCATTCTATGCGATTTCTTTGATCTATAATGCCCGAATTGCGCCGCTCTGCATCGGCCGAGGCAAATCCTCGGGAATCGAGATTTAGTACGAACGGTCACTATTTAAGAGCAGATTGGAGCCTGACTTGGTAGATGCTGCGAGTACAGCTATTCGAATCTATAGCTACTAGATTTTTAAGTGGATTGGGTTGCTTGACGCGGCGGGGAAAATGTGCGTGTCGATGGACAAGGGTGTGATGCAAGGCTAATTATCGGCCAAAGTGACTGAACAGACCAAAGGAATGCAATTCAACTCAAATCAACTCCAACTCGTGCTTCTGTGATGAGGACTGCTTTAAAGAAGAGACTAGACCCCTACAAGAAAGCACATCCATAACAAGATGAATGGTTCTCGCCAGTAGGCGAGTGAAACGCGAGGAATTATATCAAGTGTCGGGACTCAACAAAATCCACTACGTCTTACGATGCAGAAGAAGCTCAATTTTAGTAACATATGATACTTTCCATTATGAAATCAATTGCACTCCTCAGCCACTGCAGCCAGTAAGCAGCATCTTACCGGGTATGTCCGTCGTCTACAACCGCGCCTTGATCGGCTCCTCAAACACTACATTGGACACCGTCTCCGCCACCGCTGCTGACTCTTCCAACATCATAGGCCTGGCCGGCAAATCCAACAGCGCCTCCTCCACCAACGCCGCCACATCACCCGCACACCCGAACGAGAGCGACCACCCGGCGCCCCCCTGCCCGTAGCTGTGCACGATGCGGCTGGGCGCGCCGCCATCCCCACGCACACGCAGCTCACGCTCAACGCGCACGTTGCGCTGACGGAAAGGCCGCAGCCCCTGCGCCAGCGGGTATTCGGGGTCGACGCGGGCGCGCTTGAGGTCTGGCAGGAAGCGCTCGCAGCGGGCGCGCATGCGGCGGATGATGGGGCTGTCAAGGGTCAGGTCGAGGGTGCGCTCGTGGGGCTCGGCGATGCCGCCGATGAGCAGGATGTCGTCGTTGCGGGGGACGAGGAAGACGATCTCGCCGGCGTCGTGCACGGCGTCGGCGGTGATGGTCAGCGCCGCGCGCACGCGCGGGAAGTCGCGGCCGTTGTTGAGCACGCGGATCAGGCCGCCGCGGATGGGGTAGCACGAGGCGTCGCCGGCCAGCTCGGTGCCGGCGAGGCCGGTTGCGTTGACGATGACGTCGGCGTGGTGTTGCTGCCGGAGCTGGTGCTCCTGGTCGAACAGGTCGCCGTGGAGGGTCTGGGTCACGAGCGTCGCGCCTTTGGCGGTGACGAGGTCCTTGAGGAAGGACATGGCGACGTCTGTGTCGATGATGGGGGCTAGGTACTCGTACGCGTCGGCGACGTCCCCGTGGGCACGCCGCTCCGTGATAATTGATGTCGACCGCCGGAAGCCGCGCACGCCGCTGGCCATGATCTCGTGCATCTTGGCCAGCTGGTCGGCGTCCTGCTCGATAGGGACAGGAAAGAAGAAGTCGGCGGGCTTCATCCGCGCGCCTGAGAGCTCTGCGAGTGGCTTGGATGAGGCGATGGCGTCCCAGATGTGGTATGCCACCATACACCAGCGCTTTGAGTGCTGGAGCGAGATGGCGTCCGTATGCTGACCGCAGACGGCAGGAGGGAACTCCCAGAGAGCACCGGCGATCTGAGATGTAAGACGCTGCTCCGTGCCGTACGACGCCCACTCTTTGGCCACAATTGTTACATGGTAGCCTTTGTCGAGCAGCGTCCACGCCGTGACCAGGCCGGTCACTCCACCCCCGACGATCAGAATTCGGGGTGAAGAGGCGTTTGGAGTGTTCAAGGGAACTGGGAGGGGGGTGAGGTCCCTCCAGAACACCAGTCCTTGGTTTTGTTCAGCGGCCATCGTGAAGTTGAGGATAGATGTAGATGTAAAGACTCTGTAGAGATGATGATGAACTTGATCTGGTGTGACACTATGGCAAATGACTATAGCTTATATACCTGCCATGGCAGACTCAGCTTCGACCCGCCGAGCAGAGTCTCAGGCCTACCATGAGGCGAGAATAATCCTTCATCCGTCCAGAACTATTCGGAAAAAACATAGTCTTCTGCCTGAATGTGCAAGTTGGTCACATCACGAATCACCCTGGAACTTGCCGATGAGGCTGGGATGCAACGGTGATTTTAGGAATAGGATTTTATGGACGAGGAAAGGAATCCTGGGGTGGCATCCTATTTGACCGCGCGACTACGCCGCAAGCAATGGCCACAACTGTTGGTTTTTTTTACATGGGAGGAGTTTGCGGCCCGCATTACCCCATGTGAAACGGAAGGTTGCCTCCTCACGAAAGTGGGCCCGTTTGTTCGGCCCCCAAGGTGATTGGCCTGAAGAGGAAGTTCGGCGGGGAGCGCCGGATCCTGGGGATTGATCCTACAGTGAAAAAATATTTGATTCGGCGTTCGGCCGCCTGTCCCGTCAGCCTCAATCACGCGCTTACGCGATCATTCGCCTTAACTACCTTGTAACCTCGACATCTGTCCTTGGCTTTCCTCGCTCCTCCAACCTCTTACTATGGCCGAATTGTCACCCGAACCCGCCACCGAAGCGAAGCAACATGAGGCTGGCTTCGTCACCGACTCCACAGACGTGAGCGGAGTCACTCAGCCGTGTCCAGACACTCCAGGACCCGCGCCAGACGGCGGCTTCAAGGCTTGGACTCAGGTATTCATGGGCCACCTGGTGCTGATAAACGGCTGGGGATACCTGAGTTCGTTTGGCCTGTTCCAGTCCTACTACACCACCTCGCTCTCTGTCTCAGCCTCGGCCATCAGCTGGATCGGTTCCGTGCAAATTTTTCTTGTCTACCTGGTCGGCACCTTTTCCGGCAGGGCGCTAGATGCCGGGTACTTCCACATCGTGCTCGCCCTGGGGTCTTTGCTGCAGGTGCTTGGCGTCTTCATGTCCTCCGTCTCGACCCAGTACTGGCAACTCTTCCTCTCACAGGGCATCTGCAAAGGCCTGGGTGATGGCTTGGTCTTCTGCCCAACCGTTTCTCTCGTTGCAACCTACTTCTCCAAAAGACGTTCCCTTGCCATGGCATGCACCGCGTCTGGAGGCGCAACGGGAGGAATCATATTTCCCCTGGTTGCCCAGCAGCTGCTTTCCAAGGTCGGCTTCGGTTGGACCGTCCGAACCATGGGCTTCGTTATTCTGTTCAACGCAGTCATTGTTGTGTCCATTGCCCGCGTGCGCCTGCCTCCGCGCAAGACGGGCCCGCTGGTCGAGTGGAGCGCTTTCAGGGAGCCTTCGTACACGCTGTTCTGTATCGGCATGTTCTTTAACCTCTGGGCTGTCTACTTCGCCTATTTTTACGTAAGTTTTTCGATCGCAAGTCCGGTTTCGCAGGCGGCGCTATGCAGCCAGACCGAGTCTAATCAATCTTTTAGATCAGCACGTTTGCCAAAACGATCATCGGCGTCTCCGCATCCGAGTCCCTGATACTCCTCCTTACTATGAACGCGGTCGGTATACCTGGGCGTTTAGTGTGTGGCCTCACGGCAGACCGCCTCCTCGGCCCCATCAACACGCTGATCCCTGTCGCCTTTTTCGCCGGCCTCCTCTTCTACTGCTGGGCAGCCGTGTCGTCGGTCGGCGCACTGTATACCTTCTGTGTCATCTACGGCTTCTTCGGCGCGGGCATACAGAGCCTCTTTCCTGCATCCTGCGCCAGCCTGACGACAGACCTTAAGAAAATGGGTGTGCGCACCGGCATGTGCTTCTCATTCATCTCCGTCGCCTGCCTGACGGGGCCGCCGATAGCGGGCGCCTTGATTCAACACCGTAATGGAAACTTCTTGTACGCTCAAGTATTTGGCGGCTCGGCGTTTATGGGCGGCACCCTCACGCTTGTGGCAGCCAGGGTTGCAAAGAATGGGTTGAGCTTGAAGCGGCGCATGTAAATATAGATGGTCTCCACATTAACCCCACGCGTTAGATATAGACAAACGTTCAGACTCACATGGAGGTAAAATATCAACAAGACTTCGATAGAGGCATGAGAGATATAGTATTGAGCGCGTATGCGGTATTGTATATAGCTGAGGTGTGTCTATCCGAGGCTGTCGGCCGCAAGTTTACGGCCTGAGATTCTATATGTTACTTTTTCTTCTATTATATTATCAACTACCAACGTCTACGGGAATGTCTTACAGTTCACAGGTATCGTCCTGGCGGTTTGCCATCAAGTTTGTTCGACTCTGACCTACCTTCTTCGTTACCCAAGGCTTGGGATTAGACGAATGTATGAATGATTATCCTAGACGTTCATAAATAGTGTTACTTTGGAGAATGATAAATATTCAATAAGAGAGTGAAGGATTCACTGTATACACAGCGATTCCCACAACGGCTTGCCCGGAAGCCCGCTGTGGGGCGCTCTACTCCGGCTTTTGGCCATACGCAACGTAGCTACAGTTTCGTAAGCAATGCAAGCAAGAGAAGACCTAAGGATGCTGCGGTAACTTACTAGAGGATGTACGGATGGATCGACTTGCCCTTGAGTTCCTCTCTGACCTTTGCGATGAATACAACAACCTCCTCAAGCTTCCATCCCAGGACACCGGTAAAGAGGCGGAGTGAGAACGCCTCCATTCCTTCAAGTGCTTGCATGAGATTGACTGTACCAATCTCTCTCATTTTCGTATCCTTGGGCCATGGCCCAGACGGAACCTTGAATGGCTGCACATGAATGTTGGAGAAACCCGCATCCTTCAACCAGCCACCAAGCCTGGGGCTGGTGAACAGCTCCTTGCCCATTTTGGCGCATCCCGCGTCGATGGTGGCGATAAACTGGGTTATGTACGAGTCGGATTTGACCGAGCCATCATCTGACGTATAATGCAGGTCAAAGCCATGGAGCCTGCACGCATCAAATGCCGCACCCTGTGACTGATAGAAGGGTTTACTTACTCGAACCAACCACCCGGTCTGGTTGTGCTGTACATGTTGGAGACGAGAGCCGGCCAGTCAGAAATGGCGCCGTCAAGATAGCGAGCAAATACGAGATCGAAGGGCTTAGCGTGGGTCCAGGGCGCCTCGATGTCGTCGACCTCGAACTTGACGTTGGTAGGCTGGAGTACTCAGATTCGGTAACTTTCGATCATGTTTCATGAACACTTACTACCCAGTGCGGCTGGACGGGGCTCAGATCATTTCCGAGAACCTGCTCACTACTGTCAGTCTTGTTCTAATGGAAGTGAAAGTCGACTTGCCTCTGCGTCAGGGTATTTGTCCCCTGTTGATCTCAATCAGTGTGATGGAATCATCAGGGTGAACCAACTCTCGTCTGTCATCTCACGTCATCCTCACTCAGCAGCCATCTCTCCCCATCACCGCCATAAGAGTTCAACGAGGACGGCTGGATGCCATTCAAATGACGTGACGTGACAGGTGATAAGGGCAAGCGCGGCGTTCCTTACCAACTTCGATAGCCCAGATCCCCTCAGGATAATTCAGCATCTACGTTAACTCTCGGAGTAAAGGAAACATACTGTTCCAGTCCCCGCATCGAGGACGCGCTTCAACTTCTCCTCCTTTACCGGAGCAAAGAAGTGCCGTTGGTCGGTGACAAGCATCAACATATGGTGAACTAGGTCAAGGCGATCTTGCTCGCTCTATCCAGATACGTCAGCATATACGAAAACAAGAGGCGATGTCACTGACGTCATCGTTCGGCATATAGTAAGTTCCTTCCTTGTACGCATGATACCGGCGGCCATTCTCAACGGGGTAGGCAGTGACGCTAGAGATGAGAGATTGCGAGTAGGCGGATCTGAGGAAATATCAGTTGTCCTTCGTTTGTTGGTCTTGAATACATTTGTTACAACTTACAGCTGGTCATCAACGCTTCCACGGGTCGAATCCGTTTCAAACTGTGAACACGTTAATTGATCAGTCCGGACTCTGAAATCCTATCGCAAACCTTCGAGCTAAAAGAAACATTAATTGAAACAGTACAAACCTCTTCATCGACCTCGATGTTTTGTAAGTCCTCAATGGCAGCTACCTGTTGCACTGGAGCAGCCATGTTGGTCGGAAGTGAAAGTAACCGGAACCGCCACAATCGAACACACAAGTAAAGTAAAAGCCAAGGTTGGACGAAGACGTGGCGGGGCGGACGGATGCTGTTAGAGCGTTGCTACATGGGGAACAAGGGAGACGAAAACACATGGTAGTAGCAGATTGGGCTTAGAGTGCGACGTACGTACATGTGGCACAGCATTGCGTTCCGGCAGATGGCCCACTTCTCAGGAGACTTAGACGGCTCAATTACTACAAATAATCAGCGCTCGCTTAAGTATGGGCCACTTTTGGTGTCGACTGCGCCGTGAGGATGGGGTCCGCTTTCATTTGTGGGACACGAACCTTGAAATCGATAGCCTTACTCAACGGGATTTCATTCCAGAAGGGGATGTCACAACAAGTCACAGGGACGGTTTCATTTCTTCAGATTTGATATATAGTCTTGTCTGGACGATATCTACCATTGCTTTCACTCAATTTCTCAGCAGAGAGCAACCTCCTTTCCTCTTACACATTTCCACACGCAGGCAATCCAGACCATAATTAAGAACTAGCCTACCCTGGTGTTCTTCGGCCCACCCTCGCGAGAGGAACCCCCTGCACTGTTCGCATAATCATTCGAGAGGCCTCTGCGCGTAGACAACATGCCTGATACCAAACGATAAGTTTACGTGCCAATGGTGAGAAGGAAAGATAGAACCTTACATGTTGTGCTGAAGCCTCATTCTGGGGTTCTTTAATTCCTCACGCAGCTTGGCCAAGAGAACGTGGACCTCCTCAGCAGACCAACCCCGAAGAGTAGTCAGAGTGCGCATGGAGATAGCCTCCAGGCCTTCAAGGAACTGAACCAAGTCAAATGCGCCAATCTCCTTCAGCTTCTTGTCCTTTGGCCAAGTGCCCGTAGGGATTGGAAGGAGCTTATGCGTCACGTTGGTAAACCCAGCATCCTCGACCCACTTCTTCAGCTTTGAGCCTGGCTCTGGGTCGTAGCCGGCGCCGGTGATACCCGCGATGAGCTCGTCGCACCACTTGTCAAGCGGCGACCCGGGTTTGAACTCGCCGCCATTGGTGTAGAAGCGCATTTCAAAGTCCTGGAACTCGACCCACCCTCCGGGCTTGGTGTGTCTGGGATGGTCAGCAAGCCGGCTTCCATCACCGGCGGGGTTGAGGTGCGGACGTACTGGAACGCCTGTCGCATGAGGCGAGGCCAATCCTTCAGCGAGCCTGCCATGAATCGGCAGTGGATGTAGTCGAACGGCGTGCTGTAGAGCCAGTCCTCTTCCACGTCGTCGATTTCGAACTTGACGTTCGGTGGCACGCTGGCCGAAGTAAGCAAAGCACGCCTCTCGAATGTCCGTCACTCACAAGGCCGGTTGCACGGGACTCAGGTCGTTGCCAATCACCTTCGCAGAACGTCAATGCCTGCGCGTGCGCGATGAGCGCTGCTTGTGGAAGTACCTCTGCGGACGGGAAAGCTTCTGCCATCTCAATAGCCCATATGCCGGTTCCAGCACCAACGTCCAGAATGCGTTGCGGCGCTTTGCCGATGGGAGCCAGATATAGATTGCCATCGCAGCGGAGAAGTACGACATGGTGGTATAGGTCGAGACGGTCGAGCTCGCGTTCGTCGTTCGGGAGATAGTAAGCTTGAGCGCTGCTGTAAGTAGGGGAAGGTTGAAACGGGTATTCACGCACTCACACTTGTCCTTGATTTCTGCGTGATACCGCCTCCCATTTTCGTACTTGTACTGGAGTATGCTCGACTTCAATGATGTCGTGTAACTCTGCCTGCAGTATTTGTTAGCTTATGTAAGGTTTATTTTTCAGTCTGCAATCGTACGAGTCCTCACCCAGGGCTGACTCTTGACCGTCTAATGCATCCTAAATGGAGTTAGTCCGAAGAACCAAAAGCATACGCGTGAGGACCACTTACCGGATCAAGCTCGATCACGTTACTTGGAAATTGATCACTCATCGTGTAGGGTTTTCCCGGGGCAATTCGAGGATACTTTTTCTGCGCGGCGCTTTCACGGGCAAGCAGGAAACACGATGATCTGAGCGGGAGCGGGGGCTTTAAGACCCTTGAAGCCCTGGCGCGTGTGACTGCGGCGCAGTGCGGCACAGGGCGCGGTGGAACATTCAATCGCACGTGTGTGGAGCATGTGGAGGTTCACCTTCCCAAATTCACAGGAGGCTTGCGTGGATTGGTGGAGGGCCCTGTGCAACCCTGCCGCCCTGCTTGCACTCCGGAGAATCGGGCATCACAAGCTCAGTTTGACGAGCACTTGGGAAGCTTCAACAGCCGTCCAAGCGGCGATTTTAATCAGGTGTTACGCCGAATCAATCTCAAGGATTGCTGGAATTCCTCTCGGTGTTTCCTTTGCCGTAGCGTCGTTCGACGATTCGACCACGTATGTCTCGGCCTGACTCGACGCACCGCCGGGGCAATGCAGTTACGAACCCGACAGTCTGGGTTTCGGCTAACACTCTATTCGGACAGAATGCTGTCTCTAGTGCCCTCGGACACCTCCCGACTAGCAGTACGAGAACAACAAGGACGAGCGTGGCCTTAATCACAGTCAAAGGCGAACGTGGCGGGAATATTAAGTCGGCTTTCGCGTACGATGGGTCACCACAGGAACTGCACAGGATATCGAACACCGGAATGCCCAATGGTAGGCTTTATTGTCTGTAAATGCTTTATTGCATTGAGCACAAATACAAGTAGCGATAGGAACCCGCTGACAGTCGGCCGAGCTTAAACCCGCGGGGGGAACTCCATACATCGACTGCAAGCTTTCCGCCTCCAATTTGCCCATTGATGTGCGAGGTGTGCTTAACAGCATTGGTTGTTGCCCTGTATTGGAAAAACACAAGTTAGCTCCGTTTCACCGGGATACAAGCATTTGGAAGACATGGGTTACTTACGCAGCAGCGGGCGCGGTTGGCACAACCACTAGGGCAACGGGGGTCGTATTGCCTCGCAACCAGGTTCTCCATTTCCGGTGCAGCGACGGCCGCATCATCCTGGACAATTGGGCTGGCGGCGACAAGCCCGACAAGGAGAGACGCAAAGATGTATGCAAACTTCATTTTTCTTCGAAGGGAGTGATGTGGAAAGAGGAGTGATGATGGGTTTGAAAGACCGGGTAGAGCCTTTGTTTATATACCTGGCTCAGGCTCGTAGTGGTGCCTGGGCGGAACACGGAGGCACAAATCTCCATGTGGGAGTGTGAAACATGGAAACTATAATAAGTAGATCATAAAATCTTCTTCAAGTACAAGAGACGCTACAACGAGGCTTTTAGGAAAGGTGCAAAGCTACAACGCCATTTAGCCAGCCGCACACTCGCGAATACGACGATAAAGGTGTTTTGGGTTTCAAAACGGCATGATCACTGGGGGTCTGGCCATGCCACGGCTGCTCGCACAGACTACATTGGGCTCGCAGATGAGCCCCGCACCTTTTAAGAAACCGGGGAGACGGAATTAGCTCAAATGCTTGGACACTTTACCGTTGCCAGCACTCACCAAGTGCTTGGCCTCACGCTTGGATTTACATGATCTACTGTCATGACAGGGAATACGAACGGGTCGGCGCGGCTGCGGAACTTCCCCACACTAACCACTACAACATGATTTCATCACTATAGATAAGGAAGAAATGGATTACACGGTACCGCCGCTCCACAGCGAGTTTTGGTGTAATTTCCGCACTAACACAAGTGAGCCATTGAAAAAGCCAAAGAGAAATGAGGCTCCAACCCGCGGCTGAGTTGCGCGCAGTTGCCCCCCGGAGCTCGGTCCTTTATCTGACTCATGGAGCCTTCATCGTGAGACCGTTCCCAAGCCGGAGTGTCGTGGAGAGACGGGCCCCAGCTCCAGACACTCCGGGCTCGCACGCTCCTGAGGCTCCCGGGCTGGGCCCGAGCCGTCCAGCCTGGCGTACACCCGCGGCGACAGCCAGAGCAGAACGACGTACGCGACTACGACAAGCAAAGCGGCAGCCTGAGGACCGATCTGCCAGGCCACGCCGAGCGGTGCTGGCGACTGCCGGTCCGGGTAGCGAGGGACGCCTTGCGCGCCTTCGTTGTACCCAACCGCCTCCCACTTCACGTCTTCCGGCCTGAGCCTGCCCTGTCCGCTGCGGTCTGGGATCATGGCGGCGCAGCCCCACGTATCGCACGCCTCCCTCAAGAGTTCCGACGGCACGAACGTCTTGTAGACTTTGGACCTGCGGATGGCTTTGCCGTCCAAGTCGACGGCTTCGGCGAAGCTCCATTTGCCGAAGCCGTGCCAAAGGTACCGTGTCTCGAAGCCCGTCCGGTTGACCGTGCCCACCTGCCGCCAAGGCCCAGCAGCATCTCCGCCACTGGCGGTGTAGAAGTTCCAGGCCTTGATGTCGGTGGCGCCGTTCCATGACACGTAGAAGACGGTGCCGGATGTTGCGGTTGCGTTGTGCGAGTAGACGAACATGGTTGGTGTGTCATGCGGCGTTGCTGCCCAGTCGAACTTGCGGGTTCGGTAGCTCATGATATCCGTGTCTGTGGCGTTGGGTGCGAATTGTCCCCAGAGAAGCGTCTCCCCGCTTGGCGAGTGCTCGGAGAAGAAAGGCCACTTCCCCCACCCGACGAAGGTGTTCTCGTTTGGCAGGAGTTGGAAACTGCCTTGAGCGCCGGAGAGCATTTGTTGGGACACGTCGCTTGGGAAGACTTCAGAAGCCAGCGTGGCGGTTTGAGTGGTGTGCTCAATTGTGACGAGCATTCCACGTGAATGAGCGGCTGTTGCTGTGGAATCGTCACTTGCGTTGTCTAGCATTGAAATCACGCTGTGACTTCCATTGCATGATATCCACCTGACATCGTGCTGGCTTGAAAAGTTAAAGCCGTGACGAACGATAGACTCGTACGACTTCTGAGACACGTCGTCTTGACCATGGAGCACCCAGAGGATTCGGCCATCTTCGCCGGAGATCTTGTACACAGAGGAAAGGTGCCTTGAAGAGACGAGATAGTCTCCGTCGTCATTCTTGTCAACGCTGTTCAAGTGAAAGTAATCAAACGGCGTCCCAGGATCCAACCCATTGCCAACAATGGGTGTTGCTCCCGGAAGCAGTCTTGCGGCCCGGGGACTCGTCTCTTCATGATCCAGGCTGGACCACTCGAAGAGAACAGCACCGTCGGCCACTCGAATCTCTTGAAACATCGACTCAACAATCCAGCCGATCCGGTCCACAACACCGAAAGGGCTGATATCATACGGTAACACCTGGTAGATGGACGCGAGAGCAGCATCACCAAACAATTGGAATTCATGCATGTCCCCTGCCGCTGCTGTGGAGCCACCAACCTGGATGGTTGCAGCCACACGGTATGTAGAGTCGAGGATGAGACCCATGCCGCGCCCGAAGCCGTGGTGAGATGCACCTTGGAAGAAGCAAAGGTGGTTTGCAGATTTCCAGCGGCATACGTGGGGAGAATGAGCTGATAGTCCGCCAAAAGCAGCAGGACCGGCCCAGACAAGCTCCTTGAAAAGTTCAGCTCTTCGTTCCTATCTTCACACTGTTCTTCTGCGGCAATGGACCAAGGCGGAAGTGAGTACGTACCCCAGAATTGTCGAATATATAAGGTCCTGCGTCTATGCTAGACATTTCTGTGTGACTCCATGGCGCAAGGAAAATGTGACCCGGCGAAACGGCGTTGTGGTTGTAAGACCTGAGCTCAAGGGCAGGAGGATTGATGTCGGGACGCTGCCGCCATCTTCTGTTAGTTGCTATGACAGTGAAAAATATAAATTAAACTTACTGAGTAAAAGAACGGTGCTGAGGTCGTGGTATTGTGGTAGGCGCTGGCCTGGCTGCATTGACTGATAACGGCGCCGACAGCCAGCCAGAGTTGACGCAACAACCTCATTTTGTAGACATGCGGGTTGTCGTTTCGCATTCGGGACATAACAGCCGTATCTCTCTTCTCATATATGCATGTCTTCCAGAGCAGGGCAGCCGTTCGTATCCACGGTTCTTGGCACCGTGATCGTCGGGTTGCATGCGCGGGTATCGTGCTGTTTGCTGCCACGTTTTTATTTTCCAGACGCACGCTTTGGGGACAGTACAAATAGAGGAACATGGAACTAGCGTCTCAGCCGCGGGAGGGATTCCTCGCTCATCACCGGTGCAGAAAAAGCCCGAGGCTGGTCTGGCCCGTACCTCGAGTCAGCAGCGCAGCCAGCCCAATCCCGAAGCTGTGGAACAGGGGCCAATAAAGTTTTACGGTGAGCATGACGCCCAAGCAAATAAACACACCAGCAGAGCCGTGCTCGCACGGTCAATCGTTGTAGGAACAAACCCAGCCTTAGTCTCCGCCGCCGCCAAGCTCGGCCTATTGCATCCAATAACAGCTCCAGCCCTCAACCTCCACCCCCCACCCCATCAAGGCACGCCCCGCGCCTCCATCCACGACGCATACTCCCTCTCCAAACACCTCGGCACCCACCGCATCGTCAGCAGCGTCCACACCAACCCCCACACAAACGGCGCCACCCACCCCACGCCGTACGCCACATCCCTCTCCAGCGTCCACACCAGCGCCGCCGTCCCCGCCGCCGCCGCCAACCCGCCCAGCCCCCAGAACAGCGACAGCACGCGCACCATCCGGCGAAACACATAGCTGCCCCCGTACCGCCGGTCCAGGCGCTCCCGGAACGCCGTCTCCCCGCCTCCATCCGTCGCCACGATGTCCTCGACCACGACGTAGATGCCCGGGCGCCACGCCTCGCCCGGCGGCGTCGACGAGACCCGCACCGGCGCGCGCGCGCCGGCCAGGTGCAGGGCGTCGCGCACGACGACGTCGGCCGCGAAGACGGCGAGCACGCTCGGGGCCGGCATGGCCAGCAGGCGGACCAGCGGCTCGGGGAAGGCGTTGCCGACGACGAGCTCGGCGACGGCGACGACGATGGCGAGCAGCAGGACCCAGTGGGTCCAGTCGAAGGCGGCGCGGGGGGAGGCCTTGGGGCGGCAGACGGAGTCGCGGCGCCAGAGGTGGTAGCCGCGGAGGAGGAACTCGACGACCAGCGTGCCGCCGATCAAGGCGGTGGTGATGGCGAAGACGGTGGCGTCGGAGAGGCGGGTGGCGAAGCGGAGGGAGTAGAAGAGCGCGACGGGCAGGACGCAGCAGTCGAGGAGGAGCGGCAGCCAGAAGCGGGCGATCTGCTTCTTGCGCGTGCGGAGGGAGTAGTTGAGTGGAGGGGGGCGGACGGCGTCGAAGGGCGCGGCCGGGGCGGCGCTGTGTCGTGGTGGTGGGTCTGCCATTGCTGGGGCGGCGTGCTGGACGGGGAGGGCTGCGGGACAGACATACTTATCTACGGCGGCCCGTTGCGGTGCGGAGTGCTCTGTGAGACCGAGTATTTCGAGATAGGTGCGCACTGCCGGTTTAGGGTTGCGGCGTGTGGCGGTGTTGATGCCAGAGGTCCCGCTTTGGTTCCAGGCTTGGCCCGAAGTGGTTGCTATAGTGCGATTCCGGGGATCCCGGTCTCGTGCTGGCGGTGCATCACAACCCTTCTTCCCCACACTTTGCAACTCTTATTGGGACGCCTGGGACAAAGGCCACGCGTACTGGCTGGAGGAGGCGGTACCGTCATCGGCCGAAGAGAGGGCAGCAGAATGAAGCATCGGCCGACATCTCAAAGGCTCCTGCGGGACTGCGGCTTCAGAAGAGAATACGGGATACGGAAGTTGAAACCGGGAACCAGCAAACGCACATTCCTGAGAGCAGACCCAAAGTCTGTTACACAGCGAAACGTAGCGTCAACAGACTCCAACGAAGAAGCCGACCCTTCCTCCTCCGGATACTCCCAAATCCTCCGAGAACTCGCAACTCGCCCGTCTCGAAGAGCGCAACGCGATTCTCCCCCATCCAGCTGCCCCGGCCCCCTAGGGCCCGCGCATCTCCGATTTCCTCCCCTCAAGCGGTCCTCGACGCAATGCCGCTTCAATCGCAGCCTACGTGATTGGATTCTTCTTCTCCGTCGCGCGTCCAAAATAACTCCTGGAAATCATTTACCGGACGGCCACCTCACACGCCCCGGAGGAGCTCAGCTGGGTGAAGCGGACGCGCAGGGTGGAGGCGGTGCTCCAGCCGCGGGTGGTCTTTGCGGGGATCGGGCGTGACGATGCGGATATCGACGGGGTTGCTGAGGAAAAGGGGTGGGAGCTGCCGTTGCGGGATGTAGTCGGTGGTATGAATCGAAGAGAGGACCGTGGCGATGGCTCCTTATATGCTATTCATTACTGGCTATGTCTTTCTTGTTATAGGCGTTGTACGTAGTGGTGATCCTGCGCTCTGTCAGCAGCCAAGCCATCATCTCGATCATCACTTGCATAATCCCGGCGTGGCGGAATGTGCACTAAGCTCAATGAAGGCATTAACGGTCATCGTCGACCCTCTTAAAACAACTTCTCATTAACGACCCCTGCCAACTCTACCGCTTCACGAGCTACCGATCAGTATCCAACACCTGGCTGCATTAATCCTGGCTCTGCCCTGACATCTAGAACACCAATCCATCCGACGCAGGAGGACCCTTGTAGTCTGCAGCTCAACGTCAGCGCCATCCAACAACGCGATGGAGTCCAGGAGGAGGGATACGCACATTTCCGGGAGTGCGCCAGATACCACACGCCCGAGATAGCCATGAACCCGACCAGCACAACCGACGCGTAGTTCATCGTCACGTCCGTCACCGGCAGCGCGGTCGGCATGCTGAACAGCACCAGCTCGAACGCGATCCACGCCAGCGCCACGACGTTGACCGTGCTCCCGATCAGCGGGCCGCAGTGGAAGCGCGCGCGCGAGACCTCCATACGGCGGTGCAGCAGGCTGACGCAGATGGGGAAGGCATACGACAGCGCGAGGGCGATGACGCCGACGGACACGAAGGCGGTGAAGGCGGACGTGCTGCCCAGGTTGATGAGGCCGAGCAGCATCTGCACCAGCGTGAGCAGCGCCAGCGACCAGACCGGCACGCCGAACCGCTCGTCGACGCGCGCCCAGATGCGGGCGAGTGGGATGGCGTCGTCGCGGGAGAAGGCCCACGTGCAGCGGGAGGCCGCGTTAGTGATGCTGATGGAGCAGAAGAGCGTGATTGCGAGGACCAGGAATATCAGGCCGAGACCGCCTCCCTGTGGGGCCGGGTAAGCAGAATTCTAGGCTAAAAAAATGTGGGATTTCATACCGGACTGCCCATGACCATGTGGAAGATGTAGGGCAGGGCCTGGGCATTTGGAGCTTCCAGAATATCTGCAAGCGGCGGCAAGGTGAAGCATATTGGGAGGATGAAGAAGAGACCTGCTATTCCTCCAACCGGGACACTGGCAGTCCATTAGCGCAAGACCCGAGCAAATTCAGCACTGCTGGCAGCTTACCACAAGCTGATGGCCTGAGGGACTTTGATGGCCGGTTCATGTACTTCTTCCGCCATGCTGGAAATCATTCCGATGGCCGAGAAAGTGTACGCCGCCGGCAGCAGGCCGATGAAGAAGGTGAAGCCACCCCATCCCGCGAACGACGTGTCGTAGTGGCCAAGCGCGTAGCTGGCAGAATGCCTTCCCGACTTGGCAGCGACTGACAGAGCAATGAGGATGATGAAGATGGACACGGCGGTCCAGGCTGCGCATATCGTGTCGACCAGCGGGAGGAACTTGTTACCAAAGGCGCAGATGAAGAAGGTGATGATGCAGATGGCGTAGAAGATCAACAACAGCTGCCAGTCCGTGGCAACGAAGTCGTCGTGGTACATGGACACCGTGGCGGCGATGAGGGACGCGAAGCCGAAGTTGACCGAGAGCGTGATGGTCCAATTCCCGATGAGCCAGGTCCAGCCGTTGATGAACGAAAAGAGCGTCTTGTATTTCTGGGGCGCCAGCTGGAAGGTCCAGTAGTACGGCCCAGCAGAGGTCGGGTACCTCGAAGCCAGCTCGCTTAGAGAGAGCGCCACGCACTCGTCCAGCACGAGCACCACAATCCAGCCAACAAAAATAGACAGCGGGCCGCCGCCGTAGATTGCGCTGATCAGAGGGCCTCCCTCGCCATACGGGATGGCGGCGATGGCAAGAGTCTGGAACAGCAGATGGAACATGGAACGGTTGCGCTGCAGCTCGGCCTTGTAGCCCAGGACAGCCAGCTGGTCAATCTCATTGGACACGGTCCCGACATGGCTTGGCGGTCGTTCTTCGTCTCCCACCAGGGGGCCGGCGGGGACCTTCTCGTCAGCAACGGGATCCATGGCGGCTGCGGAGCGTGTTCGGAGGGACGGGGGATGCGAGGAGCCTTGGCCTGCAGCACAAGACACTGGACGAGAGCGCGGCGCGGGTATTAGTAGTGCTTGCCAGGCAGCGCATGGCTCTTATCCCCCGTGGTTACACTCAAAGCAGCAGCAAAGACGTCCACGGCCGGGCTGGAAACTGTTTCTGTTCTCGGGCGTGGGCTGAAACTAAAATCGCTCCAACAAAGGCGGGGAGCGGAGCGGGCAGGGGGCCTGCTGTGATTGGCTGGCGCTGTTATCGCACTTGTGCAGGCTTGCGTCGCCCCGCGCTGCTCCAAGCTTAATGGCCGGCCCAGGCCGATAAGGCCCTAGCTCACCCGTCGTGCCCATTTTATGCCCACTCTGGGCAAGCTCCGCCGGCCCTGGCTTGATAAGCTCTGACTCGCGAGAGCTCTGCCTCAGCCAGCTTCTGGCGTATATAGAGAGACTTGGAGGAGTGGTGGCTGCCCGGCTCACGCATCAGCGCTCGTCTCCGTTGCAATGCTGTCCGAAGACGTGCTCCAGGCCTGGGCGGCCTGCGACAAAATCGACACTGTCTTCATCCTTGTCTGCACCGTCTTCTGCTGGCCCATCATCCCCGCGGTTGGCCTGGGATACTCGGGCTACTCCACGCGCAAGAGCGGGCTGGCTTCTTTCTACCCGTCGATTCTCGCAATAGCATGCTGCTCCATCCAATGGTTCGTCGTGGGATACACGCTTGCCTACGGGGAAGGCGGCGGTGTCTTCGGTGACTTCAAGTACGCCTTCCATCGCGGCGTGCTGGCCGACCCCGTGGGCACCATCCCGGCCATCCTCTTCAGTGAATTCCAGTTGGTGTTCTGCGCCACCGTCTGCGTCATCTCCATCGGCGGTGCGTGCGAGCGCGGACGCATCCTCCCTCTGATCCCATTCATCGTCGTACGTCCCCCGACCACACTTGACGCCCGGCGCCCTGACTGACCGCCCCCCGCCGCAGCTCTGGGCCACCTTCATCTACTGCCCGCTCGCGCACATGGTGTGGTCGGACACGGGCTTCCTCGGCAACCTCGGGGTGCTCGACTTCGCAGGCGGCACGCCGGTGCACATCTGCTCGGGCGCGTCGGCCAGCGCCCTGAGCCTGTACCTGTCGTACCCGGTGTTCCGGTCGCGGCGGTCGGGCGCGCGCACGCCGTCGCACCTGGCGCTGCACCGCCCGCACAACAGCATGTGCCAGCTGCTGGCGCTGATCGTCATCTGGAGCTCGTGGCTGGCCTTCGACGCCGGCACCACGCTGGCGCTGAACTTCAAGTCCGTCATGGCGCTGTGCGTCACCAACATCTGCGCCTCCGCCGGCGCCCTGACCTGGGCGTCCGTCACCTTCTTCGAGACGGGCAAGTGGTCGCTCGACTCCACCTTCATGGGCGCCATCGCCGGGCTCGTCATGATCACCCCGTCGGCCGGCTTCATCGACATGCCGACTGCCTTTTTCTTCGGCGTGGCCGGCGCCCTCGTGTGCCGCCAGGCGCTGCGCATCAAGTTCACCGACTTCGCCCGTCGGTGGCGGTGGGTGGACAACGGCGACACGTTTGCCACGCATTGCGTGGGGGGGATCCTGGCGACGGTTGCCACGGGGCTCTTTGCGCGGAAGGAGGTCGCCGCTTACGATGGCGCTTCTGTCATAGACGGCGGTGTCTTCTTCGATGGGAATGTCAAGCAGTTGGGGATCCAGGTTCTTGAGGCGGTGATCGGGTTCACCTGGTCCTTCGTGGGATCGTTTGTGCTATATGCCCTGATCGACTGCGTACCTGGCCTCGAGGTCCTTGCGGATGATGAGTAAGTCTGTTCCTTCCGATTCTCGATATGAAAAGTGGCTGACTCCGGACTGCTACAGGGATGTTGTTGCTGGCATGGATGCGTCGCAGATGGACGAGTCCTTGTATGAAGCCCAGTGGGCCGAGGAGATCGATTACCATCCGTTCTCAAAGAACGCTGTGAGGTTGGAGTAGCACCAGCATAAAGGTAGAAATGCGTGTATTTGAGATAGCGGCGGGGGAATACCAGCACTAGAATACAGCCGTCCGGTGTGCAATACCACCATAGAAACCCCACCAGTCGGAATCCAAACACTGGCCGTACCACCGTTCTTTCAGAAAACCGTCTATGAGCTGGATGCTCCCAAAGGATAGGTAGCTTGCGGTGTTGTCTAACGTTCTGAGGAGAGATTTCCGGTCTTGCTCGTGCATGCAGTGAGATCCAATGACCAGGATCGGGAACAGCATGCAATGCGCAAGATTCCCGGCAAGGTTTTCTTTGCAAATTGCCCTCACTCCTTCCTCTGTAGCATGCTGGATCAAATGGTGATCCGGCTCAAGGCTGCACAGGGCGCGATACATGTAGATGAGAGCTGTGGCGCGGTAGGCGGAGCAGAATGCGGCCCACGAGTCTTGAAACTCCATCGCTGCATCCTGATCACCGGAAAAGTGGAGCGGAGAGGCGTTGGTCCCGCTTCGTTCCAGGGCGGATTGGATGGTAAGCAGGTCGTCGATCTGGACGAGAGTTTGAGATTCGCGGGCCTCGAATCCAAGGCGAGCAAGACGGGTCAGGATGGATAGGATGCTCAGGAACGGGTCTTCGGTGTCCAAGCAGCCCCACCAGCAATGTCTTCCGGCACGGCCCATCACCCACGCTTCGTCGAAGAAGGGTTCGTGTCCGCTCAGCAAGGAGTGCACGAGGTCCATTGTGGCGAAAACTGAAATGGCAAATGCTGAAAGCCCATGGTCTGCGGATGTCAGCTTGTTGAGGCAGTCTCCGTCGGACAGGAGCGCCCGGCCGCCCTGGAAGTGGCACAGCATTGCCGCAGCTTCATCAGTGGGCTCGATGATGGCGTCGAGAACGCAGTGGAACACATTTGCCAGGAACAAGTCCTCGGCAGAGGTCTTCCGCGCGCCAAGATGTGTTCTGAAGCTCTCCAGCGCCGTCAGCCGTGCCTGGCCCTTGGTGAACAGGGCGTCATCAGAGCTGTTGTGAGCGTCGAGTGCATGGTGAGCATTTGCAAGGGCGATGATGGCGTGCTGGAGGACCGGATCACAGCTGACAGCGGCCAGGTCGATGTCGAGGCTGGCGATTCCGAGATTGAAGCGCGGCAGGAAGGCGCGCTCGAAGTACAGCAGGAGGCCGCCCTCGGGCATGGCCGTGGTGACGGGCCGCGGCACGGCCGGCGTCACCTCAGTTGGCACGCTGCGGCCAGCGAGTTTGCCGCGAGCTGCCACTCCGTCGATCCACTTCAGGCGCGTCCGCGAGTACTCGCAACTCTGCTGGGCAGCCGAGCAGCGCGAGCAGCTTGGGCGCGTCAGGTCGCACAGGACGCGGCGCTTGCGGCATTGCCAGCAGGACCCCTCAACAGTCCTCGATCTTCGCGGCGGCATGTCTTTGGCGTGAATGCCTGGTGCTGGTGACAGTCATGACAACGGACGGAGTAAGTGCTGGTTCAACGGGCGGCTTGAGCGATGGAAGGCGTGGCGCTTCTCGAGGTTACTGCGCGAACGGTTGATTGCGTCGGCGCAGGTGATTGAGGACAAAGCGAAAAGAGTGCGGAAGGAGAAGAGGAAATACCACGGAGATTAGAATGGTGTGCGCCACGGGCGCATCCGGATAGGCAAGTACCCCCGCATGGCGAGCGATAAGCTGATAAGGGACGTCGATTGCTAACATGGGAACACAGTAGAGTGCGATTGGACAGAAATACGGTTGCCCTTGCAGGATAAGTGTAGTATAGACGCTCAATAGACAGTATCTACAGCATCCACAGCAACAACACCGCAACCCCAAATCCTACGCCGCGCTCTTCGCAGCAGCCTTCCTCTCCTTCCGCAGCTGCCTCGTGTACTTGACCCCAAACCCGTGCTTGAAGACCTCCTGGATCTCCTCCAGCGTCAGCCCGCTGACTTCCGGGTAGAAGAAGATGATGGCCACCCATCCGATCCCGCAAATGGCGGCGTAGAACCCAAAGGCGCCGCTCGGCGTCATGCTCTTCATCATGGTCAGGAACGTGCTGCTCACGATGATGTTGGAGCCCCAGCAGGCGCACGTCATGAACATGGTGCCGACAGAGCGCACCTCCATGGGGAAGAAATCCGTGCTCATCCACGCCGTGTTGCCGACCGACACGCCGTAGAAGAAGACGAACCATACAATGAAGACCAGCACGACGATGGCCGGCGCCGTGACGCGGGCCTCGCGCAGCTCCAGCGTGGACGTGTCGACGGGGATGTATGAGAAGGCGACGGCGACGGCCAGCAGCCCGGCAGCCATGCCCCACACGGTGCTGACGAGGACGCGGCGGCGGCCCCACGGGTCGACGGCCATGGCGTTGACCCAGGTCATGACGAAGTTGGTGCCGGCGACGACCAGCCCGACCGCCACCGGGTTGGAGAAGCCGACGAGCGCGAACAGCGTCGAGCTGTAGTACATGAGCGTGTTGAACCCCGACATCTGGCTGATGACCATGAGCCCGCACGCGCACACCAGCGCCCGGAAGTTGGCCGGCTCCGCGTGCAGCTTCTTGACCAGGTACCACGTCGACTTGCCCGCCGTGACCTCCTTGGCCTCCTCGACCGACTGCGCGATCAGCCGCACCTTGTCGCCGACCTGCTCGGGCGTCGCGTTCTTGTAGATGCGGGCGATGACGCGCTCCGCCTCGTCGAGCTTGCCGTGGAAGACGAGCTGGCGCGGGCTCTCGGGGCAGAACGGGAGGAGGCATGCGAGGATGACCGACGGCACTCCGCCCAGGCCGACCATGTACCTCCATCCGTGCGGCACGTGGGCGAACGCCGCGCCGATGCCGTAGGAGATGACCTGGCCGCCGGTAATCGACATGTTGTTGAGCCCGATCATGCGTCCGCGGATCTTCGTGGGTGCGATCTCGGCGATGTACATGGGCACCACCATGGCCGCTGAACCGACTCCGAGTCCCACCACCAGGCGGCCCACCGCCATCTGGGCAAGAGTGTACGAGGCCGCCTGGATGATGGCTCCGACCGTAAACAGGAAGCAGCTGGTATCGTTGTCAGCACTGAGACACTGTTGAGAGGCAGTCCGAACTCACTTGGCATAGATCGCCACCTTGCGCCCATACCGGTCGGCAGTCAGCCCTGCAATAATGGCGCCAATAAAGGCACCGCCGGAGCAGAGAGACGTGATCAGCTCCTTCTCGTTCGCCGGGAGCTCATGACCAAGGCTGGATCCGAGATAGACGAGCACAGCTGAGATAATGCCGGTGTCCTGGCATCGCGTAAGCAGTGTGTCAGGGTGTGACGGATGTCGAGAGCAGCTACTTACGTATCCGAACAATGAGCCTGCGATGGATGCGCAGAGGGCACACAGCCAGATGAACGCTCCAATCTTTGTGTCTTCGATGGAGTCGTCGATGGGCGTAACGATGTCCTCAGATGACGCGTATTCGACTTTCTCTGCCAACACCTTGTCCTGGAGCATGTCGTGCTTCAGTGGTGTCTTTGTCTCGGTGGCCATGTTGTCGGACATAGCGGAGATGATGGGTGTCCCGGTGGTAGAGCAGCGGTGATTTGGAGAGAGAAGCGTGCGTGAGGACTCAGATCTCCCCAGTCAAGAGTGCACTGGTGCCTGCAGGAAAGAACGCATGTTGGCCTGGGATCATGGAGAATTATATAGTTCTCCGGGTTGACGTGCGTCCAGAACCAGGAAGTTGGAACCGCGTAGGACTACCGGGTAGCATTTCCAGGTCCGCATCTGTTCGAATCAGCGGACCGGGTCTAGCTATTGTGGCAAGCGGCATCTGGCCGGTGTGGCTTGCGGCGAAGACCGCGCCCGGCCCACAGACAGTGTGCTTGACCAATCATCCGCGCCTATTTCACAGCATAACTCGGATATTCACCACTGTAGTCATTGCCGTGGCAGCCAACCGGCGCCATAGTGGAAAGAAAGTAGGCAAGCCAGTGCCGGGTTCGAAAATCCGGAGAACGTGGGGGAAGTCTGGGGTTGCGGGGGTGGGGCGACGAACTTCGGGGAAGCTAGCCGTTGCGACTCATCCACTGCAATTTTCACCTGATGCTAGCCCGATTGGAGAAGGCACAACTCGCCTAACTCAAGACTTCCTCGCTGTTTCTTGCCTTTCTCGCCATTTAAGGCAATTCCCGCCCGGACTTGCCTGCGTCACCCAGGACCATCTATATCAAAGACATACGTCGTAGGCGTCCAAGAACACTCGGCACTTTCCTGCGTTCAACAATCGTCATCACAGATTCACAGACATGCGTGGCTTATACGTTCTCGGAACACGGAATCCAAAGATGGGGGGGAGGGGCGAGCAAGCTCCCGAACCAGAACAAGAATTTTGGCGACGGAGAGCTCCAGAAAACCAAATTTCCGAAACAGATCTTGCCTATGTCACTACACGGATTCAACACACGCAGAGTTCTTTCTGGCTACAATCCCAGAAAGTTTCCTTTGTTTTTCCGCAGTACATTGACGCGGTCTTGTGTCTAGGCCCTGGAGAATCAAGACTACTCTTGATCTACTTTACTTGCATGTCTCACCAATCGAGTACAATGTCAGCAGATCGATTAAACAATTAGGCGTAGGTTCTACTTCAAACCTCGTATAAGTGCAATATTCCCCGCGTCCTTCCAAATAAAGTTAAACTAGGGAGACCTTAGTTTGTTTGTCCCTCCCACGAATCAACTTGCTATATCATGCACCGTACGTTGTCTGACCTACAGTCGAGCATCTTTTACCAATAAAAATGTGGGTTGCGATGAACGCAGTCACGTGAAAGCTGTGGAGCCAAGCCCACAATGCCGAAGCTTGGCTGAGAATTTTGGACGCTGTTTTCTTCTACGTTCACGACTGAAGCCTTGGCTATCATCCTGTCGCTACCGTCTCTCGCCGAACATGAGCCCAATCGGGACCGCTTCCGCTCTCACTCCCCTGCTTTCCGCAAATCTTCTCGAAGACAACCCACCAATTTACGGCGAAAACGAGAGTCCTGATGACTCACAATCGAGCACTATCGATGCTGTGTCTCCTGCAGTGAGACAGCGTCTTTATATTTCACACTTCCTATCAACCTGGAACTCCCGTGTATTTGAGATTGGCGCTGTCTTGTATCTCGCCGATATTTTCCCCGGCACGTTGTTACCAGTATCTGTGTATGCCCTTGCCCGCGGAGCATCCGCAACTATTCTATCTCCGGCCGTGGGTCGCTACATCGACACTCGAAATCGACTGCACGTCGTGAGAGTTTCCATTGGTAAGCTCATGGAGATGAGGTGCTGTGGCAGAGTTTCGCTGGCTGATACATCACTTTCCGGGTAGTTCTGCAGCGGCTGGTTGTCGCGGCATCTTGTATCTTATTCTGGCTTCTCGTTACGGGCTTGGAATGGATCAAAGCCAGGGAAAAGGCCACGTTGGTTGTGCTAGCAGTGCTTGCGTGTATCGAGAAGCTTTGCGCTATAATGAATCTCGTGGCCATCGAAAGGGACTGGGTATGTACATCCTATAATCACTACCAGCTTTGCAACTCGAGTTGATACGCCACTTAGGTTGTGGTGATAGCAGAAAAAGACGAAAAGGCGCTGAGACGTGAGTAGCCACACATGCCGTGGTAGATGCAAGACTAACAATCAGACAAGATCTGAACGCGATGATGCGAAGGATCGACCTCATCTGCAAGCTCGTAGGGCCTTTCTTCATATCCATCCTGGACACCATCTCTGCAGAGACCGCAATCTTGGTGAACTTTGGCATGAATATAGCCTCAATTACTGTGGAGTATTATTGCATTGCTCGGGTATGCTGCCAGACCCTCTCCCATTAGCTCGGCTCATCTCTGCCAGGTCTACCAGATTGTCCCCCAGCTTGGAGAGCCAAGGTCACCCTCTGCAATCCAACGCGCCGAATCCTATGAAGGAGATGATACCCGGTCCTGGAAGCATCTTCTCGTTGTAGTGCGTGAAGAACTACACGAGCTTGGCGACTACTTTCACCACAAGGCATTTCTGCCCTCGTTTTCAAGCGCTCTTCTCAACCTCACCGCTCTTTCCTTCTCCGGGCAGATGATCACTTATCTCGTTTCCGTGGGTTGGGATTCAATCCTTGTCGGAACTGCTCGTTCAATCTCCGTGGCCTTCGAACTTTCCGCAACATGGATCACGCCCAAGGTAAACAAGAGAATCGGACCTCTCAGATCCGCCATTTGGTTCATCAGCTGGCAAATGGTGTGCCTTGCTGCAGGAACATCCGTATTCTGGATTATGGACAAGCCGCTTCCATCCGCATCCGGTCTTGTTGTGGGAGCAATCCTTAGTCGCGTTGGCATGTGGGGCTTCAGCATGTCAACACAGGTCATCATCCAAGAGGTATGCACCACGTTCTCGAAAACCGGTGAGAACTTACGCTGATGCAGCTATTCGCACCAGGAAGTTGAAGCAGAGCGCAGAGGGTCCTTCTCGTCAGTTGAGGCATCTTGGCAGAACGCGTTTGAGCTTTGCTCATATGCCACGACTATCATTTTCTCACGCCCGGAACAATTCCAATGGCCGGTGCTGATTACCTGCATAGCTGTGTTCACTGCTGGTGGTCTTTACGCCTTCTTCGTAAGAATGAGGAGAGGTCACCTTTTCCATCTCAACTGCATCGAAAGAAGGCAAAGCAAACCGACTTCGACGGAGAGATTTGCTGAAGCTGAAGACTAGCATAGCAATGCTTTCCACATCCACGACGCGTCGGGGGATGAAACGTTTGTCCGATAGCTTTAGCATATGCTCCGAGTGAGTTTTGTATCCGGATGAATTAGTCTAATACCCATGGCTTGGATTGTTTTTGCATCACTATTGTTGCAAGACCACGTCTCCTTCACGCTAACCGTCGTCTGTAGTACCTCTGCCGATTGCTCATTCAGACAATATTTACATAATTAAGGATGTTCCTGATACTTTTACAGCAATGGATGTAGTGTTGAACATGTTGTACAGGAAAGGTTAACCTTAGCAAAGTCTGCATACACTTCGATCCTGCGTAAAGCTCGGTTGTCTGGTCAGGTATTTCCACCTCTTTACCAAGATCTATGCCATTAGTTTGGCCGGTGGAGTCAACTGACCTTCGTGTAGTATCCATTACTTCGACTCAATATACTACATTTATCCTCACGAGCGCCCTCCGAGCTCTTTCCCATCTTCATCGTGTCCATCAATCTCCAGTCCTTCTTTTCCTCTGCACCCTTGCAAGGACGTCAAATACCTCTGCTCATTCATCCTCGCTTGACTTCATCTGGCACAGAATCTGACTTCGGCAGTTTTGTCTCTGTGTCACGTGTTAGTTCATGACGCTCTGGTTATGAACGCGTTGGAAGGGTATGGGGAAATCACCTGGGCTGACGATCTTTTTCAAACGACTTCCGATAGTGTTCTTCGACGGTCCTTGTTCCTCGGAAGTTTGACTGGAGATCGAGTCTTGATGCGCCTCGCGCGACATGGTGACGGGAGCGGCTTCGCCATGTTCGTCTTCGGAATCCCATGTTCCCTCGAATTCAGATATTAGAGAAGCCTTGAGGTCTTCCGGAAGCTTGATTGTGTATTCTGCTGCCATGATTGATGGAATACTGGATGCGCAGTAGGAATGTCGTTGAGTAGACTCAGATTGAGGGCAAGCGTAGCGACGACGACGGACTCAGTTAAGAAGGGATGCAAGCCTTATCTGTTGCCTCACTGCCCGCAATGCATCTAGACTCCTCAGGCCATGCCATGGGCGGCGGGGCGCACTGCCCCCCTTGGCTTACGCATCCGCCATTGCATGCGTCGTTCATTGGTCAGCCAAGTGTAAGACCGCGTCAATGATCCATGGCCAAGGGTTCTCGTCCCGCCCCGCTTAGCGGATTCCGCTCGGAATGGACGCCCGTACGGTTTCAAGGGCATTCCTCCGTTTTCTATGGCATGCCATGTCTCTTTCTACTTTTCCGAAAATTCACGATTGGACCTTGATCGGATTTTCTGCGGGCCGTGTCTCATGATTGCTTTGCTGTTCAAGCAGTACCGATCCCAATCACACTTTGATCGCTTTCAAATTTCAACGACAGCTCCAAAGAGATGCTATACGCTCGACTCTCCTTCAGCAATCCTACCTCTTGGTTTTGTATGTAATGATACCGTTTTTGAGTGGTAACGAAAGGCAACGGAGGCTAATCTTAGCGCTGACTTCGCCCTGCATGAGCTAAGAAGAGTCAGGGGATCATTTAGTAGGCTTCTCCATGTTGGCATCAGAAAGTCGGAGATGACTGATCTGAACTTCGTGATACTTGAACGCAAGAGCGCATGACGCCCTCGTTCACGTCCATGTGAAATGACGTCGCTATCGCCGGAGTTAGTTCCGAGAAGTTTTGGTCCTCTCGGCAAATCCTCCGTTGCGTCCACTGCGGGGCAATGCGGGGAAGAGGTGCCACCCTCGGCCAAGGTACCGTCCGCAGCCAAGCGCCAAAAGTGGGCAGCGATGGCTGGAGTATTGATGACTTCCGTCGGACAAAACATTTGTACCGCACCCGGATATTGTAAGAGAATCGGAGACGATGGCGAAACAACCAGAGCCGGTGTGGCGCAATCCCGTGGGCGCCAACAACCCGATGGACAGGTACCGACGTCATGTAAATGAACGTTTCAAATTGAACCTGAAGGACAGCCACGAGCTGCATGCTTGGACTGTCGACAAATCCCACGACTTTTGGATTGATGTCCATTCGTACCTGGAAATCATCCCTCCGCTTCCGAGGGGCATTACCAAGGCGTATGATGATACCAAGCGCATGAGAGACATTCCGCCATTTTTCCCAGGCTACAAGTTGAACTACACAGAGAACATTCTGTCCAATCGTCCGCAGAATGCCACTGCTCTTATTGGCATTAGGGAGGGAGAGTCGTTGGATGGATACGAGAGACTGACCTGGGGGCAACTGTCGGAAAGAGTCCGGGAGACAAGAAGTGCACTCCTGAGGAGTGGCATTAAGCAGGGAGATCGAGTAGCTGCGTGGATGGGAAATCACACGTACACAGTCGTACTTTTCCTAGCAGTCGGCGCAATTGGGGCCATATTCACCTCAGTGTCTCCAGACATGGGTATTGAGGTTCGTTGTATTGCTGTTATTCTACGCCTCAATGTTCTATCGGGCTGACACTCGACCAGGGTACACTATCCAGGTTCCGGCAGATTCAACCCTCTCTGCTTCTGGTGGACAGTCATTCTATCTACAAGGGCAAGAAGACACCCACAGAGGGGAAACTGAAGGTTGTCGTGAATGATCTCCGCTCAAATCCGCCCTCCGTGTTTGTCAATCCGATCATCAAAGACACAAAATCATCATTCCCTATTCTAGCAGACTTCCTCTCCAAGGCTGACCCAAGTGACGCACTCGAGTACCTCCGAGTACCGTTCAACCACCCTATGGTCATCGTCTATTCGAGCGGTACGAGCGGACCACCCAAGTGCATCATCCACCAGCAAGGCAACATCCTCCAATACAAGAAGATCGCCCTCCTCCACAACTCCCTCGGCCCAGACAGCGTCGTCATGCAGTACACCACGACATCCTGGGTCATGTTCTACGTCATGAACGGCCACATGTCCTCCGGCGCGGCAGCCATCTGCTACGACGGGTCGCCGCTGTACCCCAAAACCAGCACGATCCTCGACATCCTCTCACTCCACAACGTAACCTACTGGGGCACATCCCCGCGCCACCTCCACGAGCTCCAAGCCTCCGCCACGCCGCCCCCACCGCTCCCCTCCCTCCGCCTCACCACCACCACCGGCGCCCCGCTGCAAGCCTCCCAGTACACCTGGTTCCACGCCACTTTCCCACCCCGCGTGCACCTCTCCTCCGTCGCCGGCGGCACCGACGTGCAAACCTCCTACCTCAGCACCGACCCCGCCGCGCGCACCACCCACGCCGGCGAGATGCAGCTGCCCGCGCTGGGCATGGCGATCGACGTGGCCTCCGCCTCAACCGGCGCCTCCGTGCGGGCCTCCGGCGACGAGGGCGAGCTGGTCGTGCGCAAGCCGTTCGCGTCGATGCCGGTGGGGTTCTGGGGCGACGCGGGCGGCGCCGCGTACCGGGCCGCGTACTTCGAGCGCTTCGGGCCGGCCGTCGACTGCTGGGCGCAGCACGACTGGGTGCGCGTGAATCCGCGGACGCGCGGCTGGGTCATGACGGGGCGGAGCGATGGCGTGTTGAATCCGTCGGGCGTGCGGTTTGGGAGCGGCGAGGTGTATGCGGTTGTGGAGGGGGAGCGGTTCCACGGGCGGGTTGCGGATACGCTGTGTGTGGGGCGGCGGAGGCCAGGGGATGGGGATGAGGTGGTGTTTTTGTTTGTGAAGATGCTGCCGGGCGAGGCGTTTACGGAGGGGTTGAGGAGGGAGTTGAGGGAGGCGGTGAGGGTGGGGTTGAGCTCGAAGCATGTGCCGAGGTTCGTGGTCGAGGTGCCGGATATCCCGGTGACGGTGAATGGGAAGAAGGTCGAGATTGCGGTGAAGCAGATCATCAGCGGAAAGGATGTGAAGATCAGCCCGATGGTGGCTAATCCGGAGGTGTTGGGGTATTATCGGAGGTTTGTGCAGATGGAGCGGGAGACCCCTGCGACGAAGTTGTGATTGGAGTTAAGTGTTTCGGGGTTTCTTTCTGTGGGCGCTAAGACAGGTGATGTGATCTGAGACCATATATTGAGACCCGGTTAGAGATGAGAGATGAGAGAAGAAGGCTTCCAAATAGAGTGTGAGAATTCAGGTGATGCAGTTGACGGTCGATTTGAAAAGCTGAACTGCACTCACTTGGCTACGCCTGGACATCCATGGGGAGTTGAAGCATTCATCCGAATATCTTTGACATTTCATTAAGGACATTTGCGTCCGGACAAATGCTTCAACTCCCCAGTGTCGTGCTTGTCAAAAACATTCCCGAGTACTGCCAAGAAATTGCCAATGGCTGAAAGTCAAAATTTACGAGACATTTTGACTGAAATCCAAGTTGTATAAGCAGAGATCAAGGAACAAAAAGGGCTGACGAAAAAAAAAAGGGCAAAAGAGAAAAAGTGGATCGTAACACAGCACCGAAACTGTTTTCTCATCAACTATGATATCGACAAGTCTATTTACACCCTTGAAAGACTCCTTAAACACGTCTTTCGTGCGAAATTTTTGAACATATCAACATAAAATGTCCTAACAACTCCAAACTCATAGTCGACATCCTGCTTCAGACAAGGAATCTATTAGATCAAGCGCGATATTGGTTGAACATCGAGAGCATTCGGGTCTCCTGGTCGGCAGTGAACTCCTCGTAGCAGGAACTAGTCCAGAATTAGCAAAAGTCATCCAAAAAAAAAAAAATATCCAAGGGGTTAAGGGGAAACTCACTCATAGGAGTAATCCATGTAGTTGTGGATGGGGTCAACACCAGTCAGGTTAGGGCAGGAATCACGGCCGGTGGGGCAGCCGGAGGAGGCGCTGGCCTGAGCAGGGGTGTCGGCAATTTGATCGCCAGAGCCGGAGCAGCCACCCTGGAAAGTGTGGTAAAGACCTGAGACGGGACGTTAGATTAAAATGATAAGGGATATAGATGCCAAGAGTTCAGGGTCTTACCGAACCAATGACCGACCTCGTGGGTGGTGGTCTTGCCCTCGTTGTAGTTGGTGGCGCTACCGCCGGGGACGCTGCTGTAGAGGATGCTGCAGCCATCGAGGTAGAAGTCGTTGGAACCTGAGGTGACATCGTCGGGGAAGTAGCAGTATCTGTTGCAAATGAGTATTTTACTTTTGACCTTCAATCGAAGAGAATGCGTACCCCAGGTTGCCGCCAATCTCCCTCTGGAAGTAGACGTTGAGCGCAGAGTAGTCACCCTTGCGGAGGGACTTCTTCATGGCCAGCTCAGCACCATCATCAGCCCAGTTGGAGTTGATGGTCCTGGTCGTGCCGGCCAGAGTGAAGGAGATGCCGTGAGGAGCAAAGTTGGAGTTCAGGACGGCAAGCTGGTCCTCGAGTTGTTCGTCCTGAATTTTTCTTAGTCCAGGATACATTCCCTACATTGTTCAAGAACTTACGGTGACATATCCGTCCTCCTCCGCCTCAGAGGCAGCAACGACGTGGAAGTAGGTGCTGACGTTGATGGCGGCTTTGGCGAACTTGATACCAGCATCCTTGGCAGCCTTCTCCTGAACACCCATCAGACGGGCCTTCTCGAGCAGAGCCTCAGAGGGCTCAGGAGCACCGCAGCCGAAAGTGTCCCGCTTGTGGATGGCATGGCCAAGGACAGTGGAGGAGGCCATAAGGCCGGCCAGCATGGAGGTCTTGAAGAACATGACTGCGGTGCGGAGCGAGAGGCTTGAAGGTGTCTGGATGGGATGCTGGCTGTTGAGCTGCTGGTGAACAAATACACATCCCGTGCTGGGCAGAGGTGACTTTATACCCTCAGTCCTCTGTGGTGGCACAGAAGAGACCCTGAGTAATGGCCATCCTGTCCATGACAGGCACCCCAGGTGTATGGAGAACCCGGTCTTACTGCCTGCCTCATCTGCATAAGCCGCTGGTTAGGAGCTGGAGGTCACGCAACCGCCCATGTGTTTGGTCGAAACAAAGCCGCTGTCGCGGGACGATAAGTCTAGTGCGTCCACCTAATCTCTTCTGGAATGGAAGCGTGCCGCCGGCACCGATCCGTTGAGGCTAGCGCTGCTGCATGTCCGTCTTTTCGGGCGGTTGTACTCGTTATAGGACTCGGGCCGAGCGGTTGTTAGGATGGCGATATAAAAGAAATCAGCACATGGCGCGTGTAACCAGTGGGCTGTTTGTCCAGGCACGAGCATGACGATCGGCGCGCCAGGCATCCCGTCAGCAGAACCAATCAGTCATGCGTCGGCGCGCCCGGTACCTGGAGGAATTGGATGCTGGGCGGTGCAACGCGAGCCTTTGGAAAAGTCGGGCGGCGCGTGCGGATTCCAGGTGGGCGGTCTGCGGACATCCGGCGAGCATGTGTTTCGCAATGTGATTGGAAAGGACCATATGATGTTTCCGCCGATCGCACTTGGCAGGCGCTGGCCTGCACTCACGCGACGAGCTGAGCCGCGGGCAAACATGGGGAGGTGTTGGTGAATCTTCCGTCCGGGCTTGGCAGCGCGGCGGAGGACGACGCTGAGTGGTGCGGCTTGCAATTTAATCGGCTCAAGACACTGGGCCAAGACTCTTGGGCCTTTGACACTTGCCCGAAGCCGCCTCGCCGCTCATATGGACGATAACCTGTCAGGGAATTCCGCTGGCCGCCAAGCATCGTGGCCGGCTTATCAGGCAGAGGCGCCGCCAAGTCCTGCGAGATAGGCCCGTCTTTGCTGCATCGGGCTGGTGACAAGCCTGCCAAGGAAGGGCATCCCACACATGCTTAAACACTAGAGAATGGAGCTTGTTAAACATGTTGTTTGCTCCTGCTGCCTTCCGTTTCTGACAGCACGACATTTGCCTCTGGGCTCCGGAAGACAACACCATCCTGCCTTGTACTAGACTCCAGAAGCAGCGCGAGTCGGACACGAGAAACCCCTCATCTCTGGGCTCGCCATTGACGTTGGACTCCGCTGGGCTCCGGAGGGCGAAGGGTGGAATCGGCCGAAGGACGATAACCCGGCGGAGACTTGCGAGCGGACGTGGGGAGTTCGGAGAATTAGGAGGAACGGTCTGGATTTCGGGAATTAGAGGAGTCCAGCAGGTTCACCGCATATTGTCGGCATGTCCGAAGCCTGCTGCGTGTTCGAGTTCAGAGCACTCCAGAGGGAGAACAGTAGAGAATGTGGACGGCCTGCGTATATAAGTAGCCAATGCCATCATGGTATCGATTCCTTACACCATCATGGTGCCTGTCACATTGCATTGCCACGGCATTGCCCAGCTTGCGCCATGAAGCCATGGGCTGTTGAGGCGTAGGCAGATAGCGATCATCGGCGGAGATAGTGGTCGAGATCGGAATGCGCTGCCGACATGACTTGCATATATCCGTGCCTGGCCCACCCGAGAGCTGCGGTTTAGTCTCGTCGACTTGTGGCCCTCTGAAGCTGCTGCAATCATCCTGCAAGGCCAATTCGCTCCGAATGCCGAATATCGACCCGCTGGCCAGCCACATCAACGTTCTCGGTGCGACACGGGAATTCAAGAGCAACGGGTCAGCCCGGAGGAAAACAGCGGACGATTGGAGGCAAAGCACGTGAGGGGTTGCGTCGACGGTGAGGTCCGCGGGCTCCACGGGCTCTGGTCACGGCAATTGGCTTGGGCAGATGGCGCAAATATGTAACGCGGGCTTGCGGCGCAAAGAGAAAAAAAATATCTGGTTCGGTGAGTAATAGCATACGAGCCCCCACATGGCGCCGGGCTCTCGTGAGCGAGGTGGTCGGTTCGATGCCCGAGCTCTCAGGCATCGAACCACGGCGGCGTTGCATCGACGGCGAAGCGGTGCGCCCGCGGTCAGCACCAGAGGACAGCGGCGGGCGAGTGGCGGGCTTTATGCGAGCGTCGGGGTGGTGATGCAGAGCACAGACACAGAGGACAGGCAGCGCGGAAGAGGCGAGCGACGGCGACGGCGACAGCGACGGGTGAAACACTCCCGCCGGCTAGCGCGTCACGTGTGCGGCTCGCTGGTGCGACACCTTCCGCCCCCGGCCCCAGCGCGCTCAACTTCGCACGCTCATCGCCGGTGGCAATCTCCAGCCGCACCAACCCGCCGTCGTCCGCTGCGACACTGCGAAAGCCGAGCCCGGCACGCCCGCCGCCCAGGATACTCGCCCTCCGGCGCCAGCAGGATCGTGGGTCTTCGTATTATCCCGCAACGCCGTCGGCCAGCACTACCGTGTCTCTCGCCTCTGCAACTGTCACCTTCCTGATCCGGCGGCCGATCCAGCACACCCGTCCTCCGAGCTGCCAGCCCTCTCACGTGCTGCCCGCCGCGCCGCCGCCGTCGACCAAGCAGCGTCAAGCATTTCCAAGCATGGAGCGCCACCGCCTTAACCGCCTCGGCCTCTCGCAAGGTTAGAGACGGCCTCTGTGTGCTCCTCTGTGCTCCGCGAGATCCTTCGTCGCAACTGCCTGCTGTCTTCAGTTAATGCTACGGGCAGCTGGCTTGATAATGCAGTCAGCATCGTTTAGATAGCGCTGCAAGACGCTGATGGTTGCTGCTGCGCTCTGCGATCCCTCCACACGGCCGGCGCCGATCGCTCGGGTGATGATTGGCAGACCGTCTCATCAGGGCACCACCCGCCCATCACTTGCAGACTTTTAAAGAAACAATTCAGTCCCGCCCGCACACCTGCATGTCCCACCTCCCCCCTCTGCCTCCCCAGAACACGTGCAAACATGGCAACCGGTGACCACGGCGTCGTTGAGGCTGCACAGTGAGCGACTCCGCCCGTGTGCGCTCCGATTAAGCTTATTGACACCGTCCCCGCCAGGCTGCACGAGACCCTTGTCGAGGGCGACAAGAAGGATGTCGACATCGCCGGCGGCCCACTGCGCCCCAGCATCAGCGCCCCTGGCCGCGCCGACAGCTACCACGCCGACGAGAAGGGCCCCTACGTGACCGAGGATGGCGACGAGCCCAGCGACGACGAGAAGCACGTCCTGCGCCACATTGGCGAGAAGCTGCCCGTTTCCGCCTTCTTGGTCGCTTTTGTCGAGCTGTGCGAGCGCTTCACCTACTACGGTACACCTCTCTCGGTTCCCTGCAGCGTCAAACCCCCACTAATGTTTGACAGGAATCTCTGGACTGTTCCAGAACTACATCCAGAGGCCGTATGACGGTAGTAAGTTTGCACGAGTCCCACTTTTTTTGTGCTTCGTACTGACGGGGTTGCAGGCGAGGGCCGCGGTGCCCTGGGAATGGGCCATCAGGGTGCGACTGGCCTTACTACTTTCTTCCAGTTCTGGTGCTACGGTACGTTCCACTATGTACACCCTTTGCTGGTCGTTTTCTAACCTTCGCAGTGACGCCCATTTTTGGCGCCATCATTGCCGACCAATATCTCGGAAAGTATCTTGCCATCGTCGTCTTTTGCATCGTCTACATCATCGGCCTCCTGATCCTCTTTTTGACTTCCCTGCCGGTTTCTCTGTCCCATGGCGCCGGGCTGGGTGGCTTCATCGCCGCCATCATTGGTACGTACTCTGTGTTGCTGTCCCGGTGCTGAATTTATTAACGCTTTCTGTCAGTCATCGGCATTGGCACTGGTGGAATCAAGTCAAACGTGGCTCCTCTGATCGCTGATCAGTACAAGCGCCGTAAGATGGCCATCTCGACACTACCCTCCGGCGAGCGCGTCATCTTGGATCCCGCTGTCACCATCCAGCGCATTTACATGATCTTCTACCTCTGCATCAACCTCGGCAGTTTGTCCCTCCTTGCCACCCCGTACATGGAGAGAGATGTTGGTTTTTGGTCTGCCTATCTTCTTGGCTTCCTCATGTTCTGCGCCGGTCTCACCGTCCTCATCTTTGGCAAGAAGCTCTACGTTGTTCGTCCTCCCGAGGGTGGTATCATCACGGACGCTTTCAAGTGCATGTGGATCATGCTCAAGAACCGCAACATGGATGCCCCGAAGCCTTCATTTCAAGCGCATGCTGGGACCGGTCAGGTCATGAAGTGGGACGATCAGTTCGTGGACGAGCTGAAGAGAGCTCTGGTTGCATGCCAGGTCTTCTGCATCTACCCGATCTACTGGGTTGTTTACGGCCAGTTTTCCGGCAACTTCGTCACCCAAGGTATGTTCACTAGCCCGTGGATAAAAAGCATGAGAATCGTTCTGATCTGACAAATTTTCAGCCGGCCAAATGCAAGGACACGGCATTCCGAACGATCTCATGCAGAACTTCGATCCGATTGCTATCATTGTCTTCGTGCCAATCCTGGACCGTCTGGTGTACCCGCTGATGCGCAAGGCCCACATCAACTTCCCGCCCATCAACCGTATCACTCTCGGCTTTTGGGTTGCTTCTCTGGCCATGGCCTACGCGGCGATTGTGCAGCATCTCATCTATGCTGCCGGCCCATGCTACAAGGCTCCTCTCTGCGATGCATCAGTGGATTCCGCCGGCACTGCTCAGGGCAACAACATTCACAGTAAGCACCAGAAACACCACACCCCTTGGGTTACTTCAAAACTGACATGTTCGCAGTCGCTATCCAGACTCCGGCCTACATGCTGATCGGTATCTCGGAAATTTTCGCCAGTGTCACGGGTCTGGAGTACGCATACACCAAGGCTCCGCCCAGCATGAAGAGTTTCGTGCAGAGCATGTACCTTCTGACGAATGCCTTTGGTTCGGCCATCGGTGAGGCTCTCGTGTCGGTCGCGGTCGATCCCAAGATTCTATGGATGTTCGTTGGCCTGTCGATTGCGTCTTTCTTGGCTGGCTGCCTCGTCTGGATTCTGTTCCACCACTTGAACAAGACCGAGGATGAAATGAATGCCTTGGGTTAAGTGAGTTAAGAGGGTATTATTTGGGCAATCTCGGGAAGAGAAGGCATTGAGGTTTGGAGATTTATAGATCTCATTGAATAGATGAGGTATATACCCGAACATTGGTTCATTGTTCGTTTTCAGACCCCCGGTCAAGTCATGGTATGACGCGGAGCCCTCATTGCGACTCACCCATATTCTTCGCATTTCCTCTAACCTTGGGGTCAAGAAGTCATGCAACGACGTCGACCAGTACATGAGCTAACTCCTCACGTAAAGCACGCCTGGTTGGAATCATTGATGCCGCCATATTCGGGCCAGTCAAGTGGCATTGAGAAGTGCGGGGTCAAAAATAGCTTGAACACCAAGGGCAGCGTGATTTGCGCTAAGGATCAAACAATCCCTATCTGTCCTGGACAGTCGTAGCTTTGGAGATCTCCCGCGCTAGGACAACGAATGACGCTACCCGGAAGGTATGACGTGATGATGGACCACGATTGTTATCTCATGGTTCCGCTCGTGCGTGCTGGTATTAAAGAGTACCCACTCAAGGATGTCAAACGATCTACGATGATCACTTCGGGGGTTTATTTTGACTTACATGAAGAACTGAAGACTTGCCAAGACAAACCGCATCATGAGTCTTCCAATCTTCACCTACGACTATGGTAGGGGGGACAATATCTACAGAACCACAACAGAAGAAGGCTGATGCGCTCTAAACCAGACTTCTCGCCCTATGGAAGAAAGATTCGACTTCTCCTTACCCTTGCCGGTCTCCCGTTCCAGCGCGTGGACCAGCCTCCGCTACTCCCCCGCCCAGATTTGGAGTCTCTGGGCATAACTTACCGACGCATACCGGTGGTCGCAATCGGCAAGGACATCTACTGCGACACGGCCGCCATCGTGGACGTTGTGCAGCGCAAATTCAAGGGCTTGCAACCCACACCATCAGACAAAGCCTTCGAGGCCTTCGGCGCGCAGCTGTTCAACAGCGTGCTCACCCTGGTCCCAGCCGAGTCCATCACGCCAGCATTCAAGAAAGACCGCGAAACAATCTACCGTCAGTGCCCCAACAAGCCCAGGCAGCGGCGGCGCACCCTCTAACCAGCCCACGCAACCACAGCGGTCCTATCCCGTCCCGACTTCGCGTCCCTGCGCCCCAGCTCCCTCGGCGCCTTCGCCTCAACCCTCGACACGATCGAGACGCAGTTCCTCGGCGACGAGCCGTACATCGGCGGCGCGCAGCCCTCGCTGAGCGACGTGCACGTCGGACCGCTCGTGCGGTGGGCGCTGCGGACGCTGGGCGTCAACCAGGAGCCCGGCTTCGGCGCGGCGCGCTTCCCGCGCGTGCACGCCTGGCGAGTCCCCCCCAAAGCCCTTCCCTCCTTCCCTCCCACTCACTCACCCACCCTTCCCGCTAACAGTGCCCCCAGGCTGGCCAGCCTGCCCGACCCGCAGCCCGCCGCTGTCCCGCCGGAGGAGGCCGCGGCCGCCGTCCTGGGCGCCGCGTACCTGGAGCCGGAGGTGGACGTTGCGCCGGAGGACCCGCTGGGCGTGGAGGCGGGGGCGCGCGTGGCGGTCGAGAGCGCGGACGATGCGGCGCCTGGAGCGCACGCGCAGGTTGGCAAGTTGGTTGGGTTGGGTCGAGGGGGGACGGTGGTGGAGCTGGAGAACGGGGTCAGGTTGCACTTCCCGCGGGTGGGGTATGTTGTGAAGAGGGCGTAGGCGGGGCGGTGGGTGGATCTGCGGGAGGCGGAGCGTGAGGGCTGTGGGATTTATCAGCGGTGCGGGACTGAAGCAACGTAGACGGCGGTGTTATATAGCAATGCTTGAGCGGCAGGCGCTGACGTAACCGGCTCGCTGTGACCTGCCCGACCTCGGCTGGGCTGGGGCTGACTCGCGCTTCGGGCCGGTCTCCCCTCCCGGACGTGCCCTCGCTCTGCCGTCTGCCTTCTTCCTCCCTTCCCATTCCGCTGCTGCGCATCTTTCTCCCCCGCTGCACCGGATCCCGCGCCCCGCCTAGTCACGCTCTGATTGTGGGCCAGTGCCCCGGTCGCCTTCGCGCAGCAGGCGGATGCCGTCCCCCCGGAGCTCCCGCACCCCCAAAAAGCGCACCAAGACCTTCACCGGCTGCTGGACCTGCCGCTCGAGGGGCCTCAAGTGCGATGGCCGCAAGCCGCACTGCGAGCGCTGCGAGCGCTCCAGGCGCGACTGTGAGGGCTATGGCATCCGCCTCCACTGGATCGACCCGGACGAGAAGGGCCCGCCCCAGGGCATGCAGATGAGGCGCCTGTTTGACGACGCCGCCCGCCAGAACCCCCGCTTCTCTGATGCGTTCCTCGACAACACCATCGAGAGCCTGGACGCCCTCCAGGGCCCCTGTGAAGCCCACGTGGAGCCCTTTGGCGTCTTCTCCGTCGGCCTCAACGACGACTCCTACATCGACATCAGCACCCCCGCCTCGCCCGCCAGCTACGACAGCTACGACAGCAGCGTCGTGCTCTACTCGCGAGGCGGCTCTCCCGCCGACATCCCCTCGCCGTTTGCATTTGCCCCCGACTCTCTCAGAATTAGGCTGTCCCCGCCGATCCAGCCGTACCTGGTCTCCGCCTCGCTCGAAGAACGCCAGCTCTTCGATCACTGGTCCTCCACGCTCAGCGGCATCTTCCTGCCGACGCCGCGCGTGGACAACCCCTTCCGCAACGTCTTCATCCCGCTGGCCCTAGGCTCGGGCGACGTCACCGTCGCGCACCCAGGCCACGCTGCGCTGCTGCACGGCATCTACGCCATCGCGGCCTTCCACATCGCCGAGATAGACGGCGCCAAGAAGGACCACTCGCTCATCGCGGTGCGGCACTACAAGACCAGCCTAGCGTACCTGCGCGCGTGCGTGGCCGAGACGGGCGAGCAGCCCGAGGCCGTGTTCGCGACCATCATCCTCATGGTGTCCATCTACCTCGTCGTCGGCAACTCGTCCAACTGGCGCATCCACGTGCAGGGCGGCCGCGACTGGCTGCGCTCGCAGGTCGCCTCGCTGCGCAAGGGCCACTTCGCCCCCATCCTGTACCAGCTGTTCCGCTGCCTCGAGGTCATCGGCCTGTGGCACGACGACACCCACCTCCTGCCCGAGGGCCCCTCAGGCTCCGACCCGTCCTCCGCCGTCGTCGCCGAGCTGCCGTCCGATGAGGAGCAGGCCTACACGGCGCCCGAGGCCTACTGCCTGGACCGCTACTTCGGGCTGCCGAAGCCCATCTTCACGGCGCTGCAGCGGATGCAGGACTTCCGGCGACGCGGGGGCGGCGCGACGGCGGCGGAGGTGGCGGAGGTGCGGCGGGGCGTGGAGGAAGTGCGAGGCCTAGTGGCGGCGCTGCGGCCGTCTGACGGCATCAACGAGCGGCTGCTGGTGCACCACTACATGGTGTTCTACTACGCGTGCCGGATCACGCTGGCGCGCGAGTTCGGCGGCGCGGGCCCCGCGGCCGTGCAGCAGCTGGTCGAGGAGTGCCTGCAGCACCTGGAGCTGACGTACAGCATCGAGCAGGCGGTGCGCGTGTGCGGCATCAGCTGGCCGCTGTTCGTGACGGCGTGCGAGGCCGAGGGCGCCGCGCTGCGCGCCCGCGCGCTCCGCATGTTCGACAAGGGCTGGGAGATGGGCATCGGGAGCATCAAGAAGGCCGCCCGCGTCGTGCGCCGCGTGTGGGACCACCGCGACCGCACCGGCCTGGTCGACGTGCGCCACAGGCAGGAGATCATGGAGGCCATGGGCATGGATCTGCTGCTGGCGTGAGGCGGGGCCGCCGTTGGCTCGTTTCTGTGGCCGCCGTGCGGCGGAGGTTGCTTCGTCAGGACTGACGGTCTAATCGCCATGTCAACGACCGAGTGGGTGTCAACGCTGGCGGGTTTCTGATGCCGAACAGTCTGCACACATGGACGAGGCTTTCGTGGACGGAAACACCTGTGAGAGAAACTTGGGTGGAGCATGGCTGAGGAAATAAGCTGACCGGATGTACATGCCAAGGTCAGTAACATGTTCCCGACAGGCGGGAAGTTCCTGTTTACTGGTGGTTTGTGCTGATAACCACATTAGACATGGGATCTTCGACCGCTAGTGAAACGCGAGTCGAGCAGCGAGAAGAGTTTGAGTGGGAAGCTTGACTGATTACTCAATCTGAACCTGACATGTTCGGGATTTTCGGGCCATCTGTCCGCATCTCGGCCGAGAGGTATCAGGAATCCCGGGCGACTGCGAGGCGCCACAGCGCATTAAACCCTGAGTGCTACGCGTACAGCTGTGGGATGGCATCGAGACATTGGGAAACGTCCGGTGTCGAAACACCCCACGGAGAAATTCCATCGGAGGTTTATTTAGGGCAGAAACAAGATTTGATGTGCATTGCGATGGTTGATCATCATGTGGTCCCCCCGTCGCCGTTGCTCGGCGCCACCGCAGGGCGGAACTGCAGTATAGCAGAGAAGCTCCCCCACTGCTCCGACGGCTGTACGCAGTATAGGACGGAGTCGGCCCCACATGGGGCACTTAGGCAGGCCAGGCGCCGCTCGCATTTCGCAATCTTGAACACGAATATCTCGCAACGCCTTCGAAACAGCTGTCGCACGCCACCAGCTCGTCTGCAGCTCTCCGCGGCCGCTCACTCGACTGCTTCCTGACACGCCGACAGACGATCCTCGACCTGACTCCTGGAATATCCCGCCCCCTCTGGGCCGGGGCCGTTGCCCGCCGCAGGGCTTCTCCCGCCGCCGTCACAGCCGCCGCGAGCAGTTCCTGAGCGCGCGAGTCAGCGGGTTGATTACGCAGGACCAGCAGGGCGGGCGTGATTGGCCAGGACGTCCGCTATAGGCAGCTGCGGCCAAATTCCGCAGCGTGTTTTGGGCAGCGGATTACCAACTCGGCCGCCAGCGCGACTCGTCAGGCCCGAATTACATGATCATGGCTGTGACCACAGCCGCCGCGCAGCTGCCTGTACCAGGCTAGCCCACGGCTATCCGGAACTTGCCCTCCCGGCACGAGCCTCACAGCCGTCCCTCCGCCTCCAGCACTGCGGCAGTGCTCGCCGCCTGGGGGATGGGCGGTGGTCTGGCTGCAATGGGCGGTAAGCGTGCTGGCTGGACACGGTCGGGGCGTTTCGCAGAAGAGCAAGGGACGAACGAGGGCCTAAAACAACAGCAGCGCCTCCCGGCGTCGAACGGCGGGCCCGGGGCGCCAGGCCGGTCTGCGCAGCCGCAGCCGCAGCCGCAGCCGCAGCAGCAGCACAACGGCAACCCGGCCTCTGACCAAGCAGCGCTAGATCCAACCCGGTCGGCCCGTCTCCCAGAAACCCCCGTCCGGCCTGCGATGACGGCATCCCGGCCCAGCCCAGCACAGCGCGCACCTCCCGCTCGTATTTGCCCGGTGTTCTCATTTACAAGCTCGACTCTATCCCTAACAGGTGCCCGGCGGCCTGTTTCCGCCCCGCAGCGCCGTGCCATCGTGCCATCATGGCCGCCTCCTGCCCAAGCTCGCCCGCCGACTCGGGGCTTAGAAATCGTGCACGGGTTGGCGGCAGGAGGTATATATCTGCACGCCGCATGCTTTTAAGGTTGATACGCGCTCTCTGAGATCCGGCAAACTCAAACGTTATCTAGTTATGGTTTCGTCAAAGCTCATCTGCCTCCTGGCCGGCGCCGCCGTGTCCTCCGCCTTCGACAACCAGCTGGGCTTCAACAGCTACGTCGAGGTCGAGAACCGCACCCTGGACGAGATCTACCAGGCCGCTCTGAAGGAGGGCGGCACCCTCACCGTGTGGCATGGCGGGTAAGTTTCCACGCACCCCCTGATGCACACAGCAGTCCGCTGACTCGCTCCAGCGACGAGAAGGCCCAGCAAGACAGCCTGAAGCAGGCCTTCGAGGACAGGTTCCCGGGCATGACGCTGAACATCACCGTCGACCTGTCCAAGTACCACGACGTCAACCTCGACCGCCAGCTCGCCACCGACACCCTCTACGTCGACAGCATCATCCTCCAGACCCTCCACGACTACCCGCGCTGGAAGTCGCAGGGCGTCCTCCTCCCCTACAAGCCGCTCGGCTGGGACGAGATCTACGACGACTTCCGCGACACCGACGGCTACTACAACGGCATGTACGTCTTCGGCTGGTCCAACGTCTGGAACACCCAGTACGTCAACGGCACCGGGCCCACCGAGTTCTCCGACTACCTGAAGCCCGAGTTCAAGAACAAGCTCGTCCTGACCTACCCCAACGACGACGTACGTCCCCCTCCCTCCCCCTCCCCTCCACCCCCAACTAACCCCCACCCAGGACGCCGTCCTCTACGCCTTCGACCTCATCCTCAAGCAAAACGGCCTCGCCTGGTTCGACGCCCTCCTCGCCCAAAACCCCCGCTGGGTCCGCGGCACCGCCACGCCGGCGACGCTGATCGGCTCCTCCAACGGCACGTACACCGCCTCGTTCACGACCTCGCTCGGCCTGTCACCACCAACCCCCTTCAACATCTCCTTCCCGGCCACCAGCGGCCAGTTCGTCACGTGGCCGCAGACGGGCGCGATCCTGCGCGACGCGCCGCACCCCGAGAGCGCCAAGCTGCTGCACAGCTTCATCCTGTCCGAGGCCTACCAGAACGCCACCGGCAGCTGGAGCGTGCGCCGGGACGTCGCGGCCCCCGCCGGCTACCCCGTCGCGCTGGAGATGCCCGGGACGGACCCGACCAAGTTTGCCGAGTGGATGGCGGATCGCGCGGCGGTGGAGAGGCTGCGGTTTTTCTTTGAGGATCGCATCGGCACGGCGCAGGGGGAGAGTCCGTTGGTGGATGATCTTTGAGGGGTCGGCTGGGTTGCTGGGACGTTGGGGTGATGGGGGTGCGGAGGGGGTGGTTGGTTGGATGTTATGTTTGAAATGTTCGATGTATATACTTCTTCTGTCATGTATAAAATTGTCATCCATGCGGCCATTGCATGGAGTTTCTTAAGGGCCTTGTTTACTGTGTAAGATTGCGTAGACACTCGAAGACTGAATATGATGTATTTCCAACTTCTACGAATTCTTGCCGTTGACTGTCCACATGTTGAATCTCAATAGTAATACCGAAAGTGGGTGTTCTCAATGTCAGTCAGGTCTTGAGCAGCTCCGATGGCCTTCTGATGTTCCACTTCACGCTTCGATAATCCATCTTCGGTAGCTCTCTTCGTACGCCGCCGATTTTGAACTGTAATCCAGACTCCATACACAAAAAGGCAGAGTAATCTGCAAGCATTGAAGGAAACTACCCACAAGACTTCCTGACCATCTGTTATAGTCAGGTACAAGCGCGTTAAGGCACCGAGCTCATATGCCATACAGAAGACGGCAATGACGAGGGCTCTCGTAGCGTGCCCATTGATGTTCGCCATCATCAGCATGGAGACGCCTAGATCTATGTTCAGTCTTTTAGCGAACTCTAGATGCGTTGATCACGGTTCTTACAGATCATCGAAAGCTGTCCTACCATTGCCATGATACTGATCAGCCACGGGTGGATGGCGGGGCACCCGCCCGTAAACGCATGGCGGATGCGAAAACCCCACCACGCGACCATTTCCACGACCACACTTGCAGCTGTCAGGACGACTGTGGTTGACATTAGACCAGTGCATGATGGCTTCTGCTTCTCAACGAGACGGGCTGGCTTACTCCGGATTCCAGCCTGGTCCGACAAAGATGCAATGACCCCGAAAACGAAATAGAAAAACAGTAGGGTTACTTGTGTGAATATATCGATGGATTTCCACTCGAAAGCTTCGCCAAATCGGCGCGGAATGAGGCTGTCCAGATAAGCGAATGCAAAGAAAATGTAAATCTGAGGATCGTTGAAGGTTTGAGGAATCTGGCAACTATCCGTGAGAAGCCTGTTAAATAGGTGAGGTCATCTGGGGAGCAACTGACCTGTGACTTTTTTGATTTCCAAATAGTGCAAGCCTTCTGATCAGACGGTAGCCACGGAGCCGATTGACTTTTCAGTGGTGTCAATAGTGGGTTGATACCCAAGGCCAAAGAACTAAATAGCAGTCCTTGGATACAAATGAGAAGGTTCTTCTTCCCACCTCCAACATAATGATCGACGTCACCAATGAGGAGACCGAATGGGGCCGCACTTCCCCAAATAATACAACGAAGTGGTTGCGCCTTTGGTCGGTAACATGATGCTGTGAGAATTAATACCGCTGGTACAAGTGCAGAACTCGCCAAAGCACTCAATACGTAGCAAAACGACTGTGTCGGGCCATCGTACTGAGAGTAGAGGCTTATCAGCGATGCGAAAAATTCTGTAGTAGCGCACATCAGTTTCAAGCGTCGTGGAAGAAGACATGGATACATACCCGTTATAAAGACACTCGCCGACATGACTGTGGCAACCCATTCGAGTGATAGAGCCAGGACTGCAAGCCATACTCCAACCGTGCGTGTGGAGGAGAAAAGTACTGTTGACACTGCGATACATTAGCCCCAAGGCTGATACGCAATACGAAAAGGTTCGTACCAACGGTTCCTTGTTGTACATAGAGGTTATCAATCTCTCGCTCGAACAAGTAGCAGAGCTGCTCTCATTAGCCACCAAGAGTGCATGATCATGGGAATTTCGATCTGAAAGCTTGACGAGACTGACCCATAGAATGACCAGGAGACGTAGCTCAAGCATTCGACTGCTGCTCTTGCGGTAGAATTCTGTGAAAGGAAGTTGATCTTCTTGCACTCCTTCGTGACCTTGGAAGCCACAATCCCGGTCTAGTTGAGCTATATGGAGAGGCGATGGTCTACTTGGAGTGCCATGGCCCGTAATCGATGCGCCACGCGGTGACCTGAGGACCTCATCTCGGCCGTTATTTTGAGTTATTTGATAATAGATCAAATGACTCATGAAGGATATCTAAAGAATGGGAGCAGTGATTGGTTTTGGATCCAGGGCAAGTTTGATCTTCACTCTGAAAGATATTCTAGACGCGGGGGCAGCGAGGCTCACGGATACTCAACACAGCACCTGAAGATCCTCATGGCGCTTCTCGTGTTTTTAAGGGCCGGCGCAGTGCTTCTAGGACGGACGCGCAACAAGCCCGGCATCCACACGAGCGGGATAAACAGCGCCGTCATCTCAGCCGCGTGCCACCCAGGGGCCGGCCGCGGCCGCGGAAGACGTGCACCTGAAGCCGGTCGCGTGGGGGGAGTGCGTACCAGAACGGCCAGGCACCTCTGGAACTGCGAGAAAGACTCGTAGCTCCAGGTGGACACGTTGCTGTTCTTGAAGACGAGGCGGATCTCCTCGTTGATCCAGTCCTGCACCTCCGAGTGGGCGGCGAGGAGATAGAAGGCGTAGGTAAGTGAGTGAACCGTAGAGTCGTGCCCGGCGAAGTTGAAGACGAACATGTTGCCGAAGATCTCTTCGTGAGAGAGGCTCGCTCGCGGCTTCCCGTCTGTCTCTTCCGGCCCGTCGCCACCGGCAGCGGATTCTACGGAGGCTCGCATAAGGTTCGTCATCAGGTTCTCCCTGGTAACCCGTCGGCCCGCAATGGTCTTTTTCTCCCCTTCCAGATCCTGAACCATGAATTCCTTGAAAGATACGATGGCTTGTCCAACGCGTGCCAGCTTTGCAGGAAAGGTGATACGGGGCACCAGGTTTGGATCCATGGCCAAGATCAGTGCAAGCGAATCTCTGTAGCTGAGTGGGCCACTTTCAGGCCTCTCTTCTGACGCTTTGAATGGAAACGACTTCCCAAACCCTGTACTCACAAAGACATCGAGCGCAAATGTCTTCAGATCCTGCGCGGTGCTGCGGACTTCACCTAATCTCTTCCAGTAGTCAAGCATTTGATTCGCTTGCTGAAGCGCTTCCGTCCAGACGATCCTAGTAACTTTCTCGGGCAACGCAGAGGCCGTGACTTTGCGATGCCGTAGCCAGCCCTCTGGTTTCACCTGCTCACTTCGTCAGCGGACCGGCCGAACGGGGTTCTGCTCGAGCATCTCACCGTAGATATGTTCGGCCCAAAGACATCCAGCACCGCCAAGCAAACCGTCAGCACTCACCCAAGCCACTCCCGCCGCGCCGCCGCGAAACCTACACAGAAGCTCGACCGGCCTCTCGAAGTCCCGGCGGCGCTCGCGCTGGATGATGTCGTGGATGGTCTCGGCACCGCTCACGTAGATCCAGTTTCACCCCGGCGACACCAGCAGGATGGTGTCGCCGTGCTCCATGGACGCTCGGTGCCTTTCCGTCCACCACCAGCCGGTGTAGCTGAAGCGGCTGAAGCTACCGCTCCCGAACGGGACGTGCTTGGCCTATGGGACGACGTGCCGGCTCATCGTGATCCACAGCGGGTTTTCGGGGCTAATCGGCACGAAGGAGGTCGGTAGTCCGACCTTTCGCGCGATGGCGTAGTTTCTGAGGAAGCTGGCGATGGACGAGATGAGTAGCCACGCAGGCGGCGCGAGGACGACAAGCCAGAGCCAAGCCATTGCGGGTTGTGGATGAAATAGGGGGGAATCTGGTGGATTCGTCCGTAGGAAAAGAGAACTTGATACGCTCAGGTTTCGTCTGTGTTATTTCAAAAGGAAAAAGAAGAAGAGGAGGAAGTAATCGCGTAGTTGACAAGTGGATGTGGGCTCTTAGCTACGCCGCGAGCTAAGGCACTGCTACATGTGCCGCACTCCCTCACGCTCACGCCGTGCCACAGCTCGGGCTTAACGGAACAGGGAGGTAGAGCCTCACTAATTATTCAAAGTAGTAAAGCGTTGTTCGCTTTGACCAAGCCAACACCTTACAAACGCGGTACATGAAACGGAAACAAAGCCAAAAACGAAAGCTCAGCACACGCTTCGACGATACTGGTGCTAAATTCTGTGACATCGGCGCTAGCATTACGCACATGAGATAAATAGCTCAGGTTATGCTTTACCAATTTTTGCATTCAACCAGAGCACAGTTAACGGGAGTGGCCGGCCAGACGAACTACCCAAGGCGAACAAGAAGAAACAGCAACCGACTTCACAGCACCATGTGCTCAAATCTTCGCCGCCCCACCCAGAAGCCTCGCGACCCTCCTGGCCTCCTCCCTCAAATCCACCGTATCCGCCTCCCCGATGCCCAGCCGCGCATTGTCGACCTCCTTCCACACCTGATCGCCGCCAAAAAACGGCGTCCGGATGTACATCATGAACTCCCGCGGCGAGAACGCCCCCTCCCGGATGCTCCGGCGCGCCACCTCCCGCTCCTCGCCCAGCGCCAGCACCTCCGTCCGCCACCGCTGCCCCGTCTCCTCCTCGACCGCCCGCAGCACGTCGCGGCAGGTGGTGACGCCGTCGGCGACGTGGACGAACGAGTTGCGCACCGCGTCCGGCGCCGCGAGCAGGCCGACCACGGCCTTGCCGAGCGTGCGCATCGACGTGGCCGAGAAGGGGTGGATGCCGCCGTCGGGCAGGCGGGCGAGGCGCTGCCGGAAGTCGAACGGCAGGACGCCGGCGCGCATCGCTGGGGTGCCGTCAGTGAAAGATGCCCGCCCCGGCCGATCAAAGAGACTCACCGGGCTCCAGCAGGACGCCGCAGTAGACAACCGCGAACGCGATCTTGCCCTCGGCGGCGCGGTTGAGCAGGTAGTTGTGCACGACGCGCTTGGGGGCGAGCACGGGGTTGGTGGGCAGGGAGGCGCCGATGCGGGCGGGCGACGCGCCGTTCGCACCCGCGGTGTCGGGGGCCCACTCGGACGGGACGAAGAACGGGACGCCTGCGGCGATGGCGGCGTCGACGAGGGCGAGCTGCTTGATGTCGAGGTCGTGGCCGGGCAGGAAGCGCGTGAAGACGATGACGACCTCGTTGCCGCGCAGGGCCGCCACCAGTTGCGCGTGCGACGAGAAGTCGACCTGCGCCACCGCGACGCCAGCCGGGACCTTGCTGGCGTAGTCCGAGGCGGCGCCGCGCACCAGTACGGTGATGTCGAACTTTCCCGTCTCGAAGACCTGCCGGAGGACGGGTTGGGCGGTGTTGCCGGTCTGCAGGGTTCGTTGTTAGTCCTCTCTTGGACGCTTGGGTTGAGTACACTTACTCCGACCCACGCTATGCGTTTAGCCATTCCTGCAACTCTGAGCCTGAGGCTTGCTCCTAATCATTGCTCTTCTCTGGGGCCCTTTTATCTTGTGTTCGTGCCTCAGCATGAATACTAATCAGGTATCGCGTCATCGATGTGCGTTCACTAATTACCTCAGGAAATGCATCTGAGCTGGAAGAACATACAAGCTTTCTTAGGGTTTAATTCTAATCTTTACTGCTTCGTACAACGAAGCTCGGTCCAACATACCATTTCATTACTGAATATTCGTGATTAGTAGGTGCACGACCAAAGTGTTGAGAGCAACGCCTCAACCACGACGGCTGATTACGATTACTGTAAGAAACGCCCCAACGACAGATCCCACCAACCATCTCTCCATTCTAATCAGCCACCGGCCATGCGCCCCGCAATCCTCCTCCACCTCACACCCTCTCACCCCCCATACCCCGCCAACGTCGCACACTCGACGTTGTTGTACTCGATAAACGCCACATCAAGCCTCACCCCCTCGACGCCCTCCCAACCCGCGCCACCCGGAAACAGCGGATCAGCAGCCCACACGGCGCCGCGCACGGCCACGGGCTCGAACGGCGCGGCCGTCACCGACGAGTTGAACAAGCGCACCTGCACGTTGCAGCCCATTGCCGGGACCGAGAACTGCGGCTGGTTGGTGACGTTGCTCCAGAAAGACAGCGGGTACGCCGCTCCACCGTCCGCGGTCTGGAACGACGTGGTGAAGGCGGGGCGGCCGATGTTGGGCAGGTGCGGGAGGGTCGCGTTGGGGACGATGTAGGCGTCGAGGTGGGTCGTGGCGGCGGCTGACGGGCGTTGCTGTGGCTTGGGCGGGGTGAGGGCGTAGGCGTTGCACGCGGGGTCGAAGGTGGCGGCGTGGACGTGGATGCCGTAGGCGGCGGAGCCGGCGAGCGCGAGGGGGTTGGTGGCGCTGAGGGTTTGGTCGCTGACGTAGCGGAAGGAGGTGTGGTTGTCGGAGAGGAGGTCGATGAAGGGGTATTCGATGGAGATGCGCTGGGACGATGGTTAGGTGAGGCCGAAGTTGACAGAAGAGAAGAGCACTGGCGAGGCATACAGAGAAATCGGGGATGGTTATTCCACCAGCCTGGACATCGTGGTCCATGACTGCCTGGACATAGGCGGGGTACTTGTCGGCAGGAAAGCCAGGGAGCTGCTTTTGGATGGCGGCTGTTAGGATGGCATAAGGGCTGACGATCTGGCGGGCCTGCTCGAGCGGGATGGGCAGTACTGCGAGAGTGCCATTGATGGTGCCGGTGATGAGGTCTGGGTATGTTGAAGCGATGGGGTTTGGCTGGGATTCCGGGGTGCAGAAGAGCGAACGATCTTGAAGGTCGGCTTCGACTTGCGTCTGCACGACACGACCAAGGCACTGGGCGGCGAGGAGGGAGAAGACGACGACGACGAGCATTCTGGCGTCAGGTGTGAGGTGGAGAGGAGGCGGAGGAGAGCAGGTCAGGCATGGAGGGAATTAAGGAAGGCGCTCAGAAAAACAGTGGAAGCAGGGACGGCGCTGACGCCATTGTGCATTTTGAGGAGCTGAGCTTGACGGCAGCTATGCCGAATGCAGGCTGCGGGATGCGCCATCGCCAGCCGGATGTCGTCTCTTCCGGGCGCAATATTGGCGGCGCGGCGGCAGGGCCAGTGTGCGGCGCGAGGAGGGCGAACGCGTGGTGGGGCAGGGCGACGGGATGCACGAGACAAGAACCAGGCTCGAAACACACGCGAAGTCACGGGCAGGAGCAGAATGTCGTGTTGCCGGTTGCAGTAAGACCAAACACTGCGGCCACGACATCGCCAGCACAGGGTTCCGGCCGTAGCCCGTCGCCTCGGCCGTCCGCTCGACCCATCCGGGGCATGTGTGTCGTCGCAAGTGAGCAGAGACGGACAGAGTTTGGCTGCAGGCCCAGTCGGAGACAGCGGGCCCTGGAGATCCTCGGGTGAGCCCCCGCACTCTCATGTCAGCGCCGCCCATGACTCGCCAGAGCTCCAGCGCGACACAGCCGAGCTTCTCCGCCAGCTGCTATTTCTCACCTCACGTCCCGGCGGCAGTCCGTCGCATTTCTCCTCTCGCTCACTCTCGCTCACTCCACACTCCAGTCCCCGCCATGGTCAACCTCAATCTGTCCACCGTCGTCCTGCTGCCGGCCCTGGCCGCTGCCGGCGTCATGACCACCATGGTCTTCAGCTTCAACAACAACATGTTTCCGCGCATCACCGAGATCATCGAGGATCCTGCAGCCACCACGCTTCCCGGCACCGACGTCCCCTTGACCCGCGAGTGGACCGGCGTCGACCGCATCGACAGGCAGCTCACCGTGCTCCTCATCTTCTTCTGGCAGCTGCTCGACGGCCGCTATCCCCAGGCCACCCTGCAGGGCGTGCACTTCTTCGGCCAGATGGGGTCCTTCTGGACCCTGATGCAGCTGGAGGCAAAGCGGGAAGGCAACAAGTCCCGCATCATCGCATAGTCCGTCTCACCCAGCCCTCCAACCCACCCCCAGCTGACCCCCTCCCAGCACCACCATCTTCGGCCTCGTCTACCAAAACATCTCCGTCGCCATCACCATCCCCATCTGGGCCCTCCTCTCCCTCCTCACCAACCCTTCCTCCACCCCCTCGACCCTCCCCCACCGCCTCTCCATCTCGCCCACCGAAGCCCGCCTCCTCCCATGGTCCATGTTCCTCGGCTACATCCTCCCCAGCATCGCCATGGCCATCCCCTCCCCTCCCTCCTCCCATCCACCACGCAGCAAACCCTCATCACCCTCTGGCAAGTCTTCCCCCTCTGGGTGACCCTCTCGACCGCGCTCCTCCGCCCCTTCTTCCGCACCCCAACCACAACCACAACCACAAACCCCCACCTCTTCGCCCTCCTCCTCGCCGCCCTCCCCCACGCCACCACCCTCTCCCTCTCCCTCACAACCCTCCTCCTCCCCTCCCTCTTCGCCCCAGACACCGCCGCCTCCCTCCACCCCGCCGCCGTCTTCCTCCCCAAACGCTCCCTCCCCGGCACCGACCCCGGCCTGGCCGAAGCCGCGCTGCGGTTCATGCAGTGGGACGAGGCGGTCAGCACGGCTGCGACCGTGGTGTGGGCGGCGACGGTGTACGTGCGGGACGTGCGGGCGGCGACGAAACAAAGCGCGGTGGGGATGGCGGTCGGGGTGGTGGGCAGGGTGGTGGGGTGGACGGTTGTGGGGGGGCCGGCGGCGGCGGCGGTGGCGTTGGTGTGGGCGAGGGATGAGGTTGTGTTTGGGGAGGCGAGGGAGAGGGAGAGGGAGGGGAGGAAGAGGGTGTAAGTGGTGATTTTCTTTTTGGTGGTGGGGAAGGTTGGGTGGTCGGGGAGGGATGTGCAGTTGGGGGGTTTCTGGAAGTTTTTTTTGTCGTGCGGCTCGCTGATTCCATTGACGTATCAGCTCTGTTGGGATTGGCTCGTACAACGGCATCGAGGAGTACTTCCTCCTGGACATGATGCGCTTCATCAAACCGGACGTTGAAATATCCATTTACCCCTGAACCTATGCTACGTCACCACCACCGCCCCGCCCTCAGTGAAACCTCGGCTTGAACAGCCTGTCCTTGCCCCTCTTCGCCAACCTCTTCGCGCCCGCCGTCCCGTTGACCGGGTTGGGCGCGTTCAGCGTCGTGTTGTACGTCGCGTCGGTCGGCAGCACCTCCATCTGCACCGTGGCGTTGCCCTCCCTGTACTCGCTGGTCGGGGTGCCGACAGTCAGGTAGGCGGGGCCGACGGCCGTCTCGCCGGTGGCCAGGTCGACGCCCTTCAGCGCGCGCTCGAACATCTCAAGCGACGCCAGCGGCTGGTAGAAGGGCACCTCGTGGCCGCTCTCGTAGATGCGCACGAAGGCGAAGCCGGCGGCCTGGCGCACCTGGCCGTGGGCGACGCCGTCGCTGGTCTGCATGTCGGCGAAGCCGGCGGCCTCGAAGCCCTCTGCGCCGACCATGTGCGCCACGGCCTGGCCGCCCAGCCAGTTGCAGTTGTAGTCGGCGTCGCCGAAGTACAGCGTGACCGACACGTTGCGGGCCAGCAGCTTGGCCACGTCCTCGACCGTGTTCATGCGGCGGTCGTCGTCGCCGGTGGTGCCGAACGCGGTGCCGACGGCGCTGTTGGACTCGGAGAAGTTGACGTACGCGCCGATGGCCGCCTGCACCGACGGCGTGTTCAGGTAGTCGACGTAGAACGAGTACGGGAACGGGTCGGGCGTCAGCTCGCGGAAGTCGTACTCGTCCCGCCCCGCGTAGATGTCGTACAGGTTCTCGACCTCGGTGTAGCAGAAGTTGTCGGCCGACGAGCACACCTCGTTCAGGCCCGAGGCGTAGCAGGCGGCCGTCTGGTCGTAGCAGTTGCCGGCGCCGTACAGGTTGTTGTACCACATCTCGGCGATGGTGTCGTTGAAGGGCTGGTAGTCGTACGTGTTGCCCGGGTAGATGGAGAAGTTGTAGTAGGCCTGGTACTGCGTGAGCGGGTCGAACCAGCCGTTGCCGATCAGCACCGACTGGAGGTCGATGTGCACGGCGCCGGAGATGTTCTTGGCGTTTTGCTCCTCGATGTACTCTGTGGGGCGTTAGTGTCCCTATCCCTCGCCTCCTTCAACTGAGCACTCACCGCTGAAGACTGGAGCGTAATGCCCGCCATAGCTCTCCGTCGTGAAGTGGAAGCCGTTCTGCGAGTACTCCGGGAACGCGCCCATAAAGCCCTGCAAGGCCTTCCAGAAGTTAGGGGCGGCATTGTCGGTCGAGTTGGCCGTCAGGGTCAGGTTAGGGTACGAATAGGTGCCGCAGTCAGCCGCGTAGTCCGGGCAGGTGGCATTGGGCAGCACGACGATGTTGCCCTGCTCCGACGTGTACGCCGGCACGGGGATCGAGTACGAGAAGCCGACCTGGGTGGGTTGGTCGATGAAGATCTGGAGGGAGTTAGCTGGGCGCAGCCGACGGGCGGGAGTGCTGTACCATGTTGCTGGCGTTATTCCACGAGTACGGGTTGCTGTACACATTGCCGTCGATGTCGACGCCGCAGGGCCCGTTCTCCTGGAAGAGTCCGATCATAGACGAGCTGCCAGGGCCTGCATGTCCGTCAGCCGGCTGTCTTGTGGACGTGGACGCGGACGCGTCTCCTCACCTCCGTTGATCCACACGGTGAGCGGCGCAGTCGTCGGGTCCTGGTTGCGCGCCTCGAAGAACCACCTGCAGCTTCTCGTCAGCCTCTGCGCCGCCAACGGGCCTCAATTGCGGCGCACCAGAAAATGTGCTGGTCCTCGGCCACATCGGCGTATCCGGAGTAGCTCTTGACATTGGGGTCCAGCTCGCAGATGCCCGTGGGAACCTGGCCCGCGCGTGTCAGTCGGTCAATTGCTGGCAGGGAGTCCGCAGCGACGCACCTCCTTGTACCGCACATTGACGCCGGCAGCGCCCTTCTTGAGCGTCAGGTTCTGCGGGGCGGTCACGAACTGGGCCGAGACGGCGGGCAGCACGGCGGTCGCGGCGACGGCGAGGGCAGCGAGGGTCGACGGCATTGCTGCGGCGGAGAGGCGGACGGACAGGAAGCGGGCGGCCCTGGGGAGCACGGCATGGCGGGCTCGGCCGTCAATATATAAACACGAGGAGGCCAGAGTCCATGACGAGCGCGCGTCAGCTCGCACGGCGGGCTGTCGAGCTTTGGCTAGTCCAGGCGGGCGGGCTCCGTGCGGGCGGCGGCGATAAGCAGCTGGCCTTGTCAGGATCCAGGAACGAGTCGTCAGCTAGGCCCGACAAGGCAGGTCGCCGCACCGAAGAAGCTTCGGCAAGCTCCCGCCGCGCGACTCTTGGGCCTTCTTCCGCGGCCCCCGGTCGGTGGCAGTTGCTTCGCCTTCCGCCGTCCGGCTGTGCGGGTCGTTGACCACTATCGTGGGCTCATCGAGGCGTCGTGCCTGACGCGCCCCAATCTTCGGGGTGGGGCGCTCTGCCGTGCGGCGACGATCCAAACATGGTCTGCCTCGGGCATGTCCGTTGTTTTGAAACATCGATGCACTTTCCGTACTGGACCCCTTGCCTCGTCTCCGCTTTCACAGCTGTGTCACCCGGCGAAGACAACGCTTACTTTGTGAAGGAGGCGTTAAGAATATGTCGTCCACTTTTTCGTCGAATACAGCTAATTTCAACCCGATCCCCAAGCAGGGGCGGCATGGTATGGCCGTATGTCGCAAAACTTCGCCAGTGCAAAGGCACCTCCCCCACCCATAGCATTTGCAGCTATGTCACTCCCACGACACGTCACGCTGCTCTAGAAATCTCTCATCCCCAAGCTCGGACGCGGCTGCATGAGGAAAGAGTGAACACACGAAAAACTACCTCCACCTCCACCACCCAATCAAATAAACGCCCTCACTACCGCCCTCGGCGCCGCCGCCAGCCTCTCCCCGAACGACGAACCCCTCCTCGCCGCGCCCTCATCCGCATCCGACGTCTCCAAAACGCCCTCGCGCATGCCGCTCGTCAGGTCCATCTCGTGTGCGCGCATCCACAGCCGCCAGCCGCGGTGGTTGATGCGCGGGTCGCTCGACGTGGCGCTGTACACCTTCCAGAAAGCGTACAAGCCTATGATCAGCGGCGCGGCGAGGTACGCCTTGAAGAACTTCTCAGGGTCGGGGGAAGAGGCGCCGACGGGCTGGCGAGACGAAAGCGCAAGATCAGCAACTGGGTCTCTCTCTCTCTCTCTTTCTCTCTCTCACACACTCTCACTCTCTCTTTCTCTTATATAAAAACCCACCAGGGATCAAAGGAATCAGCAGACTCACGTAAAGCGCGACGTAAAACTGCGCGACGAGACAAAGCACATTCAGCGCCAACCCGACCCAGCTGCCCCAGACGCCCATCAGCGCCGTGAACGGCAGGTCCTCAACCCTCCGGCCCTGCACCTTCCAGGCGCGGCGGAAGCGCAGGTGGGCCAGACACACGCTGCCCCAGACGAAGAAGTTCGACAAGCCCGACAGCGCGAGCAGCCAGTCGAAGACGTCGGCGCCGCTGCCGGCCTCGTTGACGAAGGCCAGAAACCCGGCCGCGACCTGCAGGACGACGGCGGCGAGCGGGCGGCCGGCGCGGTCGACGTGGGCAAGGACGCGAGGCGCCATGCCGTTGGCGGCCAGGGCCTGGAGGGTGCGGGTGCTGCCGAAGGTGGCGCTGTTGGCGACGGACAGCACGGCGACGCAGATGACGGCGTTCATGACGGACGGCAGGGCGCGGATGCCGGCGAGGCGGATGGCGACGACGAACGGGCTGTAGGCCGTGTTGGCGCCGGACGCGTGCAGCAGGTTCGGGTTGTCGGACGGCACGACCAGCCCCAGCACGAAGGTGTTGACGACGTAGAAGAAGAAGACGCGCCAGAAGACCTGCTTGGTGGCCGTGGGCAGCGACCGGCGCGGGTCCTTGGCCTCGGCCGCGGCCAGGCAGGCCAGCTCGGTGCCGCCGAAGGCGAAGGCCGCCGTCACGAAGACGGTGCAGAAGCCGTGGAAGCCGTTGCGGAACGCGCCCGGGTCGTGCCAGTAGCGCGCGCCGATGTAGCCGCGGTCGTCGGTCGGCACGCCGCCGCAGTCGATGACCACGCCGAGGATGATGAAGCCCAGGCACGCCGCGATCTTGACCGCCCCGAGCACGAACTCAACTGCCGCACCGTCAGCGTCGCGCCGCGAGGAACAGGACCGGAGCGCGCCAAACCCTCCCCGTACCCGCGGACGCCGAAGAACTGGACGACGATCAGCGCGACCATGAACACGGCTATCCACACCCCGATGTTGATGTCCCGCGCGCTCTCCCAGAACTGGATCGTGATCCCGGCGGCAGTGATCTCAAACGGGAGGATGAGCAGCCACCCGAGCGCGTAGTCCCAGCCGATCGCGAATCCCCTACCGCAGCGTCAAGTCAACGTCTCCACATCCCTCCCAGCCACCAGGGGAGGGCAGCGCACCAAGCAGGATCGAGGAAGCGCGCCATGTAGACGTAGTACGCGCCGTTGACCGGATACAGCACCGCCAGCTCGCCCAGCGCCTGCATCGTCGCGAGCATCATGAACCCTGCCAGCACCGTCAACAGCAGCCCAGCAGATCCCCACCCCCTTCCCAAACGCACCCACGATGATAAACCCCAGCGTCTGGCACCGCGCCGGCAGTCAGCAGCAGCCCTCACCCGCCCCCCAGGAAACGTACCAAACTCCCCGGCCCGCCCGTGCTCAGCGCGCTACCCGACCCGACGAAGAGCCCGGCGCCGATGGAGCCGCCTGCGTGACGGCCGAGTTAGAGATGCGGTCCGCCTATGCCACTACTGCCACCGCCACCACCAAGCAGGACACGTACCGATGGCGATCATCTGCATGTGGCGGCCCTGCAGGGCGCGCACCAGCGGCGCCGACTCGACGATGGCGGTGGCGGCGCCATGCTCCTGGGCGTCGGTGTCGCGGTGGTGGCTGCCGCTGCCGTGCTCCTCGTCGTAGACGTGCTTTTTCTCGCCGTCGGCGTCGTAGTCCGCGGTCGGCATGGCGGGAGGGAAGTGGGTGTTTGACGCGAGGAGGGGATTGGCGTGGGAGGCGGACGGGGTTGGTTGTGGTTTGGGGCCAGGGTACCGACAGGGCGGGTTAGTTCAGGACAAGGGGATGATGGATTGAGCGGCGGGGAAGAGAGGCTGAAGAGGGCTGGGGAGGACAGAAGGAGAGCGTGGCAGGACGAAAAGCAGGCGTGCAGTAAATGAACTTCGGCGGTGCGAGGAGCGGCGGGATCGGCCTCGTGCCGTCTGCATTGAGGGGTCTCAGGTGCGGCGAGGGTGAGGGTTGGAAGTGACCTGAGAGGCTTGGGGTTGCTGGGATAGGCAGAGACAAGCTGGCTAAGGTGCCACCAACAAATCAGATGCGCAGTGCATATCGGGTGCGACCTCTCGGCGCCGTCCAAGTGTGACGTCGGGGAAGGGCCCGTGACGGCCGGGGCTCAGGGCAGTTGTCAGGGAATGGTGTCCAGGGAGCGCTGTCCACTTCAATCAAGCTCATGGCCTCAGCGCCCCCCAAGCATGGCCGTGCGGGATGGATGTGGAGAGGCGGGAAGCTTCGCGCGGGAGGGCATCAGAGCGTTTGCGGGGCCCCAGCTTGGCTGCTTGGCTCTCCTGTGTAACTCCGGCCCGTCCAACCACAGAGGACCCGCACCGTATCAAGTTAAGCTTAATCTTCCCGTCCACCCGGCGAACCACAGGTACAACAGACGAATGCTGCAGCTGAACTCTATACACGTCCTTCCAACTGGACGGGTCGAGATCGAAGGTAAACCAGTCGTCTGGATGCAAAATTCCCTCAGAGCATGCGGATGGTTGCAGTAGTCGATATCTAAAGCGATTCAGCGTTACCTATCATCCGCTGCAGCACCTCTCTGCAGCTGAATTGCCACTCGCCACGACCATCTCGAGCGGGCACTTATTTCGCGCCGTATCACAGCCCCATCTAAATCCTCCGACACGCAACCACGCCATCTGTTTCCTTGAAGCCCATCCGCCTGTTTCACGCCGTTCGCCGCCTCGCCTTAGGTCCTTCCTATTCGACATCTAGTCCAGTCAGACTTAAATAGGACGACAGCCTCCCCGCCGCGACTGAATGGGATCCCTGTGACGCTCATCCCCCGAACTCCCCCGCTGCCCCATCGCCACCCATCTCCACCTCTCCACACTCTCACGTCAAACCGATAGCAGCCATAAGAAACGATTCATTACAAGTCCGTAGTAGTAATCTCCGTAGCAGTACTTCGGAGTCAGCTAGATATCGTACAATCCCATAACCCATCCATCCGTCCGTCCATGGCATCCATCCATTGCATCCCAAAACCGTCGCAACCCAACCCAACCGAGCCCATCTCATCGATCGTACCCATCATCCACCCGAGAGAGAAAGAAACAAGATAAGAAAATAAGGAAACCCCCACCTCCACTGCCAACCCGCAGCCCTCTCCAACTTTTCCATCCCCATCCGCCATGCATACACGCTACGCTAATTCAATGCACCGAACCAGCCAGCCTACCCCTCGTATTTATACAAAAAAACCACCGACAACATCCGTCTCCTACTTCGCCATAACGTCAACATACCGCCCACTCCTCCCCTTCTTCTTCGCCGCCCCGGCCTTCCTCGGCGCCGGCGCGCCCAGCAAGTCGTCAATCGAGCTTGCATTGCTCATGCTCGTCGCCGGGCGGCTGGGCGGGCCATTCAACGGCGGACCGCCAGCTGGCGTGCCCGCAGCGCTCGGCGGACCACCCACAGCGGGCGAACCCGTGCGAGCCGGCGTGGCGGCGCCAGAGCCGGGCGCCGACGCCGAAGCACCGGCCATGGGCGGCGGCATGCTCGTGCTGCGCTGGCCGGCACCGGGGCCCGCGCCGGGGGGCGGCGGCGTGGCCGTAAGGCCGCCCTTTGACGAGGGTGGGCCGGCGAGGTTGGCCATCGAGGCCGAGTTGCGGAGACCGGCACCGGGAGGACCCTTTGGAGGAGGAGGCGTGCCGGCTGGCTTGGAGGCTTCCGCCGGGCCGGCCTTCTTGTTGACCCACTTCTTGAGATCCGGGTCGTAGTAGAACGAGTTCTCTTCGCCGAGCTTGGCTCTGATTGGCTTGTTGCCCAGGTCGGTGGACTCGGACTTCTTGAACCAACCTCCCAACCAGGAACCAGTCTTCTTCGGTGCGGCGGGTTTCGCGGCTGTGTTGGAGTAAAAGTTAGTGGTGGGGTGTGTTCTAGCCGTGTAGCATCAAATCGCAAATAGAGAATTGTATCAGACTCACCATCAGCTTCAGCGGCCTTGCGGAAAGCCTCATCAGCTTGTCGGTCCGCTTCCGCCTTCTGTTGCGCCTTGAGGGCGGTAGCACGACGTTCCAGCTCGTCATCGTCGTCGTCATCCATGAAGGACTTCTTCTTTGGCTTCTCTTCTTCCTGTTCCTCCTCTGGCTCAGGCTCAGGCTCGTAAGGCTTGTACGACGGCGGCTCGTATGAGCTTGTCGGAGGTTCATAAGAACTAGCAGAGGGCTCATACGAGTTAAGAGGCGGGCCAAAGTTGTTTCTCGGCGGCTCGTAACTGGTCGATTGCTTTTCTTCGTGCACGGGCACACCAAGAGGCTGGAATCCTGAGGTCGTTGGAGTGTACGGGCTGCCAAGAGGGTTGGGAGACGATTCTGCCGACAGCGGTCCGTTCGACGGGGCGTATGCGTTCTGTGTCTTTGAGTGCTGCGCAAATTGCGTCGTCGCAGGGTTGTACGACGATGGCGGTGTTCCTTGCTGGGCAAACAAGGCGTCCATGGGCATCTCGTGTCGATCTCCTGAGTCAGCCGCTGGTCTGACTGGTTGGTATGGAGATGCGGCCGCAGGCTCATATCGTGAGCGTGGTTGCTCTCCAGAAGTTCGTGGCGCATATGCGCCCGACGCAGGCGCGTATCTAGAACCAGCAATTGCATTGGAAGGTGCCAGAGGAGCAGCACCCCCCGAGTAGGTTCCATACATGTCAGCAACGGATGGAGATCGACTGACACTTGGAGTATCGCCGGTGACCTTGGCAAACGGGCTAGTGTCATTGCCGCCAGGGTTCGTCGAGTCGGCATCGCTGTCGTCCCCAGCAACAAACTTGTTGAAGCTTGACCAGACGCTGCTCGACACCTTACCCATGGTAGGTTTCGAGATCCAAGATGACGATCCATCCTTCGGGGCTTCAGAAAGGCGTTTGATGAGGTCATCAAGTTCCTGGACAAGAGAGGCATTGTAGTACGGCGAGAGACGAGTGGTAGACTTCATCGCTCCTGCAATTGCGTCACAGTAAGCTTGAGCCTCCGTCCGGTAGCCATACTCGGTCAGCGTAAAGGCATGCGCGAGCTTGAACGCCTGGAGGTGAGGAATGGCTGGAGGTGCCGTGGGTGCCGATAGAGACACCGCAAACTCGAAAATCTCCGTGAGGAGAATGGGCTCCATATCCCGGCCGAGCTCGAAACGCTGGTTGACATGATCTGCTCCGAGGAGAACAAAATGAGACGTTGGGTCATCTGCACCCCCAAGAATGACAGCAGATCGTGCAAACAGATAACAGATGTGGGCTGCCTCTACGCGGCCATAGCCTGCCAAAAGCTTGCCAAGCGCAACGAGAGCTTGGGGATCACCGTCGCTTCGGTTGTTGACAATGAGCAGAAGAGTCTCGCGCCAGCGATCCAAGCCCTCGAGGACGTTGGTGTTGGCACCAGATCTGTCCGTCTTGCTGACCATCTGGAAGCCTGCACGAGCCGAAGCCGGCACGAGTTCATCGATACTCTCTTCCCAGTTACCAGCAAAGACTTCGTAGAGTGCCGCCAGAGACTGGTTGTTGCCGGACACCTTTCGGACTTCCTGGCGAACAAATTCCTGAATAACCTGCTTCCAGATATCCTTGTTCATCGTCGATGCAATCAGCATGGCATGGCCCCAAAGCCTCTTGTCGGCAGCCTCCCAAACAGCCCTCTCTCGGTCACCTTTGAGAAGATGAGCACGAAGTTGGCCAACCGAATGAGGGTCAATCGGTTCAGCAGCATTGACGGAGCCAGTAGTAGCTGCAGATCCCATGATGTCGACTGGACTCGAGAGCTGGGGCTCGTCATCTTGGCCGTTCGTTAGGATTTTTCGGACAGCAGTATTGACCGCATCAGAACCCTCTAGGTGGCCATCATGCTCGACAAAGACCTCCAAAACCTTCCACAGGAGTATCTTCTCTTCAAAGCGGATTCTGACCTCGCCGGGCAGCTCTCCATTGAAAATTTTACTCTGGTAGTCCTTCTCCATGGTCTCGATGCTCTGTTGCAACCAAGTAAGAGCTGGCTTCTTCTGACTCTTCGTCTTGAGGGGTCCAGGGAACTTTGAGATGGGATCCCACAGAGGGCAGATTTCCTTTGCTCTCTGAAGTTTGACCTCTCCTGGTGTGCACTTGATCATGGGCAGGACAGTTCCAGTTCCATAACGAGGAATCTCCTTTGGAAAGCTCGTCAAGACAGCCCCACCGAGACCCCATTTGAAGATGGGAGCACCCTTCCACCTCTCAAGTGGGTCGCTGACAGTTTCATCAGTGGGCTTCACATAGCTAAGGTCGCGAGAGAAGGTCCGGCGACGGCGCTGTTGCGGGGCGGCAGCAGAGGCACTAGGCTGTGATGTTGGAGGAGCACCAGCAAAAGGAGTATACGGAGATGCAGCTGTAATTGGTGAAGTCACGCCGTTTGTCGATGCAGGCCTATCGATTGCAGCCATTGACAACATGGGGCCCTTCATTGTCGCACCAGGCGATTGTGACTGGGCACGGCGCAGAGGGGGCACGCTAGTCTGTGCAGGTGGAGACACAATCGATTGGTACTGAGGCGTGTAGTTGGCAGTGGTTCGCCTTGCAGGAGAGCCAACTGCAGAAGAAGGCCCACTTCTTGGCGGTGGTGGCGGGGTAGCAGGTTTGACTTCTTGCTCTGGCATTTCGCGGACGAGCTCCAGACTTGACCTGCTGTGGCCTCCAATAGGTTCATCTCCAGAGGCTACGCTCGGTTGCAGAGACGCTCTCCGGCTACCAGATGACGAAGGCCTTTGCACCACATGATCCGGAGTGCTGTGGTACGCTAGCGGGCTTGATGTTCGAGGGGCAAAGGGCAGCGATGGAGGCCTGGGGGGAGCAGTCGGCTCTGCAGCATACCGATGCTGTAAGGTTGAGGATGCCGGCGGCGGCGCTGGGGAATACCTGGATGCTGATGGTGCTGATGGCGGCGCAGGAGAGTAGCGAGACGTGGCTGCAGCAGCACCGGGTGGTGCTGGTGAATACCGAGAAGTTGCGGCTGGAACTGGTGAGACACCGAGTCCCGGCGAAGCCTGAGGCATATCCGGGAACGGATTGAGACGTTCCGGCTGTTGTAGCTGTTGGAGCGCCGGGGGAGCATATGTCTGTGAGGACTGTCTCTGCAGCTGTGCCGGAGGTGCATACGTTTGAGACGGCTGTCTTTGCAGCTGTGCCGGGGGAGCATACGCATGAGAGGGTTGGGAGTCTGGTTGCTGCGGCTGCGCGCCCACCGGGGGAGGTACGATCGCAGGAGCGTAAGTTTGAGATCCCTGCCTTGAAGGCGGCCCTGAAGGGGGTCCTGCCATTGGAGGTGGGGTGGGGCCCTTAATTTGTGGGGTGTATCTTCCAGAAGGACGGGGCTTCTGGACCACAGGCAGATCCTCAAAGAAATCACCAGTGCTTGGCTTCGATGAGAGACTTGGCGGTTTGGAAGTGGGCTGGCCGGGAAATCCGCCCGAGGGCGTATTTGGAGATTGACCAGCTACAGGCGAGGGAGCAAAACCCGCCGAAGGAGGTGGCAGGGAAGGCGACGATGTGTTGGAGTACATACTGGAAGTCCTGGGCGGGGGTGCTCTTGACTGCGGAGCGGGTACAGTAGGCGCGTGGACTATCTTCTTCCTAGCAGGCTGCTTCGCCAGGTCCTCAGGGAGGTCAAAAGGCGAAGCATAACCACCCTTTGCCTTATCAGCAAAACTCTGAGCAGAATTCGGCATGGGTGGCCGCTGCGGCGGTGGCTGTTGATATGCCTGATTGTAGGCACCATAGGGCGAGTGCTGCGCAGGAACAGTGGTAGACTGCGCAACATTCGTGGTCTGTAGGCCCTGGGGAGCGTATGGATTCTTCGGAGCGGCTGGAGGAGCTTGCGTAACTGCTGGGGCGTATTTGTTCGTGGATGCGGGAGCAGCCGGTGCAACCGCGGCCCCGTTCGTTTGAGCAGCGCCATTTTGAGAAGGGAGAGTGTCATCCAAAAAGCCGTCGTCATCGTCCAGGAAGAACGCAGAAGGATCTACTGATGAATCCTCAAGGATGTCATCGTCAGCCAATGCCTCAGCCCACAAAGCGCTCAAATCTTGCTCTTTCGTCTTGGCAGGCTCCTCGCTCTGCTTCTCTGCGGGTTGAGATGCTCCATCAGTTTGGGCCGCACCGAAGCCAAAGTCGTCGTCACCAGTCGCACCCCAGTCCAAATTCGGAGCCTCTGACTGTTGTTCCGTCGGTGGTACTGCGTCCATCTTCGGCTCCTGTACTGGAATTTCTTGGCTAGGTGCAGAGGTCGTGCCCAGGCTGAAGTCAACATCCTCAGCGGCGCCCCAATCCAGTGTCGGAGCCACAGCGGTCTCCTCAGCCTGCGCCTGATCCGAATGCACATTTTCCAACGCTTGTGGAGTTTCCTCCGTTGCTGCCGTCTGCTGCCCGCCAAGACTGAAGTCTTCTTCAGCACCAGCTCCCCAATCCAAATCGGCGGCTCCCGTAGCATTTTCAGTATCTGCCGGCTGACTTTTCGGTTCTTGCTCAGAATGTGCTGGAAGATCTGCAACAGTCGAAGCTTGCTCTCTATCAAGATCGAAAGCATCATCCCCAACATTTCCCCAGTCCAAGTTAGATGCCTCCGTAGTGTCAGGTTCATGCGCAGGTTCCGGCTCAGTCTGGGCAGGGATTTCATGTGCCGTCTCTGGTTCTGATTGAGGTTCTATAGCAGCTGCGGGCGACGCGGTTCCCAGGTCAAAGGTTTCTTCGGAAACGCCCCAGTCTTGAGCGGGAGACTCAATGTCGTCGGCCAATGGCACAGCAGCGCTCTCCTGCACGGCCTCTTCCAATGTCGTTGTCTCGCCCTGGTGCTCATAGTGATGTTCTTGAGTATGCTCCGCTGAGGTTTCGGCGGCCGGATTCGTCTCGTGCAGAGCTTCGGTGTCTATTGTCTCGATATCGGGCTGCTCATGTTCTATTGTCGGCGTCGGCTGGGCTTCGTCGGCGGGTCCTGGAGAAGGCTGCTCCACTGGGACCGCCTCGGCTTCGGGTGCAGGCTCTGGGATGGGCACGGATGTGGGCGCCTCGACGGGTGTAATTGCCGAGTCTTCGGCGACATTTGTTTCGGAATCGTGGGACTCTGCAGCTTGCGATGCCAGAGCTGGCGGCTGCGGAGTGGCAGAACGGTCGTCGGCGAGAGGAGTCCTTGCTCCGGTGTCGTCGAGGCCAAAGTCAGCATGGTCAGCGTCATTCTGCCATGCCGCGAACTCGTCGTCCTCTTCATCGAACACAAAGCGCGGGCCATCCTCATTCAAGGGATGGCGGTCCTCCGAGGTGCGAGGCGGCGGCGAGTCGCCCGAGGGCATGTCGTCGATGAACATGCTCGAGTCCATGTCGTCGCTGTGGGTGTTGCGGGAATGGTGGGAGGGATGCGCAGGGGCGTGAGCGGAGTCTGGGCGCAGAGCGGGATTCCACGACGCGCTTTGATCGTCGGCGGGAGCCTTCGCAGGCGGTGATGCGGCGGGATTGTCGTCCATTATGCTTAATTAATCTACAAGGCGAACGCGAAATACTGCCCCGCGCTGTCAGCACCGGGTGCCAATCACGGCGGGAGCTCGCGCGCAGCTCCGAGGTACGGGCTGCGGCGACGGGAGCACGCACCTGTACAAGAGACGCAAAGGACGCACAGCGCGCAGCAGGCGGCGTGGGCGGAGGCAGAGGGCAGGCGTGCAGGCTAGCAGCGGCGCGCCGGCTCGAAACTCGGGTGGGGATGGGGCCGCGGCTGGGCGGGCATGTTGGTGTTGAGAATTGAGATCAGGCCAAGTAGGAGGAAGCCAAGCAGGAGTCGGCGTGGGAGCTCTCCGCAGGCCGCGCCGCCGCCGCCGCCGCCGCCGCCACGAGCCGCGCGAACTCTCCCTGTCCCGGGCTGCCTGCGATCCGCGCTGTGGCTGACGCGCAACACGACACCCGCAACGCCCGCGGCCTCCGCCAGGCTGCCTCCAAGCCCAGCACTAAAATCTGGCCGCGCGCTGTGGGCCCCGAGCATCTCCTCACCGACTCCGTCCCTCAGACTGCTCGCGCTCGCCGCGCCCAGCCAGCCTCGCCGATCGTCGTCGCCTCCGCCTAACCTGGCAGCTTCGCCAGCTCGCCTTGTCTGCGTACACCGCCCGATGCAGCACCACCATGTCCGCTCCGCACGAATATCACCGTCCGAACGGCCCCGACTCGCCCGATGACAGCGACGAGGACCTCGAGCTGCTCGACCCCATCGGCGACCATCCGCACACCTCCTCTCCGCCGCACAACAGCTCCCCGAACGAGCGCCGGCCGCTCCACGAGCTAGGTGCGCGCATCCCTCTCCGCAACCTGCGCGTTGGCCGTCTTCGAGGCAACAGCCATATGCGCCATAACGATCCCGACGCCGAGTCTCTGCGCGGCCTGGTCGACGACGACGATGACAGCACAAAGCGCCACTCGCAGCAGGGCAGCATAGGCACCATCGGAGATGACGATGCTCCCTTGCTGCCAGGCGGCTCGCCGCGCCGGAGGGAGAAGCCTCAGGGCCGCATGGCGAGACTGAAGTCCCATGTGCGCCTGCCCAGCTTCATGTCGAGCAGACCGTTGACGCCTCCTGAGCCACCCGCCAACGAAGTCGAGGCTGACGACCACGACCCTGCTTCCAATCGCACAGTCGCCGTTGGCCAGATCCAGACGACCAAATTCCCTCCGAACGCTGTTTCCAATGCCAAATATACCCCCTGGAGCTTCCTCCCACGGACCCTGTACAACGAATTTTCATTTTTCTTCAATATGTACTTCTTACTCGTCGCCTTGTCGCAGGTTATTCCTGCCCTGCGAATCGGCTATCTTTCAACCTACATTGCACCTCTGGCGTTCGTTATCAGCATTACTCTCGGCAAGGAGGCCATCGACGATATCCACCGCCGGCGAAGGGACGCCGAGGCCAATTCAGAACCTTACACTGTCTTGCGATTCGATGATCCGAGCATGGGCTCAGGCGCATCAGCTGGAGCAGGGTCGAAACGAAACAAATTGAGGAGGAAGAGCAAGACGAACAGGCCCAGCCGCATGTCTGATGCAGCGGCCGAAGAGGAACGTTTGGACGGCATGGGCAGACCAACCGCCTCTGTTTCGGAAATTGTGAAGCCCTCCAAGGATCTCAAGGTTGGCGATATCTTGAAACTCGGAAAAGATCAGCGTGTCCCAGCAGATCTAGTCATTCTAGCAGCATACGTCAGCGACAACGCCATTCAGGAACCACAGGCCCCCGAACTGCCTGTCTCTGCGGAAGCGAATCTAATCGATACCGATGGCGATGATGCTGGGCATGCACAAAACGCAAGCGAGGCTCAGAAAGACAACGCCGCATCTGGTAATGATTCCACTGGAGAAGCATTTATCAGGACCGACCAGTTAGATGGAGAGACGGACTGGAAACTGAGGCTCGCATCATCCCTGACCCAGTCTTTGGACGTTTCTGAGTTCACGCGCTTGCGAATTGTGGCTGGAAAACCCGACAAGAAGGTCAATGATTTCGTTGGCACGGTGGAGCTCTTGCCAAAGCAGAAGGGTGGTTATGACCCCCATGACGATGAATCGGTTGCCGAAAACGCCAAATCTGCCCCCTTGACAATTGACAACACAGCTTGGGCAAACACCGTTCTTGCTTCCAGTTCTACAGTGCTCGGTGTAGTCGTCTATACCGGCCCTGAGACACGTCAAGCTCTCTCTACCTCGCCTTCAAGATCCAAAGTTGGATTGCTAGAGCTGGAGATCAACTCGTTGACCAAGATCCTTTGTTTCCTCACCTTGGCTCTGTCATTCATCTTGGTGGCTTTGAAGGGATTCGACGCTGAGACCGGACGCCCTTGGTACGTTTCGGTGATGCGGTTTTTGATTCTCTTCTCCACCATCGTGCCAATCAGTCTGCGTGTCAACCTTGACATGGGCAAATCTGTCTACGCCCGCTTTATCGAAAAGGATCAAGGTATCCCCGGAACAATTGTACGGACCAGCACTATTCCCGAGGACCTTGGACGTGTCGAGTATCTCCTGAGCGATAAGACAGGGACTCTGACCCAAAACGGCAAGCATTCACCCAACTATGCCGAGATCGCGGCCATGCTAACTTCTTTGTAGAAATGGAAATGAAGAAGATCCACGTCGGTACCGTCTCATATGCCAACGAAGCCATGGATGAGGTTACCACATACGTACAACAGGCCTTTTCCCTCCCATCAGCTGAAGGCTCGAATGCATCAGTCCTCATCACACCATCGTCAACTTACACTGTGCCTGCGACCTCTGCCACAAGGACAAGAAGAGAGATTGGGTCTCGCGTTCGTGACGTCGTCCTTGCTTTGGCCCTGTGTCACAATGTCACTCCTACCACAGAGGAAATCAATGGCGAAGTCGTCACAGCGTACCAGGCATCCTCTCCTGACGAAATTGCCATCGTGAGATGGACTGAAAATGTTGGTCTCAAGCTTCTCCAGCGTGACCGCCACAGTATCACTCTGCAATCAGTTGATACGGGACGCACTGTTGTCAGAGTCCAGATTCTCAACGTCTTCCCTTTCACCTCAGAAGGCAAACGCATGGGCATCGTCGTCAAGTTTTTCCAGGGCACTGATAATAGCCCGGCCGACAACGGAGAGATCTGGTTCTATCAAAAGGGTGCCGACACGGTCATGACATCGATTGTAGCCGCGAACGATTGGCTGGATGAAGAAACCGCCAACATGGCCAGAGAAGGTCTCCGTACCTTGGTGGTTGGCCGCAAGAAGCTCTCCCCTCAGCAGTATGATTCGTTCAGCCGGCAATACTCGGACGCATCCCTATCGTTCCACGGTCGTGACAATGCGATGGCAAGCGTGGTCAAGGATTTCCTCGAGAATGATCTGGAGCTACTGGGTGTTACCGGTGTCGAGGATAAGCTGCAACGCGATGTCAAGCCTTCTCTGGAGCTTCTCCGTAACGCCGGCATCAAAATCTGGATGTTGACCGGTGATAAGGTTGAGACTGCTCGTTGTGTTGCAGTAAGCTCAAAACTGGTTGCCCGTGGACAGTACATCCACACAATCGCAAAGCGTAAGTCTAGCTCTGATTTCTTCTTATGCCCCTATCTAATATTATAATAGTGCAACGGAGAGATCTCGCAAACGACTCTCTCAACTTTCTGCGAGGAAAGCCCGACGCATGCCTGCTCATCGATGGCGAATCACTTGCGCTGATGCTCACTCACTACCGCGACGACTTTATCTCTGTCGCCGTGCGCCTGCCTACCGTCGTCGCCTGTAGATGTTCTCCAACCCAGAAAGCGGACGTAGCCAAACTCATCCGTGCATACACCAAGAAACGCATTTGTTGTATTGGCGATGGTGGTAACGACGTCTCCATGATTCAGGCCGCCGATGTCGGAGTTGGTATCGTTGGAAAGGAAGGCAAACAAGCCAGTCTAGCGGCCGACTTCTCTATTGAGCAGTTCTGCTATCTGACAAAGCTCCTTGTATGGCACGGCCGCAACAGCTACAAACGGTCCGCCAAGCTCGCGCAGTTTGTCATCCACCGTGGTTTGATCATCAGCGTGTGCCAGACCATCTACAGCATTGCCAGCAAGTTCGAGCCTATCGCGCTCTACCGCGACTGGTTGCTTGTTGGTTACGCGACGCTCTACACGATGGCGCCAGTGTTCTCGCTGGTGCTGGATCGCGATGTTGATGAGTCACTCGCAAACCTATACCCGGAACTCTACAAGGAACTAACCACGGGCCGGTCTCTGTCGTACCGTACTTTCTTCATCTGGGTCTTCGTCTCCATCTACCAGGGCAGCATGATTCAGGGCCTCAGCCAAATCCTGGTCGGGACCGACGATTTCCCAAAAATGGTCGCCGTGTCCTTTACCGTTCTAGTGCTGAACGAGCTCGCCATGGTTGCTGCCGAGATCACTACGTGGCACCCGGCCATGATCTTCACCATCTTGGGCACCGCCGCCATCTACTTCGGCAGCATTCCGTTCTTGGGTGACTACTTCGATCTCAAGTTTGTCGTTAGCGTCGGGTTCTTGTGGCGGTCGGTTGCCATTTTGGCGATAGCTTTGGTGCCGCCGTACGCAGGGAAGATAATAGGTAGAACGATACGGCCGCCAAGTTACCGGAAGGTGCAGGCTGTGTAGACAGTGTATAGAGTTGTTGGGTATGTAGAATGGTATTGTTTTTCTTGGTTCATATTATGACCCTCTGACATGCAATCGGCTCTGTGGGCCCTGTCTGACCATTGGGACGGCTGAATCCATGGAATCTGGTACCGACTTTCAATTTCAACGCTTCTATAAATGCCAGGGTGGCCTCTGTCCTCTTCTTTTTCTCTCCATTTTCAATCTCTCCGGATACTTCAGCTTTTTCTGGGCCTACTCTTTCATCGCCTCGAGTATCCTAAGAGTCTCATCCACCTCAACACAAACCCAACACACAACCCAAGATGAGACTCACGACCTTCCCTCCCCTCTCATCCTCGAGGAGCAACAGCAACAACGACAACTCCGCAACCCCCCTCCCCCGCTTCACAACCTCACCCCCCTCACCCAACTTCCGCCACATCAGCAACGACAACATCACCACCCGCCCCTCCCCCTCCCCTCTCCCCCCCTACACCTCAACCGACCTCCACCCCCTCGCCCCCGTCCACATCCACAGCTCCGCCCGCACCAGCAGAGCAAGGCCCGAGCCTCCCGCCACGAAAACGGACACAGGCCCGCCGCCTCCGCGCTACGAGGACGTGGCGCTGGAGAGCGGGGACGGCTGGACGGCGGAGGTGGCTAGTGTGCGGGCGGCGGGCGGGGCGGAGGTGGCGAGGCCGGTTGCGGGGCGGGTGGAGGGGGGGATGGGGCTGAGGGATGGGGAGGAGGGGAGGGGTGCGACGGACGAGGAGGTGGCGTCGATGCGGACGAGGAGGGGGAGGGGCAGGCGGGCAGCTTGCGTTTCGGGGTGGGCGGTGTTGGGGGTGGCGTTGGTTGGGGCAGTGCTCTTGTGGGTTGTGTTGGGGCAGACTGGGTGTGGGGATGTTGAAGGCGGCCGGGGCGGTGGGTTTTGGTGCAAGGGGGCTGACGAAGGGACGGAGAGCGATGGCGGCGATCACGGTGTTGTGAATCCCTCAGTTGTCGTGCCATACACGCATTGGTAGCTGTGGTCTTCTGGTTGGGTGTTCTTCTATTCCCATCAGTCTCATATTCACTTCGCACGAACACATGTATTTTACCGTGATAGAGCTGGGTGTTTAAAGATGTGTGTATTTATATATTCATCTTCCTTTTACCTTCATATAAACAACCTGACAATCAGCCCTTCCTATGTACACCCAGAGAACCACACCCATCATAATCGTAGCAGGGCGGATAAGCCCTTCAAAAGGCAGAAGCGAAAAGCGAGTGTGAAATATGTACAGTCAATCAAAATGACGAAAGATATAAAAGGCTGCGCTGCCGCCTGGTTTCTTTGAATTCTTCAAGTATAGCATGAACAAGAACCACAATGATCAATGCAAAAAGAATGCCCATCCTGTCCGTATCTACAAATTCCCACCCGTTCCCTTTGCAACGAATATAAAGAAAGGCCTAAACCTTGTTTTTTAAACGCCGTCACCCCCGTTCGAATTGGTTGATTCTGCGTGATTGAGGAAAGAACTTCGACGTCGAAGGCTCCCGATGCTCTTTGAGTGTGAAGAAACGAAAAACTAAAATCTGTATGTATGCACCCGGTCCGTCCAAAACCTCAGTTGATTTCAAAGTCGAGTCGAGTCTGCCGTATAAAAAAGTAGGACCAACGCCGGTGATATGCCTCGAAGGAGCGCAGGACCCGCTCCTCATTTTTCTCCATCGACAGCATCGCCCCCTCACAGACTCAGCCGATCCAAGCTCAGCCGATCGCTGCTCCGCATCCGCCGCACCATGCCCAGCTTGTAGAACCGCTCCTCGCCGCCGGGCGTCCGGCCGCCGATGTACCACTTCTCGGGCATGGCGGCGCCGGCGCCGGCGCCGTTGCCCGCGCTGCCGGTGCGCTCGCGGAAGCCGCCGTCGGAGCTGCTGTCGGAGCCGCGGCGGTGGCGCGACGACGCCGAGGGGATGGGGTAGCCGGCGGTGCTGGACGGCTGCGGCGGCGACGAGGGCGACGCCGGGCCGCCGGGGGAGCCGGGCGACTTGGCGTAGGGCATGGCGGTGGGGTTCGAGCGGGATGGCGAGAAGGGTGTTTGTGACTGGGCGGCGGTGGCGCTGTGGGCGGCCGGGTTGGTGGTGCTGGGTTTGGCTGTCCGGGCGGCGTCGTAGGGAGGTGTGGCCGATGACGTCGATGTCGAGTAGGCGGCTTGCTGGACGGATTGTGAGGCGGGCTTGCTGGACGGAGGCGGAGAGGGTGCGGCGCTTTGGAAGGCGGACTGCGCGCGGAAGGCGGCGAGGAAGTTGGAGAGGAAGGGCCGGTTCGCGTTGGTCGGCATGGTGGGCGTGGGGTGGCGAGCGACGTCGGAGGAGGCGAGGGTGGTGGTGCGGCGGCTCCGACGGCGGGAGATGTGAGGCGGGTAGTTATACGGGCGGGCGAGCGGTGACGTTGGTGAGCTGTGGGTTTTGTCTGGAGGAGCCGGGCGGAGGTTGACTGGCCGGCGCTGCGCCGCGTGGTGCCGGTCTGGTCGGACGCAGGCTGGGCGGCAGGACGCAGGACGGGCGGATTCAATAGGCGGGCAGGCTCAAAGGAGCAGTGTCTCCTCCGGTGGTGCGCGGTGGCGGACTCTCTGGGTTATGAGCAGCGGCGCAGCCGAGTCATGAAGGGTGGCCGGCAGGGTGTTCACGATCGGGGCGGTGGTGGCTCGGCGGAAGTCGGGATTGGCGCTGGCCGGAGCTGGGGGCTGTGCGCAGGAGCAGGCGCGGCGGGGGCGCGGCGCGGTGGGCAGCAGCGGTGCAGAGGGGCGTCGTGAGGCTTCTCTGTGCAGCGGGAGGCTGTTTCGCGGAGAGGACTGCGGGGTGGTGCGCGACTGCGGAGAACGGGGCGGTGGATTTGGGTCGCCTTGACGTCTGAAGCGCGGAGGGAATCGGATAATGGCCGCGATCTGATAGGCCACGCCCGCCCTGCGCGCCGCGTCGCCGACTGCCGAGCGACGAGCGACGAGCGAGACCCTGCGATCAGCTGAGCAGGATCACTTCCCCAGCGCTGGCCGCATGCGCGTGCGATCAGAGAGGCCCGAGGCGGAGCGCGAGGCAGAGGCAGAGGCAGATGCGGGTGCGGAGGACGGCGTCGGTTGAGCGCATGTCCAAGAGCGGCATATGAAAGGCCTCAGCAGCGTCCTTGTCCGCCGTCTCCCACGCGCCGTGCTAGCCGCGCCCACGCCCACCCCTCCCGCCCGTTCATCGTCGCGGGGCAGATGCGGTGTTCTGCAGCGCCGCAGCCCAGCCAGGCCAATGTGCGCCGCGAGATTCTGCATTAGCCGCCCGCTTTCCTGGTTCTTGGACGGTCACATGCGGCCCGCCTGGAGCAGGAGATCTTGCTTTTGGTGTCGCATCATCGCCTTGATAAGCCCGCCCTAGGGACGCACCCCATGCATGCATCGCGGAGTAAGCGTCCGCGGCCCCAGCGGGCCAAAAGATGGAGCAGACCGTGAATTGCCGCATTCAGTGCTTCCGTTCGTGGCCATGGCAGCAGAAGATCGCCTGCACAGATGCTGCGTCACACCACCACTTGCTGATGCATAGGACCGCATCACTCATCCATGACAAACTCAGGGGCCGCGACAGGAGGCAATAGGGGCGAGCAGTTGACGTGCTGGAAATATGTGTATTTCTTTTTCTTAAGGCTGCATCTGCCAACGGAACTTTCCCCCACTAACGGCCGTCCCGTTTCCCAACCGTCTGAACGGCGAATGACAGTGCCCGCGGCATCTTCTACAGTAGATTGCTTATCCTAAACACTTTGACTGACGTCAGTTACTGAGATCTGAAGCGAGCTCGGAAAAATAGTGCGTAGAGGTAGGTATCAGAAGGAACAATTGGATTGGAGTAGTTATCCGCATAGATTGACTCGGAGTGAGCTGAGTAAAGTGTGTCATCATGAAAGATGGGTGTGCGCAGAGAGAAGAAATGAATAAGCTGCATACCTTACGCGGTTGATTCTGTCTGTCGGGCATGAAGACCTGCCGCCACGGTTGCAACGCTTGCGATGCCTGCGCGGTCATCAGACCAGCACACAACACAGCTAGCCTCTACAACGCTGCCTGAATGGTGAGTAAGCCAGGTGCCTTTGCTGCTGTAACGCTGCAAAGTGGGCGGGTCGACACGTGCGACGCCGAGTGCTAATCATGTGCTGAGGCTCATCATCCTCGTTGCATCATCAGACAAGCGGCTCTCATCGTCGCCATTGAGCCCAGCCTGCCCATGATCGGGCCTCCGGAGGTGTCGAAACTGCGTGGTGGAGTGTGTTGGAAGGGAGGACGGAAGGGCAGACGCGAAAACCGAAAAAATGTCTTCTTTTTGGCTGTGCAACTTCGGGCCGCTCATTGGCCGGCTGCACCCGATCGGGCGCGCGGGCCAAGCTCCAGCAACCTCAACATCACCTTTGCGCATCTCCGTCCACCCACCCCGACAACCACCCAGCTCTCCGTAGCCCTCCCACGCAGAGACCACGCACCCACAATGGTACGCGCCGCAATGGCCCCGCCCTGCCACGAGCGAAAGCAGAGCAGCCCCGCTGACCGGAAGCAACCCGCAAAACACAGTCGACGCGGCCAGACCTCCAGCACACCGGTGCCCGCGGCATGCAGCCGTGGGCCGTCCGTCCCGGCTACAGCACCTACAAGTCGCCCTTCGGCCCCAAGTGCGTCTGAGCCCCCTGCCGTCCCAGCGGACAATTGCACCTCCACAGACCCGCGAGCGCTGACGACATGTTCCCCCCGGCGAGCAGGTACGAGACCGCGCCGCACTTCCACGGCATCAGCCTTAGCCGCGCCGCCAAGTTGTACGTCTACACCCCACCGCCCCGCTCGCACCTGGTGGGCCGGCCGAATTGGATGCCGGGATGATTGGGGGGGAGGCTGGAGAGCGCCTCGAGAGAAACGGGAACGCCATTGCTGACGCAGTCGGAAATCACAACAGCGGCACCACCGCCGCCGGCTTCGGCGTCGCCGCCGGCGTCTTCGCCCTCTTCTTCTTCGCCGAGGTGCCCCGCGTGCGCGAGGACGTCACCAAGAAGATCCCCGGTCTCCACGACTACTTCGACGTCAAGATCGCCCCCGAGGACAACCCCTTCTAAGCGCATTCTCTGGAACGATGCAGGATGTTGCTAGACTTGGAGAGTGGAGATATGGGGGAATGTGGTTTAGCGTGGGTAGAGGAATGAGATGAAAGAGCTTCTGTGCCCGCCAGGACAACTGCTGTACTATAGACGTTCAGTGGGCTGTACAATACCTGTCGTCCGGCTTCCGACGAATAGACTTTCCTTGCGTCACGTCTGCTTCGGGCTGCTGTCGTGCACACCGCTTGGCCATCTCTCTGGCTGAAGCGTCATGCATGGGGTGCTTGTGAATAACCAGACACTCTTTCTGGCCGATGCGCAGCAAATTCATTAGATCATCATTGACCTTCCGTCATGCCAACATTTCTAATTTTGCCGCTCTTATGCTACAGCAAACGCCTGGTCCTCGTCCAATCATGCCCCGTCTCAGTTCGTAGGTAACCTGCCGACGACCTCGGCCATCTCCTCATCCGTGTAGATCCGGAAGCCCTTGTCCTTGGTGACGCTGGCCAGCTGCACGTTCTTGGAATCCAGCTTCTCCTCCATGACCTGCTTCAACGTCTTCAGCACCAGCACCTCAGCCTCGGGCAGCGTCAGCGACTTGTGGAATTCGTTCTGCAGCTCGGCCTGCGCGCCCTCCGAACCCGATCCTATGGCCTTGGCGTCGTATCTGTAGAACGTGCCCGACGGCTCGGCGTGGTAGCTGCAGTGCGGTTACCGGTGGTTAGCACGGTGCGTGCGGGAAACTCCACCACCCAAAAAAAACACTCACAGGCTGGGGCCGTCCTCGTCGTAGCCGGCGATCAGCAGGGCGACGCCGAAGGGGCGGCTCATGATGCTCTCCTCGCCCTCGGCGCCCTCGCCGAAGCGCAGGGCCAGGTCGCAGATGGCCTGGGTGCAGCTCTCGACGCGCAGCGGCTCGTTGTAGTGGAAGGCGTGGTTCTGGCTCTCGACGCGGGCGTGCTCGATCATGCTGCGCGCGTCGGCCTGCAGGCCGCTCATCGCGCACCCGATGTGCCGGTCGATCTCGACAATCTTCTCCACCGACGACGTCTCGAGCAGCGTGCTGGTGACGCGCTTCTCCACGCCCAGGATCACACCCTCGCCCGTCGCCACCTGGCGTGCGTGTCAGGTCTTCCGCGGTCGTCTTGTGTGGGGCTGGGGGATGGGGGGACGTACGCCTATCGCGGTCGAACCGAGCTTGATGGCCTCGAGCGAGTATTCGACCTGGAACAGACGACCTTCCGGGGAGAAGGTGCTGGCGGGGCGTCAGCGGAAGCTCGTGTTGGGGACGCAATGGCGGCAGGCTTACTTGATACCCCGATCTGGGCGGCGCCGGTCGCGTTAGCAGCCGTTCGCAAGCTGTCTGGAGCGGCTGGAGCTTACCGTATTCCGAGCGCGCGATGAACATGGTGGAGGTGGTGCGGGTGCGGGTTGGCGGGGTACTTTGGACCGGGCTGTCGGACGAGCTTCAGGAAGCTCGGGAGAGGTTGAATGGGTATTAGAGAAGACGGTGGTGGGGAAGGATGGGGCGGAGGGCGGTGGCAGCCTCAAGAAGTGTTGTGTTGGAGCTCCAGGCACTGCCAGTTGCGTAGTTCCGCTGCCAAGCCCGCTGCCGCGGCCGCGCCAGGCCTGCACGTGACCGTGTTGAGATGCCTCCGAACCCTTAGTGCACCCACACCACGCTTCATCTCTCGCCGAGGTCGATATCATGTCAAGCACCCGCACTTCTCGCACCGTGTAATAGCACCGGTTGAGGCAAATAGGTCTCCTCTTTGCCCCCAGCGGATCCATCGTCCGCGACTGCACAGCAATCCTCCCTGGCTGCATTACCTGCGGAGCTGGCAGACCGTGTTGCAATCTTTCTTGAGTACTATCGGCTCTACTAAGCTCTATTTAACTATCACGGTTTGTCTTCGGAGCTGAACCCACATTCCCCCGCCTTCTCCGTTCTCGCCTTGTACAATCCTGGGTCTCAGTGTTGAACGCCAAGCAGTAAGAGGGTGATACGATGGATTATAAAACCCTCCCTGGTCGGCCATGAGCGGCGTAATAAGTGGAGCTGAAGTTCGGGCAGGCTCGTCGTACTCGGCTTTCTCCCGGGCCTTTTCATCCCCATGAGTCTGGAACTCCCTCGAAGTTGGACCTGTACTAAGATCCTGCTGCATCCTACGAAGAGCCTTTGCATAGCAATACAATCAAAAACACGTCTCTGTATGATATTGAAGTTCATTTTGACATGTATGCATAAAATAGAGTGTGCAAATTAAGCTTACCATAGCTCGAAGTTCTTATACCCAAAGCAACTCCAACCAGCGGTCTCGGAGATTCGGACTCTTCCAGAGCCGACCCTCAGACAGTCGCTGATAAATCCCTGCCGAAGATCAGCAACGAGATTAGCGGAGGATGCTCTCTCCTATTGGACTTCTCCACTTATTCCTTAGTAGCTGCTCTGAACTGTACCTCGTTGCACACTAGTGGCGTGGCGGAGGCCTTTCCCGGTTGTTACCGGTCGAAACCGGCGTTAGGAAAAAAACCCATCGTAACACAGACTGTGCGCAAGTCTTACGTCTCTCCATTCGGAAGATGGGATCCCGCCTGATGCTCTGTTTTCACCCTTATACATATGCTGCCATTTCTCTATATATTCAGTCACGTCTTTCTAAGTTGTGGCGTTCAAATTAGAACATACACTTCACCATTGCATACCTTTCACAGCATCCTTTCTTCGCCTTAATCCAGCATGGCGGCTCACAACTTCAAAGTCCTCATAGCGGGTGGCTCCATAGCTGGTTTGTCTCTGGCGAACATGCTCGAGCAGCTGGGAATCGATTTCCTCGTTCTAGAGGCCTATCCTGAAATCGCTCCCCAAGTGGGAGCAAGCATCGGCTTCTTCCCAAACGGATGCCGCATTCTCGACCAAATCGGGTGCTTCGACGACATTCGGGCGAAGCTCGACGTGGGCATGACTGAGTTGTTTTTCAAGGGACCTGGAGGAGTGACTCTGGATAAACTCGAGCATGCTGGGGAACACTTCATTGCCAGGTTAGTGGGTCTTGAGAAAATCAACTCGAGGATCGACGGGTGCTGACCCTGATGCGCTACAGGCATGGCTATGATCCCGTCTTCGTTGATCGTCAAATGGCGATCCAGGTTCTCTATGACCACCTAAAAGACAAATCGAAAGTCATTGTCGATAGACGAGTGGCTTCTATTAAGCCATTACCGACTGGTGTCGAAGTCACGACCAAGGACGGCTCGGTCTACACTGGAGATATCTTGGTTGGTGCGGATGGCGTACACAGTCAGGTGAGGAAAGAGATGTGGCGCTTGGGCGACGAGCTATCCCCAGGCTACTTTCCCAAGTCCGACCAGACAGGTAAGCAAAAGGAAAGCCGTGCAAATCTCCACCGTCATTGCAACTGATGATCAAAGATACTCCTTGTGACTACACCTGCATGTTTGGCATTTCGAGCCCCGTGCCTGGTTTCATCAGGTCATCGTCGCATTCGGTGATGCACCACAATCATAGCTACCTTGTGGTCGATGGACCTGAAGGTCGTATCTACTGGTTTTTGTTCGCTAAGAACGAGAGAACCCTTCACGGCATGGAAAATGAGATCCCCCGCCGGTTCACCAAGGAGGAGGAGAAAGCCTTGGCAGAGAAGTACTGGGACGACTCTATCACAGAGACTGTCAAATTCGGAGATCTCTACAAGAACAACATGTCGGCAATCTTGACAGCCCTCCCGGAGTTTGTCACCACCAAATGGCACTTCGGGAGAATTACCACCATCGGCGATGCAGTACACAAGGTAGGACCTTCCGATCATCAACAACCTTCCAGACATTGATCATGGCTAAATTATCATAGTTCAACCCTATCTCGGGCCAGGGGGGCAACAGTGCTATAGAAACAGCAGCCACTCTTGCCACGGAGATTGTCAACATGCTCAAATCGTTGCCCGAAAAGGGAACCCCGTCCAATGAGGACATCACCACCGCTTTCCAGAAGACACAGGACCTGCGGCACGAACGAGTCTCGACACTGGTCAAAGCTGGACATGACCAGCAATCGCTCATGGCCTTGGAAACCCCATTCCTCGAGTTCATAGCTACGCGAATTGTCCCACTCTCGGGCATGGAAGGCACACTGGAAATGTTTGCCAACGGAGCTCTCGGAGGAAGGCGGCTGCCGATGCTGCCAATGCCCAAGAGGCCCCGCTTCGAGCCGTATCACGACGAACTCCCAGCAAAGCCACTCGGCGGCAACAGCATTTCCAAGGCCATCGCCGCCGTAGTCTTCGCAAGCCTGCTCGTCGTCGCCAAAAAGGCCATGTCGCTCGACCCAGACCTGTTCACGGCAACGCCATCCTTCCTCGGGGCGCCTCTCAAGACCCACTACACCGGCATCCCGCCGCTCGACTCCCTCCTCGCCATGCTCTCCATGGCCTTCGCCGACTCCACCGCCGGCCCCGACCCATCCCACCCCACCCAATTCATCTACCTCCTCTCCTTCCTCTTCCCCATCCTCCTCATCTGGACCATCGAAGGCTACCGCACCGCCAACCGCCTGACGCCCACCGCGCTCCCCCTCCTCTTCGGCCTCGCCTACCAGCTCAACGGCATCGGCGTCATCGCACCCCTCTACTTCCTCCTCAACGTCCACACCACCAGCCGCACCGCGCACACCCGCGCCGTCGGCCGCCCCGTCCCTCCCGCCGTCGCGCACGCCATCCTCCCCGCCACCATCCTCGGCTACGCCGTCCCGACCGCGCTCATCTTCCTGCCGTACGCGGCGCCCGACACGCACCAGGCGCTGCTCGCGACGTGGCAGTTCGTGCCGCTGTGGGTGGCGCTGCTGACGGCCAGCGGCAAGGCTGTGCTCGAGCTGGCCGGCGGCCGGCCCGGCGCCTTCGACGTGTACAGGAAGCTCGACGTCGCGCCGCTGCGCGAGGCGTACAAGGCGGCGTTCTGGGCGGGCGCGGGCGTGCACGTCGCGGTCGGCGCGTTCGTCGCGCTGGCGGCGCTGCCGACGGTGACGTTTGGGAATGTGCTGGCGGTGCCGAATCCGCTGGCTGGTGGGGCGGGGTTGGCGGGGCTGGAGGCGGCGGAGCAGGTGTTTGTGTTTGTGAAGTATGACTTTGCGTTCGCGGCAGCGGCGGTCGCGCTGTGGTGTCTGTACACGGTGTATGAGCTGCGGCGGATTGGGTTCGCGACGACGAAGCAGGCGCTGGTGGCGGCGGGGGCGGTTGTCGTCGGGCAGGTTGTGGTCGGGCCCGGGGCGACGTACGCGGGGCTGTGGTACTGGAGGGAGGGGGTTTGGGCGCAGGAGGCGAATCTGCAGGGGAGGGGCGATGAGTGAGCGAGGTGGAAGGATATTGATTTGGGGTAAATGTTCAAGTGGTAAGGTAAGTTTAATATGTTTTATAGATTCTGGATCAAGTTTTCTCTTCAGTTAGTTCGGTAGGAGACGCGCGGGCTTATGGGTTCTTTGCATGGAAAGCAGGAAAAGAAGTGGAAAGTGAAGGTGGAACTAATATAGGATGCATGGTGTTATCTTGGATCAACTGTTCTAGCGATTGTGGCTCACCACGCCAAGTCCCGCACAAGTTCCACATCTGGTTGCTGGCGCAGACATCACAGAACACATGTAGAGCATCGCATGTCAATACATCATTTGCTTTTTGCGTCCGTATTATCTGCGTGATTTCTCTTCTACTTCTCGGAATTCCATTTCTTTGAGCCTAAGCTGGAACAGTAGAAGCTTCTCTTCAGTCCCGGGGCTTCATTTTCATCATCAGTAGGTCAACCCCTTGTGGAACCTTTTTCCACTGCTCGTTCTCGTCCAGTAGCTCACTCCTCAAGTCCATCCAAGTCTCTTGAACCAGCCTTGCCCTATCCTCATTCCGCGGCTTGATCGAGACTTTGAAGGGCTGAAGCATACTAACCAAACCTGGCTTATAGCTGTTGATATCAATGGGGATCTCATTCCCAAGTTGATCCTTCGCCTTGATCGTGTTGAACGCCCAAAGCCAACCCGAGATTCCAAGGAAAAGATTTCTTTCGGCTAGATGCTGTCCTGGACAGATCCTGCGCCCTGCGCCGAATGTGAGAAGTTCGCTCTTGGCACCAAGAGAGTCCTCTGACGCCTTTTCGAGTTTGCCCTCCCATCTCTCAGGCTTGAACACGCGCGGTTCTGGATAGATATTCGGGTCGTTGTGAATGGCAAAGGTATTGTATATCAGCCCTGTACCCTCAGGAAGCATCCACCCTCGCCACCTCAGTGGCGACGAGGTTGCGTGAGTAAGCCCCAGTGGCACAACTGAGATCCAGCGGTGCAGTCTACGCAGACAAAGTTAATGGCACTGCCTTTCTTAAAGAATGGGATATGATGACTCACTCTTGGATAACCTGTCGGACATAAGGCAGATTTGGCGCGTCCTCGTCTCGTGGCATACGTTCTGAGCCAACGACTCGATCAATTTCTAAGGCGTATCAGTGACAGAAGCAGGGTGTGCAACAAATTGTCTGGTTTGTACCTTCTTGGGCCTTGCGCTGCACTTCAGGAAACACAGCCATAGCTGCAATCCAACCATGGAGGGAGCTAGCAGTGGTATCAGTACCGGCCTGCTCACTATCAGTAACTGTTTATAGAACCGGTACTTTGAGGGTTGCTTACTGTCAACAGAGACTGCCCGAGTTCAGCTGCCTCAGCTTCCGTGAACCCTTCCACCAACTGCTTCTGTTGAATCACTTCATAGAAAGACGGCAGCTTCGCTCTCTTTGCTCTGTTGTAGTGTCCGATAGCCATTGCGCGATGCTGTTTGGAGAGCTGGACTGCCTCCTTCTTGAACGGTGAAAGAGTATCCAGAAGGTTCAAAATGGAAGGAAAGAAATTCAACCGGTGATTCCGGAACCCAAACATGACAGTGTTCACAAAATCCTTCAAAGTTTCCTGGATCAGTGGGTCGTCTGACTCCGCTACGCGATGACCAGTCGTCATTGTCATTGCGACGGAATTGCTGTAGCGCGGGATATGCATCTCCCAACTCTTCGGATCTCTGACCACATCGAATATAAGCTTCGTCGCTTCCAGCTCCTGGTACGGGAGGTATTTGATGGAAGCTCCGACGTTTAGCATTGAGTGCCACTGCTTGCGGGCAGCGCGCCATGGAGAACCGCTCATTTGTGCGGGCTCGTAACCTGCCCTTGCCATCATCATGACAGGCATGTATGGGCGGGCTGCTGTATGCTGGCCAAGCTTGATAAAAAGCTCTCGGGCGGCGTGAGGCTCGTTGACGATGATGTATGGATATGGCCCTTTCATGATTGAATAGACGGGGCCGTAATGCTTGGCCCATTCGATGTATTTATATTCTTGCTGAGACTCAGGCAACTGTACTTCTTAGCACTGTTGCGTTGTCAATCATAGACTCTCTCAGCCTTGCCTGCTTCAAGTTCCCCCATATCGCTTCTGTCGGCGGCCCCAATGGAAGACCAGCCGGGCGAGACCCGATTCTGCGAACTCTGTAGACGGCATAGGCGAGGAGGGCGACAAATATGACCAAAAAAATGCTGCGAGGCGACGAGATGGTTCTGGAAGGTACAGTCATGGTCATCGATGTGGTGAAATAGCAAAGCAACTAATCGACTGTCGGACCTTCATACATGTGTGTGCGTGTACAGACCTCGACACCGATTCACCAAGTCTTGCAATCTACCAGTACCCGTTAGCCGATACCCGTTAGGCGACACACAAAATGCAATAAGCTTAAGGTTTTAGGAGTCCTGAATAAGATAATTTCATATTCCTCGTACGAAGCGCATAAATCGGAAGAGCAGTCTTCCCGTTGCCGAAAGGCTTGGTCTCGGCCGAGTGAGCAAGATAGAACTTACTTACCTGAAAGTCCGCACGGACCTCCTGACTCCTAATCTTTAACCGCCTTACGCAAAGATCACGTTCAGGCTAATAGGACAGGCATTTCCTGCCGCGGAACTCTATTCCAGGCGTCGACATGAACCTGGCCAATACCGACCCTTGAAGCGAACTCACCTTTCCACTCCACCATTAAGACGTTGAGAGTGCACCACTCCCTGTCTGACAGTGCCCTGCCAAACAGCGGCTCAGTTGTCGTTGGCTTATCCAGGTCGTACAATGAGACCGTTGGGCCGTAAAAGTTGAGCGAGTTTACGCGTGCCAGTTTCGAGATCAGTACGAGCTGCATCTCCTGGAGCCTGCTCTCGTCCTGCTCCGAAAGCCCATACACTATTCCACAACAACGCCCTGCATCATCAAACAAGCGGTGCACATCCCGGCACACCAGCGTCCCTGCGTCAACGTTCTGCAAGCGACCTTCCACCCTCTCAAACCTGAACGCCGCAGCTGGAGCGCCGCACGTCTTGAATCGGAGGACATCACTCGAACCCTGCCCACCCCCCTCGCTCCCGCCCTCCCTCCCACCGAACTCAAACAGCTCGACGCAAGACCGATAGCGCTCAGCCAGCGGGATCTGCGGCAACCGCTGCACAAAGTCCCCGTAGTGCACCTCCCCGACCCACCCAGCCCACGCCCAGCTCGGAAACACCACCGCCTCCCCTTCGCCGCTCCTCCTCCTCACCACCGCCTCCAACGGCGTCCACAGCAACGCCAACCCCACCAACCCCCTCGGCACCCCAACCACAAACCCCCACCCAAACAGCACCCCCAGCGCCGCCGTCACCCCCGTAAACGCATCCACCACATCCCCCACAAACCCCATCCGCTTCCGCGCATACTCCCGCACCAGCTGCGCGTAGCACGCAAAGTCGTCCTCCCCGCCAAACGCAGTGGCCCCCGCGCGCCGCTCCGACGCCGCGCGCCTCGCAGCCGCCCAGCTCTCGATCTTCGCGACGGTGACGGACGCGCTGGGCCAGTCGTCCGCGACGTCGCCGCGGCGGTCCTCGGCCCAGGTGGCGGCGCGGCACTGCCAGAACACCTGGCCGGGCAGGAAGAACAGCGCGCGGCGGGCGAGGATGCGCTCCTGGAAGGTCCAGGCGCGGGAATCGTAGACAGCGGCCTCGAAGGCGGCGGTAGGGCCTTCGCGCGGGGCGAGGCGGAGGCCGGGGGCGAGGCGGACGGCTGCTGCAGCGAGGCGGGGGGACGAGAGGCCGGGGAGGCCGGCGGAGGCGGAGGCGCCGGAGAGGGCGACGAGGGTGAGGAGCGCGCGGTTGTAGATGGACGCCATCTGGGCGATCTGGGCGCGCTTGTTGGCGAGGTCGTCTTGCACGATGCAGAGCGTGTCGACCCAGAGGTGGGACTCGTGCAGCCGGGCGACGAGGGCCATGGCGTCGCGGATGGTGGCGGGGAGGGGCCGGTGGGCGAGGGCGCCGGGCTGCTGCAGGGCGGCGAGGTTGGAGCGCAGGGTCAGGAACTGCGTGGCCGCGCCCCAGACGTAGCTCAGGGCGACGAAGCGCGTGTCGAAGCTGGCGTCGACGAGGCACTGCTGCTCCACGTCGACGAGCAGGAGGGTGGCGGAGGGCGAGACGGTGCTGAGCGTGGCGGCGCTGCAGGTCGGGCCATGCGTCTGCTCGCACTCGGCGAGCCAGGCGCGCATCAGAGCGGGGTTGATTTCGCTGCGGATGGCTCTGACGTACGGGTCGGGCTCGACGTCGGTGTGCTTGCGCAGCTCTTGCTCGTCCTCGGGCTGGTTGTCGTCGGAGATGAGGATGCTCTGGTTCATGCCAAACATGACCCAGTCCAGCTCGGTTGAGGTGACTTCTTCGTGTATGCCCTGGGCTTTTGCCCGAGCCTTCGCTCGGATGACATGGCGGCAGAGCGAGCAATACATGAGTGGCTTGTCGCTGGGCTGATCGAAGCCGTCGTTCACCCAACGTTGCTCCCCGATCCGCGCAAGATCGTCGTCGTCGACCGCGCGGGAGCACGGAATGCACAGCTCACCATACTGCACTCCGCTCTCTAGCTGGCGGATGGCGGCCCGCTCCATGGTCGATGCCTGGTGCCGTTGATCCGCGGGAGGATGTTCGAAAGACGAGTGGGGTCGACCGAGCACGGTGATGCAACGAATTAGGCGAGTCCCGGTCCATCCACAGCATGGCAAAGCAGCGCGTGAAGTCGGATACTTGGCTTCCTGATATGAGTCTTCTGGGACCATATTGGTACGATCTCTTGGCAATGCTGTAGCATCGGATTTCTCAGCAAAGTGAAACATCAGATCAATCGGCCTTTGTCTGTTCCAATTTGAACATCAGACAAGATTCAAATACGTCGTCTGCAGACCCAATCTCTTTTCCATCATCTCAAGTATTGCTTCTGTCCGTTCGCTCGGCTCAGTGGAGGGCGACAGCGGAACAGACCCAATCCGTGGGTCATGTTCTGTTTCAAGTCTTTGCGTGTCAATGTTGAGGAATCCGCAGTGGATTGATCCCGGCGGGTCCTCGTACCAGACGAGCCGGTATGGCTCGGGCACAGGTCCAAGAAGCCCTTCGCCCTGGAGTAGCCCTGGCACCATGCAGGCCCCGACAACCAGTTCACATCCATGCTGTCTGCTCTTGCTAGCCGAGCGCAGCAATATGGGCATTGTAACCCCAGTCAGGACGCAGACACGGTCTCCCTCCTCAACGGTTTCCGGCGCAATGCCAATGTATCTTTCATCGATTCTCCAGGCGAATAATATTCCTCGCGGAAGCCGGGGCCCATAACAAGATAGCAGAAGGCATCGAGCAGGGTCCATCCGCCTGGATACACGCCGTTCAAGACGTCCTTTGGTGCGATGTGCCTGACCAGCCTCACCAGGTCGGCGTCGGAGTCAGTGTCGAAAGCTAGCTTCGTGACGCTTTGAACCGTTGTGATGCGTGCTCCTTTCACCGAAAGCACTTGCTTGTTTCGCTGAGCAATGCTGCTCAAGCCTCCGCCGGTGGCTACCCGAGGCGCTGCCAACAGAGGAACAGATTTTGCGGACCAGTTAGGCACCCAACTGGGTAGGTCGGCTTCTTTTGTTGATATGTCGCAAGACAAGAGGAGATTCAAGTCGTTCCGCTGGGAGAAGGAGCGCATGAACACGTCCTCATACACGCGGGCAGTGGATATGCCGTAGTCAGGCTTGATCCCAAGGGGTGGAGTCACGATGTTGAGAACGCCGTAGATGTAGTCTCGCCGATCATTGCACTTCGTAGGTCTCAGGCGCTGTCGCAGCTGCAGGACGTCGTACGGAGAAGGGCTGCAAATGCTGACGATAATGCTTACTCTCTTGAGAAATGCTTGCCCCTCTTTCCCCAGACGGTGCTTCCCGATCTCCCTCGCCGCAATGCGGAAGACTGCTTTGCAAAATACACTCCAGTCCAGCTCGTCTAGGCCGCAGCAGAGGATGGAGTCGCGCGAGGCGAGGAAGACCTCCTGCCGAATCCAAAGCCTGTCAAACCAGGGCCTCATGAACAAGGCATGCAGTGGGTGGGGTACGACATCGTCAAACGGCTCATCGGTCCAACTCGGATCGCTGAGAGTCTCGTCCGAGGCCTTCATCTTGATGTGGAACCAGTCAACTTCAATATTCGACCCGAGCCCTCTCATCAGGTCCAACGCGTAAGTGCTCTCGTCTCTCTCAGCGCCCAGCCACATGACCACCCGAGACGCGGACCGGAAGATATCACCCATCAACGGCACCTGTGCGCTCTTCTCTTTGCTATCATCCTGGTTGATGGAGAGCGCATCGATCCACAATACGCGGACTTCATCCTCCCGGCGAAGATGCCGCAATGCTTCCTCTAAATTTATCTCGATGTCCTTGACTCCATCCGGGCCAATTTTGACACCTTTGCGACCCCTCTGGTCTCCCCAGGTATACGACAAAGCCTCGTATAATGGTAGCCCCGGCTCCTCGTCGTTCGCAGCCTTTTCCCGCGGCGAACTGAGCGCTTTGAGCTCGGTTTCTAAGGAGCCGCCGCTTTCGCCTGAGGTGAACTTTTGCAGCGGGGTATCCTGGAGGTATATGTGGATCTCGTTGGAAGGGATGCCTGGCTGTAGCAACACGAGCCGAATGTATGCCCGTTCGTCGGCCAACGGCTTGTAGACATGGAGGTGCCTTCCCATGCTCTCGTCAAAGGCGGATTAGACGGATTGCTTTTACGCAGTGATGACAGATGAACCAAAAACAGAATTGTGATAAAGAGAGGCAAAGCGGGTGAGGTGGCAGGGAAAGGATCTGTAAGATTTGATAAGCCCGGCCACGTGATTATCTGCATAATGGTGGAGAATCATAGCCAGCTCCACTCACGACCTGCGCATTTATTTTATTAATAAGAAGATACCTTCAAGGATCAAACTTACTTGTCTCTGATTGGTGCCACTATTTCTTTGGACCTAGCAGGTCGGCTCGGACAGAATTTCAACGCGTGCATACCCTCATGGGCAATTGAAGCGCTTGCCCAAGACACAAATGTTCAATGAAAGAAATGACAAATGCGTCCGAATGAATTCGTCAACTGCCCGTGAAGGTAGGTAGTTGCAACACTTCGAAAACCGACTACGTACGAGGCTTTGCGGACGGACGCTTCGTAAGCGTGGATGTTCTATTCCAGTAACTGTGTAAGACGAAAGAGGAATGACCTACTTGATGAATATATATAGATATAGCTACGGGCAAAGTTTAAGAGAATGAGTGGTATTAAACGCCAATAATCGCTCTGACGTCTCGCGGCGGACGGCGTACAAAATCGAAGGGACAGAATAAGGATGGACGGCAACGGCATAGCCAGATCGAGAAAATAAGAGGAGAAAAAGGAAAGACGGCGGAAGGCGCGAGAGAGGAACGGGAATAAGAGTCTATTATTACGGCATTACCGTGATATTTCGGCTAAGTAAACATCTCTTTCTTCACCAAGCGTCATCCCCCTCTCGTCCGCGCAAATACGTACATCCCTCTCTACCTTCTCGACGTGGATGGTTAGACCCCACCTATGGATCTCATTAATCCATACAAAAAGGGCTTCCACACCGAATCTTTCCATAAGATCGTCTTCACGTAGACGCTTCATATCTGCTCTGCTGACGTGGAGCGATATGACTTCTAACTGAAAGGTGTTGGCTTGCACTTTTGGCCAAACAGTGGGGTGTTTTTTCTCTCTCACATGTCGCCGAGAATGGCGAAGGATCTCTTTGAGATTAACGAGGCCGTGAATGGCTGGGATTGTTATGGCCGGCGAAGGTTCCAAAGTGTGGGTGCATGTAAGATCCTGCGCTACGGAGGGTGAGAGGAACGGAACTGTAGTTGTGCCTTCCATATTAGAACTCAAAAAGCGACACTCACAACTACAACTACAACCACGACTGCTGTTCAAGGGAATACATGGCTCATCATCACAGGTATTTACAATTTCAACGCTAGAATACTCCAATCATGCCGCTCAAGCACATCTCCCCGACTCCACTAAATCAGCCCACCACCCTTCACTCCCTCCACCAATCCCATCGACCCCGTTCGTCTCCTCCCCCAGGGTCGTCCCACCGTCAGTAATCAGCGAGCTTCAGCCTCCTCCCGATATTCCTCCGCACCACCTCCTTGGTCTCGCTCGCCATCAGGGCGTCCTGCTGTTCGTTCCTTGCTTTGAGGGCCGCCTGCAGCATGCCCGAGTCGAAGAAGCCGTCTAGATGTGGAGAAGAAAGGTTGAATCAGTATGACTTCTTTGGAAGGAAAAGTAGGAGATGAAGAGACGACAAGGAGAGACATGAATAGTGTGGTAAGGAGAGTGTCTGGGCCTGCCAGAGCCGCCGCCGAGGTTGAAGACCGCCAGAAAACGCCCGCTGAAGGAGACGAGTCGAACCCAAGGAAAAAGGGAAAAGAAGGGAAAGGTTGGGACGAAAAGCTCTGGTCTAAAGATCTAGGTCTAGGCTTTGAAGGGGTAACAATCTTGTCTAAAGCCTGGTCCAAAATTGCACGAAAATCAACAGATCGCCCACGACGCAAGTTGCCGTCGTTTCACGACAACAGGACGCTTCACCAACGACGGCGGCAGCGTGACCTTCGGCGAAGACTCGATCTCCTTCTTCAGCGGCGACTGAAACGGCGAACTCGGCGGCGTAGGCAGGCCATCATGGAAGGAGCAGGAACGCTCCCTCCCACCATTCTCCCCGTCCTCGGCGCCACCAGTGCCAACACCGCCATTGCAGGTGCAAGGAGGTGGAGGAGTAGTGGCCGACGAGGACGATGAAGAAGAGGGGTTGGCAGTAGAAACAGAAGAACGGGAATGGGATTGGGAAGAAGAGGGTGACCCACATCCACCAAGGCCTTCATCGTCGCTTTCCCCCACCATGCTGTCCGTCGCCGGCGTCAGTGCGCCGGCTTTGCCCGGCTCTCCCAGTATCTTGCGGCCGCGGTTTTTCATGCGGCTTGCGCTCATCATCTCGTGATGCTCCTCCGCCTCGCGCGCGCGGCTGGCACCCTTCGTGGCCGACGCACCACGGCGGCGTGTCTGGCGAAGGAGCTTGCGGATCTCGAGGAAGTACGCCTCGATCGCATCGATGAAACGCGACGTTTGTCTATGTTTGGAGCTCGCACAGATGGAAATGGAGCCGTCCTTGATGATGTATCCAATACCGAAGCCATCACCAGACGTAGGGCCAAAGCCAAACTGACGGAGCGACGGATTACCACAGTTCGAAGTCGACAGGATGGTTGTGTTGAGGCGATCCCAACCAGCATCAGCGAAGAGCGATGGCATCCTGTGTTCAACCGGATGGCCGGGTGGGCTAGTGGAAATGGAGCCCTCCTCCGAGAGCATTGAGTTACGGCCGGGGCTGCCGACAACTTGTTCTGATCCGATAGGGCTACCGCTGGACCCACGCAGAGAGTCTGTGTAGCTTGCGCCATCCGTGTAAGAGCCTTCCTCATCTAGCTGGCGTTGCCAGATGCAGTACAGTGCATAAAGATGACGATCTTGGCCCTGTGCCTTTGCGCACTCCCGAGTAATGGAGACGTGCTTCTCGCAGGCCTGTCGAAGAGCCTCGACCTTATCGGCTGGCGGGTTGTCGTTCCAGAAAGTCTGAACGAACTCGACGGATTCTGGTGTGACGGGCCTGATTGCTTCGGTGCGACCGTGGAAGAATGCCTTTGTCATGGCAGGCTCGTACACACACTCCATGCGGCCATAAAGACCGTAGTAGGCAGCCTGGAATGCCATCTGAACAAAAGCATCTGGAGAGAATCCCATGGAGGTCATGAAATGCTTGCCATAATGCATGAACTCGAGGGTCTGGAACTCATTCTGCTGAATGAGATCGGCCAACCGTGTCTCAGCGAAGCGCAATGCAGTGCTGAGCTCCGGTACCATGTCCCACTCGAGCTTATGCGGTGTGGTGCTGACGTCGCCGAAGCTGGCCGGATCGCGCTTGGAGGGGTCCGGACTGCTTGACGCCCACAAGCTGGGGGCTTGGCCGTTGATGGTGCGTGCGAATCGGAGAATTGTGTCGGTGTACACGTCGCTAGCGAAGCGTAGCACAGTGTGGCCATCAACGCCCGTATGTTCAAAGTTGATACCGGCGCTGCCGTTCTTGCAGACAATTATCTGAAGTTTGTCGTACCATCTGTTGGTGCAAGTTCCGACTTGCACGCCTCGTTCAATCTTGCTGGTACCGCAAAGCATGTTCATGCAAAGGTCTGCGCCCGTGGTGGGCGCGGTGTAATCCAGACAGAGGATGAACAGGGCCGAGTCTACAATGTTCAAACAGTCCGAGTTGTTGGATCCTTCGTCTCTATGCATGACATCCCTCAAGCCAGACCAGACCTTGCGGTTCTCGGTGCTGAGGACGCCAAGCGCTCCTTTTGCGGCATCTTGAATTGGGATCTGCGCTGCGTCTTCGATAATGGCCTCCAGGTTAAGCGAGATGTCCTTCTCAGTCATGATGAGATCGGAGTTGTCGTCCAACACGTCAAACCAGTAGAACTGGCCATGGCAGAGCACAACAACGTGCTTCGCGTTCGGGTCCTGTCCGATCTGACAGCCATTCTCGGTGGGTATCCTGGCAGTTCCAAACAGCCGCGAGTACTGGTACATGCAGAGCGGCTGGCCACGCACGGTGTCGGGAGGCAGCTCCTCCTTTCGGACGGCGCGCACAAACGACAGAGCAGACACGACCAAGGAAGCGGCACGGGTGACCTGATTATTCCTAGCCGGCGTCGGGTCATCTTCCAGTAGGAAGAATGGGTTCAAGTTCAGGACGACCGGGTTGTCGAAGTTCAGATATGAGTCGTACCCTTTTCCCGATTAGCCGAAAGGGTTCGGATGAATGGCGCTTTGACAGCATGCTTACAGAACTGCTCAATGTAGTTCGACTTGCCGGCGGCATACTTCTTGAGCTTTTCCTGGAGCTCCGGACCCTCGGCCTTCAGAAATTCACGGATGGCACTGCGGGTCTCGTGATGTTCCTTGGGCGATTGTAGTGGCTCGAGCGCGGCAAGATACTTGTCACACGAGGACTCAAGATCAGGTATGGGCAGCTTCGGCAGCTTGTCCTGAGCAGCGAAGGTGATGCCCGGCTTGGAGTTGGGGTTTCTCGCGGTGCCAAGGGGGTTCTGGTCAGCTTTTGGGAAGTCATTCGTGGCGTCCTTGGCGGCTTGAGCGGAGCGCTGGCCCTCGCCGCTCGTTTCTGACATGCTGGCTCCGTTGACGCCGTTCTCGCCGTTGGCACCGTTGGCGAGCGTGCCGTTGAGAGACGTGGGAGCCTGGAAGGTTCGGACTGGCATTGCAGCAACGGGTTAGAAATTTAGGCGTAGAGGGGAGAGATGGTGGTGGAGACGTTGAGGCCCCGCAACGCAGTGCGGTAGAAGTAATGGCAGTCTTGAAGATAATAAGCGGGCATGGGAGCTTGCCGTGCAAGGCCGGAGGGAAAGTGGGACTAAGAAGGGCGAGGGAAGGCCTCGGGTGGAAGAGGTACTTATCCCTCGAGGCCGTCTGGACGAAAGGGGAAACTTGGGCACACGCAACAGCAACCCCGCTGGAGGCGGCCATGTGAAACGGGACCAGCCACCGCCACGGCTGTCGTCTTTGGACCGGCGAGACGGAACCACTCGATATGGGGTGCATGGGCGGCGCCCAGGCGGGCGGCGCCAGTGCAGGCATGAAGAGGCCGGATGGAAAAGGCAACTTACCGAACAGGCCCTAGCTGGGACGCAGTAATCCCGAGCGCTGGAGAAAGCTACGCAAGTCAGTGGTGCTACAGACGGACCTACCACGTGCGGCGCGCGGGCACGAGACGCGGACTATGGCGTAACAACGCAGCGTCGCGGGAGCTTGGGCCGGGGAGGTCTGGGTCGCGGCCAAGGGGATTGCTGGGCTCTGCGGGCCAACGGCGCCGAGGAGAGTAAGAGGGCCGAGGAGCGACGGAGAAACGTTGGTCTGCGAGGCACGGCGGACGAGAGGAAGTTCGCAATCGCGGTTATGGGACAGGCGCAGGTGGCCCGAGCAGGGGTGCGTGGGATGGTCAGCCGGCTGGTGCGTAGGACGCGGGCGGGAGCTTGTGCGCGGAGCAGCCGACGAGGCCCAGACGGTCGCTGAACGGCTGCACGCTGGTATTAGACCGCAGGATCGCTCCCGGCGGCGGCCGCGCCGTGCTTATGAATGGGAGCCTGAGGCGGCGCAGACGCTGCTCACGGCGCCGTGGCAGTTGGGAGTCGAGCCAGGCGCCTGTTGCGCCCGCTTCGGGGGCGATGCGCGCGGGTGAAGGGATCCCGCCCGCGGGACGTCATTTGCAGCACGCCGCCCAGGCCTGGCCAAGCTGCCCGACGCTCCCCAGATTTTCCCCCGGACGGACACGCTGCCGGTCGACGGGCCAAGGCGCGCTGCTGCTGTCCAGCCTGTGCGCCTCGTTCGGCTGCGCGACACCCCACGCTCGCACGCGTCTCGGGCGCGTCACCACCTCCCACCACCCCGCGGCACTCCCGCCCCGTCAAGTGCCGGCATGTCTGACCACTCGCGCCCCAGCTGATCGAATTCCTGTGATGTCCGATCTTCACCACGTCCTGCCCGACGGATTCCCAGCCCACCATTTCTCGCACCTGCTGCCCTCGCTCGACCGCCACCGTGTCACCACCAGCGACATCCTGACCCTCGATGCCGCCGACGTCGCGAAGCGCGCCCAGGTGCCCGTGGCCGAGCTGCGCAAGCTCCACCACGCCATTGTGAGTGCCCTCCATGGCCAACTGGGCGTGGCCGACGAGCCCACCGAACCTGGAGGCGCAGACACGGCGCCGAGCGTGACTAGCGACTGGCATGCGGCAGAGTGGCACACTATCAGCACGCTGGACGATCGTCTGGATGCCGAGCTGGGCGGAGGAATACCGACAGGGTATCTGACCGAGATAACCGGGGAGAGGTATGCTGGAACACCTTCGAAAGGACTGGAGCGATGCTGAGACCAGGACTTCCGTAGCGGTGCAGGAAAGACCCAATTCCTACTCACCTTGCTTCTCTCGACCCAACTCCCCGCACCGCACGGCCTCTCCAAGTCCGCAATCTACATCTCCACCGAAGCGCCGCTCGCGACCACACGCCTGACCCAGCTTCTCCAGCAGCACCCACATCTTTCCGCTCTCCCGCCGTCCTCCAAACCCTCCCTCTCGCGCATCCTCGGCATTCAAACACCAGACCTCGAGTACCAGGACCACGTCCTGCGCTACCAGCTGCCCGTCGCCATCCAGCGCCACAATGTCGGCCTTGTCGTCCTCGACTCCGTCGCGGCCAACTACCGCGCCGAATTCGAGCGGCCAGAACGGGACAACCGCGCAGGCGGCGCCGCCATGGCGGAGCGCAGCGCGGCGCTGGTGCAGCTAGGCGCGCTCCTCCGCTCCATCGCGCACACGCACAACGTCGCGGTCGTAGTCGCGAACCAAGTCGCCGACCGCTTCACACCGCAGCAGCCGCCGCCTGCCAGCACCGCCACCTCCCGCCAGACATCCTACACCACCGGCAGCCAGGGCGGCGGCGGCGGCGGCGGCGGTCCCAGCCGGCACGCCTCCGACAACAGCAACACCACCGCACGAGCTCCCACGCCCAACCCGTCCCAAGGCGCAACGGCGCCGCTCATCTCGCCCGACCCCCTCACGCTCGACCACCAGCAACGCTGGTTCACGGGCTGGGGCGACGACCGCGGCCCCTCGGCCGACCACTCCCTCAAGACGCCCTCGCTCGGCCTGGTCTGGACGAACCAGATCGCGGCGCGCGTGGCGCTGCTCAAGGCGCCCGTGTACGGCGCGCCCGGGGCGTGGGTGGGGCTGGCAGCGGACGGGCGCGCGGACTGGCGGGAGGAGGGCGGCAACGAGCGCGAGGTCAAGCGGTGGCGGCGGTGGATGAAGGTCGCGTTCGCGGCGTGGGCGGCACCGTCGGACGGGAACGGGGTGGAGTTTGGGATTCTGGGGCGGGGCGTTGCGGCGAAGGCGTCGTTGGAGGAAGGGAAGGGGAAGGAGGGTAGGTTCGTGGAGGAGGGGAGGGCGCGGAGTGAAGGTGCGGCGGTGAAGGATGATGATGATAATGAGCAACGAGTGGATACGGAGGTGGGTGATCAACCTGGCGGTGAAAAACAGCCAGACGCGGACGGCGTGGAGAAGCTTAATATACCGGAAAGCGGGGTAGCGGAGTGAGGAAAGCTGTAATTGTTGGGGAAAGCATTGGGGATTGAGAGCATTGACTAATTGACTGATGGGTCGTGCATGAGAACACGAGCAGTCGGGACAGAAGGAAGAGGACGATCAATCGGGATGGAGATAATCAGTAAGAAAAATCAAGGAAGTATACTTGACACATGCATATGCGAGTGCACGCTTACGTGCACGGAAAAGAAAGCAGCGTCTCCGTCCGGCCGCTTCAGAGCTCTTATCTCTTGTCTCATGGGTGAAGTGCGTGTTCCGATTAATTGTGCACCATTACAGGATATCGATACACACAAAGTCTCGTCACTGTAAATGCATGTCTTCGACAGTGAATTTCAGCGAAGAACGATAAGAAAAACATGAAATTCAATAGATCCCGCCACGATGGCGCCTACCCACCAGCCAAGCTGCCCGCTTTTTTCTTTGCCTCTCCACCCGTGGAAAATTGTTCAACATTAACTTTAGTGCTTACACCGAACGCCGAGCGGAATCTAGAAACAAATGATGCCCCTAGAAGAACGGGGTCTACGACAACTCCATGGCATCGCCGCTAGCACCACCGACCGTAGGAGCGCTGCCGTTGGGTATCGAGAGCGTTACGTCGCCATCAACGCTGATGAAGCGCTTCTCAAACTCGGTGACAAACTGAATGTACAGGTTAGCATCGATATCGACTGCGTCTGCCTTTTGGGCATGACCTACCTTGACGCTGCGGTCCGGATCGTAGAAGAGCTTGTAGCTCCGTTGAACATCGGCAATGCTGACTTCCGACGCCTTACGCTTCTGGGCTAGTAGGTGAGACGTTGTAATAAGGTTGCTTGCATATCTCAAGTTTGTCTCGGAGCCGATTTTGGTGAGCAGAGCAAGAGCATCAGGCGAAAGATCAATTTCTTCCTCCTGAGCCCTGATTGCGAGAATTTGCCTAATTTCCTCAGCCTGGTACGGAGTCGTGCTGACTATGACGGTGCGGTCGAGGAAATCAAGCGGCAGACCATGGGGAGACGAGTAGTTGGTTCCACGGATCTTGGTGTTTCCGCGGTTTGAGGCCATGATGACAATCGGAGCGAGCTGGTCCTCGAGAGCACGGTTGACGAATGAGAAGCACTCAATATCAAGCATGTGCACCTCATCGATGAAAAGCACACCCGGCACCAGCTCGGCCTTGCCCTCTTCCTTCCACTCGGCGACCTTGGTGTCGATCTGTTGGCGCACTTCCTGCCGGATCTCCCCCGTGTCGCCGGAGAAGAGGGCCAGGAAGCCCTGAGTGCGCGAGTTGATGACGTCGATCTCGTGGAGGGAAACGGTATGCACGACCTCGCGACGCTGCTGCAGCTCGCCGTCCGGACACTGGACGAACTTGGTATCGGCGCCCATTGCGTCGTAATCACGCGAGCGGGTGTAGGAGCGTCCTAGTTTGGTAATCTTGCCGGATGCCTTGTCAATGGATATCACATCGCCGGCCATGACCTTCTCTTTTGTCATTGAGTCGATCATCTTGGTGCCCATGTCGTAGACGGTCTCCATATCGGTCGTCTTGATAGTGAGCTTGCCCTGCTTGTTGCTCTATTCGATAATGTGGTCAACATCACTCATGTAGAGAGCTGGAGAAGAGCCTTACCCCCGTGACGCTCCGGTCTATTTGGATCTCGACGACCTCGCCCTCGATGATTTCGCTCTCCTCTGTTATCCGCACGCCGATGGACTTGCGGAAAGCCTGTGTGAGGGCTTCCGTCTTGGACATCTCCAGGGAGAAGATCTCGGACGAGGCGAGCATGGTAAACGGCACATCAGCGCCGAGCGACTGGGCCATGCCCATGGCTATAGCCGTCTTGCCAGTGCTGGGCGGGCCGGCGATCAAGACGGCGCGGCCAGCAATCTTCCCATCCTTGACCATCTGCAGTATGACGGCGGCAGCCTTGCGGGCCTTCTCCTGGCCGACGAGCCCCTGCGACGTAGCCTTGGGCTCGAGGGTGTCGGGCTCGACACCCAGACCGCGGATGTGCGAGTGGGCGGCGATGAGGTTGAGGCCGCGGAGCTCTTTGCTCTCGGCGATGGTGGTGATGGGCTGCAACTCGGGTCAGCATCGCGTCGCGCACGCTGGGGCAGCAGAGGGCACGTACGGCAGCCATGGCGGGCAGAGGATAGTGGCGAAGGGGTGGTGTTGCGGACGTGAATGCCTTCTTCGACGCGGCTGCGGCTGCTGCTCGCGGAACAATCGACGGGCGGGTGCTGGAAGAAAGCACCTGGAGCTCGGGCCAGGACCCGGCGCGTGTGGGCCTCGCGCGTCGCGCCGTTGAAATACAAATGACGCCCGCGGCCTGATCAGTCACTTTGCTGCCCACTACAACGGTCCTGCGGCACAGAGTCGCGTCGCTCTCCACAGCGCCGCGGCCCAGCGTGCAGTGTTTCCGAAGCCCTGCTCTGTGCGAGCGCTAGCGCAGCGCCTGGCCGTCTTGCGGGTAGCTGCCCCAGTGCCGAACCGTCAATTGGCCGTGGGCCCTGCGGCTTGCAGTGCGACCACTCCCAAACGACGACTCACATTGTGCCTGCCTCCGCCATCAGTCAGCGTCAGCCCGGCTGTGCGCATTCAACGAACCCCCTCTCAAGCGCGCCCTTGCTCGCGATCCTCGTTGCCACGCCGCCACGCCCACTCGTGTTCGTCGCGTCCGCGGTCGCACAAGTCGTCGCCTGTATAGCTGCAAGCAGCGAGTCTTGTGCCACCACCGCCCCGACCGCCGTTGACTCCGACCCGACCGCCCAGAGCATTCCCGCTCTCCAACCAAGCTATCTCGCAGGACGCCTCTGAAACAGGCGCGCGTAGCGACTTCTTGCATCGGCCACACGCCTGGCACATGCGGGTAAGCAATCAGTCCTTCCTACAAGCGGTGAGGGCACCTGCAGCCATCGAATTCCCCGTTCGTACGTGCTATAAAGCCAGCGTCTTTCCTTCTGTCAACCTCACCACTCTCCAAAACACGCTGCTTCTGTTGAAACACCCAACATCCGCTCCCCGACCGCACGTTAGTCCTTGGCTGCCCACGTTCCCTTTATACATCAACGTCATAGCCTCAAGACCCGCGAGACAGTCTCAGCAAATCCCGTCTATGGACAGCTATCGTCCAAGATATCCTGATGGACCGCACTCACAGAAATCCAGACAAGACGACGTCCGCAACCCACCCTCATCCCGGCCGAGCGATATGGCAAGTAGCAAGCGGCCGGGGCGTGATCTCTCGCCTCAGGGCGCCCCCGATAGCAAGAAGGCGAAGACATCTCAATCAATTCCAATTGGCCCATCTAACCAGGTAAGCTTCCACTCTCATCTCAGCCATATTGTGTTCTTTGCACGTGCAGAAGCAACACTTCATGATCAGACACAGCAGCGGCCGCCTCTCTTCGTCCAGCTGACCATCTCTTCACATAGAAATCACGGATACCTGCCAAAAACGATAGTGCCACCCCAGGCTCAGCAAGAACCACTCCGACTGCCCCAAGAGAACTGCTAGCCAGTCATGGCATTCCAAGTCTACCCACCTCTCGATCGAGTGGCAGCGTTCACGGTAGCCGACCCATTAGTCCAACTAGAGGGAGGCCACCCCAGAATGCCTCTGGCTCAGCAGGTGATAAGAGCTCACGCCCACCACTCAAGATAAATACGGAATCGAGACAGGCAGTTAGCAGCCGTTCTGGAAATCCGACCAAAGCGCGGTCAGCCAGAGTTGCCTCTATTCCAAATGTTGATCAAGGCTCGCGCTCACCGGTCAAGGCCAATGAGGCATCGAACCGAGCTACAAAGGGAGTCGATTCACCTGTAGTAGACAGCAAACGCGATAAACGCAACACGGTAGTACCACACCCTCGGTGTGGACCAGCTCCAATGGCGCCAATGGTCCGCTCGCCAGCAACGGCTACTTCGACAACGGCAACATCAGCAACAGCAACTTCAGCAGCGGCGAATTCAACGGAAGGAGAGTCGGCAGAAATAGTAGCAAAATCACCATCTCTGCCCCCCCCGGCGCAAGAGACTAAGGCTTGCTTGCGTGATATTTTCCCCTTATATCATCGGTACACTACCGTATCAAAGGAGAGAGACGAATCACAACAGCGTCTTCGAGGAATTAAGTCACAAGCTCCCTCTGGTATGGAGAATCCAGAAGCGGTAGCCATGAGAGAAAGTCGGATCCAATCGTTACAGAAGGAATACCAAGACAAGAATGAGGAGGCTATGCTACTTGAAAAACGTTTCGAGATGCAGGTCTCAGCATTTGAATCTTATGTTGAGAAGAATTCATGTGTCCATATCACCAACGAAATGGCTGAGATACGCCGCATGGTCGAGGCTCTCGAAAAGCGGATCGATTCGAAAAACGCCAAAGCCAAAGCAACCCTGTCTCATCTTCACGTTTCTGAAACCTCAAAGAACCACGTTTCTGAAACCTCAGAGAACGGTGCCACCAGCGATGCTCTGGAAGCAAAGATTATCCAAATCGTCGAACGCAGATTCGGTTTGAAGAAAGTTAAAATCAAGGCCATATTGGCTCAAATTGAAAATTCAAGGGACCCAGCACCAAAACCCCTTGCGTCCGATGAATCGCCGCAGAAGCAGTCCGAACTAACCAAACGTATGTCATATCTACAGGAGGAAAACTCCACACTGCGAGAAGAGCTTGCAAAGCATCAGAACGCCATCGACAAACTCGAGAGTGAAAAGGTTGACACCACGAAAACGATCTCTTCTTTAGAGGAGAAATTTAAATCTCTCTCCAGCAATCTTGGCGATGTTCTTTCTGTTGCCGAAGCCGTGAGGGAACTCCAGGCCGATGCAGGAGCACTCGCTGAAGATATGCGAGGCCTCAGGAAGGACGTAGCTTCTAGCAAGGACCTGCTCAAGAAAGCGTCTTCCGCTCCAATCACAGAGGCGACTAGTCAGACTGATACACTTCGAAAGGACTTGGATACGCTGACAAAGCGTGTGCAAAGCTCTACGGAACTTTCACAGCTAAAGGCCGACTTCAGTAAAGTCAAGGAGGAATATGGGAAAGAGCTTGAGCAGCACGAAGAGTACATTGGCAGGTTCGAGCGCGACCTACAGGCCGACAACACCCGCATAAACGAGGTCAACCAGGATATCGGTAACCTCAATGCTGGCCTCAAAAATCTCCAAAGCAAGGTGAGAAAAATCGATTTCGACCTTGCAGACCTAGAGGATGAAGTTGGGACGCATTTGTTTTCGGCTAACGACGGCGACCCAACGAAGGTGAAACTCATCGGGGGCCAAGCAAGTGCCAGGCAATCCGAAAGCCAGAGAGTCACGAATACATTGAACAGTCATGAGAAGGACCTCAAGATACTGAAGTCTGAAGTCCTCGAAAGAGCCGGTACCTCAACTTCTAGTGACAGCAGTACGCTCTCGAACAGCCTGGATCATCTGCAGGCACGCCTTGAGGTTCAGCAGAAGACAATTGATACGACAATTTCGAGTGTCAAGGACCTAGAAAAGAGCAGCGGCGATATCAAGGTTCGTATTCACGATTTCCCTTAGCACGTCTACAGCTGATTTATGTGAATCCTAGGCCGTCCAAAAGACTATTCATGATCTTGAGAACAAGTTGAACAGCCAACTATCCTCTACTAAGGCGGAAACAGACAGTCTCAAGACACGTCTCGACACCCTAGAGGAGAATCAAACTTCGCTGCATAATAAGCTTGAAGACACAGTCTCCAAAGTCAACGCCTTGGTCAAGAACGACAATATTCAGAAGAGTCTTGATACTCTCAAAGAAAAGCAAACTTCTCTTCAGAGCAAGGTTGAGAAGATCGATGCTGAGATTGGCACGATCGACCCTAAGAGCCTACTCAAAGACGTGGCCACCCTCAAATCTGAAAACAGATCGAATGCAAGATCCGTCGAGGAGCTCGATCGCATCTTGAATGGCTCTAAGGTAGCAACGACTTCTAAAGGAAAGGCGGCTCAGGAGAATCCTGGGCTGCTCCAACAGCTGGATGAGCTGAAGGGTAACATGGATGCGATCCATCAATCCATCCAAAGCCATAAATTCTCTCAAACAAAGGCAAACGATACCTCTACCCCGCAACCTGGCTCGTCCCGACAAACCCCATCATCGGAAGTAACCTCATTCGAAAAGCGCTTTGGCCGACTTGAACAAGAAGTGGCAACTGTCAAGAGGACTGTAGATGCGTTGAAGGTCGACTTTGATTACTTCGAAGAAGCACTAACACAACAGTCCGATCTCATCGAAGCGGATATCAAGAGACGGATCGAAGAGGAGGTTGCCAAGGCAATACCGACCGATCGCCCGGCTCTGACCGCGAGATACGCAACCCCCAGTATCAAGGAGATCGAAGAGGTTGTCTCGAAGCTTCAGCGGCCCGCTTCCACCATGTTGAACGAAGAGCTCTTAGGCGTCAACAACCATTTGTCAAGCCTATCAAAGTCACTGGAGCTGCAGAAGGCTGAGTATCCAACTCAACATGCAGAGGCATTGGCAGATATGGTCCTCTTCTCTCAGACTCATGGGAAGCTTTCGAGCTTCCTTCCTGCCACCATGAATTCGATCCGAGATCTTCAACAGCGTTTTGACAACGTACAGACTCGAGAAATGGCGATGAATATGCTCAATACTCTGCTGCCACATATCAATAATCAGCTCGTACCAACCATCGCCAACATGGTTTTAACGCCCGTCAAAGACCTTCTTGCGCCATACCTTCAGAATCAGCTACAACCTCATGTGCAAAAGGAACTTAGCAGCATGCGGCAGCGGATCGAGGGAGCATCACGCAACAATATCGAGCTTGAGAATAGAAATCAACTCCTTTGCGAGGAGCAACAAACGCTCGGTGTCAGAATGGGGGAGCTCGAGCAAAGAATTGCTGTCCAAGCCACCATGGCTGATACGTTGATTAAGAATATGAGGGACGAGAGAAATGCTATCAACCTACAGATGGCGCGCCTCAGTGGCGATATTCAGCACGTGCAACAGGTAAGCTCGAACCGCAGTCCTTAATGGTGGAACATTCCTTTCCGACATGATTTGTTAGGTATGTACCCGCCTAGACGGTAGCGTCAAGGAAGGCTTGGAAAAGCAATCCCAGGAGTGTACGCGATTGCACGAGAGCCTTAGAGAACAGATGGAGAAGCAAGCCCAGGAGCTCGCTGAATCACATGCCAGCCTCAAGGAGCAGATCAAGAAGCACCAGAGCTTCTCCGCGGATCTCAAAGAGCACGAAACCGAGGTTTGGAAGCAACTCAAGACAGATAGAGAGCAGATCGATCAGTTGTGCGATGATATCGGCGAGATCCATGGTTGCGTGGGCCAGGTTGCACGAAGAGTGGACGTAGCCCTGGTCCCGCACCACTGGGCCGGCATCGCTTGATCGAATGCCTACTTGGCGCTTCATTGGGCACTGGCAACCGGCAACGCCCATCCTTGCGTTTCCTATCATACACGTACTGCTAGGCCACATCCTACCCCGGTTCCGGACTCGCTTCTACATCTCGGCCACCAATGCTCCAGGGCATTCCTGGTTTTCTATTGCTTTATTCCCATCCAAGCATACGTCCTCAACACACTACCTGTGGACTCCGGACCTCGCGACTGGCCCTTTCACCTTGGACCTCTCTTCTAAATCTGGCCCCTCTCTGCTGCGCGGGTCAGGAAAGTCCTGCATCCTTCCTGCTTTGCCAAGAGCGTACAGCGGCCTGTACCTGCTTTCCCACCTGCCGTTACCTTTCCTATGCTTAGCTTCATTGTTTTTGAACATTACTGCTGCTGTACGATACCCCATTTATTATGACGTCAGCGATGGACACAACGGGCGCGACTGCAATTCGCATTCACAAGGCTTTCATGCACTGCAATGGCGCTCGAATCTGCTTTCCAGAATTTGAATTTTTCAGGCATAGATAGCGTTTGCTCTTCACTCCTGCAATGGCGGAAACGCGTGTGATAGTCGATTTCGGAAAAGTAGGGATACGAGAGTATATTCAGAGTCAACGGAGCGGGAATAATGCGATGGGCGCCGTATTTCTGACCAATCCAGACCTACACTACGGTTCATTCACGCTCACAAGTCGGTGGTCTTGGATCCGCCAGCTGTCATGCACTGAAACGCAGAGTCCACATCTTGCAAGAAAATGAACTGTGGGAATTTCAGAGAACCATCCATGCAACACACCCTCATCGGTGAGACAAGAACCAGGCGCATCGAGATCGGGCTCTAACACTGCGCACAAAGTCCTTATCTTCTGCTCCTCCTTTTCTCACCTTTCCATCACGGTCACCAAGACTCAGAGACCCCATCCGTCTCCGATGCTGGTGAACGAAGAGACTTCATTCATGATGGACGTAGCGCTTCGCAAACCTCACTCCAGAAAAAGGCACTGCTCACCGACGGAAGTTCGAGATCAGATTTGCGCTGCGCACTGCTCGACACTCTGAAGACAAAGAAGAATCCTCAGTTTGCTTCAACAGTGATCTCCGAACTTCCCTCCTCTGAGAACTCCTCCGTTCTTGACGCGTGCCATCACCGTCACGCTCGCAACAATACGGATCAACACAATTCTCAAAAACAAAACTCGATTAAACACCTCTGATGCAGCTCCTTCATCCTTCTCAGGTTCTATCAATCTCAACCGCTCGCTTAACACAAGACAACAACCCCCAGTATTAAACGTCCAAACGGTGGAAAAACAAACTAAGAAATCTATTGCCGTCAAGGCCTTTGCTGTGCTGTGGTAGCGACAGGAGGTGGTGGTGATAGTCTAAAAGGAGTATAGAGCGGGAAAGTAAAAACAAAGAAAGTGCAAGGCATGCTGAAACGCGATGTGCTGTGTGTATACGTGATCTGTGTTGTTTGTGCTGGGATGATTGGTTGAAAAAAAAAAGGACAAGAAGTACAGGAAGTAAGGATGCGTGCGTGTGCGTGTGTTTATGACCATCTACAGTCCATCCCGATCCCAATCGCCATGTAAGGACAAAAGCAGGGAAGGGAAGCACGGGAACGTGAACTCCATCAATGCAGGGGTATATGTGACCGCTATGGGGGGAAAAGACAATCAAACGAAAAAGCGTTGCGATGCTGGAAGGATTTGGACAAGGGAATGAGTGAGTGTAGGCATGAGTTTGACATCAAATGGAAAAGGGAGAAGAAGTTGGGGAGACCCATATTGCCGCCTGCCGCATTTTGCTTGCGCGCGGGAATCGTCGAGAAGGGGAGGAGACTGAGGGGAGAAAACGAGAGAATGTTGTCTTGACGCGAGAAGCCCATATATCCAGCAATCCAATCTCACCGTTCAATCAGTACACTCGAGAAAGGTCGATCACCTGCGGAACTGAAGGATGGAGAAAACCGATTAGCGCCTATCCAATGAGGCTACGCTTCGTGCCGAGTCAAAGCAAAACAGAACAACAGGCAAGCCGAGTCTAAACCAGGAAGCAAGGCACATGACAAGAAAGAAAATTTCGAAGCATGCAATTCAAACAGGAAAGGAACAAGACTTACACTCGCGCCGATGCCACCCAGGCCTGCGGCAATACCGCGGCTGGCCTCCATGCGTTGGCGGCCGAGCCATGACTTGGGGGTCTCGGTCTTTGTGCGTTGGAGCACGACCGTGTTTGACTGGAGGCGGTTGGCCATGTCGTACCATGCGCTCATGATGAGTTTGTTTTCGCGCTGAAGGGCTTGGAGCTCCTTTTGGACTTCGACCTGTTGGACGAAAAGAAACGAGGACGTAAGTCAGCGTCGGCCACGATCGCGCCAGCAGGAGCGGGTGCGGGTGGTAGTAGTGGCTCATCATCGCCATGCTGCCATGCTAGCCGTCGGATGATGAGAGGGCATGATGAGACGGCACTCACCGATGCCTTGTCGCCGGCTTCCTTCTTTATGCGCTCGAGGTTCTGCTTCAAAGTCTTGATCATCGACTCCATGTCGGCAATGCGCTGCGTTGAGAAAGATTGTTAGCAAGTGAACGATTTAGGTGACGTATTCAGAAAGGATATCATCCAAGTCCCGCTCGGGCTCGGCCGCAGGCTCGCTGGGAGCATTCGGCTGCACGGGCGGCAAGTTCTCGCGCAGTGAAGCTGGCGGGGAGTCGGGGAGGGAAGACTGAGCGTCAAAGCTAACCCATTGCCATTGCGAAGGGTGCCTTGACTCATCTGCCCACAACGCTCGCCAATGTCCGTGTGTGGGAAGGCCATCGGGGCCAAGATCGGGGCCGGGTCTTACCTGATCGCGAGACGAAAGGTCGGCCAAGCCGGTACTCAGCTTCTTGATGACGTCCGAGGCAATGGCAATCTTGATCTGTTCGCTTTCGTCGTCGGAAGCCTCGCGGTGAAGAGTCAATTGTTCCAGAAGAAGCTTGTACTCGTTCGCCTGGAGGGCATCGACGTCTTCTTGACGAAGGACGTCGGCATTCAACAACTTGTGACGAAGCAGAGCCTTCCAGTCGTCAAGCTCGTTGTCGAGCTTCCTAGCGTGCTTCTGAAGGTCGTCGTGCACGGCGAGGAGCTGCTCGTAGTTCTCCTTCATAGTCTGGTGGTCAGCTCCAGACGCGCCGTCCATCTTACCAGTTCCCTCGAGTTCGGCAAGCTTAGCCTGCAATTCCATCTTCTGGGTCGAAATCTCGTGGACCTTGTTAGTGAGCTCCTTGACTTCTGCTTCGGCAGCGTGCAGCTTGGTGGTCTGATGAACAAATGGATCGTCCCTGTAGTACTTGGTCAGATTCCCTATGATCTCTTCGGATTCGATGCTGATTTGCTTTTTTACTGACCCTTCCTTGAGCGACTGCTCGTCCTGAAGAGCAGCCTGGAGGCCCAGGTTCTCTTGGAACACATCAAGGTACTTCTCCTCTACTCTCTGGCACCTGGCAGTCAGGAGTTCAATCTTCTGCTGGAGAAGATCCACATCGGCATTCTCGGTGCTGAGAATGATGGACTTGCGCGACGATCTCGTATCAATCTCTTCATCCTTAAGCTGATCCGCAAGGGAGCCGAGACCCTCGACATTAGTCGCACGATCTTCAAGGTCGCGAAGCTTTTCCTCGAGTTGCTGATTTTCGGTCTGATAACGGGTGGCCATGGCAGAGGCATTCTCAAGACGCTGAAGGGCTCCTTTCAGGTCCTGCTCCAGGCGTGACTTGACCTCCTTCGTCTCGAATAAGTCTGTCTCGGTCGTCGAAAGTGTCTGCATAGTCTCCTCGTTCATCGTCTTGAGCTTCTCGGTCAAAGCCTTCAGCTGCTCCAGTTGCTGAGTGTCCTCTCGGAGAGATTGGAGTTGTTGCTGAATCCTCTGATTGTCTTTCGCCTGAGTCTCAAGATTCGTGACCTTCTTACGGAGGTTGTCCATGCCCTTGATCTTGTTCTCAAGCTCGGCCTTCTCGGCCTTGAGGACCTGGTTCTCGTCACGAAGGTCTTGTTTGGTCTCGGCGTCTTGCTTCAGACGCTCAAGCTGGCGGCCCTGGCTCTCAGTAAGGTTGCGGGCCTCCTCCAGGTCCGTCTCCAGCTGGGAAATATAGTCGCGATCTCGGTCGGCCTGCAACTTCAGTTCGGCAACCTCGTCTTCGTCAGAGCGGCGATTTTGGTTGCTCTGAAGCAGTCTAGCCTCAACCAGCTCTTCGTCGAGCCGAGCACTCTTCTTCCGCTCATCGTCAAAGTCTTCCGTTATCTCTGCCAGCTTGTCCTTCAAGCGCTTGATCTCCTGGTTTGCGATGATCAGGCGTTCCTCACGCTCAAGCTCAGGGTCGCGCTGGATTCTATCCAGAGGAGCCTCGCTGTCCGACATGATGTCGGACTCTGCCGGTTCCTCCTGCTTCGGGGGCTCCATGACCTTTTCAATCGCAACATTTATTGTCTGGGCCATGATGGCTAGCTGCCCCTGATCGGCTGGCTGCATCTTGCCAACGATGTTCGTGAGGATTGGGTTCGCCGTTTCGGACACAAAGCCGAGCATGAGCAGGCCCTTGAGCATCTTCCGGACAATGTCGGTCAGCAGTAGTTCCAGGTGTTGCACTTGGGCGGGTGCCCTTACCTTTTGGCTGTGGAAGACATCGGCGTCGATGGCGATTGCCTTCAAGTCGGGATTCAATAGGCGGATCAGGCCCTCGTTCATGGCAACTTCGCGGAGGTAGGTGGTCATGGTCTTGTCGATGTATTTCACTGCTCGAAAGTCAGCGGGAGGGTGCTTGGTTGCGAGAACACGTCTCATTGTGACGCCAGCATCATGTGGGATAAACGTACTGTTCTGCCATCGCGAGATCCAGCTCTCGCCCGTCTTGGTGTCACTCTCGGGAAGCTCGCCGGTGAAGTGCTCCGGGTCAAGGACCTTCAACATTTCCCACAAGAGGTGGCCATCGTGCAGGTCCTTCCACGACTTGACGGGCTTGGCCAGGCCAAAGTTGTTGGCACACTCGAGCAGGGCCTGCTCGAGCTCGGGTGACGTCGCGTCCATCCTGGGACGCGGAGGTCGAAGGCGGTGATCGGGGAGTTGTGGTGGTGTTGTGAGCGGAAGCTGTGGGCTAGAGTGAGTGTATTGAATGCAAGCTTGATGTCGCTCTGTCCGGCCGCTCAAACATGACTCCGGAGCGGCGGCGACATTGGCTGTTATAGGGCGGGCGAAGATGCGGTCGCGACGGTGAGGTGAAGGTGAACAATGCCGAAATTGGCCCCGGACCCTTGACGCGTGCGAAGGGAGCCAGCAGCGTGACGCTAGTGCCGCCAGACCTCAACAAAGCCCTCTTTGACCACCTCCACAATGCCTCTATGCGATGAAGCACGGCGTAATTGTTTACGCTTGTCCGTTTATTTTCGCACGCGTAAAGAATCCCCGCAGTGCACACATTGTTCGCGCCTCTGGCGCTTGCACTGCCGCCATGCACAGTGGAGCGGCCCGGCCCCGCTGTCTGGCCCTGCATCGCGTCACCCGCGCGCCATCGGACCATGGGCCATGTTCTTCACGCAACCGGTAGCACAAGGAGGGACTCGAGAAGACTTTAATTCCAGAACGCCATTTCCCCGCAGAGTCTCGTTTTCAAACTAGTTCCGTCTGCTGTCCATCCCATCCCATCCCATCCCATCCGTGTCGTAACCATAATCGTCACTGGGTCGTACTACGCAGTACGCCAAACTATGCCAAGGTCCTCAGTATCCCGATAGAGGAAGGTGCAATTGTGCATGCATCCTCTAGTTCTGCTCCCCACTCCAGGCGTGAACCTCTGCATCCTCCTCCATGACCAGGTTGCCCCAGTTGTTCGTAGTAAAGGTGTTCTTGGCCGACTCAAACACACTGGCGGGCGCACTGGCGAGGAAGGCGCTGCTTGCATGTCAGAATTTGTGTTCATGTGTCGGACTCTCGTGCGGCGGGGTAGAAGCATACTTGATCAGCGCTGGCGAAATGTTAGCTTGGCTCTCTCAAATGCGGAAGGTGTTTGGGTACTCACTGTACTTGTGGAGGATTACACCCTCCTGTGGCCGGTTGTCAGCCAGAATATCTTGGGCGGGGGATGGCCAGCGTACCTGATCCTCGATCCACTGCATAGCGTGGTCGACGACGCCCTTGTCCTCGGAGCTGACGATGACCTTCTTCTTGGGCGACTCAAAGCCAAGGGCGCAGGCAGCAAGCAGCGCGAACAGGAGCGAGACAAGGAAGAACTTCATGGTGGCGTTGGTGCAGACGTACGGCAGTGTGCGGTGTACAGGAGCAAAGGGCGGTTGTTTGCAGAATGTCGGGTAGCAGCAGGACTCAGCGAGGGAGCCCGGGGTTTAAGGCCTCGAGGCATGGGGAGAGCGATGCGCTCATCGGCGCGTCCCTGCGTGCCCTCCTGCCAATCCCGGCCGCCCGTCGAGCCACCCTCACATCTAGCCGCATCGGTGCTAGCGCGTGCCAAGCTCCGACGTAGAAGAAAGGCCGGCCACCGGCGCAGCCGCTCGTCGTCAGCCAACCTCACCTCACCACAAACACCACGTTGTCTTCGCCTGTTCGCCCCGGCCGCTGCTAACGAGGCGTCGCCTGCCTCCAGCTCCGCAGCCTCGCGTTTTGTCCGCCGCTGCATCTCCCAGCGGCCCCGTGTGTCCCTGGGTCCCAAGCGCAGCTCAAGGCGCGCCACTCTTGCACGCTCCTCCGCTCTCGTCGCGCCCTCATACTCGTGGAAGGTCTGTGGAGGAGGACGAGCCGCTGATCCGAGCGCGCGCAGAGCGTGAGGCGGGGGTTTATTGGCGTAGTGCGGGGCAGGTCCGGTTCTCATTCACTTGCATCGGCGGTCATTCAGTTCTGGCTCGCTTGGACAATAGCTAGCAAAGATACACGTGCTGCTTTTGATTTCCCTTTTCTCGCGAGCGATAGAGCAGAAGACCTTTTCCTCAACTCTGAAAGTTGGATCCTGGCGCTGGACTCAGCCGACTGTTCCCGATTGCCAATCCGACTTACTCCATCGCATCACCGCGCCTGACTGCAGTACTAATCTGAAAGCACTTGCATCGCCGCGCGATAGCCCATCATGTCACTCCCCTCTGCAGAGGTCGCTGCCGACTTCAGAGATGCGTTGCAGGATCTCAAGTTCAACAGCAGGCCTGAGATCAGCAATCTAACCATCATCGCGAAAGAGAACACAGAGCATGCGCAAGCCATTTCAAGAGAGCTCGAAAACCACATCAGAACTGTAGGTCATCCCCTAGCTCCATGTGACTGTGGCCGCCAGCTGACCCGTTGCAGACGCGCCCCGAGTGGAAGCTCCCAGCACTGTATGTGCTCGACTCGATCGTCAAGAATGTCGGCACCCCTTACACCGTTTACCTGGGGCGCAACTTGTACAATACCTTTGTAAACACCTATACCCTTGTCGATAATCCTACCAGGAAGGCTCTGGAAGGCCTGCTGCGGACTTGGAAGCAGCCCGTTCCGGAGTCCATGGACACCAGGCCCGTGTTCCCTGTAGACATCACCCGCGCCATTGACAACATGCTCCTCAAGTACAAGACGGTGATTGCCCAGCAGCAGCAGAACCAGCCTAGGGCACCGGGTCCATTCCCAGGCCAGGATCCTCGAGCTTCACAGTCGCCCTTCCCTCCCGGTAACGCAGCAAGACAGTCGCCAGCCCAGAATGGAATGCCTTTCCATCCTCCTCCTATACCTGCCCGCCAGTCTCCGGCACCAGCCATGACCTTGCCTTTCGGCATGCCTCCGCAAGCTTTCCGCAATTCCCCGGTCCAGAGCGGCACACCGTTCGCACCCTCAGCCGCACCATCATCTGAGAAGATTCAAGCAGATGTAGAGCGACTGATAGTAGCTGCTAAGCTGGACTTTGCTGCCAACCCGTATGACCCCGAGAAGCAGAAGAAGTTGAAGACTTTCTTGGATCTACAGGCTATCATGAAGGCGCAGCAACTTCCGCCTGACCAGCTTCGAGCAATCGAACAGCAGCTCGCCTCTCTTAGTGGCGCATCGGTTGCCCCGTCAGCTCCACCATCTACAGTCCCAGTGAGCACGCCTGTAGCACCCCCTCCATTCCCCATGCCGACTCCTACACCCCAAATGCCCCCGATTCCGACTCCTACTCAACAATCTTCGACTCCGGCTCCACCGATGGGCCCCGGTGCACCACCCTCGCTGGCAGACATGCTCAGGATTATGGGAGGCACCCCTAGCCAGAATTCTACACCCATTCCGCCTCCTGCATCGGCTCCGCCTGCGCCTGTCCCGACGAACACCCTCTCTCTTTTGGAGACGCTGCGTGCACAAGGGTTATTAGGAGGCGCCTCGACGCCGATGCCAGCTTTCCCAGCTCCGTCCACTAACACAGGGACCACGTGGAATGACGTTGAGTTGACCAAAGACTCGATCAAGAAGTCCCGGCCGGACCTTATCGGCATGCTCTACGAAGCTCGGCCGAACCAGTGCTCCACTTGTGGCCGCCGCTTTCCGGCTGGCGACGAGGGCAAGGTAATGAAGAGAAGGCACTTGGACTGGCACTTCAAGGTCAAGGATCCGAACCTTGTAAAGCAGGCCATCCACCGCAGCTGGTATATTGGCGAGAAGGAGTGGATTGAATATCGCGAGCAGGACGAGGCCAAGCCGCCGCCCGAGACGAACGGAAACGCTGCGGCTGCTGCTGCTAAAGCGAACCAGCCGCGCTGGGTGCGCATCCCCCTGGACCCGGAGCTCGTCAACGCTCCGTGCCCAATCTGCCAAGAGAAGTTCACACCGTCAAGACTGGACGATGAGTTTGTGTGGATGGACACGATCCAGGTCGGACCCAAGTATTTCCACGCAAGCTGCTACGAGGAGGCATATGGTAACGCAAGGAGCACCCCCGTCTCGGTGCTGGGAAAGAGAGGCGCAGACGAGGGTGCCAGCACCCCGTCCAAAAAGATGCAGGTCTAAGAGACATGACATGTACATGACAATAGATTGGATTCGGCGTTCTCGGAGGATGGGACCCAGCGGATTGGTTGAGATTTTTTCACGGGCGACAGAAAGGCGGGTGGATTTGCTTGCATAGCCACGGGGTTTGCAGAGTTTGAGCGGCAGACGCGGCGGGGATTAATCGTCGTTTTCACGGCGTTGACGGGCGGTGCGCTTTGTAGACCACACGTCAAATACATGCAGATGCTGACAAACAAGAAAATGCCGCGGTCGTGACAGTTCTCGCCGGATTTGCGGCAAAGTCTCGGTCCAGCGGACCCGAGCGGCCGATGCGCCGGGGCAGGTGCGCGCGGCAACCTCTCATCAACTCGCCGACGCTCAGTCCGTCCGCTTGCCTGCAGCCCGCCCTGCTTTTTCAGCGACCACCCGGCTCACTCTCCTCTCCCCTCTCCCAACCACCCCTCAACCATTGACAAGGCCATCTCATCGCCTTCGCCCCGCCGTCGCCCGCATCACCCGCAGCTTCTCTCGAAGTACGCTCCTCCAAATCCGTCGCAATGGCTCCGACCGTGGAACAGATCGTCGACGACATCAAGAGCTCCATCCAGAAGCTCGAGCACCGCATGTCGGACCTCGAGGCTCGCGTTGAGGGCAAGGCCACCGGCGCCTCGTCCGCCAGCGCCATGCGCATGATCCTGATGGGCCCTCCCGGTGCCGGTACGTGTACCTCTCAACAGCTGCCGTTGGCGATGTCGGCGTCCGTCGCCGGCGATGGGAAAAGAGGAGTCCCGACGAAAGACAGCGATGCAGCTCCTGAGCTGGACAACCTTTCGCTGACAGTTATCAGGCAAGGGAACCCAAGCGCCCCGCATCAAGGACAAGTACTGCGTCTGCCACCTTGTACGCCACCCCGCTCCTCCCCGGTCCCCTCGCTATTTCCGATGGGTCAATGCTGATTAGGTATTCGATGCGTGACAGGCCACCGGTGACATGCTGCGGGCACAGGTCGCGAAGAAGACTCCGCTGGGCAGGGAAGCCAAGAAGATCATGGACGCCGGCGGTCTCGTTAGCGACGAGATCATGGTCAACATGATCAAGAGCGAGCTGGAGTCCAACACCGAGTGCAAGAACGGGTACGACACTTCTCTCCAGATCAGCTGAGGTAGTGTGAGCTAACGCGACCGATCACCAGCTTCATCCTCGACGGCTTCCCGCGTACCGTCGCCCAGGCGGAGCGGTTAGACGACATGCTCGTCGCCAAGAACCAGAAGCTGATGCACGCGGTCGAGCTCCAGATCCCTGACGAGCTCCTGGTCGCGCGCATCACTGGCCGCCTGGTCCACCCGGCGTCAGGTCGCTCGTACCACAAGATCTTCAACCCGCCCAAGGAGACCATGAAGGACGACGTGACGGGCGAGCCGCTGATCCAGCGCTCTGACGACAATGAGGACGCGCTCAAGAAGCGTCTCGTCACCTACCACAACCAGACGTACCCCGTCGTCTCGTACTACCAGAAAACGGGCATCTGGCGCCCCATCGACGCCTCCCAGGAGCCCGGCCAGGTCTGGCAGAGCTTGCTCAAGGTCTTCCACAACGACAAGAGCTCCAGCTCGCTGCTCGGCAAGCTCGGTCTCAAGAACTAAAGCTGTGCTTTTTTTTAAAAAAAAAATAATAAAAAGTATTTTAACCTCGATGCGCGATTTCCAGCGGAGCCACTGATCGCCCAACCAACCCCACTGGGCAAGGTCCTCGCATCATTTGTTTTTTTTTCGATTTTTTTTAATCATCGACTCGCCTCCTGCTACTGCTATTACTGCTGCTACTGGATTTATAGAACATGGTCCATGGGAGGAGTTTTGGTAGGAAGAACACGGGAGGGATGGGTGGATGGTGGGTGGGGATTTGAGAAGGTCAAATGAGTTGGGATGTGGATAGAAGAAGCAAAGAGAGGCAAGACGGTGCAGGGTTCATGTGTGGGTGTGTTCTGTTTTTCTTCTAAATCGCATTGGATCTTTGCCTTCTTCGTCTCTCTCTCTCTCTCCTATCCCGACAAATTTCATGGAATCCTTCTCGAGGACAGAAAGCGTCAAGTGTGCTATATATGGAGTGTGTTGTTGCTGTAGAAGATCCCAAGTTAATTGTGTAACTGCGCGTGCGCCCTTCATCCACTGTGCTTTGAATCTAAAAAACTGTGTGGAGCATTTTGAACATTGGAGGCAGGCACCTCTGTTTGAATGATCTCTGTGCTGTCTATACTCCTCTCTTCATGCCTTTCTTCATGCAGGATTCCGTACTTGTCGCTTTCTCACGACCACCACTCATCAAAATTACAGATATTTCCACGCCGTCTCGTAAGGTAGAGCCAGTACTCCATCCAAGCAGAACGTCAGCACCGCTCGCCCCATTATAGCAACGCCCCGCTGCTCGAACATTGAAGGCTACTCATTATTTTCCTCCCAGAGCTCGCTGCACCCTTCCACGATGTAGTGGACCTTGACTCCGTCCGATCTACCGAATCCTCCCATTTCTCTGTTTTGACGTGACGGTGGCCGAGATCGACGTCCCTCGAGGCATAGCCATGGGAACTCTCGTAGCTCTTGGGGGAAGGGCTCTCACATGCTGCTATCGAGGCTCAAAAAAACCGTGACACCTTCTGGTGGCGCCTGCTGAGCAAAAGTACCCCGAAGCCTCGACGCTGCGTCCGTGGGTAGTTATGCTTCTGAAGTTGAAGCTTGCCTAGGTCGACATCTCGGATGAAGTGCATCGTCACCGCCCTCCAGTGACAAAGAATGCCGATGCCTTCCTGTGTGGAAGAACTTGATAGACTCGACGTTGTAGGTAGTTGCGCTTTTGATGTTGGAGCTTGGTGTAGTACCGAAAAACAATCAACCATGACGCTTCCTCCCGCCAGGAGTCAGCACCTTCATCCAAACGAAATAAAACTCAGTTGAAGAACCTCCAGGCCAACGACAGCATCGAAGGACTAAGACCATGTATCCGAGTCTGAGATGGTGTTTAGAGGGTCAAGTAACTGAAGCATGTTCCACCACGGCGCTTTCGAAAGCCTGGTCTTCCGCAGACGTGGGTGATTAACAGTTGCCGGTTTTGTAGTGACAGACAGAGCTGCTTAAACCCCTCTATCAGTACGACTAGGTGTTCAGGTAATCTAGTGTGGACCTCTCTGTAAGCGCGTCTAGGTGCTTATGTGATCCAGGAGTGAGGTTCTAATCCGGAGTCTACGGACAACTGCGTACGTAGCACAGGAAGAGGCTTTGGTGGAACTGGATCGGCGGCTTCCTCAATCGGAAGCAGACCGCGCTTTAGCTACCACATCTTGCCTAACATTCCGTTCATCTTGAAGAGTTGGAGAGCGTGCTCTGAATGCGAGGGTTATCACTGCGAAGCTGCCGCCTCACCCGCCGTCGTCGAAGCAGCCGGCACCTCCGTCCCAGCCGCCACGCCCACGTCTTTTTCCCACGGCTTCTTGCGCTTCGGCGCCGTAGCCTCGGTGCCTTGCCCTTCCAGGACCGTAGGCGGAATCTCCTTGATGCCTGGGATGGGCTGTCCGGTCGTGATCAGCTCAACAATGTGGGCGAATGACGTCGGGTACGGCGCTTCTTGCTGGCCTCCTCCCGAGCTTGCCTCAGGAGCGGATGTGGGAGCAGATGTGGGCGCGGGGCCGGATGCGATGCCCGGTGGTGGCGTCTGCGAGGGTGAGGGCGTCGCCGGGAGGTCGACGGCTGAGGCGAGGCCGTTGGGGGCAGTTGTGGGGACTTGGGATGGAGAGGGCACGGAGGCGCGGTAGGCTTTGTAGGCGTCGAAGTCGACCTGGGTGTTGAATTTCCTGGCCGAGGATGTCAGTGCTTGAAGGCGTGAGGGGGGAGGGCTTAATGAAGAAGAGGAATGTACAGCCATTGAGGTGTGGGACTTCCGATAATGGAAGTGGCAGCCTTAACCACAAACCCAAGGGAGGCGCAACTCCAGTGGCGGGGTAGCGTGCGGGGCAGTGGTGAGGATTGAGCGGGTTGCGTACCTGGAGTAATAGAAGCAGCGTGCACGAAGCGCAAGCTCGACGGCCTGCTCTGGGGAAGCAGTGGAGCCTAAGATAGCTCCAAGACCGCTTTGGAACTCAGCATCGGTGTCCCAAGGGTAGCTGTCGACCTGGGCGTAGATGGAGTGGGATGCAGAAGAGGACTCTGGAGCAGCTGCCATGTTGCAATTTGATGGAAGATGCTCGCGCGTGGCGGCCGACTGGGGGATTGGATCGGACAGTGGAGCGAGAGCACGATGCAGCAGTCGGCGTTGACGAGAAGCGGGGAGCTGGAGGGCGAGTGGGAGCATCCATATCCATGGGGCACATCGGCTTGGCGGGCCTTACGTAATTCAGCTCCCCAGCTCCTTCGCGGCTCACCTGTCGGCGACCTTCACCCCAGCGTCACACTCTCCGCTACCCACATCCGCCCCCATCTGACTCTCGCACCCCGACCTTCAGCTCCACCCCGCTCTGCTCTCCTCCACCGACGCCATTGACCCGGCACGCACTGGTCCCGTCGACGCTGCTGCTATCTCGCACCTAGCTCAGCCCCACAATGTCCGAGTACATTGGGTGCGTTGCCCCGGCCCAGCTCGACACGAAGATCAATTGCAGCTGACAGCCCGTCGCAGTGCCCGGATATCTCTGATATCCAAAAGTGACATCAGGTGCGCCTCGTCGCCTGCTCTCTTCGCGCCGCTTGTGCCTGACCCCAGCCTCCAGATACGTTGGAACCCTCCACGAAATCAACTCCGAGAACTCCACCGTTGCCCTTGAGAATGTCACGTCGTTCGGCACCGAGGGTCGTCGCAACGGCGAGGACGAGATCGCTGCGTCGGACAACATCTACGAGTACATCGTGTTTCGCGGCAGCGATGTGAAGGACCTCCGGATAGAGGACAAGGTTGAGCAGCCCAAGCCGGCTCCGCCTCCCATGCCTAACGATCCGGCCATCCTCGGCGTAAGTCTGCCCTCAATGCGGTATTTGGCTTGGCCTCAGTTCGACGCAACATCTTGCATATAAACCACAAACTACCGACAGCGCAAACAGTGTGCACGTCTCGGTTGCCTGCCTTCTACTTCAGCACCCGCTGCCACAACCCCAGTTCCTTGGCGCATTTGTCAAAGCTATCGCTGACTCCGTCATATATAGGCTGCCCGCCCGGCTCAGTCCACTCCGCAGAGCAACCCGCAGGCGCCGCCGCCGAACTTCCCCAACCCGCAGCATTTCAACCCGCCCTACCCGACCTCCGGCCCTGGTCCTTACCCGCCCTTCCAGAACACTCACTTTGGTCCTCCCGGAGGCTACCCTGGAGGTCCTGGAGGTCCTCGCGGCCCAGGCGGTCCAGGTGGTCCTGGCGGCCCTGGAGGATTCCCCGGCTACCCAGGCATGCCCTACGGTGCTCCTCCAGGCTGGTATCCTCCTCCGGGCCAAGGTTTCCCGCCGGGCCCTCCTGGACCATTCTCGCCGCATCCCAACCAGATGCCGATCGGCCCTCCTGGGCAAGGCCCCAAGCCTGGCCCGGCTGGCCCTGGCAAGGAGCAGATCCCCGTCGAGGCAGACGCTGCCCCCAAGTCGGCCGAGGGTCAACCAAAGAGCAAGTCTCCCACGCCTGCGCCTGCCCCTGGCAAGGCGCCAACACCTCCGGTCGAGTCCAAGCCCGATCCCGCTGCCGCTCTTGCGCCCGCTCAGCCCAATCCCAATTCCTCTGCCGCTCCGCCTACTGGTCCGAAGGCCGCCCCTACTGGTCCGAAGAATGGTCGCATCGTCCCGGTTGTCCCCCTCGCCACTCCCGGCCAGAAAGCTGCCGTTCCGGCTGCCGCTCAGACTCCTCAGGGAAGCCAACCTGGTGCCAATCAGCCTCAACAGTACCGTGACGCGACCCAGGCTGCCACTGCTGCCGTGGCCGCGGCGATGGCCAAGCTCAAGCCCCAGGGTGGTGCTCCCCAGGCTCACACTGGTGATGCTGCCATCCAGAACCTCACTCAGAAGGTTGCCGAGATGCGCGCTGATGACAGGGCCCGGAATGGCAAGCAGGCTGCCGCTGGTGGCTATGCACCCCGTGGAGGCCGCGGTCCCCGCCGCGGTTCTGGTCGTGATCAGCACAGGCAGCCGTTTGAAGTTCCTGGTACCGATTTCGATTTTGAGTCTTCCAACGCGAAGTTCAACAAGCAAGACCTCGTTAAGGAGGCCATCGCAACTGGATCCCCTCTCGGAACACCTGGTGAGGAGGCTGCTGAAGCTCTCAACGGCACGACTAATGGCGCCGCCCCCGAGACAAAAGACACGGTTGTCATTCCGAGCATCCCGTACAATAAGAGCAGTTCGTTCTTCGACAACATCTCGTCGGAATTGAAGGATAGGCAGGATGCTCAGGGCAAGCTGGGAGGCCACGAGTTCCGCACCGAGGAGAGGAGGAAGAACTTGGAAACTTTCGGACAGGGCAGCGTTGACAACTATCGCGGCGGCTTCCGTGGTCGTGGACGTGGCAGAGGTTTCCGCGGTGGTCGTGGCTACGGCCGTGGCCGTGGTGGTCGCGGCCGCGGCGGCATGCAGTCCGCTGAGGCTGGTGCTCTCTGAGCAAATTATGTGGACTATTGATAGGCCATCGCTATTGCTTTTTGAAGTCTTCTCCAAAGGGAAAAAGCGAAAAAGCGAAAAATTCGGATTTTCGGGTTTGATTGACATGGAGATCTGAACGAAAGTCTTTTCTCGGCGTTTTGTCTTACGACGGGCATATGACGTGGGTTTTTTGAGTTTTTTCTCTCTTCACGGAGGACGAAAGGAGCATGAGCACAAATCAACGGCGGTGGGGGCGTGGTTAGCGAAACGGATTGATAAAAAATCGGACAACATGTACAACTATTCTTTTCGACGGAAAGGGGGGGCGCGAATGGGGGGAAATTCGGGCAGTCAGGCAGTTGAAGGCGAGAAGTGCGAAAGGCTTTTTTTCTTTCTGCTCCTGCTTCCCTTAAAGTACGAAAGTCTATATGAAAATCTGAATATTGCGTTGCGAGAGGCGAAAAAGTCTGGCGTGGTTTTGTCGTCTGCGTCTTGGGGAAGCGGGTATGTTCTTGCTTGCGCTGCTCTTGATGCTGTTTGTTTGGTTTGTATTCGCAAGGGGGCTGCTTTGAGTTTTCTTTTGGAGAGGGGACGAGAGAGAAAGACAGGTGGTAGTAAACTGCTTCACAAAAAGATAAGAATGAGGGAAGGTCTCTTCCACTTCTTATGGAGTTTATCCATTCATTCCGAACATAACTGCACAAAGTCGTACACCTTATGTATTGTCTTTAGGCCTACTGCTAGCTTCTCAGCGTCGTCACGGCATGAATGACACCCTCTCCGTGCGCCTGTCACTCGCCCGGCTCCGTATTCTTCTCCTGCTTCTCCTCCGCTTTCGCCCAACGCGCTTTGTCAGCTCGTACCTCCTTCTATTCCGCTCTTGTTCGCTTGCTCCCGTATAAGAGTGTGTAGACACCGTTTGCGGCAATAGACAAGGGATGACCACGGCAGCGTTTGAACGGGGCTTGGTAGACGCAGTGGCTGGTTTTCGTGATCCTCTCACTTTGAGTACGCGAATGAGTGGCGGGAGTGAACGGCGCGGTTCGAAGGTAGTGAGGAGGTGTACTAGACGGAGGTTTCTCCACATGAATTTTGAACGCAGATCTTGGAGGAGCAGTCTCCGAGTTGTGGGAGCTCATGCCATGTCTTTCTCCAGGAGGAGCAAGCAGAAAAGCTGGCTGGAGGGGAGGAACCGTTGTTTGTGCGGGTCGACGAGCAGCAGCGCGAGTCTGATTTGGCCCGCCGTATATCGTGCGCGCTCAGTTGTGCGCGCCATTTTATCGCCAGCCATGACGGGCGCTTCTATCAACTTTTGTGACGCGCTCGCCACCGCAGAGCCTGGCGCGAGCTCTTGTCAGTCGGAAATCCGGTAGACCTTGGCTGATGATAGCGCGGCGCAGCCCGAGACAGCGATTATAACTTTCTTTGCTCACCGCGACGGTGACTTTTGCGCTCCAACCAGTATTACTTGGGGCTTCACAGCGGGTGAGGTTGCGGTAAGAGACATTCATAGGTGAGGCGGCAGGACGCGGCAGTCGGTTTCGTGCGGTGTTTTCATGAGCGAGAGGCAGCTAGCGGCGGACGACGGGCAGCGGACGACGAGACTTAACTGTAGAAGGCGCACTTGGATATTGCTCGCGATTAGTGGTACGGCCAACTAGGGGGGAAACGCGCCGCTGGTCGCGGATTCTCGAGCGGATGGACGCGTCTTGGCAGGGGAGGTCGCATTGGCGAGTTGAACATGGCGCTGGTTGAATCCGAAGGATACAGAGCTTGCCAATGAATACTTACGTTGGCATGGGAGGAAGCTGTGGGATCGCTAGCTGGAGCGGTCGCGAACAGAAAGTGGTGAAGTGAAGTGATTACATGATATGGCCGCCGGGAGACCCCCCAGCGCAGCGGCCGCCATGAGCAGCTGCGCCGACGAGCAATTGCGCTGCAGAGCATGCCACTTGCATCCGAACGAATTCTACAGTTTCCCATGTCAGAGCACGGCGCGGACTAGCGGACCGGCTATCGTGACGCCATGCCCGCGACGGTCCTCCAGGCTGATTGCGAAGGCCGCCAGAGACTAAACTGAGTAGAATTGCCCAAGGGCAGCTCTCCACCCTCAAATCAGGCCCGTGCTCTCCGTTCAAGCCTGGGTGAACGAGGCTGTGTCCGTGCGAAAAGAAATGGGGGGTTGGGGTGGGCGTCCGTGCGGCAGATCCAGCGACGATGTTCTCCGTGGTGTTGAACATCTTGCTAGCAACCAGTGTGGGTCGATGCCCCCTGTATAGCGGGGGGGAGCGGGTCGGCGCGCGTCTGACCCGCATATGGATCGATTCGCCGTGGTCTGTTTATAGAGGGGCGCCCCATGCGACGTCCAGCGTCGGCCATTGCTGGCCGCAAATCTGCTTCGCGATGCCTTCAGCGGTGTTCGACCAGCGTGCCACTGCTTGGAGAACAACTTCGAGCTTCACCTTGGGATTTTAAATGGGAGGCTGGATTCGCTTAGCTCTTCACTGTTCACATATCTTCCGTGGTGTTGAGGCTCCAGCTCCTCTTCTTTTCCTCTTCGGCCTTCCGACATCTTTTCAAATTGCTTCGTCCGCTCGCATCCAATTGGACAATTTTCTTTCTTCCAAACCGTACTCTTCACCATGTCGTTCTCCGACTTCTCCGACTACAACATCGGCAACTATGCCAGCAGCCCTGCCGACTTGGGGTTTGAGCCCGCCGAGCTCAAAGCCTTCCTCTCCTCCATCTGCGGTGACGTCGGCACCGAGAACACCGACACCATCTCCCCCATGTCGTCCTCCATGGATGATGACACGCCCAGCAGCAGTAGCAGATCCGTAGAGGACACTCCCAGCAGCAGTAGCAGATCCGTGGAAAACACTCCCAGCAGCAGTGGCAGCAGCAGCAGCAGCAGCAGCAACAACAACAACAACAGCGAAGCGTTCATCGAAGTCAACCTGGATGGTGATGTCGTCCTCCGCGTCCCCGCCAGCACCCTGACCCAGCAGGGACCGATGGCGGTGGTCCAGCAGCTCACCACCGCCTACCCGCCGCCGTCGCCCTGGTCTTTCTCTGCGCCGTCGGACCTCGCCCAGACCGTCTGGAATGACGCCCTTCTCCCTGCCGATGCCACGTCGTCGCATGTCGCCGCCAGCCTCCCGGAGGTCGACCCCCAGCAGTGGGCCGACTTCAATTCCTCTCCTCTCCCGGACCCGTCAGCCTTCGCTCCGTCGCCCGTCCCCGTTCCTGGTCAGTTTGACCTTTCCGTCCCTGGTCAGTTTGACCTCTCCACTCCTGGCCAGTTCGACCTCTCCGTTCCTAGCCAGTTCGACCTCCCCGTTCCTGGCCAGTTCGACCTCCCCAACTACAACCAGTTCGACTTCCCCGGCGCTCCCAACCCGGCCGCCATCCAGCCCCTCGGTCCAGTCTCGCCTCCTGCTCCCCGCCCTCGCCCCCGCCCTCGCCCTCGCGCCGCCAGCGCCAACGCCACCGGCCACCCTCGCCGCAAGACGCCGCCCGGCTTCCCGGGCTACCGGTGGGTGGCGCAGCAGGTGGCGCTGCGGGCCGGCATCGTGCAGCTGGGCGACGTGTACGCGCACATGGCGGCGGCGTGGCCCGACTTCTTCGGCGCGGCGCGCCCGTCCGGCGCGTGGAAGTCCGGCGTCAGGCACGCCGTCGGCAAGCACTTCCGCCGCGTGCCGGCCGGCAGGGCGCCCGCCGGCGGGGTGTGGTACGAGCTCGACCCGGAGAACGTGATGCACGAGGAGGAGATGTGGAGGGCGGTGGGCGACGGTGCCAGGTGAGCGGCGTCCGGTTCGGTCTTCGCTGGTTTGGTTGCTCGGAGGACTCGTGGCTGGTTGAGGAGGAGGACGCATCGCTATGACGGCCTTTTATGGCTACAGCTTTGCTGACGGGATTCCGGGTGATGACGGGGACCACTAGGGAGTTGATTGCTCGTGGGGTTTCGAGGTTTGCTGGGTCGTCGTCCGGCGGTGGGTTCTCTGGCTTGCCGGCTCGTGCTTCGGCGGCGTCGGCTCGTGGTCCGGCTGGTTGAGCGTTTGGGTTTTTCTATTGACTTCGTCGGTCTTTTCTGGTGGTGGGTTTTGGGTCTTGCGTTTTGCGGCGGCAGCCGAGGCGGGTTCTTCTCTCCGGTGCGGTGGTGTTTTGTTTTTCTGCTTCGTCTCTCGTTGTGCGGTTCGGCTGGCGCTCTGGCTGGTAGTTTAGTCTTGGGAACGATACCCCATCTGCTTCATCACAGCGGATAATGCATTTTACGTCCTCCTCCTTATTAATACTTCAACTTACGGTCCTTTCAGCGGCTCTCGGATACTCCATTGGGACCCAGGTTGGGCAAGGACGCCTGAATCCAGATTCGAATGCTTCAGCGTCTTCGTATCGTCCAGGAAGGTCTGCTCCCGGATGTTCTTGTGAGATCAATTGCTTTTACCAGTGACTTGTTTTGTGCAGTCGCGAGCGGTGGAAAGTTGATGGTGGTAGAGCGCAGTTGAGCGTGTTGGATATTTGTGGTTTACTCTGGCGGTGAAAGCGTATATTGGCAAGAGGAACAATTGGATATCAACAAATTCACCCTCCTTGTGGCAAGGCGCGTGTGAAAGACACAAATTGATCGTCATTGACGACTATGAAGCCCGAGCTTCCAGACCTTTCACTTGACATTCAAGATGGCTCGCCACGGCGAAGACTTGACAGTATTGGGCCGATTAAAAAAACAAAAGAACGGAAGGAGTGTCAGGAAGGTCAGGCCATAGAGGAAGTCGATTGAAACATGTCAAGTGAGTAGACCTTCACAGAAATGAATGTAGCAGAGCTCTTGGGAGAGACTGGTGGAGGGAAATGGTGGACTGATCCAATTGCGCGGGTGGAGGTATGCTTGGAGCCAACACTCTAGACTAGCTGCCTCACAATCGCGCGCAGGAAGCAAAGCGAGCGAGGTCACAGTGAAGTGCGAGGAGCGAAGGCGAGAGTGAGAGGGTTGAGGCCTGGGGCTTGGGGCATGGGCCACGTTGGTCGGGGCGGCGTCGGGCCGGGCGCCAAGCCGCGGGCAGCTGGACGACGACCATTCCGCATTCGGCGCCAACAAACATTCACTCCTCGGCGACCATCACGTCGACGCGCGAACAAGCCACCCCACGCGTCGCCGCGACCCGGAACGTGCCAACTCCCACCCACCCCCCGAGCACCACCGCCGCAGCCTCTCTCGCGCGCACCGCTCCGCCTGCTCGCCCCGCGCCACCATGGCGCCCGCCGCTTCGAAGACGCGCGACAACCAGTTCTTCAATGTTGGAGTTCAAGGAAGGTGCGCGTCCCGACCCCGCGAGCCCCCATGACCGCCCACGCTGACGCCCCCCAGGAAAACGGGCATTACGCTCAAGGACACCGGGGTCCGCGATGAGTACGGCATGGAGCCCATCGACGGCATCTTCTCGTCGCCAGAGAAGTCGCCGCCGAAGCGCGCCAATGCCCGCCAGCAGGACAAGACCCTTACCTCCTCCGACATGGACGTCCAGCAGAGTATGTGCCAGCAGACAATCAGGCGCGCCCAGCAGCTCCGCGACAGCCTCGTCGACGAGCTCCTCGCCAGCGATGAAGATACTAAGACAGCACCACCAAACACAGGTTCCATGCCCGACCCCGCCGACGCCCTAAGCGCTCGCAGATCCATTCGTCCCAACCGGTCGTCCATATTTCCTCCTCCTATGGGCCGCTCTCCCATCAAGACCGCGCTTGGCTCCTCCCCGCGCCGCCAATCTTCCATGGGCCCGCCTTCGGCCATGCGGAGATCCTCGAGAACCCCCGACCGAGCCATGACCCAGCCCGCAGTTGCGCGGCGCCTAGACTTTAATGCGATAGATGAGGACAATGTGAAGGTGAACGGGAGCGGGAGTAGGAATCGGGGGAAGCCACGGCCGGACGTCTTTGCGCTGCCAGTTTCGCCGGCGCGCGGCAAGAAGCGCATCCACGAGAGCGTCGTGGACGAGGAGACAATGCTGGAAGAAAGTGAGCTCCAGGTCAATGGGGTTGGAGCCGACAGTCCTCTGCCCGCGGGTGGCGATGAATCCTTGCAGATGCTCGAGGAAGACGACGACGCAACGGTGGCGGATGAGGAGGAGGAGGAGGAGGAGGTGCAGTATTCAACAGAGATTGCGGAGCCGGAGCCAGAATCGGAGCAAGAGCCGACACCGCCGCCGCCGCCGCCGTCGCCTCCCAAGGCTCGCGGCAAGGCAAGACGGAGTTCGGGACGCCCCGAAACGACTGCGCCTGTGCCCGCTCCAGGGAGAGCTCAGGGTAGACCGAAGGCTGGGAAGGGATTGATTTCCGCAAAGTCATCCAACGCGGCGGTGCCAGCGAGATCACGGGTAAGCGCAAAGGCATTACCGAAAACAAATGGACACCTCACGGACGAGGATGAGATGGACGTCGATCAGTCGATTGAGGTATCAATTGAAGAAGAGCCTTCAGTCGAAGAGGTCATTGAGGAAGAGCTTGAGGAGGAACCTGAAGAGACGCTGGAGCCCGAACCAGAACCCGAACCAGAACCCGAGCCCAAACCTAAGCCCGCAACGAAAAAGCGAGGGCGTCCCAAAGCAGGCAAGCTCGAAGTGCATAAGGACGAGCCGCAGGAACCGGTGGAACTTCCAGAACGCCCCGCAAAGAAAGCCAAAAAAGCGCCAGCGCCGAAGAAGCCTCCGCCCTCGCAACGTGATCCAAATGCCAGAATCACATCGAAGAATGCCAACCCCAAGGGCAAGGAGAAGGCCAAGCAAAAAGAAGACATGCCTCCTCCTCCGAAGAGAGACTCCTTCATCACCTCGGAAAGTCAGTCACAATCTCGTGCAGCAAGTCAGCCGAGAAGCCTCCAGGTCCTTCGCCAAGGCACGCCCTTTGAGGATGCCGGGGCGAGAACAACCCGGTCAGGCAGAATCTCGGCCAAGCCAGTCGAGTTCTGGCGCAATGAGAGGATCGAGTATGCCCACGACGGAACAAAGAAAGAAATCGTCCGCGCGGAAGACGTCGACAAGCCGAAGCGTCCGGGCCGTCATACCACATCACGAAAGCGTACTAATAAGAAGTCTGTGAGTGTGATCGAGGAAGAAGAAGAAGAAGAGCTGGAACCAGAGGACTGGGAGGTCAATGAAGGTGTTCTCCATGGTTTTGTCAACGGCTGGGACGAGAAGAATCACGCCATCATCGACGAGGGCGCGAGGCCAGAAGGTACGTTCCAGGGATTCCTGAGGTCACAGAGCAGGGCGTCTCAACGGCTGTCAGCCGCATCTATTTGCAATATCGTTCCTAACACAGCATGCAGAGCTCGCCTATTCTGCGGCCAGACTCCAGACCAAGGAAGTGGCAGGCGCGACATTCCGCTACGCGAAGATTGTCGGACTTCCGTACTTTGGCGCCGGCATGGTTGATATCCCGCCAAATGGATGCAAGCGGTTGAAGAACTCGCGCAGGATGTTCATGGCATTTTGTCTGATGTTCGGCAAAGTCGCCGTCACAGTGGGCGACTCCGAGTTCAGCATCAGCAAGGGTGGGGTGTGGATGGTTCCGAGAGGTGAGTAATTCTTTCGTTCCGCGTGGTCACATTGTTTCTTTCGTCTTTTTCCTGCGGCCCCACGGGTTCCTCTTTTCTCGCTCCTTTGCTCCGCTCTGCGTCGCGGGACCGGGCAGGCTGGCGGCGAATGCAAATCTTGAGTCGGTGTGCAAGACCACGTATGTGTGACCGGCGGTCACTTTATGCTCATACCTGGTCGGCGGGCCTGGCGCCGGATAGGCGCGCTGTTGCATCCGAGGGCGTGTTTCGTTCCACGACAGTGGGTGCAGATGCCAGAGTCGCAACGCGTCGCTGCAACTGCCGACCCATCTGGTCTTGGCTTGGTTGCACAGCAGCGTCAGCGGATGGTGGGCCCAGCACCCAGCGCGGCATGATGCTGGTTATTGTGGCGCCGACCCCAGGCAGGCATTTGCGCTTGTACCACGTCCGGATCTTCGCTTCGCTCCGCAGCAGCGAGGAGGCACAGCAGCCCGCTCTCCCGCCCCAGCCCAGCCCGGCCAGGCAAGACCCTGGTTTCCGCAGCCGGGGAGCGCTGCTGTTCCTTATTTCAACTCCCGGTCACACACAGCGTCTGCGCATCGCCCATTGCGCTGTCTCTTCTCGACTGCGGCTTTTCGCCCGGCGCGGCGCTGGACCCCGGCCTGCCTTCCCATCACCTTTCCGTGTTACCACAGCGCATGCAAACTGCACGATCCCCCTATCGGCAGAGAGCCGAACGGACCGCTGCAATGCAGCGAATCTGTCATTCGTGAGACTGGTTTGGGGTTAGTGGCTGGGGGGAGGCCGGGCTGACAGGCGTCGTTGCTGCTGTCCACCTCCACCCCTGGACACATCATCGAAGCGGCGCCTGGCGTCTGCAGGCGCGTCAAGCAGCCCACACAGGACGCACTGTAGCCGACCACCTGTTCGTCGCACCGGCTCCCCCCTGTTACCCCTGCCTGCCAGCAACAGCCCACATCCGTCATCGGTGTCAGCATGCTACCGCAGCCGTGTCTCTTTCTATATCCGGTCATCTGCAGGATGCCGGACGCCTGGATACACGACCGTTGATGACCTGCACCCGCTCGCTGTCACTTCATCCCTGACCGCTTCATCTACTGGACGGAGGCCCGTCGATCTGGTTCACCGGCCAGATCGCCTCGACCTTCTTTGCTAGCCTTGCGACGCGCTTTGACACGTCTTCTGCCGTGTTTTTTCTGTTACCGTCTTTTTGCGAGACCTTGCACAAACACGTTCATGTTTTTTTTGTTTTTGCTTTTTCTTTTTTTTTTCGCGTTCCAAAGCGGATGCACAGGGCTAACGTACGTCCGTTCGATCGACAGGCAACTTCTACAGCATCATGAACAACACCGACGTCCCGGCTCGCGCCTTCTTCGCCCAGGGCTGCGAGGTCGAGGCTGGGACGACGCAGCTCGAAGAGCAGGCGCAATGATTGGGAGCATCCTTTTGGGCTTAATTGAAGGTTTTGTTGTCTTTCTTCCGCTTGGTGTTGATGGGATTCCTTTCTGAATGAAGGGCCGAATCAGTGGGGTTTTTGGGAATTGAGCATGATTGGAGTTTTGGGGTTGAGGGGTGTGTCTTTTGGGAGGGGGCGACGCTCTCTGTTGGGATTTGATGCGGTGGGTGGGTCAGAATTATTTTTGATTGGGAGCAGAGAACGGCTGTCGTGGTGGTTTCTCCTGTCCGTTTTTTTCATGGTTTTGGGAAGCGAACGGCTCTTGCTGTGTCAAGGACATGACTACTTGTTTTAGTAGGAGTGTTGTCACCTACCCACCAGCTTATACAGATGGGGAAAGGAATGAATGAACATGGAAAGTGCGGAGTGTGCTGGCCACAGTGATGTGCATGGCATTCCTGTTCTAGGTAAAGTGGAAGAGGATCGTCTAACAACTTGAAGCTAAGACTAACCTACGGTAAGTATTTGCATGTGTGTATGTGCGTGCAAAGGTTATGTCCAACCAACTCCCAGAAAAGAAGAAGAAATAGAAGAAAACTCCCGACTGAGCAGGCCATCCCACCTTTCTATGCTTTCCAGATGATAATGTGACGATGATGATGATGATGATGATGATGATGCCGTTTGGCCCCAAGAAAAGAATTTCTAGTCGAGAAAAAAATCCCCGCTCCCGAGCTGTGCTTAATGCGTTGCTGTTGCGACAGTAAAAAGCCAACAAAAATGATTATCCGCTGATGCTGTGTAGCTCGTTGCCCGGCCCAGACAGACCACCCGCGTGCTGAATGCTCCCAAATGCTTCCGCCCCAGCCGATCGGTGCTGAATCGAGGCGGGTGGGTTTGTTTGCTATGCTTTGCAGTTTAGAAGGAAGAAGCAATGCAGAACCAGTGCCGGCAAGCTATGCAGAACGAACAGGCAACGAACCGCCCTGGAAAAGAGACAAAAGAGGAGGAAAGAGACCAAAGGCCAAAAACCGAGAGATTCTTAAGGACAAGGGAGAAAGGAAGAACAAACAGGAGTTTCATTACAAGGAGGTTCAGGTTTTGGAGAAGAGAGGTGTAGTGTGCGTTTGCGTGTTGAGACAACCACCCAAAGCTTTCCGATGCAAAAATGTGTTGTTGCTTGATATTTCGTGCCCATCCCAATCCCATCGATTTTCTTGTTACCTTGATTCATGATGATTCCTTGCTCTTGTTTGATCACCCTCCCCGATGTCATCTCCGTCCGTACCATTACCTTTTCCTCCTCTCTTGTATCCAATCTCCGTGTTTGCTGATGCCTAGCTGACCGCCCGCTCGCTGTGCAGTGAAGAAAAACCCAAGCGGCAAGAAACCAAAAAGAGAAACGTCATATCTCGTAACCTCATTTCATGTCATCATGAAGTCATGCAACCCGCAGCCGCGGAAGTAGTACGAAAGAAAAAAAGAGGGAAGAGGTGCGCAAAGGACAGTATTAAACCCACGTCGGCGACAGGAAGGGCTTAGCTCTTTCAATCATCACTCCCGCCCGACTCCCTCTTCACAATGTCCATGTCCGCCACGAACCCGGCCGTCGCCCTCCTCTTGTTCCTCTCCCCGCCGCCGCTCCCGGTGCTGCTGTTCGGACTGCCCACCTCCACCTCGACCCTCCTCCCGCCCGCCGTCGCCGCGAACGGGCTCGCCAGCCCTCCTCCTCCCCCCGCCCCCGTGTGCACGACCGTCGGCACCGTCCGCGGCGTCGTCGCCGACGCGGTGGCGCCCTCGCCGCTCTGGCTCTCGGCGCGCGACCCGCTGCCGCTACCGCTGCCGCTTCCCCCACCGTGCGCGCCATGCACGAGGCTGAGCGGGGTGACGGGGCGCTGGCCGGCGGCCAGGACGCTGCCGCCGCCGATGCTGGCCGCGCCGGACGACAGCGGCGTTGGGGTTTGTCGGGGCGTGCCGAGCGGCGTGGTCGTGCGGTGGTAGAGGCCCGGCAGGGGCTGGTGGAGATGGAGACCTCCGCTGCTGCCTGGATGTGGGGTTGGGAGAGGCAAAGGCGAGGGGTGGCCGCTGCCGCTGCCGGCGGAGCGGACTGAGCTTGGAGGGGGCGGGATGGAGGGGACTGGGAGGGGTGGCGGGGGCCAGTGGTCGGAGTCGCGTTCGCGGGAGGGTTCGCGGGAGAGGGAGGGATGGTGGTGATGGATGGGGTATGGTTGGTGTTGGAGATAGGGCGATTGTTGGTGGGAGGACGGCGGCGGATGGTGGTGGTGGGCGCGCTGATGCGGCGACGTGTGGTATTGCGGTGACGTCGGGTCGTCGCCTGAGACGGGCGAGTGGATGGGCTCGTCGTCTAGCGACGTGCCGCCCGGTGGTGTTGGGTTGGTTGACGTGCCCCGGTACTGCACGTTGGCGCGGCGGAGCATCTCTTCTTCGCCCAGTTGCCAGTGCATGCGCTCGCAGGAGCGCCAGGGCCTGCACATCTCGTCCGCGATGCGCTTCCACATGTCTTCCATGAATCTGGTGTAGGGAAAGAGAGGGTTAGTGAGATGCTCTTTATGTGTAACGCAGGGAGGGTGGCGCAAGGGGAAGTGTTAGAGGAGCTCAAGAACACCGGAAAAACTGCTTGAACATCGTGGGCTTGAGCGAGACGACCTGGCAAGGGTCAGATCTGATCGAGTGCGGCTTGTAGTGTTGAAAATATTATCCGAGTGGACTTGGTGCCTCGGGCAGGATCAGGTCCTAGAATCCCCTTTCCTGTCCAGCCAGATGCTTGAGACCTGTCATACAGGCCGCCCAGTCCATCCAGATGATACGTCAAGTCGATACAAGCTCGTCGATGATCTCTGCGGGTCGCTTGCCAGTTGCATCTCGCCTCTAGGTGCCACGACGTTAGCGCCAACGCAAAGGGAAAACTCCAAAGCATACCGATGATACAGCCGCGCAAGCATGTCCTTCTCGTCCTCTCCCCATTCCTTCTTCTCCGTGTAATTCTGATACCGCAGCCGGCACGCCGTGGCGCTGCGTCCCGGGTTCTGCTGCGAAATGTCGACCCACTTCATGCCGCTACTGCGCAGCTTGATTAGCAGCTTCTCCTCCTCCTCGGTCCACTTGCCCTTCAGCTTCTTCTCCTTCTTAGGTGCACTGCCACCGCCTGCCGCAGGATCGCCGTTGCCCGTGCCTAGCGCTCGCGATGCTGTGCGCTTGTTGGACGATGCCGGGCTGGATGCAGCTACGGGATGCAGAGGAGCGTGGTGAGATGCGGACAAGGATTGAAGATAGGGTCCGGCAGTGCTGCTGTGGGCAATAGCTGATGCTGGAGCGACGCCTCTTGAGTAGATGGGCTGGAAGCTCTGGTGGATGTAGGCTGGCGGTGATTGCTGCTGCTGGAGGTCTTCGGCGTGGGCGCTGTACTGGCGAAACGTGGGAAGATTCTGAACAGGGGTCCATTGCGGTGCAGCAGCTCCCGGCGGCGACGGAGATGGAACTGTTGTCGTCGAGCGAGGGGTGGCGTACGAAGCTGATGGAAGATGAGCTCCTGCGGCGGGCGCAGCGCCGGCGAGGTGCTGCGACCCCAGGGCGTGTCCTGCTCCGGCCGAGCCCTGGGAAGACGTGCTCTTCCTTCCTCGTGGAGACTCGGAGCCGCGAGCACGATGGTCTCGCGACTCGAGCAGCGAGGCGATATCCAGGGTGAAGGGTGTTCACTTCGGCTGGCCTCCGAGTGAAGGCCAGGCCATCCGCGATGAAAGACTCCTGCGCCAAAGTCCCCGTGGTGAGCGGCTGGAAAGCGGGTCTGACGCAGGCGGCAGGGTCAACGCAGAGACGGGACGGCCTTGGACGAAGCTGGGACGGTTTTATGCCTAAGCTTCGGATGTTGCACAGGTTCTGGCAGGCCAGCAAGCTTAAGCGATGCTGATTTCTCCGGCCACAGGAGGACGGCGGAGGGCAAGTCAGGGCGCGGTTGGCTGTTAAGGCGCCTGGGGCCGGGGCGTGGGGCGGGTTGGGGTGTGACTGCGCGGGTGATGATGTATAGGACCGAGAGGGCGCTTGGCGGGGAGGCTGATGTGAAAGTGATGGTGACGAGATTCGAAATGTTCCGAGAAACGCTTGGGGCAGAGCCAACTACGTCTTTGTATTGCAGTTCTGCACTCTTACTCGCTGCCCGTCATGTGCTATTTGGGAAAGCGGCCACTGCCACCAGGGGCCTTGGCCCCGGGCAGCAGGGGTGGTTTGCGAGGCCAGTGCGTGGGCGTCAAGTGCCGTGCTCGCAAATACGGCTAGAAAAAGAAGCATAAGCTGCGCCCAAACGGCGGGAGGGCAAATAAGAAGGGCGACAGTGGTGAGGGAAACATGATGCGACCAGGCGAGCGGAAAATTTGATCCTTCCCTAGCATGGCGCTGGGCAACGATGTTCATGCATGATGGGCGCGGCGGCGCCACAGAGCGCACACTGCCAGGATCGCCCGCCGGGCCCGAGTGCTGGCCACGATCCGACGCGACGTCGCGCGGGCAGCGGGCAGCGGGCAGCGGGCAGCGGGCTGCTGGCAGCGGCGGACGGCGGATGGCCGCTGGCTGTTGGCCGCTGGCTGCTGGCGGCATGTCGGCGCTGCCGCGGATGACGTGTCGGGAGAGCCACGGCGGCGACAGAGCAGCTCCGGCGCGCATGGAACGGGCTGCTTCGCGGAGGCTGGGGCGCATTGAGGGCGCCGGGGCAGGATGACGATCGGTCTGGTGGTTGAGGCGGCCAGTCAGGATGGTGCTGCAGGCGGTGAACTGCTCCAGGGATGCTTGAGGAAGGACGTAGGGCTTTCTCGGATGCAAGCGTGATGACCTGGCGAACGTAGATCTGCGCACCCTCTTGCATGGGCCCCAGCCGCGCCCGGGCGCCGTGCTGCTGCCGGTGCTGGAGCTGCTGCTGGTGCTGCTGCCGCCGCCGCTGCGAAATCAAATGGCGGCGGCCGGTGAGCGGTGAGGCCAGCAGGCGGCCGGCTGGTGTCGCTCGGTGCCACTGCCCGGCGGCGGCGGCGGGCTCCACGTGAGGCGGACCATCCACATCCAGGAACACGTTGCTGGCCGGGCGTGGCGTGACGCATCTCCAGCCATGTGCGCAGGCGTAGAACCGGTTTCGTCGTCGCTATTCCTGAGCATGGCGCAATGGGAAAGGCCAGTCCCGCCGGCGTGGGTTGACGCCCAATGTTCAGGCTCCCTGGCTAGGCGCGGGAGGCCCGCTAGGCTGCCACAGACAGCGAGCGCGCCGGCAGTTGCAGTTCCCCAGGCCCAGCCAGCAGCGACGTCGCGCACGCACCGCCCGCGCGCGATGCCCACGGGATCCACGCGATGCGCAGCGCAAGTCATCCGACACGCCGGCCAGCGCGCGCCGGGGGCGGCGGCGAGCGGTTCGGCGTGGGATGCAATGGCGGTGAGGCCCCAGTGCGTGGTTGGCGTGCGGGCGAGGCTGGTGCGTCCGCGTGCTGCGCGCTGCGAGGTCGTCGAGCCGGCCTCATGCCGCCTGCGCCGCCAGAGCGATAGGGCCGAACCGCCTCACCCCCAAGCGATCAAGCACATCGATCTGAGCCCGCGCACGCTGCCCGCCCCGAGCTCAGCTGCCCGCCTGCCCGCCTGCCCCCGCTGCGACTCGCCGCCGCGCGCGGCTGCCCGGACGCCCGCGCCGCATTGGCTACCGCGCTGCCGGTGCGCTAGCTGCCGATGCGCGCCCCTCCATGCCCCCAGCTCACCACCAAACCCCCCGCTAGCATCGCCACTGCGCCCATATTAACCGCCCGGCCGTTCGCAACGGCCTATTCCACCAGCGCCGCGCTTTCCGACGCCGAACGGCCTCCACCAGCTGCCCCAAGCCCACCGCCGTCGCCGCCACACACTGCTCGCTGCGTCTCGGCCCACCGCCCGGGAGTCGACCTCCAGCCACCATGTCCCTCCAGCCCGCCGCCGACGTGCCGCTGCTGGTCGCGTCGCCCAACTCGCAGAGCGAGCGCCGCGTCACGCCGTCGTGGTCGCTCGCCCACCTGAAGACCCGCCTCGAGCCCGTCACCGGCATCCCGGCCGCCTGCCAGAAGCTCACGCTGCGGATCGGCTCGCAGGCCCCCGTGGCCCTCGAGGCGGCGAATGAAGACCAGACCGCGCTGTCCTCCTTTCCGTTGCAGCCTTACGCCGAGATCTACGTAAGTCCGCCTGTTTCTTTGCACCGCCTGCGCCTCCTCCCGCGCCCTCGGGGCCGCCGTCACGGCTCCCGCGTCTCGCGTTGGCCCAGCGCTCGTATCGACTTATTGGGGCTCTCGCGAGTCTAAACTTGCCCACACCGCCCGCCGTGGCGCGAGCTCCTCTGCTTTTGTCGACTTCCCTATTGCATCCCGTGCATCTTGTGTAGCAGCGGAACACGGGACGCCCTCCGCTGGGCCATGATCGACGAGCACAGCGGTCGATCTGAAGATCCGTGTCTCAACGACGACACCTCCAGGCGCTGCAGGTACCGCCCGGGTTCATGCAGCTGAAGCCTCAGGTATTCGAGCGCACACGCGCTATTGCTTTTCTTCTTTGGGTGTTCTCCGCCCGCGGATCCCCCTGACTGTTGTCCCCTCATCCGTCACCCAATCTGCACCATTGTGCTTTTTCGGGCTCCGGCTGTTTGGGATTCTGAGGCAGCTGAGCCGGCAACGGGCAACACCCTGGGAGCCGAGCCGCCGCCCCCACAGCCGGTTTCTCTGTTGCGTGCTCATCTGGATCTCGTCCCATCGCTCCCTGTTCCTTGCTCCAGCAGGCAGGCGTTGCGCGCCAGCCGATCGGCGCTGGCATGCGCCGTGGTCATTCTCTCTGAACACTGATCATATGCACTTCAAAAACTCCAATGGCCGAGCGAGGCATGCGCATTCATGCAGACGACCCAGAGGGACGGATACTTTTCTGTCCACATGAATCGCCTGCCGGCTGGGGGCCTCGCAGCTCCGAGGTGACCTATACCGTTAACTGCATCTGCTCCCCCGGCCTGCGACGTTATCGGCTCTCCATTGCCAGACGTCCAGCCTGCGGTAAAAATACTGCGAGCACTGCCGGGGCCAATCACCACGACTGAGCGCCAGCGCATCACTTCTCTGTTGGGCGCTGCCACCCCCAGAATACCCATTTACTGTCTGCAGCATTTGTAATCCCGGCTCTACTAACGCTCTTGGCGCCATTACAGGTTGACGATACGCGCCCCGCCGCCGCGCGTACCGACTTCACCGATGTTTCCTCGGTTGAGAAGTACGTGATGCCGCCCGAGGAGTATGAGACGCGGAAGGACAGCGTGCTGGCGTGGAAGAAGGCACAGAAGCTTGGCCGCTTCGACCCTAACGCGCCGAGCATCGAGGAGCAGAAAGTCAAAGCGCTGGAGCGCGAAGTCGAGGAAAGAGGTACGCCTATCATAATACCAGCTAATCTATCCGCCCTACTCTTTTTACTTTTCGTCCTTTGCTTTTTCCCATTGCTGTTCGCCGCTCTTTTGTTGCGTTGGCATGGTGGAGAAAGAGCAGCGTGATGGAGTCCGACAACTGCTCCGCTCGCAATCCGGCCCCCATGTCTACACCGGCTTCCGTTCCCTCTTTCCAATTCCGTTCCCTCTCATGACTCCGTTTCCCTGCAATCCACCTGTTGGTGTCAGCATTCGTAATCATCAGTGCCGCACGCCTACAGCCAGCCCCAGCTGGACCCGAGCGAAAAAGAACAAGCGCCACAAACACTATTTTTTCTCTCACGATTCCTGACTCCACGCATCCTTTGAACCCCAGCCGACTAACACCAACACCTTGCAAACAACAGGCATCGCTGTAGGTGCACGCTGCCAGCTCCTCCCCGCCGGTACCGACGGCCGCCGAGGCACAGTTGCGTTCGTGGGGCCCGTGCCGGAGCTACCCCCGCCGGCGGGACCGTGGGTGGGCGTGACGTTGGACGAGCCCACTGGCAAGAACGACGGCTCCGCCAAGGGTGTGCGCTATTTCCAGTGCAAGGCCAACTGCGGCGCGTTCGTGCGACCCGAGAAAGTCGAAGTTGGTGACTTCCCGGAGATTGACGAGTTCGCGGAGGAGATGGAGGAGATCTGAAGGAAGCGTGGATATGAGCACATGACGATGACGGTGCGGTTCGGGGAAGGGAACACGGAGGGTGCAGGAGGGTTTGATGTGCATGGGGAGCCCGTGGGCAGGGGAAGAAAAAGGCACATAGTTGATGTTGCGACTTGATCGCTGGCAAGGCGTCCAAGACTAGAGATGAAGTGCGTCTGTACAAGGCCTGTATGACGTGTGTAAGACCAAACTCTACTCCAAAGTAAATTCATCGCACGCATATTGCAAGTACACGTATAGTGTCATCTGCAAGTATAAGTTTGACGGCTCACGTCATCGTCATCGCATTCCCTTCAGTCCTCTCTCCCTCTCTTCTCCCCATCGTTCTCCTTCTACATCCCACGCCACTCCTTCCCTAGCCTCTCCACGCGAGACCTCCCACGCCAAGCGCACGTGTTGCCTCACCCACCTTCTACATCCGTCCGTCCACTCTAGTGCGCGTGCGTCATCAGGAACGATCTTCCCATCTCGGCGCAGCAATATTTCCAGCAGCGGTAGCCAACCTGTCTCGGTCCGCACCCCACGGCTATTACCGGGATGACAGGGTGTTCGGCGCCACCTCCATCTCTGGAGATAAGACGTTCGCCCGCGCCGCCGCCCGGCTGTTTGCTGTCCAGCTGAGCACGCGCGTGGCGTATTTAGCAAAAGATTTTTATTGCTTTCCCTCTCCCGATGGAGGGTGTTCTTGCCGAGCGAGCTAGTAGAACGTGGGTTCTGGTCGGTGCTGCGGCCGGCTCCAGCCTCCAGCTGCGTTGTCATCTTTTTCCTTTTGCTGCCTGTTTTTCTACCCGCGTTGCTCTGCTGCGGTCCGGTGGCTTGGCGGCCGTTCGTTTCTATACTACTGCGACGCTTTGGCCGTGCTGGCTCGGAAAGTGGTTTCGTGACTTATTTTTTTCCTGCTTACTGCGGGGGGAGCGTTGACAAATACTACGTATTCGTGTCGTAGCGTTCATCCGAGCTTCACGTAGCCGTTTGATTTGTCTTCTAGGTCCAGAATCTAGAATCTCTCTAGGCTGTCGGGCTTGTCAAAATGCAGAGTCAAGACCACTAGTGCTATGCCATAGCGCGATGGGTATTGAAGTGAATTCGTCCACATACTTCTCTTCCACCGCCGCCGTCCAGATCACCGCCAGCTATGACGATCTACACAACTAGTACATCATGAGATTCTTCAGATATCTGAAGAGCGTCGTGCTTGAATGGGTCTTAAATCCTAACGAGACTATTACCGAAGATTATTGGGAGAAGTTGTCAAAAACGACACATAAATCAGAGCTTGAACCATCCCAGCGTAGAACGTGATACTAGACTTACACCACAGATCATTTTTCCGCTCGTAGTATAATTCTTGCACCTGTGACTCCATTTCACCTCTATCTCTTATGTTCCTATTGACAAAGGGCTTTCATTTCCTCCGCTTTCCCCCATCACTCTAATCTATAAGACTAAGCGCTCTCGAATTATCTCGTGCCACTATTTATCTTTGTCAATCAATATTTCCTAGCAGACCCCCTCAACCAAGCAGCATCATTATACCAATATGACTTCAATTCTTAGACTGGAAAAGGATTTGGTTGAAGTAAAACGACCCCGAGTTTCCCTTCCTCACCAAAATCTTCCTCACTATTGAGAAGCCTGTTACCACTTCTCCCTGCTTTAGCCCAGTGGTTCGACGCAGTCACCCTTCCATGGAGCGTTGCTTTGACCTTGCATCGCCTGCATAAATCCAAACATCCAAGTAAAAAAAAATCGAAATCTTCTGTGACTAAATCGGCACGAAGAAGAACAAAACAGGACAGAATCCCGCAAAATAATCCTACGTCCTGGAAACTCTCAACCGCGGGGCCCTGCCCTCACTATGGTCCCGCTTAAAGCTCCGTACAGGCGAGGAGGTGCCCTCCATGCAACGGACCTCTCCTCCCGCCTACCTCGATTCTCCCTTGCAAGCCCAAATCCCCGAGCTTTATATAGAGAGGGAGCAGTCCGGGTGGTAAGACTAGATGCCTCCTTCACCTTCACAGCACGGCCTCTCCGACGGGGAACTCGGAGGTTCATCCACGCAGACCATTTCAACTTCTCCTGAGACGACCAGGACCAGAAGAAATCTTGTTTGTCTAAGCCAGAAAGAAAGTCTACGAGTTCGTCTAAAGCGCCCACCGAGGGCCAGTCATTCATGGGTATCATTTAGCGATCCACCTTTCCGGCTTCTTCGACCCTGTCCCACCCTTCCGATCAACACACATCAAACCCCCCTCCTAATTTTCGGCGTGGGCGTCCACCTCACCTTCTCCCTCTCCGCCCTCCCCAACGGCGTCGCCGCACCGCCGCCCCCGCCAAACGCGCCGAAGTTGCCGCCCTCCGCCCTCCTCGGCGTCCCGACCCTCTGCAGCAGCCTCTGCGCCGCGGGCGTCAGGCTCCCGCCCTTCCACTTCCCGGCCGGCGTCAGGTTGCCGCGGGTGACGACCGGGCTGCTCGCGAACTTCGGCACCGGCGTCTTCGCCGCAGCGCCCTCTCCCTTCAACGCCGCGAGCCTGTTCGGGACGCCGGCGCCGCTGGTCTCCCCGCTTCTCTTCGACCTCGCCGTCTTGTCCACGAGCCGGTGGTGCAGCTCCTCGCGCCTGCTGGCCTTGCTGATCGAGAACGGGTTCGGCGACGCGTCCGCCGTGACGCCCAGCCGCTGCAGCAGCGAGCCGTCCGGCACCGCCGCCTCGTCCGGCTCGTCCTCGTCGACGAACGCGTAGCCGTTGACGCGGGGCGTCTCGCTGCCCGAGTACGCGGCCTCGCTGGCCGACGGGCGAGGACGGCCGGCGATGGCGTCGTTGACCGCCGACAGCGACGGGGACGGCGGGACGGCGCCATCGCCGTCCGCGGCGGCAGAGACAGGAAGCCTCGTGTTGCCGTACGCAATCGCCCTCGGCGGCGCCGCGCTCTCCTTCTGCGCCCTCTCCGCCACCGTCTCGCGCTCGCCCTCGATCCCTTCCGGCGTGAACATGAGCGCGTTCCGCGGCGCGCTGTGGGCGTAATCCGGCATCGCCTTGCGCGCGTCGCCGTCCCTCTCCCTCTCCGGGTCGCGGCGCACAAGCGCGCGGTCCTTGTTGCCCCCTCCTCCTCCGCCGTCCGCGGCCGCCTCGAGCAGCTTCCGCTCGCGCTCGCGCCACGCCAGCTGCCGCGCCGACGCGATCTTGTTGCCCTGCCACATCCACGCGTACTTTGCCGCGCGCGCCCCGTTCTGCCGGTCCAGCAGCTCGTTGAAGCTCTCGTTGTCCTCGGACGTGTACCGCGCCTGGAACGCGTTCAGGCTCATCCCGCGCATGCGCTCGCGCTCTGCCGCCTCCGCCTCTTCGATCCCCCTTCTCCCGTCCTCTTCCTCCGCGACCGCTGGTGTGCGGCCCGCGGCCGGCGTCTCTCCGCCCCAGCCCCGCGGCGTCTCGGCGGCGGCCCGCAGCGGTGTTGCGGAGGTGGCAGGCGTCGCGCTCACGCCGCGGCGGCCCCGGGGCCCGGGCGTCATGGCGGTGGTGAGGCGGCGGGCGGCGTCGGCGATCCAGGCGGCGTCGCGCGAGTCGACGGCGTCCAGGTACTCCTGCTGGGCGCGGGCCTCGAGCAGGCCCGGGAAGAAGTCGCGGGCGATGATGTGGTCGAGGGCGTCGGTGTAGGCGTCCTCGTCGAGGACCTTGGCGGGCCGCTTGATGCGCTTGGGCGGCGGTGCGGGTGGTGCCATCAGCGCTGTGTCGGTGGTGGAGCGGGTGCGCTTGGCGAGCGCGGTAGAGGTGGAGGGCGGTGGTGAGGACGCCATGGTCGTGGGCGCAGACGCGGGAGCGTCGAGGTACGTGGGTGTATATGTGTGTGTGTGTGGGTGTGGGCGCGCGGCGCAGAGAGAAAGGGTTGGTCGAGGTGTCTAGTGCGGGCGGCGTCATTGCTGCCTTCGCCGTCTCTCAGCCCTACGCAAGAGCCGCACCGCCATCTGCAACCCGCCCGCCTCTCTACTCGCACGCCTCCAGCCCATTCCTCCTCGCCGCCGCAGCTCCGCCGCCTTCCAACCCGATCCCGACCTCCAATCGCGCGGTGCCGCCTCGACCAGCTCTTCCCACCGCACCCCGGGCTCGCGGCAACCTCACCTCCGCCCGCCGAAACATTTTCCGCCCAGCTCGCCGCACCACCTCCGAGCTCCCGCCAACCCACCACCGCGACCGCAACCCCACGCTCGCCGCAAACCGCCAGGCACCCGCCATCCCCACCGCACCGCACCGCACCGCAGCCATGCCGCCCGCCCTCCCCCTCTCCTCCCAGCCCGGGCCCACCACCCTAACCACCTCCTTCGCCTCCACCACCGCATCCACGACCTCCTCGACCTTGCCCCAGACGCTCGCCACGCACACGCACCGCGCCTCCCCCTGGACCTACATCCACCTCCGCCTGCACACCTCCCCGGCGAGCGCCTCGCCACCCGCCCTCGACGCGCTGACGGCGCGGCAGCACCTGACGGCGGCGCTGCGGCGGCACCTGGGGGCGCACGGCGCGGCGGCGGCGGTCGACGTGCTGGCGGTGCGGGGCGCGGACGCGTGGGTGCGGGTGCCGGGGGAGGACGGGGCGGGGGTGGTTGCGGCGGCGGGGGCGTGGGTGGGGGGCGAGGCGGACGGGCAGGAACGGACGACGGGGTGGGTGGTGAGGGGCTGGGGGCCGTGGTTGGGGCCGCTGGTGCTGGGGGAGGGGGAGAGGGGAGGGGAAGGGCAGGGCGTGTTTGCGTGGGCGTGAGTGCCGTGCCGTTCTCGTGCGGGACTGGGGCGATGCTTATCGGCTGGAGAGAGCCAGGCGACTTCGAGGGAAGGAATAAGCTGTCGAATTAGCAACGAGGCTAGCGTGCACGGGAGACTCAAGATGAAAGCCATGGAGATGGCAATTGGAGAGGCAGTTGCATTGAGCACATGAACATGAAGAACGCCGGAAGCCGGAGGACGGAGATCAGGAAAGAATTGGATTCGGTAGTATTCAAGAGAAGTCTAGCCGCACGTAGACAAGCGGTGACTGTACTGCAAAGAGATACCCTAAAATCTCCTGTTGTGCATCTTTTTCAGTCAAGAATGCGAGGCAAGAGCCAGAAAGCCTGCCTCAGAAAAAGCCTCAAAAGGAGCTAGCAACTCTCTTTCCCCATCGCCTATCTACTAGCAGAAAAAACAACACATCGCCATCTTTGTTCTTGACTCCCGGTCTTTGAGCCGAAAAGCGCCTCGCTTTTTTTGCCTGCTTTCTTGAGAATAGAATCCGCAGTTGCTGCTGCGCCGTGAAGATGCTCGTTCAGAACTGCGCAGAGACAGAGATAAAAGCATCCTTTCGCAACACCTCCCGAAGATTCCATGCTTTTTAGCCCCATGTCCTCAGTTTTCCGTCCCTAGCAATTGGCTCATCAAGAACCATACGAAGGGGATCTTGGTATCTACTCGATGAATCCCGAGTACCACGTGCGTTTGCTGAATGATGAAGAGAAAATGATCAAAGCACACTGCTTAGTAGAAAGACTCGACCATGGTCTCCTTGTTCGTGGTGTTGATGTTGCCGGGACCCATGCCCTCGCCGAGGCGGAAGACGGACTCGATGACCGAGAGTTCTGTTGCCGTGGTGTCGAGACCTAGTGCGTACAAAATCAGCAAATTGCTTGCTTGAATGCCTCATGGAAATGATATACGTACCAGTGACAGCCATCCAGTCATTCACGACCATACCTGCGCCCACGACGGGTGAACCTCTGTTGACACTACCGGCGACAAGCGGCACCTGCAGCAGGCTGGACAGCTCGTCCTGGTCCTGGATCGACGTCTTGGGATGGACGATGCCACCCTGGTTGCTGAGCGACATGTAGGAGCCGACTAGCACGTTATCGGCGATTGTCTGGCGGAAGACCTCGACACCCAGCACATCTGCGATTCTGTTTGGAGAGAGACCCGTCAGCTCATGGGTCCCGCATCTCCAAAAAAGATCCCTCATCCTCGTTTGTCCAAGCCGCAGTCCTCTTGTGCTTGGTTGCGGAGGGTTCGAGACCAGCCGCGCAGACTCTCGTCCACCAGAAGTCCCCAACCCAACACACCAGCCCCAAAGCCCCCCACCTCAGAAACCCGACCAGCGCAGCCAGGAAGAAGAAACAACGCAGCACTCACATCTCCTCCGTCTCCCTCTCGATATCCGGATGCACCAACGCCACATGATCATTGCAGCAAATCACGTTCCCGAGCGCGCTCAACCGCTCCTCGATCCTCTGGATCTTGACCTCGTCCGGGATGCTATTCCGCAGGTGCTGCAGCTCCTGGTCCGTCGTCGACGTGGGCACGAGCAGGCCCTTGCGGTTGCCGGCGGTGAGGCGGCCGACGATGCGCGTGCCGGCGATGGTGGCGTGGCAGATGGGGATCACGTCCTGCAGCTCGGCCTCGAACACCGAGTAGAAGTTCTCCGACGCGCCGACCGCCACGAGCGCGTAGCTGTTGGTGAGCGTCGAGAAGACGCCGACTCTGGCGCACCGGGAAAGCGCTGGTCAGCAAAACGGTGGGTTCTTGGGTGTTGTTGGAGAGAAAGAAGGTGGAAAAGGAAAGGAATAGAGCATTGCTAGCCAGACAGCCAGCCTTGCGGGGTTCAAAACGCGAATGAGAGTGGGAGAATGGGAGGTGGGAGCTGGTGTGAGCGAAAAAGCGCGCTGCAACGTCGTCGCCGGTCTCGCTCGCTGGATTCCTCTCTCACTCGCTACCTGCCCGCCTGTCTGTCTGCCTGCGCGCGCATGCCTTGGTGGTGGGGCAGGGAAAAAAAGAGAGCGGCATCCTTACTCGTTGGAGTTCTCGAATTGCGCGCGGACCGCCATGATTTCCGGATATTCCTGTTGTTCCTGGTTCTGTGGTGTCTGGCTCGAAGGGTGTTGGTGGGCGTGGAGGTTGCAAAAGGTCGGGGAAGGGTTGTCGCAAGAGGGAAGTTTCTGGTGAGGTCAGGGTAGACTCTGGGCTGGGCGCGGGCACATGAAGAAGGTTTTATGACGAATTGGTTGCAGCGCAGACTCGCTCGCCGCGCTTTTTCCGGTGCGGCGGGTGGCGGGGCAGAGCTGCTGCATCCATCACGTCCTCCGCTGCTTCGGATGCACCAGTCACGCTGACCGCGCAAATTAAGTGCGAGTGACTCACTGACCGCTTGTGTTCCTGCGGTGCTGGATCTACACGGGCTTTGTGCATCCTGCGCCGGTGACCCAGTATGAACCATTCTGTACAGGCGGTGCACGACAGCTTCAGCTGCTCAATTTTCCACGCGCTGTGCCATCATGACTCACTGCACCGCCACGTCCTTGCCTCAATCAGGAAATGCACCACCGAAAGACACAGAGGCACCATGCTAGTACGAACGCTTTTGCGCATTCCGTGGTAATGCGTTTGCCTGAGGCAGTGACAAACAATTAAGGAAAACAAACGTATTGAATGACTGCTCGCAGAAAATGTTCCCTCGAGTCCCTCCTATGCCAACCAATCTCGTGTAGAAATCAGTGAATCGCTTTGATAAACGCCGGTTGAATGCACATGTCCGCTGCATCATTCCGCCAAGACTGGAGAATGAGAAAGAAAAAAAAGAAAAAAGACAAAGGATGAGTATCGAATGCTGTCCGCTCCACCGAGCTCCTTGCATCTCCCCGTCCCAATCCGTTCGAAAAGGTACCCTCCAAGCCATTTTTATTAACATGCTCCCACCATTCAATGTCGCTTCGGTCCTGTGTATGGCCTGAACTCTGTTCCCGGCGCCGTGTTCTTCCATCTTCTCCTTCCGCCATGGCCACCGCGACCTCCTCTCCCGTCATGCCCCCCACCTCCACCGTTGCCTCCATATTGGTTTTGCTGCTGGCTGAACGCTGGCGGGTGATGAGCTGGCGGGCTGCCAGGGTATGGACTACCTACCTGGCCGCTAGGTGGACCACCACTGCTGCGCCTGTCGATGGTTGCTGGCAGGATCGGCTGCCCGCCGTATTGCGTGCCGTAGTGTTGTTGCGGAGGGCCCGGCGGAGGCGGCGGCCCGTGCTGTTGGTGTGGCGGAGGCGGCGGGCCATTTGGCGGCGGTGGACCATAGCCACCCTGAGGTGGAGGATAGCCCTGCGACGGCGGCGCATATATGGACTGATATGGCGGAGGGCCTGGTGGACATGTGAAGGGCGGTGAGACGAATGGCACTGCGCTAAGTTGGGGGTTGGGCGGAGGGTAGCTCTGGTAGTACGGACCTGGTAATACTGGAGGTGGGGGCACCAGAGCGCCTGGTGGCGGATAGACAGCAGAAGGGTGAGTCCGGCTGTCGAACGGCGGAGCATAGCTCGGGTACGACTGCGGCGGCGAAGCCGCAGACTGTTGCGATAGACGAGCCTGCGACTCCGCCGTCCACCCCTGGTGCTTAAGAAAAGCATTCTGTGGAGGATTCGAGTCCGGTCGGAACGGGGGAGTCGGCCCATGCTGAGGGGGCACAGCCGCTCTCCACCTGTTCTGCCGCTGCTCAAGACCCTTATCACGACTGTTAGACCGATTAGGGGGCTTCGGTGCTTCCACAGGTGACCTCGCCGGAGGCTGCACGCTCGCCGGCTGAGAAATCACGCTGGCCGCACCAGATGATCGTCGAGAACTCGCAGCATCATTAGACACCGAAGCTCTCGAGGCGGGAGGCGCCATTTCGGGTCGCTCCGACAACCGATCATTGCTGCTGGTAGCAGTCGCGGGCGGAGTAGTCCTGGAAGGGCTCTCCGTCCTGCGCGGGGGGTTGAGAATCTGTCGTATCCTCGCCAGTGGCGTCTTGTCAGCGTTCTGTGGACTGGTAGGCCTTGACTTGTTGCCAATTGTGATGGTATCCCAAAAGGTCTTTCGCGTAGGTGGCGCATCCTGCCTTGACGGCTCCGTCGGCGCAGTAGTGGGTCGCTGCTGCGCCGAGCTAAAACGATCGACTCTCCTCTCCGGGTCCGAGAGCGCGGATATGTACGACTCTTGAGCGCGTTCGCTACGCTCGACAGGCTGCAAAAGCTGAGCAGCCAGTCCGGGTTCAGTAGATTCAGAAGGCTGACCAGACTGAGTGGGTAGACGAGCCTGAGACAGTTCGGATAGTGGAGCCGATGGAGTTGAGGATGGCTGCGGTAATGGCTGCAGAATGGCAGGGAGCAATGCTGCAGGACTGGATGACACGAAAGAATGGATCTGCGGGGGCGGATCGTCACCCTTGTTCAAGAGATCAGTGATCCTATTCGATGACACGCTTGGCTGTCTGGGCGGCTGGGGCCCGGCCACCACCTCTCTGTCGGCACCGTTCATCATTGGATTTTCGAAAACAGGCGGCAAGGGTTCGTCGGGAGTATGTGCAGCAGGGGTCGGTTCCATAGTTGTTTTTCGCGGGCTGGGGTCGCGAGTCTCCGTTCCAATCGACATTGAAGCTGACAGCGCTGACCCGGGCTCCGTGGGCTCGAAAGAATCGTCGAATCCGATAGGAGCAGGCGTGGAAGTTCTAGATCTAGCAGGCGCACGTATAGGTGTAGATCTCGCCGATTGCCCGCGCCCTCTGCGACCACGGGTGGACCTAGGCGTCGAAGTTGCCCTCGGAGGAACGCTACCCATTCTCGGGGTGCTATTTTCGGCCACAGGCGTACTGCGAGGCGTGATACGCTCCTCATACTTCCGCTCTTCAACTCTCGTAGGGAGTGGTACCGGAGCTGGAGGGGGCGGCGGCGGCGGTGGTGGTGGGTTCTCAATTGCAGATACGAGCAATTGGAGACCCGTGGCATCTTCATTGGGGAGCGTCTTGACGACTGGAGGTGCAGTCCCGTTCTCAACCGCCTCAGCCGCTTTGGCCAGTGCATTTGCGTTATACACGGCCATTGCGTATTCTCGGCGATCTGCGTCGTATGTCGCGAAGTTCTCTCTAGAATTGACTGCGGTCTTGTCGAATTCTTCTGAATTCTTGTCCAAGTACTCACCCCTTTCTTTCTTGGAGGTTTCTCGAAGCAGGTGATCCTTCCAGAGCTTATCGGTCTCGAGGAAGAACCTGCTGCGTGAGTCTGACTTCGGGTCGAGAAACCCTTGCGGTTTCCATTTGTACTGCATTCCACGTCGACGGGGTACGAGGCCATCCTCATCGTCGGTAGCATAACCATCCTGTGTTTGCTTCTCGGCCTCGCGCAAGATCGTCAATAATTGATACTGGCAGCGTATGAGATAGTCTTCCCGGACATTGGAGAAGACGCTCTGTTTGTGGTTAAACACTGCCTCGACAAGATCATGACTAGCACTTACCTCGTACGCCGTGTTGACAATCTCCAACTCGGCAGTCTTTCTCCGTTCTACGTGCTCCTTTGAGATAGCCAGCTTCCGGTCCAAGTAGGCGATGCGCTCGGCAAGCCTAGCGTCCAAGGCAGCCTTGACAACCTCATACTGATCGCTTTGTTCATGGGCCTTGGGATCTTCTTCGACATCATTGATGGCGCGGTCCGCCAGTTCAGCGAGCACTGGTTTCAAAACCTTGACAACAGCACGGTAAGCCGTCTTCAGCTGCAGCTGCCGACGAAGATCTGCCTCGACGCTTGGATCGGCATTCGGCGCTCTTCTCCGGCCAGGCAGACGCTTTGGCTGCTTGGTAGGGCGTTCGCTGCCCTGCTGGTCGTCCGAGAGATGGTCTCTGTCCGGCAAGCCGGCAGATGGTGGGGTCGAGGTGGCGTCTGTCTGAAAACTTGCGTGGGTAGACAGTGTAAGTCCTCCTCGACCACCTCTGCCTCGGCCTCGGCCCCGGCCCCTCCAGCCACCACGTGCGCGCTTGCGCGGCGGCTCTGGATGCGGGTGGTTAGTAGGCGGCGGAGGCGGATCGGCATCATCTGGAGAGGAATTGCCGTTGATCCCGTTCGTGTGAGGCTGTTGTTGTGAAAGGTCGTCGGTGGCAGAAGAACGTTTCCTCTTATTGCCGTTTTTGGAAGTGTCCAGGGATTCCTGGTCATGGTCCTGTGACGAGGTGTCTGAGTCGGGAGCGCCGGGGACATCGACGTCCATGGTATCACGGTCTGCATCGCGGCGTTGCTGGCGCTCGTCCTCAGCTTCGGCCGACTCGGAGCTCTGGGTGCTGCTAGGAGCATGCTGGTCGCGGTCAATTTCGGCATCGTCGGCTTGGTTGTGGCTGTCATTCAGGGAGCTGCGACGGCTGCCACTCGCTTCCGAAGTGCCAGTCGAGTCAGTGCCGACGGCAGACACGGCTTTGCCAGCAGCGCGTGTCGTCATGTGCAATGCTTCAGTTGGGTGACGCCTGGTTGGCTTGGAGGGCGTCAGGCTAGCGCCTCGCGTACTGGGCCTGCGTAACCGCGTTTCCGGCGATGTGGCTGGCCGAGATGAGAGCCGTCAACGAAAAGCTGGCGAGGAACGAGGGCGATATCAGGGTAGCTACGAACCTTGCTTGGACAGCTCGGGGCTTCGGGACGCCGATTTGGCGCCGCCTCGCCTGCGCTTCATAGTGAGGTGGTGCCTGGAGTTGCGGGTCAGGTCTGGTACGCGGCTCGCTCGTGACCATGTGGAGCGATCGGGGGCTTGAAAAACTTACGGGAAAATCAAGCAAAGCGGTCAGTAGGAGCAGACTGAGCAAGCGCGGCCAATGAGATGATGCTGCGACCATCCGCCAGTCGGACGAGGTGACAGGAGTGGATGTGCGGTAGCCCTTGCCCAGCCGCCACAACAGCAAAGGAAGACTATTGCGGAGCGTGCGCGGCGACTGTGAGCGTCAGAAAAAAGAGCAGAATGCTTCGACGGCGCATCCCACGGGACTGTGATGGCGCGCGCACGGAGCGAGAGCAATTCGCTGCGGGCAGGTTAGTGGACACATCGGGGCCTGTGAGGCCGCGGATGCTCTCTGGGCGGGCGGGCTATCGCGGCGCGCAGGTGAAAGTCTGGCGGCTCGGAACTTACAAGAAGACGCGGCAAAAAGACCAAAGAGAGGGCGGCTTGGGGCGCGGTAAGGCGCGGGCTGGGGGTGGGCCTTGGGAGCGTGGTGTTGAAGGGTTCGAGTGAGATGCAGATGCAAAATGGTGCTCGTCTCACGAAGGGGACTTCCGGCCGCGGCAACAACAAAGACTTGGTTGGGCGGGCGTGGCGCACTGCTCGACACACTCGCCGGGCCAGTCTGGACGGTGCAGGTGATGCGACGATGCGCTCGATGGGCGCTCGAGAGCCGCGCGTGTTGTTTCTTCTCTATTCAGAATCCAAATGAACAACCTGACAAGCAGCGAAGCACCAGGCCCCGAGAGGCTAGCCCCTTTTGCGCTAGCCAATTCCCAAAACGTCAGGGAGAGCACGCGAAACTCGGATTTTAACACCAGCCGCCAGCCCAGCAACGCGCTCGAGTTCGCGCGGGCGAGGACATGCGCTGCATTGGGCGCGCGCGGCATTGCTGCAGTGCCCGCCGCCGCCTCGACAGCCGCCGCGCGAGCGTGACGGGCCGCCGGCGGCTCTCGCGCGCGGTGCACTTCAGGCAAGAACGCCCGGCCTGTTCCTAAGGGGATAACCATTGCACGGCACCCTGTCGCCACCGCAGTCTTCAGCCACCGCCCGCCGCGCCGCTGCTCGCCCGCCCGCGCTGGTCGACTGCCCGTCACGCCGCCTCGACTGCACCCTGACCGTCCATCGCCAGCAATGGCGCTGCTGCGACTTGCGCCGGGCAGCACCACGCGTCTTGCGGCGCTAACGGCCCCCAATCCTCGACCACGCCCGCCAATATTATCAAATCCCGGTCAAAGCATTCCTCCAGCTGCCCTACCCGGCCAACGTCGGCGGCCTGCATTCAAGCCCTCAGCTCTCGCGTTATGGACATGGCGGGCGAGCGACACTTGCCAAGCACAAGCAAGCCAACGCCCGGGAGAATCAGGCGATTTGCCGAAGCCGATTAAGAGCAGATCTGCTCAGAGATTGAGCCCTCCCGCCGTGATCCCCCGGACCATCCGCGCGCCTGGAAGCGTGCGCTGAGCGTGCGGCGCAGCAAAGCATGCCTAGCAGGCTGGCTCGCCCGCAATCATCTGTGCATTCTTCGCCTGTCTCTTCCCTCGGCCTCCTCCGTGCTGCCTCCTCACCTTTCATCACCTCCATACACATCCGAACTTGAAGTGCCGCCACAATTTTGACCGGGCTCGCCTGCCACACGTCATTATACTCGCGTGCCTCAATTTCGCCTCCCCTCCCCCCTTCACTGCCTGCCAGCCTTCATGCGCGCGCGGCCGCGCCCGCCCTTTTCCCCCATCGGAAGCTCGGATCTCGCTCCGCCCCGGAACAAACTTCATCCTTGATTTTTTTTAGACTCGCAATAACGCAACCAGACGCAAGCCAAGCCGCAGAAGCTGCAGCTCACGAAGCAAGGATGTCCGTCCTAAACAGGATAGATGGTGAGAGGCAAGAAAATTCAAAAATCAATAATAATCTGCGAGATGCCCAACAAAGGGCGAGGAGGAGAAGAGAGCCGTTGAGTATATCAACGACCACCTCGATCGGTGTGCAATCAATATACTCGTCCCGCGCAGTTGCCACTTCGCCCCCCTCCACCTGCCCATGTAAAATTTGTCAGGACGACGGACGGGGGCAGGGACATCATTCAAGCAGTGTCCAGCGGTTCGGTCGGCTGCAGCAGCCCTCGACCCCAACCAACCGACCAGCCAGCCCTGCACATACATCAAATCTGCCAGGAAGAAACCCCCCAATCAACCTGCTACCACCCGCCTGCCCTGCCATGCCCTGCCCTGTCCGCTCTCGGGCCGATCCAGGCCCGCAGGCCGCCCATGCACGCTCGTCCACTTTTCAAGCTTATGATGGGGAGATAGCCAGGTGTTCAGGACCCTTGAATGGAGAAGTTGGTGAACCGTTCGTTTGTTCCAGAATGTTTCAATTGCGTTGCCCTCACGTACTGTGATATGTTTTACGTTAACGTGAGATAATTTGAGCTGCTGCTGCGGCTGATGATGTGATCGTAGTAATGACTGGCGGCTGCTTCTCTAAACGATGCTCTAAAATTGCCGCTCCCGTCATCACGACACCCTTTGTTTGTGCGACACTTCGCACGCGCGCGCCAAGTAAAACGTGAACACCCACCCAAAAAACCAAAAGACACTGTGCCAGCCCAATTCAGACATTACGGTCGTGCAGTCCGGCTGAATGCTTTCGCTTGAAGTGACGAGAAGAATAAGACGAAACAAAAGACAAAACACCGTTTCCGTGCCTCCTGTCCTCCGCTCCCACCAAGATACACCCAAACATATCCACCCTTCTCCAAGGCAAAAGCGCCAACCGGGGCTGCATCCCGACAAAGCGGGTTGCCACGCACCACACAAAGGGTATCAGTTGCACGCCATGAAGCCAGTCAAAAGCGCGCGGCAAGAAGCGAAGACATAAGAAAGTATTTTCGTGAAACCCCAGCGGACCAGATCCGCCAACATGCCAACCTACGGTGCTTGGCAGGCGTGAGGCAACAGCGCGGCTACTGGTCCCCTTCCTTGTGAAGACTGACCTTCCGGAGACTGCCGGTGCTCACCCTCGGGCTGTCGCAGAGGATGAAGTCGGGAACGGGTGGTGTGATCTCGCGAGCGGGAGGGCTGGGGCTCCTGAGGCTGCGCATAGAGGCGTTGCTTCTGATCGACTGGCCGTCGTAGTAAGGGCCCTGTCCGCGCGTGCGGCTGTTCGCACGTGAGCGGGTGGTCGGAGGGCGCTGGATGACTTGTCCGCTGTACGGAGAAGCCACCACCACAGTGCCGGGTGTTGCGGCTGGTGGGGGGTGAGGGCTGTCTGAGCGGAAGAGAGGGTGGACGTTGGCGTCGTCAATGTTGGTAGGAGTGCTGGGGCGGGAGGTGTGGGGGCTGTTGGTCATGAACGCCGGAGTTGGTGCTGGAAGATCCTCGAGATCCTCTAGATCCACTGCCGGGCTTGATGGGAAAGGTCCGTCCAGAGCACGTGCAGGCGAGACAGGCCGGCTGCCAGGAATAGGGTCCAGTCGAGTGCCTCGACCAGGCCCGAACACCTTGAGCATGTCTTGTGCCGATGTTGCCTGCATCGCAATGTCCCGTGTTTGTTGGTCGACGCTCGATGTATCCCACGTTTCGAACCCGTCAGAGTGGGTCATCGAGTTCGTGCGGGTCGTGTTTCCAGAGTAGAAGCTTCCGGACTCACGGATAGAGGACGCTTTGGAAAGAAGTCTGGTGCGAGAAGTGATAGGACGCACGACCTGCTGAAGAGAGGACCGCCAGGAGTTGCGAGAAGACTGGACCGTCTCGGTCGAAAAGGTCGGCGATGCGAGGTCTTTGTCAATCGGCTTGTCGTCCTTGAGGTCCAGGGTCATCGGCGGCGACTGCTCGCGCATTTCCTGGCCCGATTCGCTCGATGTGTTGGTGTTGCTGGTGTCTGAGGCAAGCGGCAGCCATCGCACCGCAGCGGTGACGAAGATGGCTTGGGTCAGTGTGGATAGAGCCCATACTGCAAACTTGGCAGCCATAAGATCAGCCGACGCCCCAGAGTCCTTTGCCTTGACAGCATCAATGTGAGACTGTGTTAGGCCATAGGTGACCAAAGTCAAAAGGCTCGCAAGAAACAAAGGAGAAGAGTACAGGGACAGTAAGAGAACTCGACTCCTTCTTGAGCTGTACCACCGCTCATCCCGTCTCCACACGACTTGGATTAGGAATAAGACTAAAGCTGCAAGGGCAGCAACATTGAGAAGAACAGATATTATCGCCACAGCGCGAAAGGACAGAGAGGTAAGGAAAAGAGAGGCGGCAGTCACCATTGTTAACACAGCGGTGATTATAGTGAGGATGATGGCAGCCAGTGCCAGGGAGGTGAGGGTGAGGCGCCGAGGCGACTCGTTCCTCGAAGCCATTGATTTCCTCAGAGAGCGAGTGTCGAGCGTCGAGAGAGACATGTCGGGACGGGAGGCGGCGGACCCTGGTGCTTTGAGGTTTGCTGCCTAGATGATTCCCGGTTTTTGGTGTCGGAAACGCGTCGCAGCTTGGGCGGGCCGTTGGGCGTAGATTAAGAGAGCGAAGGGCGTTTGAGATCGGCAGAGTAGATGGTGGCGGAAGGTTGAGCGTCGTCCTGTCAGGCCATGAACCGAGACATTAGGTTATTGCCACGGAAAGAAGCCTGGGAGACGCCGAGCCTTGAATTGCGGTAGTGCGGCAATAAGCAAGTGATGGGACCACGGGTTGGGTTCGTGAGCAGGGAAGGGGATGCTGTGACCGGGCGGTGAGGGGAGCTCCAAGGTTATGGTTTCGAGTATAGATCGGATAGTATTCCCCGGACTATAGCCCAAGCAGTCGCAGACAGGAGCGTCTGTGCACGTATAACCAGAGTTGCAGTCCGATTCAGCGAGCGTGTAGAGCGAGTGACTGAAGAATGAAGCGGCGTGATCGGCGTAGGGGGACGGCGGAGTTGAAGACGCGGCGGAGCAGCTCGCAGAGGCGTCCCAGTCGTATTTCTGGTCCAGTCGGGAGGATTGGAGCCGGGGCTAGTTTCAAGAATTCGTGATGCAGTCCGTGGCTGTGAGCTCAGCCTCTGGATTTGCTGGATCTCGCTGATCGACGCGCGCGGTGAGGGGACCCGGAGGCTTGGGATCTGGAGCTGCAGACGGTGGCAGAGCTGGAGAGAGAACGACGACAAATGAATGGGGATATTGGCAACGGCGGGCAACGGCCTGTGGGGACCTCAGGGCATAAATAGAACCTGGCGCGGTAGGGCTCGAGTAGTGGGATCTCGTAGGGACAGGCCTGCAAAACGCGTCAAAGCGGGCCAGGGTGCGCATCTTGCGCATCCTTGATGCGCGACATGCATTCGAGCCGGTGGCTTGCGGATTGGCGCTGGATGGGGCTACGGCGGCGCGGAGAAGCTGGCCAACACCACCAGCTCAGTCGCGGCGCGCGCGAGGCGTTGGCTGGCGGGAAATTGCTGAGCAGAGCGACGGCAATGCGAGCGCGCCGGCGCGAGACATCGTGGTGAGCCCGCGTGCTCCTGACGGCGACGCTGCGACCCTACGCAGATACGGCTCGGGAGGTCCAATTTTCTGTGGCCGTTAAGTTACGTGCATCCAATGGCGCACAAGCTGACGGCGGGCTCGAAACGATGGGCTACGGGGCGTGGACGCGGCCAGAACGAGGGTGGCCCCGGCCGCGGGCCCGTTAGCACTCAACGCTGGCGGATCCATCGTCATTTCGGTGCGCCAAACCAGACGTCAAACAGGCCGCGCTGTTTACAAGCACGAGGCACACGTCAACAAACACAGTGCACCAGCTAGGCGTGGGCGAGCCTCGAGGAAATGAGTCCGCGCGCGGGGCCGGTGCTGTGCCCGCCAGCGCGCAGCGGGTGCGAGCTGAGGCTGCGCGCCGCTGCACCACAGTCGGGTTCTTCCCAGTCCGTCGCGTAGGACAGGCCGCAGTCGACAGCGCGCCGGTGGCACGAATACATGCGCGTGGCCGCCAATGGGAGCATGGCCGGCGAGGGTGTCGGGAGAGCGCGCGCGCGGTCGTGAGATGAGCCCAGGGCGAGGCGTGCAAGTGCAGTCCTGGGGGATGAGGGATGCGGCCTGACGAGGCGGCCTGAAGGCTGCTCTGTGCGCGCATCCGCCCCGGCTCTGATGAAGGAGGCTTGCGGGCAGCGTGGCATCGCGGAGATGGGCGGCATCGGGAGAGTTTACCTTAACGTCGCCGGGTCCATCGTGCGCGCCCGCCGGCGAGGGTCGAGTTCCGTCGGCTCTCGCTTAGTCGGCCGGCGTCGCTCGGCGTGGCCCTGTGCTTGGGCCAGACGATTGAGCATTCGTGCAGACGGTGACGCCCTTTGGCTGCTCCTTGCCGCACCTGTGTGTCCAAGCAGATCCTCCAGCTCCCAGGCGCGTGTGCTGCTGCTCGTCCACGGCCTCGTGCGCGGCGACCTCACCGTGGTGGAGCGGTCGTGGCTCTGGAGAGCCCAGCGAAACGTGAGGCAAACCGCCAGCGACAGCGCGGACGGAAGGAATTGGTGAGCGGTGCTTCCGGCACGTTTGCAGCGAGCAGCTGGGCCCAGTACTCGCCCGCCCTGGCAAGGCAGCGCAGTCGCGGATGCGGCTCTCACGCGAGGGCGATGGCGAGGCGGCAGCATGGCGGGCTGGCGGGCGGTGTTTGCACCGGCTGCAAACGCGCCAAGATCCGGGCATGATGCCTGCTGTCGCCTGTCGCCGCCTCTCGCGGTGGTCCGTACTGTAATCGTGCCTACCTCATTGCCTCACCCTACTCAACCCATCAACGCCTGCGGACCCCGTCGAAACTTCTGCATCGCTCTTTCGCCTGCAGGACCCCGTCATTGTCCGACGCTCTCAAAACCCGGCCTCTGCGTCTTCTCCCCCGCCACCATCCCACCCGCAGTTGCCAACCCCGCCAGCCATCGTCACCACCATGAAGCTCACCTTCAAGGTCCGCCACGCCCATCCAGCCTTGGCTTCCTCCGATACTGACTGCCGCACGCAGGACCTCAAGCAACAAAAGTTCGTCATCGAGGCAGAGCCCTCCGAGACGGTGCGCCGCCCTACCTTCCCCGCCGCGCTGCCCAACAACCTCACGACCGCATGCTGATCCCGACCGCTGTTAGATTGCCGATGTCAAGGCCAAGATTTCCGCCGAGAAGGGCTGGGAGGCGGACAAGCAGAAGCTGATCTACTCCGGTATGTTTCGCCTGTGCAACCTGCCCCGCAGCCTATGGTGACTAACGTTGGGCGCAGGCAAGATCCTCCAGGACGACAAGACCGTAGAATCCTACAACATCGAGGAGAAGGGCTTCATTGTGTGCATGATCCAGAAGGTGTGTTTTCCGGGCGAGATTTGCCTGTCCACGAGCTTCATTGCTCACCTGTCTCGCAGCCGAAGCCCCAGCCTGCCGCATCCGCCAGCAAGGCCGCCCCCTCCACTCCCGCTCGCGCGCCCGCCCAGGCTTCCACTCCCGCAGCTCCTGCGCAGTCCTCGGCTCCTCCCGCATCCAATGTCCCCGCCACTCCCTCGCCCGCGCCCGCTGCGCCCCAGGCCACTGGCGGCGACCCGCAGTTCAACAACCCTTCTTCCTTGACCATGGGCCCGGAGAGAGAGGCGGCGATCGCGAACATGGAGAGCATGGGTTTCCCGCGTGCAGATATCGACCGTGCGATGAGGGCAGCGTACTTCAACCCTGACCGGGCTGTTGAGTACTTGTTGACCGGTATCCCCGAGAGCGCGCTACGTGATGCCCCGGCTCAGCAAGGCGGTGCTCCCGCCCCCGCTGCTGGTGCCGGTGCCGGTGCCGGCACTGGTGCGCCGGCCGCTGCTCCTCAGACTGCTTCTGGCGGAGACGAGCCTGTCAACCTCTTCGAGGCGGCCGCAGGTCAGGGTGGTCGTGGGGCTGCAGGTGCACGTGGCGCTACAGGCGCCGGTGCGGGAGCTCCCCCCGCCGCCGCCGCCGCTGGAGCAGCTGCCGGCGATCTTGACTTCCTCCGTAATAACCCTCAGTTCCAGCAGCTCCGCCAGCTTGTGCAACAGCAGCCCCACATGCTTGAGCCTATCCTACAGCAGGTCGGCCAGGGAAACCCTCAGCTGGCGCAGCTGATTGCAGACCACCCTGAGCAGTTCCTCAGCCTCTTGAGCGAGGACCACGATGACGACACCCCTCTCCCGCCTGGTGCTCAGGTGGTCAGCATCACCGAGGAGGAGAGCGAAGCGATCGACAGGGTATGTGCCGGTACAGAGCATTTGATGAAGTCAGCTGCTAACCATGGTGTAGTTGTGCCGCCTCGGGTTCGAGAGAGACCTTGTTGTCCAGGCTTACTTCGCATGCGACAAGAACGAGGAGCTGGCAGCAAATTTCCTGTTCGACCAGCCGGAGGAGGATGACAACCAGTAAGGGACGGGTTGATGAAGTCGACCTGTCAGTTTCAGTTCTAAACCAAGCTTACGATATGGACGAACAATCACGGTCTCGGGATGACCCAGTCTGGCTTTTCTCTTCCTGAGGCGCTCTGCATAACTGGGCATGGCAACACACCCCACCAACGAACCTCACCTCTCTCTAATACGTCATGCACATTCAACCCCACATTCTCCCAAGGCTAAACGAACACGTGCTCCGTGCTTTAACAAGTTGCAGGGGCGGTTGCTTCAGCTATGCGATGCAGGGTTTCACTGTGCGTTTCTCCTTTCTTCCTCGAAGTTCATCCGGCGAGGCCTTCTCTACTTTCGACACTTTGGCATCAAGTTTCCTTCGCACGGCGATATCCCGGAATGTAGACAGCTCTCGGTCGGAATTGAAAAATGCGCATTGAAGCCCAATTTCTCATCGTGTCTGAATTTCTCCTGTTGCAGGGTGCGGTCATTGGACAGGAGGGAAGCATGTACGTGGCATGTCCCTGTCTCACAGCAAATGCACTCACACGTAATCAATAGCCAATGATTACTGAGGTTTGTGGAGAACATGTGAACAGCCGGCCCTTCATTAATGGAACAATATTTGATCCGGGTTGACACCTCGCACAGGAGTCGGAGATGAGGGACACCGTGAGACGGAGAAGCTGCCATAAGCCACAGACAAAGCCGGTGCTCGGTGGCTTGGGTTCTTGGACGGACAGGCTAAAACGGCAAACGCCATGCTGACCGGTCGTCGGCTAGATCCCCACAGCTTTTTGCGCGAATCTCCACACATGCGCCCAGAAAAGAAAAGGCCCAAGGCCGAGATTGTTATTCCATCCGTGCTTGGATATGGCAGCAGGAGCAGGGAGTGGAGGATCTCAAACACGATCCGCACAGACTATCCCCTGGAGCCAGCCCACGGGCTCTCGACCACCCTACTGTTTCAGGTTTCCAACGCTCCCTGTTACACGCGACAGTTGTGCCAAATAGGGCTTCTTTTGTTGTTGATCAGCCCTTTTAATTCTGACCAGTCGGCTGCTTCCATTTTTTCACGAATTTTCGAACCGCATTCCCTCGGTAAAGCGGGCTGGTGATGCGTGTGCCGAATTTTCTGGAATCTCGCTTCCACATCGCTCGTGTGCTTCAGGGTCCTTGGTTGGTTCACAGTGAGGTCGGTGTTGAGAACGCGAATCTCGCGGCAGCCCTGATGTGATGAGTTAACATATGCCGTCCGGACGCCAGCAAAATGGAGCAAGTACTACGCAGTCCCCGTCCGGACGGTCCGGCCGGGTGAGCGCTTCGGTTTCCTCATTGAGTAGGTTATATGTCATCATCGCGATTCGATTAATGCTGGCTAATGACTCTCGCCCGCGGGCGTTCTGCCTTGGATCTTGCAAGCTGCTCGGCTTCTTCCTTTACAGGGCTTGACGAGAATCCGAGCAAATCCAATTGAGCTGCCTGGCGATGTGTTCTGGAAGCCTTACACTGACAAATTGATGGTCCACCCATTGCATTCGCATTTCTGATGACTGCTGCTGGCAACACTAGCACCTTCTAAATTTTCTTTCTCTCTCAGACAAAAATCGGAAAAGAAAAAGTCTATCTGACCGGTCGGCTACATGCATCCTCTCCTGCACCGCCGCAGCCTCTGGATAAATGGCGAGTCGTGGAAATCGAAAAAGCTTAATGGCTGAAGCGCCTTCGGCGCCTTACTCCCGACTCGCCTCGCCGGCTTGCCGGATGTGCCATGCTCCTGCGACGACTAAAGTATTTTTTTCTCTCCCCTGCCTTTTCGGGCCGTCAGGCAGAAAGAAAAAGGGAGACAAGGGAAAAAAAAAAACAGATACGCTGGTGGAACAATAGTCCCAGGTGACAGGGGCGACGCTGGGCGTTTGTGACGACGTTTGGAAGACGAAGTCTAAACTCGCTTCGGCTAACCAACGCGCGTGTTGGTCTGCCCGTGTGTTTTCGCGGTGCGCGCGCGCGCACATCTTCCCTATTCTTCTTCGTTTTCTCCCTTCCTTCCCGCCGCCTCTTCCCGCGTCCTTCCCGCGCCCGCGCCCGCGCACGCGTTCGCGCGCCGCTCTACTAGCGCGAGCGCGTCGATCCCCCGTCGCATCATCATTTCGGGCGAGCCGTCACCGTGGCAGGCCAGCCGCCTCTCGCCCTCCGCGAGCCGAAGCGGGCAGGTGAGAGGGAAATTCGAGACCGCGGACGCCACGGCACGGCTGGACGACGACGACGCCCCCGTCCAGCGCCGGGGTGGGCGCTGTAGAGTGGGAGACCAGGGTGCGCGTTCGTTTCGCGCTTTTCTCGCGGTTCATACCTTGCAAGCGGAAAGCGGTGGTTTTGTGGTAGAGGGAACTATTGACGGGAAGCTAAGTAGAGGAGGCGCGTTGCAAGGAGCTGTGGGTGGGGCAGGCCTGCGCGTCGTCGGCGGGAGAGCCCCGCCATGCACGGTCTCGTGTTTCTTTTTTGGCTCTGCTTTGCTTGGGACCCGGCTGCGGCGTTGAGGGTAGTGTACCGCAGTTGGCGATAGCATGTTTGGGGGCGGTGGGTGCTGATTGGTTGGATGCTGGAAATTTGGAGACGACCGTCGTCGGTGGAGAAGGTGGAGAAACGCGGCTTGCTGGGTGGGAGTTGGGAAACGGGCGATGTTGTGATAGATCGAAATAGTGCTTCAGGGGGTGGGGCGTGGAGGCTGTGTTGATGAGTTACATTCTGATGAGCATCTCCGGGTTGTAGGATAGAAGACTGCGCTTCGGAGAGCTGGCAGTTGTGGGACCACCAATCTTCCACTACATGAAGGTAATGAGGTAAGAAATACGGAGCCTGGGAAGTTGGAGGGACGAGAACGTCAGACCTGAGCAACCCACATCTGCCTGTTTCATCGAGACTCTTCATATTAATTTTCCTAACATTCAAGCCACCATCTCTTCTCACCTCCGAGAAAATTCACTCCTTCACAAAGATCAGTCACTCTGACCCCACCCTCCCTACTTTCCACGCTTCCGTACCAATCCATCTCCCCTTCTCAAACAGTGCCTCAGGCTCCCCCAGCATTCCCCCCACCTGTCCTCAAGCCGCTCGCCTTCTTTCCCACCACACCTCTCACCCGTCTTCTCAAACACCACCGGAGTTTTCATGACCATCTCCTGTCAGCACATTTCCTCCACACCCTTCTCCTCCATCACACACCATATCCCGCACTCAAGCCCCACCCTCCACCTGCCTGCTCGCCGTTCCGTCCGTGTCAGTCCTTTGCTTCACTTAAAAGCCAGCGTTCGAATGCCAATGTTGTCCAGCGCACCGCCTATGAAGAAGTACATTAAGAGGTTCTGGAAGGAACACCGGTACACCTGCGAACACAGGTAGTAGCCGCCGTGCAGTAGATGATATGGTTGTAATCGAAGTGTGCCTGGCCGTGGTCGGGATGTGAGAAGGCGAGGGGCGGCTATGGAAAGTCGGCAGTGCTTTTTACATTTGTCTGCAAGTGTGGCGATCTTTACCTCTGTATAGGCCTTCCCTTCTACTTCTAGTCCCGCGCGCTCATGTCGCAAGAACGTGAAGTGATGTCAGCATTGAAGTTTGATGAGTGGAACTTTCGAAGCTTGACGATGGCGAGCCTGGTTCCTCTGCACCACAATACTGGAAGACCAGCTCACGAAGGCCTTTGAAAGAGGCGAGAAGGCTATCCAGTGGGATAATCAAGCCTCGGCACTGTGCCCGAATATACTTCGTAAAAGAAGTATTTTCTATATGCCGTTTTCAAATTGCTCGCAGTCTAGATGGAGAATTTATCTTTTTCGATGAATCTTGAGATACATTAGCTGTCTGAGCACCTCATTATAATCACATGTCCCAAGACCGTCAGAAAGCGTGGGTTGCTTATATGTCAAAGACTTTCAAGAGGGCTCGAAAAATAACACCAGAGAATATCATTATTTGAATGCCGAAGACTTCCACTATGCTGCGGTGGTAAAAGCAGGCGTGGATGAGTTATAACTCTTTCTTCCCAGTGCGGGTTTAGGGCACTCATCAATACTCTGCGCAATTTTGGCAAAATGAGAGTTCACGTGTCTTGTCTTATGCACTCAATCTATCATAGCAAAACTTGTCGATAAAATTTTAAGGTTGCTTGTTTGCCGGCCACGGACTCGCGATTGCGCGCTATTTGGATATTGTCCGTCTAAATTATGTCTGTCGTAACAGAGCTTCTGTGCCAGTAGGAACATGTAAAAGTCAAGCTTCGAAAGTGCTCCTCTCCCCACCAACAGTACTACTTGTTAGCATCCTTGAAATACTCCGAGTAAACTTCATCGCAGTGCTGCAAAGCAATAGTCGGTGGCCGAAAGGAGCCGAAGTGTTCTAGCCTACAGCGTCCGATGAGCTTGTTCAGAGCAGTCTTAAGGGACGTGACCGGTTATGCATCTTGTGTTAAACATCCGCTAATCTGCCTTCATTAAGTGGAGGTGCAGACATTACCGCTTTCCAACGTCAGTAATCTTTGACAATCAAACAGGCTTTGAGATCCTTTATCTTCGGAATTTCCGCGTCAAATGTCTCACATGTTGACCGGATATCATTGCTTGTTTTCCATGATGAAAACGCTGAAAACTTTAATGAAATTCGCCAATGTCGTTGTCTTGGCTGTTTTGATCAACCCGAGAAGGAAGCAGAAAGAAAAATCCAGCAGTCTGTCCTTCCCCACAAAGCATTTCATCTTCCCCGCTCATTACTTCCAAGCTGGTTTTGACATCTGCGCCAGAATTCCGTTAAAATCTCCCAGCCAGGCAGTGAAATTCGCCACGGGATTCTGAGGGTTTCCGGCTGCAATGATGCCCAGAAACTAAGGAGTATCCAGTCACAATTTTTCTATGCTAAAGGAACTCAGATGCCACGAACGGCGCCAGACGAACCGTAGCCATAAATTCTGTTCCGAGTGCTTTTCATGCATGTTCGCCGACTTGAGTGATGATTTTGTTACACAAAAATCGCCAAGGTGCGACACTGAAGAGGTACTGTGTAACCCAGAATTGTCAACCAACGCTTCGTGAAGGCATCAGTAGGGCATATGGCCATACGGTCGAGCGGGTGTGCTCCCGGATAATGTCTGACACCCCTCAGATTATGCTGTAGGTCCAGAGTTTGACCTGCTGGCGAGCCTGTTTTGCCTTTCCCCCTTCAACAGATTATTTTTTTCTCATCTCCTATTTTGGAATACATGTATTCTTCAAGTGAGACGGCAGAAACTCACGAGCTCGTACCCGTCCATAGTTCCTGAGCATATCCGTAGTTGGTGATCGTTCTCGGCGAGTTCTGCATGCAGATGGATAGTCCAAGCCCAACCATACAGATGCTCCAACACGGTCGGAGGTTCTATTTCGACGCTCATGTCGCTCTAAATCCCTAAGACCCAGTAAGCTGAATTTCTATTTTCTCCCTCTCTTTCTCCCGGTAATCACAAATCCTCAAAACCCCCAGATAGTGCTCGTCGACACTCCCTACCCTATACGAATGAAATGCGGCACAGTATCACATAAGTCTCCAATGACGCTCCTTCCACTTGCTTGCTTGAGGGAAGGAAAAAGTGAAGAACAGTGTAGAAATTAGTCTTGAGGTAGAAAACGACGCTGTAGGACTGCTAATGAACAAATCGCTATGAGGTGGGGGGTATCTATCCAGGAAACGCGAGTAAAAACATCTAACCAACCCTCTCCAACACTCTGTCTCCATCTCCGCCTCCACCAACGACCATGGCGTCCTCACTCCACATCCATATCCATAACATCCTCCATCGCATCACCCACCGCCTCCCACGGCGCATCCTCCATATCCTCATCGACCACGCCCTCCCACCCGCCCCCCTCGCCCTCAACGGGCCTAGCCCCTCCCCCCTCCTCCTCCGCCACTCGATACACCCTCTCCAACGCCCCCAGCACACACACCACCATCTCCTCCAACCGCAGCTCCTCCACCTCCTCAACCTGGCACTCCCACGCCTCGCCACCCACGCGCTCATCCGCGCCCTTCCAGCGATTCCGGAAGCCCTTGGCGCGGCGCAGGGCCTCTCTCACGGGGCCGCGGCCCAGCAGCTCGTGGGCGGGGCCGCCGGGCCGCTCCAGCGCCTCCAGCACGCTCTCGTGGTAGCGGTGGCTCCTGTCGCCGCCGATGGCGCCCTTGGGCACGGCGATCCGGAAGTGTGCGAGCACCAGCACCAGCACCCGCTCCAGCAGCGTGTAGTATTCGAAGAAGTCGAGCTTGAACATCGTGGTCGGCTGGGCCGGGGCGGTGGCTGCGGCCGGGGAGGTGAGCGCCAGGTGCCGCGTGTAGAGGAGGGTGTGGGATTTCCAGGAGAGGCGGTCGATGAGGCGTTTGAGCTTGGTGAGGTCGGTTGGGGGGGTGGTGGGCGTGGTGCCGTTGGTGGCGGGCGTCTGGGGAGTGCTGGTGGTGGCGCCGTGGTGTGCGGGAGGCCGGGGTGAGGCTGTGGCGTGCCGGGAGGTGAGGAGGGGTGCGGTGGAGGAGGAGAGGCGGTCGATCGTGGGCACCCAGCGGCGGCCTATGATGTCGCCGTCGTCGATGGTGCTGGTGATGGGCTCCGAGGCCTGGCGGTGCGGCGACCCGGGCGGCACCTGCCTGCTGCCCAGGGTATCGCCGCTGCTGCCATTGGCCTGGGCGGGCGGTTGTGGTGGGGTGGACGTGGGCCGATGCTGCTGCGGCGCGGCGGGTGCTCGTCCCCAGCGGCTGCCCAGGACGTCGCCGGAGCTGGTGCTGATGATGCGCTCACCGCCCGGCGGCATTTTCTAGGGTCGGTCGCGGCGGGCGTTGCTGGGCGGACTCGAGGCTTCAGCAATAGCAGGGTGGGCGTGTGGTGTGGCGCTGTTGCAGCTGCTGGCGCGGCGCGGATATTATATCGAGCAGGGTGCGAGATGGTCAGGGCGTCTGCACCTGTAAGAACGGCCGGTCTGACACGCCCGCTGGGCCACAGCTTCACAGCATCTTGGACGGCAAGGGCACGGTGCGCGGCGAGCAGAGACGGATTGTGGCATGGCGGTTTGCGGGGCGGGGAGCGGGAGCGGGAGCGGGAGGTGGTGGTGCGCTAGGAAGCTCCAGTCGCGCTGCAAGTGGGCAGTGGTGGTCCGAGACAATGCACCGTGTAGGGCTGCAGCCGCTTGACTAAGCACCCCGCCGGATTCGCTGCGCTGCGTGCTGGGCCAGAGAAGCGGACGCACTGGCGCCTGCTGTGCAATGTGGAGGGCTGCTTGCGCCGATGTCACGCGATATAGCTGGCCTTTGTTTCAATATCGCTTGCCCTGATGTCATTAAGTAGAGACGCGGGAGCCGTCAGCGCGGGTCGGCGCGGGTCGTACGACACGTTCGAGCACACATTGAATCAGATTTATGGCCGCTGGGGCGTCCATTCAGGTGGTTCTGCCTGCACTCGCGTCCGGACGAATGGACCGTTTCCCGGTGCATCTGAACAACACTTTGCATACTGTCCACGGGCTGAGAAGGCGAGCTCGGAAGCCAGTGGGATCGATGGTATCAAGCAATGCCTCTTCTATTTTCTGTACAGCGGCATGAGAATTCGCAGTGTCAGTCCGGCACCAGACCAGCCACCTTCCAACCAAACGCGCTGCAGCCCCCGATATTGTCACATTGAACAAAGGAAACCTGGACTGTGTGCTACAACGGCCACTGTATCTTGTTACTACTGATCGGAGCGACCGCTCTTCTACTCCTTGGGGCCCGGCTTGCTCTGGATGAGCATGCCGTCGTAGCCCGTGATGGGCTCCGATCCTTGCGACTGCGGTACGGGTCAGCAAACGCTCATCGCAAAACACACACTTCTGCGAGCATGGTACCTTCAGGTACTCCTCCGAAGCCTCCTGGTACTCCTTGGTCATGGTCCTGGGCTCCGAGCCGGCGAAGATGCGGGTGAAGGCGAAGAGGCCACCGGCCGCGGCAACACCGAGCAGCGTGTAGAGGATGACCTTCTTGGTCTCATCGGGCGGGGGAAGAGCACGGGGGCCGTGGGGGCCGAAGGCAATCCAGTAGGCTGTCGCACGGGCTGGTCAGCGGGTGGTGTTCTCTCGACGAGCGGCGAGGGTGGGCGTGTCCAGGACGCCGTCGATGGCCGCTCGCCGTGGCGTGCCATCGACGCCGGCTCGACACGCTCATCTCGCGCGCATTGGGCGTACGTACCGGCCTTCTTCTCCTGCAGGGTCAGCTCCTTCCAGTCGACCTTCATGCGGTCTCTCAGGGCCATCCACAGCTCGGCCTGCTCCTGGGGCGGCATCTGCTCCCATCGCTTCTCAATATCGGCCAGAGTCGGGTTGGAGATGGCGTGGGCCTGGCGAGACTGCTGCTGGGCGCAGACAGCTTGGGCGAGCTTGGGCGCGCGCAGGGCAGGGCGGGCGACCGAGGGAGCGGCGCTGGCGGCGCGGGCGATGCTGGAGCGCAGCATTGTGTCGGTGTGGAGTGGAGAGTTGCACGGAATCCGAAGGGGAGGGCGAGTCTGCAGCCGTGGGGCTCACGACGGCGGGCCAATTGACGGTGGTGGGTTGATTGCAGCTGGGCGAGGTACGATGATGAGGGTTCGCGTGGATGGAACAGAAAATGGACGTCTCACGCCACGGCTAATCCCGATCTCTGCGCGGACGACGGCGACCAACGCCCGGATTCCCTCGCAGCCAGCACCAATCGTGCTGCTGTGCCGCACGCTGCTCCCTTCGCAATCCGGCGGCATCACGTCCATATGTCTCTCGAGCCTGCAACCCGCGGCCCTGGGGTGCGGCTCCAGTGCGCCGCGCCGGCCAATCAGAGCCGCGCGAGAGAGCTGGGGCGAATGCGGTTTAGTGCTGCAGCTGCCCTCCACGCACTGTTTCCTCTCACGCCATCCGCCTTCGCGGAGCAAGCAGACCCCAGAAGATGTGCAGAAAGTTTGCAATGATGCCAGTTCTGAGCGTTCCAAATGCCAGCAGCCCAAGGGCCGCGGCCGAATCAATTGCTGCATTACCAAAAGGGGCCTTCTGATTCGCCAGCTGCCAGAGCCTGCCATCACCACCTCTTTGGACATTTCCAAGCATTTCCAGTCCCGTGCTCACAGCCATGGTGTTGCTGCGATCCATTGCTGCTGCCGCGCGGGTACGGCGGGTCGAATCCACCGCCATGTCTAAGCCTCGCACGTGTCTCCGTAATCGGCCACCATTAAAAATTCATGCTCGCCTCGGAGCCTTGGGGGTGCCGCATGTGCTGGCAGCACAAAACGATAGGACTCGACATACCCGCTGCCGTCCATGTCGGTCCCCATTTATACCCCACGTCCGCAAGAAGCTGACCGGCTGCCGTCGTACCGCGGAGTCTTGTTGGCTGCTCTTGCTTTCCGGTCAGGCCTGGAGAAATCGCCGACGGCCGACGATCTCTCGCCTTATCGCATCGGAGCGCCAGTCAACCGTTGCCAGGCCGCGCAAAACTGGAAAGAGACGTGGGAGAGGAGCGACGGGATGAATCGACGTTGGTGGCTGGACGATAGCGAAGAATTGGCCCTCGGCCATTTATGAGCGCGGGATTTGCAAAAGAAAACATGGCTTGCAGGCGGATCTGCGCCGTGAAGAAGCGAAAAACAACCTGGAAGAGAGCGAACACGTACCATGCTGCACCGAACTGAGCCCCCAGACACAGCCAAGCCCGTGGACAGCTCCTGGCGCGTTAGAAGATGCTCCCAACAGGGCTGGCGGCCCGCTCAACGTCGGCGTGGTAACGCGCTCCGCGACTCCGGAAGGCATCCCGCCGGCGCGGTGGGTGCCACCCGCACGTCGTCTGCGTTCTGACAGCCCAGGCGTGCCAGCGTTACAGCGACAGACCGGATGCGCCGGCGAGGTGGCAAGGCGACAGGCTTATGAATCTTACCCTGCGAGCCGAGAGCGGCGTCCTCTCGGGCCTGCACCATGGTGGTGGAGAGTGGCAGTGATGTGATATGCTAACTGCATCTCGTTACACTGCGCTTTTTCTGAGGTCGGCGTGCGGCTCAGCCCGCATATCCGAGACAGGATCTGGGCGGGATGTGGTGATGTTTCGACTCATAAGGCGCAAGATGCGCAGAGCATAGATGAGCGGGCCGATGGGGTGGGCTCTCATACTATGTCAGCCCAGCTTTCCACGTTGGCCCAGCAGGCCACAACATTCGACGATGGCCTGCCTCAGGATGGGATTGGTGGGTCGGCCGATACGGCCCAATTTGTTGAGTAAGCGGCATGCGAAATCGCTCGAAAGATTGTTGCAGGCGGAACCCGCGTGGTGTGCAACGCTCCCCCCCAAGCTGCAATTTTTCACCTCGCCAAGCGCGTAATGCGCTGTATTGTACGGCCGCTTCGGCAGGGCGTCTGGTCGGGAGCGATCGGGAGTAGTCGGGAGAGCTGCGCTGCAGCCCCGAGGCAGCATTGCGGGGCAGCGATCCGGGCCTGCACCTCGAGGACGGCGGCTTCAGGATGAGGTCATCAGAGTGTCTTGCGATGGCGGTTGCGAGCGCCATCCGGAGTCGTTATGCAGAGATACCGGGCAGCGCGAATTTAGCTGAGATCACGTTATGCGTACCTTATGAAATTTAAAATACAGGGAGGTCCAAGCCGCCGAAAACGCATAAGTTCACCCCACTTCGCAGCTCTTCCATCTGCTCAACAGCAAGCCCTTCTTAAATACGTGCCTGCCCCTCCTCGCTGCGTTCCCAGCTCCAACACTCACCTCCCATCCTACACCACACCATCCACTACTCCCACCCCCAGGTACGCCTCCTCGCCCTCGCTCTGCCTCTCGCAACAACACCCCGCGCCACAGCTGCTGACGTCAGGCCCAACAGAACATAGCAACCATGGTTAAGGTACGCCGCCGCGCCGGCACACCACCGCCGCCCGCCTTCTGACACCAGGACACAGGTCGGCATCAACGGTTTCGGTCGCATTGGCCGCATCGTCTTCCGCAACGCGTAAGTTCGCTGGCTGCCCGCCGACCCCGCCTACCCCGCCATGGGACTGACCCTCGTGCCACCAGCATCGAGCACGGCGATGTCGACATCGTCGCTGTCAACGACCCCTTCATTGAGCCCAAGTATGCTGTACGTACACCACAATCGCGGCCCAGGACCTGCAGCGGTGCCTGGCGGCTCGCTCGGAGCAGCGGAGAGGCGGATGGCTAACCGGAGCTTCACAGGCCTACATGCTCAAGTATGACTCCACCCACGGCCAGTTCAAGGGCGAGGTCAAGGTCGACGGCGCCGACCTGACCGTCAACGGCAAGAAGGTCCGCTTCTACCAGGAGCGCGACCCCGCCAACATCCCCTGGGCCGAGACCGGTGCCTACTACATCGTCGAGTCCACCGGTGTCTTCACCACCACCGAGAAGGCCAAGGCCCACTTGAAGGGTGGCGCCAAGAAGGTTGTCATCTCTGCTCCCTCTGCGGACGCCCCCATGTTCGTCATGGGCGTGAACAACGAGAGCTACACCTCCGACATTGAGATTCTCTCCAACGCCTCTTGCACCACCAACTGCCTGGCTCCCCTCGCCAAGGTCATCAACGACAAGTACGGCATCATCGAGGGTCTCATGACCACCGTCCACTCCTACACCGCCACCCAGAAGACCGTTGACGGTCCCTCGGCCAAGGACTGGCGTGGTGGCCGTACCGCTGCCACCAACATCATCCCCAGCAGCACCGGTGCCGCCAAGGCTGTCGGCAAGGTCATTCCTGAGCTGAACGGCAAGCTCACCGGCATGGCTTTCCGTGTCCCCACCTCCAACGTCTCCGTCGTCGACCTCACTGCTCGCCTCGAGAAGGGTGCTTCCTACGACGAGATCAAGGCTACCGTCAAGGCTGCCTCCGAGTCGGGTCCCCTCAAGGGTAAGCTTCATGACATCTGCCACTTCCAATTTCTTTGCTAACCGACTCCGCAGGCGTTCTCGGCTACACTGAGGATGACGTCGTCTCCTCGGATCTTAACGGCGACATCCGCTCCTCCATCTTCGATGCCAAGGCCGGTATCTCGCTCAACCAGAACTTCGTCAAGCTCGTTTCGTGGTACGACAACGAGTGGGGCTACTCTCGCCGTGTCCTCGACCTCCTTGGTAGGTTCTCGCCACACACATGCAGCAGCGCAGATGGCTAACTCTGGGACAGTCTACATTGCCAAGGTTGACGGCAACGCTTGAATCTCTACAGAAGAGATCGGCGAACGGAGTCGCCTGTAGAAGGCGAGCTCTCGAGGGGAGAAAAACAAGCATAATAGCTTCGGCATGACCAATGATGAGGATAAGGGAGCACGTGTATAGACAGGAAAATTGAATGACTTTTTTGGCACTTGTTCTGATATGCTCGTGAAATGCTCCGAACTGTGCAGATGCATGCTACCGCCGACGACGATTCCTGGATTGCTGATCTGGACTAGCCAGCGAGACAGCGGCGTGCGGCGAAGTAGTGTTGGTTTGAGCCTGTAGGATTCGAGTTCAGTGGCGTGTTCCTGCGGAGGTACGTTCACTGCATCGGTTTTCCCTGTAGTCTATTGTTAGCCGCCTTGCTTCCCGCCGGCTCAAGAAGGATTGAACCATGCTTACGAAACAGCATTGCGACATGATCTTTGTAAGCGGCGCGGTGAGACTTGAAGGCGACTCTCCAACACTTTGCTAGCGAACGAAGTGTGAAGTCTAGATAATCTGTTGTTGCATCCGAGCAGCGTCTTCCCTTCGCCATGGAGACAGAACAACAAAGACACGAGCATCGGCAGGATATAGGGAATTTCATTTGTGCTCCCTAAAACTTGACGAGATTTTCATGGATATGTTCAGACATTCCAGCTAAATCCAGCGGCTCTTTTGGCCCGATTACTTCAGCAATCCATATTCAATACCCAACCCCAAGTCCCCAATATCAGGTTCCCAATGACCGATTCTTGATCCTCACTTTTTTATATACATAAGCTTCTAATACTCAATATAAAGAATTCAAGATCCAGTATTCAGAGTCCAGTCGATCACTTCCAACAATGCGCACACCCCACGTACGTAAGACTCCATCGCTAAGACTCGGTATCCCGAGATAAGTCCGACTGCGGGGGATTCGAAGCATTCGTCTGTACGACTAGGAACTTTGAGTCATGTGGTAAAAGTATAGGGACAGCTGAACTGACTAGCCATGGCTATGTTTGATCAGCAGTCAGTAGTGCTTGCTTGAGCATGCTGAACGACGTGTTCGAGCTTCGGTTCCGTGCGTGCGGGACGAGGCTGCTCTGCCCATGCGGAGAGACGCAGACGCCCCTGCCATGTTCTGCAGCCAACACCAGATGGGTCGAAGATCGTTATTTTCTCTTGCACGCTCTCTGCGCAGCATGCACGAATGATGGCGGCGACGGCCACAAGGACAGCGCGCCAAGCTTTCCGGGACGACTTCGGATGATTTGGGGTATCGAGCATCGCATGCAAGCGCACACCCCAAACACCACCAACAGCCCCCATCGAGACACGTCCGGCACTCACTGCGGAGGCCGAGAGAAGTCTGCTGCCTCGCAGAAGACAGGTGAGATGCCCCGTGCTAGCTTCTTGGCACCAACCGCCTGCTCTCCACGTGCGCACGCCGCGCTTGCTGGCCGCTCGGGGTGTCGCCAGCCGGCTGTTCTGGACACCGCATCGCTGCGCCAAAGCCCTGGCCACGACGAACTTTACAGATTGATGCAAATTAGGTCGGAGATCGCTCGCTAATCGTCCTGCATCAGCCTCACCTTCTCATCATTTCTGTTTCGGCCGTTGTAACATTACGTTGCCTTTCGACCCCGGCTTCCCCTTCCAGTCAGCTCTGCTTTGGCGCGCCAGGACGTGCTTCACTTCGTTCACCGTGAGTATGTGCTAGGAGCTTCCGTCAACCCTGATGTCACTTCCTGTTCTCCCTTGTGGCTTGCACAATGGAAATGCTTCACGCTCGAATCCGTTCACTTTTGCTGCCCAGTCCGCTGACTTGTCGAAGTACCCTTGCTGTTAAACATGTATCGATGACCGCTTTCATCTCTGCATAATCATTCCTGGCTCTTGCGCCACTCTCACCATGAACCTCGACGACGATATCTACGTCGGCAGCGACGGTTCATCCCTGAGGCCGACCGAGCCGCCAAATGGCACAAACGAGACTGTGAACCCCTCCCTCATCAGCTTTACCGCCCCACTGCCTCTGAAAGATTTGAGGCAGACTTCATCCTCACCCCATGACCCAATCTTCGGGCCGTTTGCCGAGCCCGCCGGCGAGCCTATGATTGAGAGTGACTCTGCATCGGTGTCGGAGGAAAGCTCCGACGAGGCAACCGACATCACGACGCCCAAGTATCGCCAAAGAGCCATGGTCGTTATTGATGCCCCGAAGCCCAAGTCGGAGAAGCTACCTTACAGCTCCAGACGCTCGGGACTCGTCTACGATGTGCGCATGAGGTTCCACACCGAACCACTCGACGCCATGTTGAGTGAGGACGACATCCATCCGGAGGACCCCCGGAGAATCATGGAGATCTTCAACGAGCTTGCAGAAGCTGGATTGGTAGAAACACCATCTCATCATCCAGCCGATCCTGACTTCTCCCTCTGGAGGATCAACGCAAGGCCTGCGACCGAAGAAGAGATCTGCTTAGTCCATACCAGGGATCACTATTCACGCGTTAGGGAGTACCAAAGTAAACCCAGCGCTGCTCCTACCAAATGAAACGCCCTGCTGACATTCCCAGACTTCTCGCAAGAGACTCTCAACGAGATGGCCTCGGATATGGATTCTGTTTACCTGCACCCGGCTACGTTTACCTGCGCGAGCCTTTCAGCCGGTGGAGCTATCGAAGCAGCTCGTGCCGTGGTTGCAGGCCACGTGAGAAACGCAGTTGCAGTAATCCGGCCACCAGGCCATCATGCTGAGCATGATTCACCTGGAGGATTCTGCTTCTTCAACAACGTCAGCGTTGCCGCCAGAGTCTGCCAGGAAGACTTCGGGGAAAAGTGTCGGAAGATTCTCATCCTAGATTGGGATGTCCACCACGGTAACGGCGTACAAAGGGCGTTCTACAACGACCCGAACGTCCTATACATCTCCATCCACGTCCACATGAACGGTACATTCTACCCAAGCAACAACTACGGCGACCACACGCACTGTGGCGAGGGACCGGGCGAGGGGAAGAACGTAAATATCCCATGGAGCGACCAGGGAATGGGAGATGGAGATTACATGTTCGCCTTCCAGCAAGTCGTCATGCCCATCGCACAGGAGTTTAATCCGCAGCTTGTCATCGTAGCCGCTGGATTCGACGCTGCTGACGGCGACCGACTCGGAAAGTGCAAGGTGTCACCGGCTTGCTATGCTCACATGACGCATATGCTCATGTCATTAGCAAACGGCAAGATCGTCGTTTGCCTAGAAGGTGGCTACAATCTTCAGTCGATTGCAAGATCGGCAGTTGCAGTCACAAGGACGTTGATGGGCGAGCCGCCGGACCGTTTGGGAACAGTAATAAACTCGGAAGGACAAGAAGAAGAACGCGACGTCCAGCCATCGGCTTTGGGTCTAAGTACGGTAGACCTGGTTAAGCGGTACCAGTCTAGGTATTGGAAGTGCATGTATCCCAAGCACGACAGCAAGGCTGTGGCGAACGCACTGCATGCTCGCAGGATACACGACATTGTTCGGCAAGCCGATGCCTCCGATTTCTGGCATCAATACCGGATGACGGAACTTTTCATTTTAAGGGACAAGATCTCGAGGTCTTTTGAGAAGCAAGTCCTAGCTACGTAAGTTCTACTGCAGACATCTCGGAAGAGAGGTTTCTCGACTCACTTTGAACAGACACAACTTCGCCGAGGAACGGCCGCTTCTCGTCATTTTCCACGAGCCCCCGGAGACCACAGCTCTCACGGATCCCCGCAGCAAGAAAATCAACCTCCACAACATCTTCGTCGTACGTTTCCCTTACCCGTGTTGGTATGCTCGCACTGACATGCCTCATCAAGACCGATGTCACGAAGACGTACGTCGAGTGGGCGGTAAAGAACGGGTTTGGTGTCATTGATGTCAACATCCCAGAGCACATCACCGACCCGAATGTAAGTGATGCCTTCGCGTTTGTTGTCCTCGAGCGAGCTTGTGCTGACAACATGCCTAGGGTCTGCCGGAATATGCTGATGCGGATTCCGATGATGCACGTGCTCTTTTGACGCGCGAGCTGGCTACCTACCTGTGGGAAAACTACATCTCGTGAGTTTTCCAAATCCCATTTCAGTATTCAATCCTGTGCTGTGCTTATGACTACAGGCTTGGCGAGAATACCCACAAGTTCTTCATAGGAGTAGGTGCAGCGTACTCTGGCATCCTGGATTTGATGGGCGAGAATGGTAAGCTGTTTGTCACGATCGTAATTTCCAGCAGAAGACTGACCATTTGAATGAAGACGACTGCACAAAGGAGACGGATCACATCTTCGCCTTCATCGCCGAGAACAGCCTTCAGTCAATCAAGAAGATGACTGATGATTACATCGGCGCCTGGTACTACGACGTAGGTTCAACTCTATCAATACCGCGTTAGCTTTGCCGAATCTAATCTCGGACAGTACTCCCACATCTTCGTCGCCGACCACCACGCCGCCTGGGATCCGTCTCGCCAGCGCAAGCTTCGTAAGAAATACGGTAACGTGCTGCGTTCCCCGCACAACGACATTCCCAACATGCTCGAGGGACACCGCGATGCTGTGGTCGATATCATGCTCCAGAAGACCGAGGATTGGCGCGAAGAGCAAGTGGCGGTCGCGAAGCTGAAAGCGACGGAAGATCACCACCCAGCCAAGCGCCACCACGCTTTTAACAACAACGCATCCGCCTACGCCCACAACAGCGGCATCCGCGGGTATGACAGCAGCAACGGCAACGGCAACAGCACCAGCAACAGCAACAGCAACAGCGGCCCCACCAGCGCCGCCAGCGGTCCAACTAGCGCAGGCGGTAGCAGTACGGACAGTCACCATGGCAGCCACGGCAGCACTAACATCAGGCAAACCAGCCTGCCTGCGCCGGCACCGCATCCGACCAGTACCCCGACCATCAGGAGCCCGTCCGGGCGCGGTCCGCCGCTGGGGAACTTTACGATCACGCCGACGAGGGGGGGATCTGGGTCGGTCAGCCCGGGGAAGAGGGTAAGGGGAGGGGACTAGAGGGGAGGTTTTGCTACGGTTTGAGGAAGGGAAAGGAAGGGGAGGGAAGTTGCATTTCTATGGAGAGAGAGGCGTTTGGTGGGGGGGTTCCTTCGTTAAATCTTTTACATTCTGCGACACGATGCGAATCAGTCTGCTTTATTGAGTTATCGTTTGCTTGCTTCTGGAATCGCGGTACATAGTAGATAGGCAACCGGGTAGGTAGGCAGGCAGGCAGCCGGGTTAGCTTTCAGCTTCGTTTTTCCTACTTACAGAGTCATCACCCGAGAGCTGCAGCAACGCATCGCCGCACGACCGACCACGCCCCGAGCATAAAAGATTGCATAACTTCCCATATTCCCTCCCTACTCCACCCCAACCAACCCAGATCTCGATCCCACGCTCCAAACGGGGTACGTAACCCAAACCCACCATCCGCGTCGTCCAGCCGCCGCCGCCGCCGCGAGGTAAACCTGGATCGCGGGATCCCCCGGCACGACCTGGGCCAGGCGATGCCGAGGTTCCACCAGCCCGCCCGCCGCCAACCCAGCCAGCCCTTTTTCGGGCAAACGCGGGGTTCGACGGACGACGAGGTGGACGCCGGATAGGCTGGTCGTATACTTACTTGTAAGATGTGGGGCCGCGCTGTCGCACGCTGTCGTCTCTGCTTCTTTTATCCGGGGCAGCGTGGCGCGGCTGAGAGATGTACCGCGGAGCGCACCCGGTTTCGTCGCTGCTGGCTGCCGCGCCCGAGGTGGGCTGATTACCGGGATGTGTGTTTTTTAGGCTGGGGGGTGAAGTGGCGGTACGGGGGGTGCGTGCGGGTTACGTGGACGGTTTTAAGGGAGGTGGGCGTATTGTTTGGGTTTACGGGTGGGTTGTAACGGTGTGTGCTGGTCTTGGTGGCTGGGGGGTTGGTGGAGCGGCGTAGATGCAAGATGCAGGGCTCAACGGTATTGCACAGAAAGGTTTGGACTGTAGAGGAGCATGCCAACCTCCAAAACGATGCAACAAACAACGGAGAACGTCCCCGACCTGAGGATCTTAATCCTTCTGACCACAGAGAAACACTGCTACATCCTCCCATCCAACTCCCCCCTCACCTCTCTACATTCGCTCTCACGACCCTCTCTCGCTAGCCGATGCAGCCCCAAACTCGTTGTCTAGATCTCTTCACTTCTCTCAACCTTCTTTCCCCTCACCCATCCTCATCATCTCTCTCACAGCAACCACATGTAAGACACCGTGCACGAGACCTCGAACTCGCAACTCAAGAAAGCCTCATGATATTTCCCATTTGTCTCAGCAAGCAGCAACTACGTTTGTCCCTTTCATCACTTGCCCCTCCACATCTGCGAGCAGCTACTTCCAAACCTCTTCAAACCCTAAGATGGCGCTATCACCGTGCCCGGAAACACTCCCTTCGGCCCACTCATAAGCGAACCAAAATCTACAATATCCGCCAACCCATCACCTCGGCCACCGCACCTGGCCACCGCCGACCCCCGGCCCTCCAGCCAGCGGCTGGGGCAGCGACTCCGCGAGCGTGCCCTCGGGCCAGCTGTAATCCCAGCCGCCATCGGCGCCGAACCGCTGGCCGGCCTTGACCCACGCGCTGACGTCGCTCATCCACTTGGCCTGCTCCAGGTACCCGACGACGCGCCTGAGCACGTCTCGGCGCATCTGGTCGGGGCGGCCCTCGAACTCCTCGACCTGGACGAGGTTGTGCGGCTCGGACGACGCCTTGAGCAGGCTGTCGTCGACGAGGAAGGTGTTGTGCTGGCCGAAGCGCCCGCCGCCCGCGTGGTCCGGGTGCCACCGCTCGCGGTCCGCCGCGAGCCACGCCTTGCGCAGCACCTTGAACACCTGCACCTTCTCGTTGTACTGCTGCTGCGTCAGCCCCAGCGTGTCGCGGCCCCACTCGGCCAGGAGCTGCGCCCGGCGCGCCGGGTCGAAGAGCTGATTGCACATCTTGCCCACGTTCTCCGGCCGCGCCGAGGACCAGACCATAACGCGGTGGTTGGTGAGGAGGTAGTCGAGGAAGGCTTGCACGTAAGGGCGGCAGACGACGCGGGACGAGTTCTTCCTGCTGGGCCGGTGGACGAGGGTGCCGTTGAGGTCGATGATGACGAGGAGCGTCTGCGGGTGGTCGAGCTGCTTGGAGGGGATGGATGCTTTCTGCAGGTACTCTTGCGTGGGCTCCGGCTGCGGCGGACCTTTCATCGCCTTTCTCGGAGACGGAGATCTGAACTGACGATCCCACTTACGATGTGGTGATGGCGACCTGAACTGCCCCGGACCTTGGATACTGTCCCAGGCACGTGCAACTTCCTGCTCGGCAATCTCTTTCGCGGCAAGCCGCTTGGAACGACGCACATCACCTACCTTATCGCTGCCTTCACTCCCGCTGGTGCGCTCTGGGCTAATCAGACCGCCTGTCTTTCGTGCTTTTGTTGCGAAACCTCGATTCGAGGTCCTGTAGTGTTTGTCAACGCGCCAGCTATGACCCTGATAATAGTGATTTACTGACGTTGTAGGCGCAAGAGGCGCGAAGCTGTTGGCGTGGCCATGGACATGGCGCATATCGTTCGAGCCGTGGTAGCCTGCGTAGTAGCCTGATTGGTAGACAATGCCTGGCTGCTGTTGTTGAAGCCATACTCCTCCCTCAGGAGCCTGTCCGTAAGTCTGTTGCTGAGAATTATAGGCTTGTTGGGAAAACCCGCCCATCGTGTCGTACACGCCAGGCCAATATGTCGAATCTGTGTTCACATACTGATCAGACGTTGGTGCAACTGACCTGCTGCTGTTCCAATCGCTGGATCCTTTGTCGTTACCCGGGTTCGCAGGCGCATTATTAGCGCTGCTAAAAGTGTTCCAATCCCAGGCTGCGTTCTGCAGATTGTATCCATACGGGTTGTCATTCGACGAGCCGGAGCTCTGCTGAGGAGGAAAGTGAGAAGTCTGAGAACTTGCTGGAGGCCTTGAAGACGCGCCACCGGCATCGCTTGCTCGAGACTGTGGTGGAAACGAACCACGTGGCGGACCGGGCTGAGGCTGGGGCTTCGCCGAAGATCGAGGCCCGGTAGGCGCCCCTGGCGGAGGCACATTCTCAGCAGACTTCGGTCCCGTGGGTGCGCCGGGTGGAGGTCCGTCGTTGATAGCGGTGCCCTGTGCGGGACGCCATACTAACGATGTCCTTCTGCCCGGACCCAGAGCCTGTGCCTCACTTCCACCCGGCTGGATGGTGTCGAGCGCATCGAGCAGCGGCTGTCCCACAAAGCTGCCCTCGCCGGACCGAGCTTCTATTCCTCCACCGTAACCATGCCCAGGCGCAAAGTAGGCCGTAGGGTCTTCGTCTGGCCTAGCCTGGCGAGAGGTGAAGTTCGGCACCTGCCCGTGTTCCTGCCTGAGTTGCCCCTCATTCTGAATTTGGCTTCCCTTGTTCTTCTTCTTTCTTTTTTTCTTGCCTTGGCCTTGCTGTTGGGCTGGCGGCGCGGGCGGTGGCGCCTGGCTCGTCACCATCTGAATCTGAGTGGGAGCTGGGGTTGGTTGGTCGGTCGCGGCCAGCTGCTGGTGGCTCAGCTTCTTCGCATGCTTCTTTCTCCCCATCTGCGCGTCAAGGTCTTCGTTAGCGTCAATGCGGCTCTGAGCAATGCCCTGGCGAGCGAGGCTGGCGAGGCGGTGGATGGTGGTGTACCGTGAGCGATGGACGGCGGTCAAGGGTTCCATGGACGGCGGCAAGGCTGGCAGCACGAGGGGCGAGGCGGGCAGCGGCGACGAGGTGCGGGCGAAGCAGCAACAGAGGGCCCCGAGCGCGTCTGAAGGGCAGCATTTGCCCCGCGAGGCAGCAGCACCCGCGGCAGCTGCTGAGCCGGCGAGCGGTGACGCCCTGCGGCAAAACGATGCGCCGGCGCCGGGGCCGCGGCGGCGGAGGGCGGATGGGGCTCGCGAGACCCTGAATGCCCCAGGCCACACTGCGGCCAGCCCCCCCGCGGCGCATGTGAGCGCGCGACGGACGGCTGGACGGTAGGCCACCAACCCCATGATGTCAGCGATCAGCCTCCCCCAGCATGGACGCTCTGCGCGCCCGCTGTTGTTTTACGTTGAGACGCACGACAGCAGATCTCAATTCGGCCCAGGCAGGCAATGTCTTCGTCGCGGTCGCGCCGTGCCGTGCCAAAGCTTCTTTGCACCGTGGGCGGCCTGCCATTGGGCCGCCCTGTTACGCGCCGGCGAGAAATGAGATTCCAAATCCATACATGCGTCGTCCCAATCTGTCCAGCTGAAGCCAGAGCATGCCTGCCAATGACATGCGCATCCCTTCACTTTCGTGCAGCACGCCGGGATGCCAGGATGCCCGGCCTGCCCGACCCCTTTTACATAGGAGGAGTCACCACGCCAACAGCGAAACAGGTGGCTGTGAATATTCACTATACTGCGCCCCCTCCGTGCCTTAGCTCCTCCACCCATGCCGATGCATGTTTCCAATCCGAACCAAGCACCAGCCAATGATTCCCGCGCTGGGGACATCAACTGAACACAAGCCGTAGCATCGTTGTCACAGCAGAGCTTTTGCATTGCATTGCATTGCGGGGCACATCATGTGGCTTCCAGTTGTCGATTTCCATTCGACTGCGTAACTACCTCCCCCGCCCAATATCCCTTGGTATAACCCGTATTCTTCTTTTGCCAACGCAGAAAGGCCTCGAGTGCCAGCCGCAATCCTCCAAAACGGCTTGCATCGGTGTATAGACAACCCAAAAAAACACAAAAAAGTTCAACACATGTGCAACCCTAGTGCCCTTTTGGAGGCAGCCCAGCTTCTTGTCGCCAAAAAAAAATTAAGAAGCTGGGAAAGAAGAAGATAAGAAGGAGATTCAACGAGACGCCAAGAAGACAATAGAGCAAAATGAGATCTCCTCTCCAGGCGTGGACGGACGGGCTGCGCATCAATAGCACACTCCCAAGTAATTCCCAAAATGACGACCCAGCGTGCCAAATCGCGAAGCAGAAAGGTGGAACCCCCCCGACGTAGAACAAACCATGCATGATGCGTGCACCATACGAGGCATTCGAATTCGTTGGTAGCGTTCAAAAGAAAAAAGACGTCAGGTGGAGTCCGAGACGCCGTGCTCCATGATGTCTTTTGCTTGCCTGCAAAGGCATGGGAGAAGAACAAACCACAAGGAGATTGGAGAGAGTGCACCGAATCTCCTGTCCATGGGTTTGTTGCCAAAGGAATGATTAAGCGAATGGTGTAGGGTCGAGACGCCACCAGGCTTTAAAAAGAGGGAAGCCGGTGCGTGAGTAGAGAGGAAGCTTCTTTCAAAAAGACGTGAAGAACAGCAGACCAGCGCGTGTAACGAAAGAAGAAAGACCAGCGGTGATCCAGTAACGCCCGATCCGGAAACGAAGCGTCGAGTTGTGAAAATCCAAATGGCAAATGCCAGGTATCATCTGCCGATCAAGAGTGGAACAAGTCCCAAGCCCGCGCACAGAGCTGAATGAATTCCTCCTTCTTTCTCCTCTGCGTCTCCGGGCTGTCCCTGCCCTCGCCGAACGGACCGGGCCGCCTCTCCTGGCGACCGAGAGGCGGAGTACCCATGTCCCGCTCGTACTCCTCACGCGTGCGGCGCCGCGACGTGGTGCGGTGAACTTCGGTCTGACCATTCTGGTTCTTCTGCGGCATGGGAGAAGGAGGAGTGGGGGGCTGGTGGCCACCGTAGTGAACGATGCGAGGAAGGAGATCTTCGCGACCGCCAGACATGGACTGGACGGCCTCCTCCGCTGACTTGTATTCACGGCGGCGCGGAGGCTGCGAGGACTGGCTGTGAGCGTTAGGAGGGAAGCCAGGGGAAGGAAGAGGCTGGTTGGAGTGCGAAGAGTGGCCCGGGCTGCCGTTGTAGCGGCCCGTTTCCCTCGGCTGGGGAATGGTCTCGCCAGCAAACACATCGGAAATCGGGGGGAGACGGTTGTTCGTCTGTTGAGCAGGGACGTGGTGGATGTGGGAAGTCTGAGCCAGGTTCGAGGGCTGGTTGGCGACCTGTCGGGAGAGAGACTGGAACTGCGAGCCCCTCATGCCGGTGAAGGATTGGTTAAGAGGCGCAGACTGAATGACACGCTCGTTGGCGAACTGCTGAGCCGAAGGCGTCGCAATGGAGAGCCCCGGAGGAGGGCCCTTCCTCCGCGACGACGCGGGACCCTTTCCACCGCTCTTGAACGGGTTCGCCGTTGCGGCGTAAGTAGACGCCTCCTGGTTGTCGTGGATCTGAACGGTCTTGCCCTTCTGCCTGGCCTCAATTATCTGCCTCTGCCTATCCCTCACGTCCATGCTCCTCTGAAGTTGTGACCGCATGGCGGGGTCTTGGGTCTGGAAGCCGGGCGACAGGCACGCGAGCCCGACGTCGTGCATGACCAGACCGGCGCTTTCCTTGCCGGTGAGAGGTCCAGAGGGGCGCGCGCTCAAGGCGCCGGAAGAGTGCACGTTGCTCGACAGGTCGAGGCGGCGAGGGCGGTGGCGCGAGGCAGGCATTTCGGGGGAGTCGGGTTCCCTCTTGACGACGATCTTGGGCGCATGCGAGTTCCTCGAGCTGGGATGGGTTAGCGGGGGTGTTCGCGACACGGTTCGGAGGCAGAAACATACGAGTTGGGGGAGCGCTTTCCCTCCCTGTGCAGAGAACCGTCGCTGTGGGTAGAGACGGGCGAGCCGTGGTTGCTCGAGGAGCGGGCGGACTTTCCGCTAGGCGTGTTCCCGTTGGAGGGCGCAATTGGAGCGTATCGGGAGCTGCTGGCGCCCTGTTGGTCGGGCGAGGGCGCGTGCGGCGCGGTCACCGGCGGTGCAGCGACGGCGGTGGTCATGGTGGATGGTCGACTCGGTCAGCGACAGCGAGTCCGGGCCTCGGAGAGCGCTTCGGCGGCAGGCAGATGACCCGGCGGTGGTTAGTGAGCGACGGGCGTCGTGTCGCGGTTCGGCGATCGGGTGTGGGGGAAGGTTGCTTGGAGGTGGTGAGGGCAGGACAGGGTGGTGAAGAAGCAGCAGGCTTGGGCGGGAGGGCGCCGGCGACGATAATATGGATTGGCACGGACGCGAGAGCGAGGACAGGCCGGCAGGGTTGCGCGCAGCGACGGGGGCGTGCTATGCTCGCATGCGGTTAGGATGAAACTGGACCTCAGACAGAGTCGCGATGGGCCCACGGACTCCAGCTGTGCGACCACTCTATTTGAGGCCAATAGACCAGGGCCCGGGCTAGGTGTTTCACGCTGAGGAAGCGAGCTTGGGGCAGCACAGGCGCGTTGGGCCGGCCTGAAGAGCGCGCGTGGAGGCGCCGACGGGCCCACAGCGTACGAGCACCGCGTGCGGCGCGGCGAGCTAAGGCAGCGCTGGAGCGGTGGTTGCAAGGGAAGCAAAGGGCGCGGGCGGAGGGAGTGGGAGTCAGTCTGGGACGTGGTGCAGCGGCTCGCCGTGTGGACGACACGAAATATTGGCCGCTGCCCTAAGCACGACGGGGCCAATCAGAGGCCCGGCGCGCAAGCTCTCAAACAGCGAACGGGGGCCTCTTGCCCGAACGGGAGCCGTGATCGCCAGGACGCCAGCGGGAACAGCTGCGCGCCGCCTTCTGCTCCCCCTCCTCCAAACTGTCAAACACCACCGCGACACCCGGCCCGCCCATCGCCATCTCGCGGGCACGCCAGCGATCGCCGCGATGCGCGCAGGGCGGGGTCGCCGCGCCGCCCTGCGCTTGGCCGGCGGCGGGGAGGCCACAGGCGCGCCGGCTCGCAGGCTCACAGGCTCGCCGGCGCTGCCCACAGGCTCTGCGCGCAGGCTCAATTTCGTATTGCGGCGCGCAGCACGCGATATGCCATTTTTGGCGCGGCCGCAGGGCATGATCGTCAATTTACCGCGCATCATCGCAGTCCCCAGGAATCAATGCACCGCTGGGCACCCTGGACCTATACCGGCCGCTCCTTAATGCTGTTCCCTCAGAGGCTCAAGCGGCGGGCCAAGCGTCTATCTTTAGCTGCAGCCGCGCGAACCCCGTCGTGTCAAGGCGCCTTTTGGCTTTTGGCAGGCGGCGAGAAACTTCGGCGCGCGCAACTCTGCTGCACCGGGCTGGCTCCAGGTGGAGACGTGCGGGCTGGCCTTCAGCCGCACTGCGATAAGGGTCTCGCTCAGCGGGCGCCGCGGAGGACTGCCCAAAAGCGCCAGCCGGGCCATTTGGCTGCGGGGCGGGGGCGCGCAGATTCTCCGGACTGTCAGCCGCATCGCATCGCCAGCGCGCTGCGGGACGCTCGGTTGGATTGGAGCAAGCGGTGTTTCATCAGCGGATGCTAAGTGGCCGTTCGCTTGCGCAGGCTGCACCTAAGCCCGCCTTCACATGAAGGACTCGGGCGGCGCTGTCCTGGATGTCGCAGTTTGCGAGCGCGCGGCGGCGAAATGCGCTCTCGAGATGGCGCATGCCGGCCGCACCCTGGGAGGCGTGTGTCTGGCTGATTGAAGATAAAGGCCAGGCTGTTTCACCCGCCGCGCCCGCGCAGGCTCCGCGGCACGCCGCTCGGGGCCAGAGGGCTGGCGGCGGGCGGCTGGCTGGCTGGCTGCGCCACGGGCCACAGGGCTACGGGCCACAGGCCACAGGCCACAGGCCACGGCCATCGCACCACGCGCGCAAGAGCCGCACCGCCAGGCAGGCAAACACGCAAATTTCTGGGGATCGGAGCGGCACTGACGGGCCACCCAGCGTGCTCCACCGGCTCGCAGCCGCGGCGGCCGCCAATACGTGCACTGACGGCGAGCAAACGGTGCCGAGATGTCGCAATTCCGCACATCGTACGTTTCAGGATGGCCGAGCAGCACAGAAGCGCAACCGGCCGCGCGGTTTGCCCATGTCCCACCGCTCCATGCCAGCGCTGGCGCCGTCCCCTCCGCGCCGCTCTACGCGTGGCCGGCCGGGCTAGCCTGCGCGCGCGGTGGGGAGACGGCGGAGATTATCGAGCGGCCGCGGGCAACGGCGACCCGGCATCCCGTCACGCAAAGGAGGGCTGCCGATCAGCAGTGCGATCAGAGGTCCACCGTCTCCTGCTGCTCAGGGAGCTTTGATTACCTCTGGGATCGCCGCGGTCACATGGGCGGCCGGCGTCGCACGACGGGGCTGTCATTTCAGGCGCCGCTGCGCTCCGCCGGCCGGGGGCCGTCGCCGTGGGCCTGCTGCGAATGTTACGCATCCCGCCGCAGGGCCACGCCTCCACGCCTGCGAGCCGGCCTCGAACCGGCTCGCTGCACACCGCATTGGGCGGCGCGGATCGCCCGCGCGCGCCCGTTCGGGCAACCAGAGCTGTTCCAGTTGATTCAGGCGCTCGTGCTTTTATTGAACGCTGAGAGCACGCGCCGGCCCTCGACCGCCCGGCCACGTTTGCGGCTGTCTGCTGCTGTCAACTGCTGTCAACGTTTCAGCCAGCCCCCCGCGGCGCGTGCTTTATTGAGCTGAGAGCACCGCTTGGCCCACCGCAACACCAACGCTGCGACTGATGTGAACCACGCAAAACGCATCCCCGGCCGCCGAGGCCTCACTGGCCGGCCGTCTCGCAGCACCGCACGCCGTCTCTCCCCACAGAGCATGCTCCCGCCAGCCCGTGGCATCTGGGAACTGCGGAGCCGCGGCGGCGACTCAGTCGAGATGAGGACTAGCCGCCAATAGTGCCAGAAACGGGACCCGGGCGTCGCCACATGCCTTTCTTCCAAATACCGGTCTGTTTCGGCACAGCATTCAAGCGCCGCAAATCTCCTCGACGTCAGCTTCGAGAAGCGTTCGTATCTGCCTCCTCGTCACCTGCCGTGAAGATTTGGCGGCCGCGGCCCGAAAGCAGGCAGGGAAGCAGGCAAAAGCAACGGCGAAGGCAGCAAGCAACCACCAACAGGCAGCCCAGGGCTTTCACCGCTCCGCATCTCAAACACCACATCCCAGTCCAGCCAGCACCCAAACACCGTCCGTGTGCCTCCCAACGTGCTGACGTCTGCCGCACTACGTATCGCTGTCTCACGCCGTTCTGCCGTGCCGCCGGGGCATGACTGGCTCTCCTCTGGCCTCCGATCTACACGCGACACGCATCACCGAGCCTCCAGGCGGTGAGGAGCACACCCAACCCAGCCGCACGGATGCCTGGGAGGCAAACCTGGCACGCCAGAAACGTCGAGCTGACGCGCAGGCCAGCCCAACTCCCCCTCCCGTCCCACAGCCAGGGCGTTGGGACGCCGCTCAGCGGTGGTTAGGGGATGGCGACGAGATAGGGTGAGCCGCGCGAAAAGCAATGGCACCTTTTCAATCTACGTAGGGCTTACCGGGCTGGCTGCTGCTTCCACTGCATGCTCAATGCTCAGCTGAGCCGTCGGCTGGGAGAGTCTGACTATTCAGCCCTGCACGCGCGCATAATAGGCGAAGTCTATCTTAACGACGCTGTTAAGAACGGCAAGGCCAGTCGCCACACCACCATTGCTATACACGCTAGGTATAGGGGCAGGACAACTCCTGAATGGCTACAATCAACAGTCAAACAAGCTAGCCAATGCGCACAAGCACTACAAGCGTTCGCAATGACGCCAGCCACACCCGAGCCCCCCCTGCCGAGGTCCCGGAACTATTGGCATCACCATCAGCCTCTCCTCACGAGCGCAATACGGCCGCCCGCCTTGACCGTATCACCCGGCCGTACGAGCACCTTCTCCACCGTGGTAGGTGGGCTAGCCGCCGTGACGAGGTCCTCGGGTAGGCGGACGGAGATTTCCAGCTTCATCGCTTCGAGGATGGAGATCTGAAAAAAAAGTGCACGTTAGCATTTCTCCAATACGAGACGCTTTGATATCTACCAGAGCAACGGGACGGGAGGCATACCAAGTGATTCGGCTTCAAGACGTCACCATCTGCGACTTCGACCTTCCAGACGTTAGCGTCAACAGGGGCCTCGATAGCCGTTATGGCCGGATCTGTGAATTCGAGACGTCAGCAAACATCATTCTCGTGCAGAGCTAGGAACAGAAAGAATGGAAAGACAGAGAAAGACTTACCATCCAACAGACTCTCCACCGTACTCTCGTCCACTTGCTGGCTCTTCTTCTCCTCCCTCCACCTCGCCAAACTCTCCTGCTCCGCCCTCACCATCTCCTCCTGCGCCACAGCCTGCTTCTCCCTAATCTTCCTCACCTCATCCCTCGTCTCCTCCAGCAGCTTGTTGTGCTCCGCCATATCAAACGTCACCTCCTCCCACTCCCACTCGTACAGCCCAGCCCTGAACTTCTGCAGCAACCCCTCCATCTCCTCCTCGCTCACCTCATAGTACGTCAGCAAGTCGAAGTCCCGGTACAGCCACGGCCTCGTGGCCTCGAAGCCCTTCTTCCACCCCAGCACGTCGAAGCACGGCACGGTCCGGCCGGTCATCTGGTAGCCGCCGGGCGAGTCGACGGGGTACAGCGACATGCAGCTGCCGCCCCAGCTGACGGTGCCCTCGGGGGTGTAGACGCGGCTGGGGTTGGCCTTGGGGCAGTTGAGGCGCATGCGCGGGTCGGCCGGCAGGCACACGGTGTTGCCGCAGAAGAAGCCGACCTCGACGGCGACGTGCGTGCCGGTCAGGTAGATGCGCTTCAGCTCAGCCGGCGTGATGCCGTTGTTGCGCGCCACGAACGCCAGGTTGTCGGGCAGGTACGGCGCGTGCGGCCGCTGCGTCTCCATGTACCGCGCGATGGCCTCGCGCTGCGCCGCGCTCTCGAAGCTGAGCGGCAGCTTGAAGCGCCGGCAGGTGAGTTGCGTGGCGCTGAGGTCGCCTAGCTGGTCCTCGAGCGCTTGGAGGTGCGAGATGAGCGTGGCGCGGGGCAGCGCGTTGCCGTCGTAGTGGAGGACGAGCGAGGTGCAGCAGCCCATGGTTGTGATGAGCCCGTCGCGCAGCCAGGAGGGCGCTGAGGGGTCGCGGATGCGCGATTCCAGAGCGGTGACGCGGCAGCGGTGGTTGAGGTCGAACTTCTCGTGGCCGTATTCAACGATCAGGTGTTGGTCGCCGCCCTAGGTTGAAGGTCAGTTCCGTGTGTGTTCTCTCCTGGATGCTGAGATGGGATACGCGTACCTGTCGATATGTCACTGCCGGTTGGTTCCCCTGCTCCGGCCTGTGCCAGAGGATGGCAGTCCCCCACTTGCCCGACACCGTCGACGGCGCCTTAGACTGCGTATCCAGCGGTTCCACCTTATCGAACCCAAGACCCCCCTTGACTGCCCACTCCACCATGTTCAGGAACTCCTCCAGCTTCACCCTCGCATCCAAAGCGTCCTCCAAGCTCACTCTCTCATACTGCAACCCATCCCCCGCCTTGACCTGCCCCATCTTCCACCACTCCGCCCTCACAATCGTCGTCGAGCTCACGAAGCCGCCAAAGTTGGGGCAGTCCATCGGGAAGATGCACGGGTCGTCGCCGGTCCAGTTGAGCGTGCCGAGCGGATACCCATACTCGACCAGATTGCTCGGGTGGGCTCCGCCCTCACCACCATCCTTGCGCGCCCACTTGGGCACCGGGCCAACCAGCCGTATGCCGCTCCGACTAGCATTGTGGCTAACCTTCCAGACGGTATCATAAATCATATCCACGTCCTCCGGCAGCAGGTACCCCTCGTCATGCGGGCCCACCATCGCCTTGATCTTCCAGTCATTCGTATACACCGGCCTCAGGCGCTCCGGAAGACACACCCCGATGCCCGCCAGCACCTCTTCAGGCAGCTCGCGCACAATCTCAAGCAGATCACCCGGCGCCAGCGCCCTGCCCTGGTAGCCGCCGACGCCGACGGACGGGCTGGTGCTCCTGCTGCCGAAGTAGCTCGCAACACCAGGCAGGCCACCATACACGGCCAGGTAGGCCCTGCACCCGCCGGCGCCCTCGAGCACCCTGCCGACGCGCAGCCGCTGGCCGGCCCGCACCGCCACGCGCGTCCACATGGGCAGCGCCGCGCCGTCCAGCGTCGCCTCCATGCGCGGCCCGCACAGCGCCACCGCCGCCGCGCCCCCCACCACCCGCAGCTCCGGCCCGGCCAGCGTGATCTCGAGCGCCGCCGCGCCCCGCCCGTTGCCCGCCAGCGCGTTCGCCAGCTGGAACGTCAGCGCGTCCATCGGCCCCGCGTGCGGGATGCCCTTGCCGACCGCGGGCCGCCCGGGCAGGTCCTGCACGAGCGTGTAGGCCCCGCCGGCGATGACGTCGATGGCGTGCGGTGCGAAGGCGAAGGTGCTGAGGAAGCTGGTGAGCGTGCGGCCGGCGAGGAAGGAGGGCGAGCGGAGGATGGCCGAGAGGAACTCGAGGTTGGTGGGCGGCCCGCAGATGGTGGAGGCGGAGAGGATGGCGGAGAGCCCGCTGATGGCGGCGGCGCGGGAGGGGGCGTGGTGCATGACTTTGGCGATGAGGGGGTCTGGGAGGGGGGTTAGCCGTGGAGGTCGGTGTGTTTGGTGGGTGCTGTGTCCAGGTAGGTGGGCATTTTTCTTTCTTCGCATCTGAAAAGCTCTTGGAGTATTTCTCGGACTTTAAACAGCCGTCACGAAGAAATAGGAAGGAAAGCGTCTTACCGTAGTTTGGAGTGATTCGCGACCCGGTGAACACCCAAGTATCAACCCGAGTTCCCGGGCTCTCTGCCCACTCGACTTGCTGCAGCAGACCCGGCGAGGGGGCAAAGTCCCTGACCGGATTCTCCGCGTACACTCGCACCTCAATAGCCGCGCCCTTTGGCCTTTCTGGCTGCAACGACTTCAAGTAGGCCCCATCCAGCCCCCCACCCGTCCGCTCTGCATCCGCCTGCTCCAGCATCATCCGCACCAGATCGACGCCGTAGCAGAGCTCCGTGATGCCATGCTCGACCTGCAACCTCGTATTCATCTCCAGAAAGAAAAACTCCCCCGTCTCGTCATCCACCAGATACTCCACCGTCCCGGCCGACCCGTACTGCACCGACTCCGCCAGCATAACCGCTGCCTCGCCCAGCCTCTCCCTCAACCCCTCCCGGCCCTCAACAAACGGACTCGGACACTCCTCCACCACCTTCTGATGCCTCCTCTGAATCGAGCACTCCCTCTCCCCAAAATGCACCGCCTGCCCCTTCCCATTCCCAAACACCTGCACCTCCACATGCCTCGCCGCAGGGAAGAACCGCTCCACAAAGACCCCCGGATTCTTAAACAGCACCTCGCCCCTCCTCCGCACCGCCTCCCACCCCTCCCTCACCGCCGCCTCATCCGCGCACGTCACCAACCCCATCCCGCCCCCTCCCCCCGTCGCCTTCAGCATGACGGGGAACCCCAGCGCCGCCGCCGCCGCCGCCGCCTCGTCCGCGCTCTCCACCAGCCCGGCCGACCCGGGCGCGACGGGCACGCCGGCGGCGAGCGCGAGGTTGCGCGCCACGTGCTTGACGCCGAAGGCCTCGAGCGCGGCCGGCGCCGGCCCCACCCAGGTCAGCCCGGCAGAGGCGACGCGCCGCGCGAAGCCCGCGTTCTCGGACAGGAAGCCGTAGCCCGGGATGATGGCGTCGGCGCCGTGCTGCGTCGCGGCGGCGAGGATGGCGTGGTCGTCGAGGTAGGCGGTCGTGGGGGGGCCCGGGAGGAGGACGGCGGTGGTGGCGAGGGAGACGTGGAGGGAGGCGGCGTCGGCGGCGGTGTAGATGGCGATGGTGCGGATGTTGAGGGCGTGGGCGGTGCGGATGATGCGGACCTGTGGTCGGGGCGGGGCTGAGGTCAGCGGGTGGGCGGCGGGATGGTGGTTGGTGGCTCGGGGTTGCGTACCGCGATCTCGCCCCGGTTGGCGATCAGTAGCGTCTTGATGGACTGCATCTTGTCTGCACAGTGCTGTGGTGTACCTGCAGACGATGTTGTAGTCCTTCACGCGACATGCAGCTACACGGATTTATAAACGCAGAAGTACTGTGCAGCCACCACTTGTTCCAGGGGATCTGGTTTAGCTCGCGAGTGAATCAGTTGCCAGAGATACCAGGCCAGGCTCGTTGTCCTGCACGCGGCCGTCCCAGGGTGGCCGTGGCCGGGTCGACGGAGCATTTTATCAGGGCGCTATGGGCGGCGGCGAGGAACACCCCCTCTCGCGGCAGGCGTCTGATTCTCTGAGATCGGGCCTTGGCCCTGGCTGCCGCGGGCGCTGGGCTGGCATCTCCCAATGACAGGCAGGAGATCGGCAAAGCTTGGTTGGAGACGGGTGGGATGATGTCGTAGTCATGGGCGGTGGCGGGTGGAGGGGTAGCTGTGATAAAGCTATCAGACGCGGGGTTGCCTGCAGCTCCACTCCAAGCTTGCCTATCACGGCCACTGCCGCCCACCTTTGGATAACTTCTTTGTGAAACCGCGCTGCCGGAGATTGGCTGTCCGCCTGCTCCGTTTATTTCTTGGTCCTCGAGTTCCTCTCAATTGGCATCCCAACCTCTTCCTTCTGCCCCGCAACCATGGCGCCCGCAAAACACAGGGTCAAGATTAACGTCGACTTGGGCGAAGGCTACGGGAACTTCAAGTGCGGCCCGGACGAGGAGCTCATCCCGCTCATCGACCATGCAAACGTAGCCTGCGGCTTCCACGCCGGGTAAGCCGGCTTCTTTCCCCAGCCACGCCAAACATCCTCAAACCACACCACCGCGCACCTCTCCCGTCCAGCCAAAAAAAAAAAAAAAAAACATCAGTAGCAATCCAGAAAGCAGGAAAAAGAAGAGAACCACCTAAACTAACCCTCCCCTCCCCTCCCAGCGACCCCCTCATCATGCACCAAACCGTCCTCCTCTGCAAGCGCCACAACATCGCCGTCGGCGCCCACCCCGGCCTCCCCGACATCCAGGGCTTCGGCCGCCGCGAGATCAAGATGTCGCCCGAGGAGCTGACCGCCATGACGCGCTACCAGGTCGGCGCGCTCCAGGCCTTCCTCGCCGCCGAGGGCCTGCCGCTGCACCACGTCAAGCCGCACGGCGTGCTGTACGGCATGATGTACCGCGACCGCGACGTCTGCCGCGCCGTCTACGCCGGCGTGCCCAAGGGGACCCCGGTGTTCGGCCTGGCCGGCACGGTGCACGAGGAGGTGGCCCGCGAGTTGGGGCTGCCGTTTGTGGCGGAGTTGTATGGGGATGTGAAGTACAACAAGGACGGGACGTTGGTGATTGATCGGAAGAAGAAGTGAGTTTGCGGTTGGGTGTGTGGCTGAGTGGGTGTTTGCTGACGACGAATTCGCAGGCCGTGGACGCCGGAGGAGACTCGCGTGCATGTGTCGTCGCAAGTGTACGATGGTGCGGTGACAGCGGTGACGGGCGAGAAGGTGGATCTGCCGCTGGGGGAGCATGAGGTCTCGTTGTGCTGCCATTCGGACTCCCCTGGTTGCATCGAGATTGTGAAGGCGTCGAGAGCTATCATTGATGAATTCAATGCTAAAACCTTCCCGTGAGTACTCAGGTATGGAAACGGAACAATATGAACGTGGATAATATTGTAGCACTCATTTTGATCTGAAGTCAATCTCCAAACATTCGCAAAATCTAAATTCAAAACGCCTCCTCCCTCCAAGTAGCCAACAAGGAATCCACATGTACCCACTCGTTGCAAGCTCAAGTATCATTCAAAGCCACAGCGGGAAAATCGAATGTAGAAATCTAATCTTTTGTCTATTTCAGAACCAGAGAATGAACCACGCTCTTACATTAATTTTCTCTCAGATGCCATCTTAACCATGAGGACATGGCAAGCAAAAAAGCAAACAGAGGCGCAGGTTTCTGAAGAATATATATCTGTTTGAATATCCAGAAGCCGAAGTGCAATAAGCTATGTAAAAGCAAAGAAAGAAGAAGGATGGGAAAATTCGCCTTTGTTATTCCGTAACGCGAGCAAGTTTTACACTTTTGCTGGAAGAGGTGGCTTTAAATGAGTTCGCAGACATGGTATAGGCCTCTTTGAACCGGGAACGAGGTGATGATAGCCCTTTCTGTGACGCGGACGACACGACAGCTGTCGAAACCAGAGTACTGGAGATTTTGTAGTAGTCTGTGATTTACTTTGCCGGATAATGTAACTTTCCAAGTAAGCCTTCACGGGCCTTGCTCTGACTCGCAGTTCCGAAAAATCGGGCTTGTCAAACCGCCTCTTTAGATCTGACACCCAGACGCCAAAGATATCGAGGCCTCTCGTTATGTACGCCTGCTTACTCGAATCAAGCTTCCTCAACTGCAGTCAGATGTCGTGATCACCAAGCTTGTGTCTGGCCAACACACAAGAATCATGCAGGAGCTGCTTCAGAGACTCGACATCCTTGCATAGCTCCTTCAGCGTTCCTGATACGCTTAGTGAAGTGTTAGAGGGCTTTGTCCCTTTGCCCTTAATCTCACCGATGGTGGCAGCTAGCAAGGCTAGCCGCAATGTAGATGCTAACGATAGGGCCAATGAAAGATTATTCAGGAAAGAGAATAGACCTAAATTTTGTCAGTATAGTGGTTGATGGCCATCGTTGAGTGAATTCTGAGGATATCCTGATTGTGTGTTCAGATCTTAGTGCAGCAATTGTGACTGAGTAGTCGTCGTTGCACAAGACTCAAGGGGCGGTGAAATCTGCCTTACCACTTCATGTGCTTGATTAGATGCAGCGGTCAGCTGCAAGAAAAAGTAAGGGCTCGCATAAGATTACCGCATCGAGGCTGAGGTGCAGTCCTGTCGGCAGCCGGACCCCGCGAACGAGATTACTCTGAGCTGATTTTTGCATGAATCCCCGCTTGCCGCGCGATTTCATGCGGGAATACGTGCTTGTACAGGAGTCGCTGCTTTCTCGAAAAGCGAGAATGGTTGCATATTGTTTAGTAGCTGCTACCTGGTGACATGTCACTTCAAATTTTTTAAATTCTTTTCTAGCTAAGTTTTGAGAGTAAGACAAACAATGCTAAAATATGTATTATTCATAAACATGACCGCACCAAAAAATCGACCTCAAGCTACGGCGCTGGAAGAGGGCCCTAGGGACTCTTCCCAGCCCCAAAACCAGCTATACAACAACCCCAGCAGCAGCAACCACGCTGGGGTGGAAGGAGAGGGCCGGAAGAGGGACAAAATGCCCTCCCAAGGCACCTAACCCCACCACCCACAGTACAGCCAACAGGCACCCAAGCAGGCTCCTATCAGCGTAGAGTACATCAACAGAGCAAATAAAACACTTGAAACCATCCAGCAGGCCCTATAGGCACCGGGTGGCGACCCCCTAGCTCTCTCTTCCCAGCTGAAAAATTTTCTCAGCATTGCCAAGATAATCTTCCAGGGATTCACTACCACCCTCCAGGAGGCCAATCCTAAGGACCCAGGCCTTAAGGATATTATGAAGGAAATCTAGGAGGTTAAGAAGGCTATCAGCGTACCTCTCCAACCTACAGTCCCAAAGTGGCCATAGATTATAGCTCAGACAACCCTAAAGCCACCTACCCCCCCTATCACCACAGAACTCACCCTGCACTTCCCTGAGCAATAGAATAGGCAGGAAATTGCCTTACTCTCCAACGAAGCCATCATCTAAAAGATCCAGGTAGGCAAGGGATTTGCCTATAAAAAAGTCCTCGCAGCAAGGAAGCTCCTAAGTAGAGATATTAGAATCTTTATCCCTAACCCAAACACCAGGACAGAACTACTAAAAGACCAAGATTGGACCTCAGGGCTGGGCAGGGAGGTTAGACCCAACTAGCAGATATACTTAGTGCTAGTATACAATATCCCACTTAAAGGCATTGATACCAATGACCCACAGGCCATCAAGATAATCCAGGAGCAGAACATGTCTCTACACCCCGGCCTCCAGGTCAGCAAGATGGCCTGGCTAAAAAGGAAGCTCCCTATAGGGAAAACCCACTTAGCAGTAATACTCAGCACCACCAACCTAGAGACTACCAACCAGGTGATTACGAAGGGCATTATCTGCAATTACTCCCTTTACACTACGGAATACTACAGCCCTTTGTTCACAGTCACCCAGTGCTTTAAGTGCCAGGTGTCAGGGCTCAACCTCAGGATGATCACTGAAAGGTTTATTGCGCTATGTACGTTAAGCTAAGACTTAAGGAGAGAAGAAGAAGTAGAAAGAAGAAGAGAACGACTTAAATACAAGGAGTTCTTGGCATCACATGACCTGCCGATGATCCTCTGAGGCTTCTCTCGAGGCTCTAGACTCTAACATCACCCCCCCTCTTCCCCTCCCCCCTCCCTCCTTCTTTCCGTTTTCGGACGGTGTCGGGTTCAATTCCCAGCGGGGGCGGATCTTTTTCGAATATAGAGGGGTATATAAGGTGAAAAAGCGAAGAACTTTGACATTAAACGGCTACATGGCGTAGTTGGGAACTTGGCTGACCGGCAGCATACGACGGTGGTACGTTGCGTTGAGGTGGTGACATCTCTCAGTTGATAGGCTGTTACAGGCTTGTCGACTGGCTGTCGAATTGAGGGCCTGTCTGTTGACAGGAAGAGGGTTCTCCGGCACTGGCGGATTCCGTCCAGTGGTCTGTAATGCCCGACTAGGTGACCTAGTACTGTTGTCTCGCAGTTCGCTGCCTGGTGACAGGAAGGATCAATGTCACCTGGATCGGGCTCGGCTTCGGCCGGGCCAAACCGCTTGTCTTTTGCTCACTGCCAGTTCTCGTTCAGTTACCTACCAGTCTAATTTTAGTACTAGAGTTCTTATGGTCGTTGCTGGTTCTTTTGCTCTAAGTAGGAGTCCAGCGCTGCTGTGTCCTGCAATGCTGATGCCGGTTCCCATGTTGGCCGAGCGTACCCTTCCTATTTGACTTGATACTGCAATTAGCGCCTTTGTTGACCCGGTCTTTTTGCCATTCTCTCGCCTAGGATTGCCTCTACTACCCATTCGTCCTGGCCGTCCACTTGGACTGGTGGGGGTTGATAGTCGTCCTGTACTTGGCTTGGTAGTGGGTCCATTCCTGCCGGCCGGAGGAGGTCTACGTGGAAGACATTGTGTACTGCTCCAGGGATATCCAGTTTGTAGTTGTGAGATCCAACTACCTCAATGATAGTGAATTTTGCTGCCTTATCATCGAGTTTCTTGCTTGGCCTATCCGTCTTCAGGTTTCGTAGGTGTAGCCAAACCTTGTCACCTACTTTATACGCAGGTGAAGGGTTTCTTTGCCGGTTGGCTTGCCTCTCTTGTTCCTATTGAGCCTCTGCCATGGACATCTGCGCCCAGTCCGTGACTTCTTTAATCTTGGCTACAATTGCCTCCGCTCTTGCCGCTGGGGAGTCCCTGTGGGGGTCATTGGGTTGAATGTCCTCAAGCAGTTCCAGTGGCTCGAGGTGGAACCCGTGGGAGAGGAAGAAGGGGCTTGTCTGAGTCGTTGTTGACGTTCTTCCATTGAGGGCTAGCTGAACAACCGGTAACCAGTCCGCCCAGTCTTGTTGGTAGTGATCTATAAACAGTGCGAGTTTCCTTGCCACTTCAGTGTTCATTCTTTCCGTTGATCCATCCGTTTGGGGGTGGTAGGCCGTTGAGATACGTCTCTTGATCTTAAGCAGTTGACAAATGCGTTGCCAAAGAAGGCTCACAAATTGCGTTCCCCTATCAGATACGATTGCTGCTGGGACACCATGATTCCGGTAGAAGCATCCAATGAATAGCCTTGCAATGGTTTCTGTTTCGGTATTCGGGCAGGCTTCAAGGATTACTCCTTTCCCTAGGCGGTCGGTTATTACCATAAGCATCTCGCAACCGTTACTAGATGGTAGTGGCCCAGTGAAGTCAATAGAGACCTCCCTCCATTGACGGCTTGGTACTGGTAACGGCTTAAGTAGTCCTTGCTTCCTATCCCTCCAGACCTTGGTCCTTCTACAGACATCACAGTTCCGGCAGAATCTCCGGATATCATTGACAAATCCTGGCCAGAAGAAATGCCTTGCCACGAGAGAGACTGTTTGAATACGCCCAGGATGCGCTGAGAGGGGGGAGTCATGCATCTCTTGAATGATTCTCGTTCGCAGTGGCTCAGAGTCTGGTACCCATTTCCTACCCCTGAAGAGGAGGCTTCCTTGGTTATCCAGTGAGCACTCAGTGATTGAGACCTTGAACTTTGTAGCAAACTCCAGTGGGAATGTTCTTTCCCCTTGCTGTACTGCTTCTCGGAGTTGCCTTAACACTTGGTCCTGCTGGAGTGCCTCTTGCCATTGATCCTCTAGGGAAGGAGGTTCTCGTGCTTGTTGTCCTGGTCGTGCTTGTTGTCCTGGTCGTGCTTGTTGTCCTGGTCGTGCTTGTCGAGGTTTGACTGCCATGGCTTCTTCAGATAGAAGTGAATCTTCATTGCTCCATTCTTGTTCTTCAGGGTCCTCTGGTGATCCAGTATTGAGGACCAATCCGTGGGGCATTAACTGAAGTAATTGAGCCGTTCTTTGTTCGAGTCTCTCATCCATATCTGTTGTAGGTAAGTCTTGGTCCCTTCTTGTCAATGCGTCTGCTAATCCATTGGTTTTCCCTAGGGTATATTCAATAATAAAGGAGAAGCGGCTAAGCTCTCTCCACTATCGAATCTGCCTTTCAGAAAGCCTTCTTGCTGTGGTAAAGTATTCTAGGTTCTTGTGATCAGTGAGAATCTTAAACTGATGAAGTCCTTTCAGTTCAGCATCCCACTGACGTAGGCATTTAACCACTGCAAGTAGTTCCTTGTCATAGATCGGGTAGTTGCATTCTGCTGGGAGATTCTTCTTTGAGAAGAACGCTACTGGTCGTAGAAAGCCGTCGTTATCAAATTGTTGGAGCACTCCTCCTGTGCAGTAGCCAGATGAGTCCGTTGCGAGGATTGTTTCTCGTTCTGGGTCGAATTGTATAAGGACTAGTGCAGTAATAAAGGCCTTCTTTAGTTTCTCAAATGCGGCATTGGCTTCTTGGCTCCATTGGAAGACGGTGTTCTTTCTTGTTAGGGAGACCAGGGGAGATACCAGGTTAGAGAAGCCCTTGATAAACCGTCGGTAAAAGTTGGCAAAACCGAGGAATCCGAGTACTCCTTTAGCCGTGGTGGGTGCCTTCCACTCCTGAATTGCCTTGACCTTCTCTAGATCCATACGGATGCCTTTTCCAGCCTCAATAATATACCCAAGGTACTTAGTAGACTGGACTTCGAATTCGTATTTCCTTAGATCAAGTTGTAGTCCTGCAGCGTCTAGCTTCTCTAACACCTTGTTTACCTTTTCTCGGTGCTCCCGACGAGTTCCGTCCGTGAAGATAAGAATGTCGTCGACGTAGGCAGAGATAAAGTCATCTAGGAAATCTCTTAACGTCCAGTTGATATACCGTTGGAAAGTACTAGGTGCATTTGCTAGTCCAAATGGTGTTACCAACCATTCAAAGAGCCCAAAGCGTGTCCGGAATGCTGTTAACCACTCGCTTCCTTCCGCAATTCGTATCCGGTGGAAGGCAGCACTCACGTCGAGCTTCGTAAACCACTTGGCCTTACTAATTCGATTAAGTGTCTCCTGGATCAGTGGTAGGGGATAGCGGTCCTTTCTTGTAATCCGATTAAGAGCCCGGTAGTCACAGCAGAAACGAAGGCCTCCTCCAGGTTTCTTTACAAAGAGGACAGGTGCTGCTGCTGGCGAGTTGCTTACACGGATAAAGCCTTTATCTAGTAGCTCGTTAAGAGTCTTCCTTAGTACAAGAAGCTCATCACGAGACATATTATATAAAGGTCCCCATGGGGCATCAGGTATCTTGCCGTTGGTATCCTTTTCCAGTTCAATTTGATGGTCAATTCCAGGTCGGTGCGGTGGGAGTTTTTCCGCCTCTTTCTTGTCAAATAGACTGATCCGTTTAGGGTCTACCCAGCTAGGTAACTGGCTTCGGAAATCCATAAGGGGCTTCTCCTGTAAGGCCTTGTTGATATCCGCGAGGCTGGCTGTAAAGATCTGATATCCTTTCTTTTTTCCAAGCCTCATAAGGTGGCAAAAGGCAGCAGCTCCAATTAGCTTGCCTTGAGACTTAGGGAGATCAGTGTCTTGCTTTACAGTCAATCCAGTATCCTTGAAGGTGATGGTTCGTTCGCTCTGGTCAAGTACTGCTTTTTCTTGCACCATCCAGGGGCTCCCTAGCATAAGATCACAGCCAGAGAGTCTTGGGACGATATAGAAGAACATGCGCTTTTGATGATGGCCCCCAATGTCGACTTCAGCCCAGGCAACTTCATTGATCTTCCACCCAGTTGGTGTTAGTCCGTCTAGTGTCCTTGGTGAGATTTTAATACGCGGGAGGTTACAGCGTTCAGCGAATTTATGGCTCATTACAGCGTAGAATTCACAACCAGTATCAGCAAGAGCTTTTCCAAAAGTCTCTTTATTGATTATAACTGAAGTGAGAAGTGAATCCTGTTCCAATTTAGGTTGTTGCTTGTGCCATTCATTCTGTGCTTCCTGCTTTTCCTCCACTGTTAGCTCCTGCCTGCGTTTTTTGACAGGAGCTTTCAGTTTTCCGACTGCTAGGAGGAAGTCTTATTATCCTCCATATCTTCCAGTTGCGGTCCCACGTGTCCCTCCTGCTGGGCAGGCTTTGCAAAGCGTGCGGGTCTCCTTGGTGGTAGCCAGGGGCATTGGGCAATCAGATGCGTCGAGTCGCTACAGCGTAGGCAACGGTGTTCCTCCTTTCGTTTCTGCATCTCTTGATCATCCACCCACTTGACACGGCGCCCTTGGGCTGCCTTGGCCGGCCCAGTAGGTTCCCAATCCATGTTGTCGTGTTGGGGCGTCGTTGGTTTTGGCTGCTTGGACCCTAGCTGCCTGCTAGTGGACCCTGCCGAGCCAACCTTATTCTAACCACGCCACCAGCCTTGCTTCCAGTCCTGCTGGGCTTTCTTGCCATTGTTGCGCAGGTTGAATGCCTCCAGTTAATCACTGACACGTTTCAGCTCAGTGCAGTAGTCCTTAAAGGACTGGCTCATGCTTCCAAGGCCAATCATGCTATACTGAAGCTCTTGGCTGAGTCCTGCTTCTAAGTAGGCTTTCAGGATCTCGTCTGGCCAGTGGGTACCTCCTGCCTCCAGTACCAGTTTGCGAAACTCAGTGAAGTATTCTATGAAAGGCTTGTTGGTTTGGCGCAGCTTATGCAGCTTACGCTGGGCCTTTTCTTGCACGTGGGGGTCGCCAAATGATAGGCGTAGTTGGTCCAGTAGGCACTGAGCAGTCATACTGCTTGTGTTGGTGGTAGCTTGTACCCAGGGCTGTAACTGACGCGCTGCTTCGTCTCTCAGCCGGTTATGGAGCATGAAAAACTTCGTAGCTTCAGTGCAGGTTGCGTAGTCCACTGTAAGCTTTGCTTGAGCTTGGGCAATCCAAGGCTCCAACTCATCTCTATTGCCTGAGTATTCAGCCAAAGGACCGAGATTCTTGGTGGGGCCTGTCTTGGTGTGGTGGCTGGTGAATCCTGACTCAGGGGCCTGTAGGCCCGAGGTGTCTCCGGTTATTCCAGCCTCTTTTTTCCCAGCCTCCTGTTTAGCCTCCTTTTCCCCAGCCTCCTCTGAGGGTTGCGTAGAGGGGGTTTGGATATCCCCTACCTGGAGAGGATTCTGCTTGTCCTTCTTTAGCTGTGTGAGCTCGTTGGTGAGGGTGTCCATCCTCGTCATCATCTGTTGCAGTATCTGCATTATTCCTTGAGGCTCTTGAGCCTGCTGCTCTTGTATTTGCTGTTCGTTGACCATTGTCGTTGATCCCGTTGTCTCCAGTGATTCCAGTAGTTCCAGTGATTCCAGTGATTCCAGTGATTCCAGTGATTCCAGTGATTCCAGTGCGCGACTGTACCAATGATCCGATGTCCAGTGAGTCCAATGGGTTTGAAGTCTTAGCTATTGTCAGGGCTCAACCTCAGGATGATCACTGAAAGGTTTATTGCGCTATGTACGTTAAGCTAAGACTTAAGGAGAGAAGAAGAAGTAGAAAGAAGAAGAGAACGACTTAAATACAAGGAGTTCTTGGCATCACATGACCTGCCGATGATCCTCTGAGGCTTCTCTCGAGGCTCTAGACTCTAACACCAGGCCTATGGCCACATTACCAGCCACTGCAGGAAGGAGGCTAAGTGTAGCAAGTGTATAGGCAGCCATAACACTAGAGAGTGCACCAAGGAAGAAACGCAGTGTGCTAACTATAACTAGAAGCATAATATATAGAGTAACTCCTACCCTACACGCAGGGCAAACCAGGCTAGAGCAAACAGTACCCGCCTAATAAACCCAGGAGGATATAGAGAAAGAACTTAGCCCCAGTAATAGATACAAGAAGGATAGACTCTAGCAAGGTCTAAGAAGAGGATTAGAATAGAGGAATTATAGAAGAAGGAGCCAAAGAGAGGCCTAAGTAGACCTAGAGACCTTAGTAGACCCCCTCCACCTGGCTAGATGATCTTCTCTAGTATAGGACTGCGCAGTTCCCAATATGCCCTAGAGATAAACCTAGAAGAGGTGGTCCTATCTACACAGGCCAGCTCCACCTCCCCAACGTAACCTAACATAGACATAGGAGACAATCAATGCTAAATATAATACTACTATCAATCATACAGTACAACGTTAATAAGAGTGCGGATAAGGTAATAATCCCCCTCTATAAAGAACTAGACCCAAGAACCCACTACATTCTAGCTATCCAGGAACCCTAGAAAAACCCTAGAGTTAAGACAACAGTTAAACACCCTACTTACCATACTATCTTCCCCCACAAGGGAGAAGCGAGAACCTGCTTCCTAATAAGCAAGGCCCTTACCCTAGAATCCTAGTAGGAAACTATCCACTCCCTAGATCTCATCATCCTTACTATTAACACCCTATTATATACCATCTACATTTATAACTACTATAACCCGCCACCTCTCTCCCATACTAGCATAGCCATAGGTACCCTACCACTCCTCTTAGAGGCTCTAAACAGGCCTAGAGAACACATCCTACTTAGAGACTTCAACCTCTATCACCCCCTCTAGGGAGGTATTACCTCCCCCACCCAACACAGCCTCTTAGATAACCTAATTAAGATAGCTACCACAGCCAACCTTAACCTAGCCCTACCAAGGGGAACTATCACTAGGAAAACCAACAATAGTAAAAGTATAATTAACCTCATCTTCACTACCCACTAGCTAGAGGAGAGGATCCTACGCTACGGGATCTCTTAGGAACTAGAATCCTCCTCTAATCACCTACCTATAATCACCACATTTAATATCTCCCCCACCCCAGCAGCCTCGCAACCCCCTAGGCCACAATGGAAAAAGGCGGACTAGGAGAGAACTAATAAGACCCTCCAAGCTAGAGTCTCAAGGCTGGAAAACCTCCCACTAAACACTAAGAGAGATATAGACCAATTTACTAAGCAGCTTCAGGCAGCCATCCAAATAACAGTCCAGGAAACCATCCTAGTAGCAAAACCCTCACCTTAGGCCACCACGCAGTGGATAAGAGAATGCTCTAAACTAGTCCAACAGGCTAGAGCTACTAGGAGAAAGTGGACTACTATAGGCAGGGAAGAGGACTAGGTGACCTACTAAGCCACAGCTAACAATAAGAAGAGGCAAATCAGGAGGGACAGGATAAAAGTATAGCGTAAAACAGTAGCTGAAATCACCTCAAACCCAGGCGCCATCTAGAAACTCTCAAAATAGGCTAGAACAAGGGCACTAGAGCCACTAGCTCCACCCCAGTTTCCCCCACTCCAGGACACAGAAGGACAACTACACCATAACATTCAGATAAAAACCAACATCCTTCAAAGCCAGTTCTTTCCCCCACCAAAAGAAGCCAACCTCTCTAACCTAGACAGGTATACATATCCAGCCCCAGTAGAAATCTCACAGGATATTATAGAAGAGCAGGTACTCCGCACCATCAAGCAGCTTCCCCCAGACAAGGCACCTAGGCTAGATAAGATCATCAACAGAATCCTAAAGCAGTGTATATAAGTACTAGGCAAGCCAATTACTAGACTCTTCCAGAGATGCCTAGCACTAGCCTACCATCCTAGACAGTTCAAAACCTCTACCACTGTGGTACTAAAGAAACCACAGAGAGAAGACTATACCAAGGCAAAGGTATACAGACTAATTGCCCTACTCAACACACTAGGCAAGCTGCTTAAGCGGATTATAGCAGACAGAATCTCCCAGGCCACTAAAACCAACCACCTCCTCCCAGACTATCAGATAGGAGCCAGGAGGAGTAGATTAGCGGTTACTACCCTTAGTCTTCTCACAGAACAAATCCACGCTGTCTAGAAACAGGATCTAGGCCTAGTAGCCTCTATCCTCAGCTTAGACATCTCTAGGGCATACGACCATGTGTCCCATAAGAGACTCCTCCACAACATAAAAGCTACAAGGCTACCAGGCTAGGTAGAGAGGTTCACCCACTCCTTTCTAAGTGAAAGGTCAACACAGCTCCTCTTTAGAGGATATACAAGCCAGGCCATCTCCACCCCCACAGGGATCCTACAAGGCTCCTTATTATCACCAATCCTATACCTCTTCTTTACCTCCAACCTCCTCACAGAGCTCAGAAGGGGGAATGTCTTCCCCCTTAGGTTTATAGATGATACAAACATCCTGACCTTTAGCAGGTCTACAGAGCATAACTATAGGGTGCTTAAAGGAGCAAATAGGACCTGTAAAAAGTAGGCAGCTGTAATGGTTCAACCCCAGGGTGAGCGCTAAAGAGTTGGATTCCGTCTACACGAAGGTCAAGCTGGGGAGGAAAGGACACGCGTCCCTAGCGACTCTATATAAGCGAATACTAGCGCTACACGTGATCGCCGCGGATCCTCCAAGGCACCATCATGGGTACAAACCATAACAGCAGCCACCCATGGATCAGCCTTCTCCCCAGACAAGTACCACCTCATCCACTTCAGCAGGAAACCACGCAGGTTCAACATAGCGGCAAAAATCCAGATTCCTAGCTTTAAGGGAAACCCAGAGCCACTGATCAAGATACTAGGCGTTCATGTTAACAGCAAGCTGAGGTGGGGCCTACATATCAAGGAAACTAGTGCTAAAGCCACCAGACAGTACATGTCCCTTACCAGGCTTACCGCATCAACCTAGGGCGCTTCCTTTACCAAGGCGCGCCACATCTACACAGCTATAGTGAGGCCAGTCCTCACCTATAGGTATAGTGTATGGCACACGCTAGAGGGTTCCCCAGGGTAGAGAAGGACAGCAACTAAACCCCTTAAGAAGATCCAGAACCAGTGCCTACACACCATAGCAGGTGCCTATAAGTCTACCCCTACGCAAACGCTGGAACATGAGACTGGGATCCCCCCCCTCCTACTACACCTAGATGAACTGACCTTGGCCCACTCTATCCGGACCAGGGAAGGACCAGCAACGGCAGTAATTAAGGCAACATGCAGGGACATCAAGGTAGCAGCCAGAGTAGCATTCAGTACAAAGGGAACAGCTAGCCCAGCTAGAGGGAAGCTGCTTAAGGGGAGAGTGAATTCCCTCCTTAGTAGCTACCCACCTAATGCACAGAAACTACCACAGAGGACCCAACTCCGCATGGCAATAAGGGAGCAGTGGAAAAAGAGGTAGATAGAGCAAACCAGGCAGGAGGGGAGGCCAGTAGCCCAGAGTTCACCCTAGAACCCAAAGATCAGGCAACTACACAGTAGCCTACTAAAACCACAGAGTACACTCCTTACCCTGCTGAGAACAGAACATATTAGACTGGAGGACTACCTCTCTAGACGCAAGGTACCAGACCATCCAAGCCCTACATGCCCATACGGCTAGCACAGACAAACTCCAAAGCATATCCTCTTATTCTGTCCTCACTTCCAAGCAGGCAGAGCCCAGATGCTTTATAAAGCTCAAACCACAGACTACCGCACTCTGCTGACAACAAAGAAAGGAGTCTATGCGGCCACGGAGTGGTTTCTAAAGCTGGGGCTGCTAGGCCAATTTAGCCTGGCGAAGGAAATGGACCAGGAAAACCAAGAGGACCAGGAGGACCCAGTGGACCAAGGAGACTAGGATGGAATGAGAGAGCTAGGAATTAATACCTAGGGTAATTATAGGACTGCCACAGCAGCCACTACTGGTAAGCAGAAAAACGGGAAAAGAAGGGGTAACGCACCCAATATAAAAGAGAGGAGAGGTTTTCTACCTAGGAAAGGTTTTCCCCCTCGTGTAAACTACTATAGATAGCCTACCCCGCATGGACCCGTAAGGGAGCTAAATCGGGATGAAAATGAATCTATTTATTTATTTATTTATGTATTATTCATATGCTGATGCTAGAATATGCCCGCCATTGTGTTGAATGTCAAGGCAAGAGTAACAGTTGTTGGTAGTGATTTTTGTCGCAGCTTGAGGCACGTCTAGCACGATCAGTCTTCCACAGGTCTTCATCCCGGGAGTCCTGTGGTGGGCAAGGGAGCAAGGCATAACTGACAGGTTGAGCAAGTTACGATCTCATTGGGCACAGCCCCGCACGAATTCTGTATTCGGCCACGAACGTCTTCCGGATGAGGGGACTAAAACTTGGACTTCCTAGCCACGCGGCAGTCTTGGATTTGATACTGCAGATCCGCATTAGCGAATTGGCTTGCTTGACAGTTGAAAAGCAAAAGAAACGTATACCGCAGTGATTCGCTAATGGCAGTGTCGGGGCTTGGTCCACAACAGCCACCATGCTGAAGGAGGGGTGATGGCGGGCTCGGCCATTCAGCCCCGCACTTATCTTCGTGGGTCTGGAAAGTGGTCGAGATCTGAAGAATGATTAGAGATAATGTACTGTACTCTGATCCCTGCCCCTGCACTGCATTTGTGAACCTTTCGGGCTTGCGCCCCGGCATGGTCTATCGGGAGAGCAACGCTCGGCACATTCTCGAATTGGGCAGCAATATCAGTGATGCAAGGCATATTGAGCCCCACGTAGCCTTACGATATCTGTCCTCACAAGGCTATGCTGACCACCTTGGAGACTGAACCCCGCTTTCATGCGCGTGAGAGCGCAGATGGAGTGCATACAGGGCAGAAGCAAGGCATAAACCGCCTTTATCAGAGTGGGATGCAGGCATTCAGCCTGCTCCAAGAGGGCTGAGCATGATAGCCTGGCCGATGATCTGCTTAGGATGCTGAAAGCTGACAGCCGTATGCCTTGCATCTGCTTCCTTATAAGCTGATAAATGACTCGTTATACCTCTAAAGTCTCAGCCTAAATTTTCCTCGTAGTGATGCAGATATGGTTTTCCGTTCGCACCTTGCTTTCCTCAAAAATCTTCGAAGTAAACAGCCCAGCCACGGTGAGCATCACTCGCAACAGGTGAGCAGAACACAACAATCTTCTTAAATATCTAGCCTTACAGTCTTGAATAGAATGAAAACCCTGTTGCCAATCCACACGCTTCACTCAAAAGTGCCCTAGAGCGAAATCCCAGATCTACGTCTGAGGGCGCGGACCACGACTCAGGTATGGATCTGACTACGCGAGGATCGCTATTGTAGTCCTATACGTGCCTCCCGAGTTAGATTCGAGCGTCTAATTATCCTTTGGAGTAGCCCCAATTGCCTCGGGTTCTAGTGATCTTCTAAAGAATCCGCATCTCAAGCCCGCCACGAGCAGTCAACACGAAAAGGCAGCATTGCAGCTTCGAGCGGAATTACTGTCCTCAATTATCTGGAACCCAGCTAGAACCTTTCGCTTCTATATCCCAGAGGATCGGAAAAAACAGATCGTCACGTTCGATGCTATAAAAAGACAAATTCAATTCGTGCGTCATGACGAGGTTACCGAGGTCTCCTATGAGGTTAACAAAAAAGCGAAAACCCTGTTTACGATCCTTGCATATATGGGCTATGCCTATGATGTTTGCGATTTCCTCTCTGAAAACATCTCTGATGAAGATCTCCCCTTCGAACGACTCGGCGACGACAATCTCACCCGGAAGAATGGAAAGAAGATCGAGTGTGTCGGCTCTTGGCCAGTGGACAAGAAAATAGGGTTTGCGAGAGACCAATGGTGCGCGCTTGCGCCGGTATTTTCAACCTCAGAGCACTACAAGTTCGACAAGAACACGATTCTTCCTTTCAACTATGACGAAGTTCCTAAGGTAGGAGGTGCATATAGTGAAGTATGGTTTGCCCGAATTCATCCAGCGCATCACAAGTGGCCCGATCTGTCTAGAAATTCTGTAAGAACATTGACCCTTCTACCAACAACAGGCTACATGCTAACCAACTAGAAGGGAAAGGGGTTCGATGTGGCAATCAAAAGGCTTCTTCGTCATGATGAGTTCAAGAAGGAGCAAACTATCCTCAAGGAACTTGGAGAGAAGAAGTATGGCCACTTGATCAAGCTTCTGTTCTCGTACGAGTATGAGGGATATTATCACCTCGTCTTTCCTCGCGCAGAATGCAACCTGAGGGACTTCTGGGAGAAAACCCCGAATCCGAAGTGCAATGAGGAAACACTTCTATGGTCCCTCAAACAAATGAAAGGAATCGCCCACGCAATCTACACCATCCACAACTTCAAGATTACGCTTCCGACCTCAGCTGAGGGCGAGACAAAGAATTCACAGACAGATACGAAGTGGTCCCGGTCCGTCACTGAGGGGGAGGAGATATTCGGGCGTCACGGGGACTTGAAGCCTGAAAACATACTTTGGTCCAGACAGACACCGGAAGGGCAAGACGAAAACGGAACATGCTACATCGCTGATTTTAGACTTGGAAGGTTCCACGGTCGCGACACGAAAACGAAACCACATCCATACACTATCTTCAGCTCTCCGACTTACGAGCCTCCGGAATGTCACATCTTCCTGGCTGTGTCCCGTGCATATGACTTCTGGAGCTTAGGTTGTTTATTCCTGGAATGGGTAAGTTGGCTTCTAGAAGGCTGGTCGGCAATAGAAGAGTTCTCCAAAGCACGTTTGGAGGCATCTTTCATCCTGAACGACCAGGGGAAGATTAGCGACGACTACTTTTGGAGTCTTCTGCATGAGGAAACCCCACGAAACGCCAAGATCCGGGCTGGAGTCCAAAAATGGGTAATACGGCTACGGGAGAGTGATAAATGTTCTGACCTCATTCATGACCTCCTGAACCTCATCATGAACGACCTTCTCTGCATCAAACCTCCACCAACAATTCAAAGACATGCTGGAGCGTTCTGAGAACGAATTCGGATACGGCTTCACAACAAAGCCTTCGGCAAAAAGAGAACTCAATGAGACTACTAAGATGAAGAGTGCCAAGAGAGTCTATTTCTCGGATGACTTGATAGAAGGAATCTCAGGATTGCACAGTTCAAACCAGCCAACGTCCCCATCAGTATGGACCACAGCCTCTGGCCAACAAAAAGCGACCGTAGACATCGACAAAGGCGCTGGAAGAAGCACCGAGCGCACGGCCTTGTCTCCCTCGTTCACCAATTTCAAAGGTGCAACGAAATCCCCGGGCGTCAGCAAGAAAACCTCTGATGTTGATGAATCCATTAGTCAGCCCTCGTCCCATCCTGGACTAGGCGGACCGGACGCAACTGAAAGTGTCGACACTGGCACGGCGGATCGGACTAAATCAAGGGATCTATCTTCTTCACGCCTCGATCAAGCTGTGTCCGCGACAGACACGAGCGTTAACGATAGCGATTTCCAATCTGAGAGCATCTTTGATTCGGTCCCACAATCGAGTGACCAAACAACCGCTGCAACCGCCGATTCTGGTCCATCATATCACGTAGCAGAGAAGATGGCCAATGATGGAAACTCTATTTACAGTTTGGAGCCTGATGATACAGCCGATTCAAGCTACATCAAGGCGGTCGCACACATTCTGTTCGAACAGCTCGGGGCAAGATATATGGAAAAGTCATCATTTCAAGCCGTACTGCATATTGTGGAGCAGACCCTGAAAGCGTTTGCATCCAAGCTCGGCTACGAGGTAGTCAGCAAAGAGGCACAGGAAGTGTCGAACTGGCAAAAGTACGACGCCGCACTGTTACCAGTGCGTGCTAATAGGCTTTATATTGTCTGACAGGAAGCAAGGGTCTTCATACAAAAACATCGAAAGTAAGTACATTCGTATTTATTACAGAACAATCCGCAGAAGCTAAAGTGATCAAATCTAGGGATATCAGGAATTCTTTGGAAGAAATCTGGAATCGCAACCTGCAGGACGCTCCGCAAGAAACTACACCGGCCTACAAATCCGACGAAGTGCAGAAGCCCGACGTGAAAAAATGGCTGAAAGAGAGAACCACAGACCCTGAATACGAAGAACCGCAAGCGGCACAAGAATGTGGCGTCATAGAACAGGCCTGTGGAAAAAGTGAGGTTGACCGTGCATTGCATGAAGGCTTAGGAACACCGCCCGTGCCAGTTCCACATTTCGAGCATATTCGCCTTGAACACAGGCGTCTCATAGACTCCGGTGCCTTCCGTTGGCTTATCATGCGCTTGAAGAGAGAGATTTCCATGAAAACACCGACACCGGACCATGCAACTAGCATCACGGAAAAAATTCTTGGGAATCTTGTTTCTCATGGTGAGGTGAGCAGGAGAATTCCTGTTCATTCTCACAGAGCAGTTTTTACTGTCGACTGGGACCCATTGGCCTTCTTGGAAGAGCAAGATTATCGAGAAAATTGGAGTGAAGCATTAGCAGGAGCCATTACGTTGACTGGAGATACGGATTCTGCGCAGGCTCTGACTTGTGCTGAGTACATGAGCCAAACTTGGCCTTATTCTGGTACTTCAACTCTAAGAGCATTTCAGCACATGGTTGAACGAAAACAGGTGGATCTGACAGCAAGTGAGTCCTTATGTCTTTCTTTAGTTGACGTGGCTATTTGTCGCGAAATATACACTACTCCCTAGTTCCCGTTGCTCGAGTAGGGGTTACATGAAGTCCCCATCAAACACGGAACACCAGAACGCGTTCTATCCTTTTGATCTGTTTCAACAATATTTCTAATCATTGTGAGATTTTTAGGAGATGATGCAAATGAGCCAGAGCTTAGAGTATTCGTACAAGGTGGAAAGACAAGATTAGATGTGACAGGCGTGGCCTACGCTATAGCGGAGATCGGAGAACAACTTGCCTGGCTTGGATCCGCCCTTCGTTCATCACCACGTGACGATGGCGTTGCTCTTTGTGTTCCCTCACTCAATATCGATTGCGCAAACCCTTCAGAGAACGTTATTTACAAGAAGGAAATCTTCTGTACGCTGAAGTTCCACACCAAGCCGCAATCCGAGGACCCAGATCCCCAGAAAGGTGTTTGCTGGCACAAACTATTCAGAAATCCCGTCATTGTCCAAGGGTATCCGGTTTCCCGTCGAGTCTGTCATAGCCTTGGCCTTGAAATTCCATTGAACATCATGGCAGGACTAGCTCAAGCTAAACGTCTGACATATTTTGATGGGAAGATCTACCTGAAAGGTTTCTCCAGACTGCTGTTGGCAACCAAGTACGTGAAGGAAGAAAGACTGGTGGTCTGGCATTTGTTCTGCAGCGGAGATGGGACTCGCATCCATTACCGTGATCATCGGGTTCAGAAATACAACTGTGTCGAGGGGAGTCAAATCAGTTTCATCGAACTGGAAAGCGCTCGACATGTACTCGGATGGTGTACTGTTGCCAAGAATCATGCGGGTGAGGTTACACAATTACTGAAAGAAGAAGAAATGTCTTTATTGATACGGTTACTGTTTTAGGTTCGCACGAAGGAAAATACGAAATCCAACATTCCGGAAGAAAGCCACCCCCCAGAGACTTATATCTTGACAGGGTCACCATCGGCGGGAGTAAACACGTTAGCGTCGGTCTTTCTTTCGCTATCGGTCGTAAGGATATCGGACAGAACCTGAAACGAGAAGGCTGCTACTTCGAGCAAATCAGCCACATTTCCAACGTATTTGTCGTTCTCTATGATGTAAGGGACAAAAGAGCATGGCTTGTCAACGGCGCAAGCGCCTTGCTCCACCTGGTGAGAACTTCCCTGGAAGAGGACATACGCAGCAATATCGCAGAGAAGGTTCTCTTCAATCGCGAAGACTTGACTAAGGCAACAGTTGAGCATACCGCAGAATCAGCTGTCGAAGTGCTCATAAACGAAAAGAATATGGAGCTCATGATCTACCGACACAAAAGCGAACATTTACAGGAGACAACCTTCGGGCCTTCCAAGGAGCCAGACCAGGTGACAAAGATAACGGAAACACACGTTCTTTTTCAAGATCGTGTTGAAAAAGTATACCATTCTCTGGAACAGATCTTGGAACACCAGCTGGAAAAGACCGCACACCCTGGACTCAAGGTGAAATATAAATCAAATGTTCTCGAGGGATTCGAATTTATGGATGTAGCGACTGGAGCTATAGATGCCCCGCTCAAGCAAACTGACATCAAGTCCACTGGCAAATGCTGGATAGACTTCATTCGAGGTATCAAAGCGGTCACCTTGTTCGGTCATGGATTTGGGGAGATTATTGAACCTGGGGAGAATTGCATACCATGCAATTTCTGGAACCACGTCCCTAAAGGAAACGACTATCTCGCTGTCTGCGTTTCAGACCTCAGGAAGATCATAAAGAAATGGGGGGACTTGGAAGAGACCCCAGTTCGAGTAGTCGATGACGTATACTGGCACAACCCGGGGATGATCTTCGGAGACTGCGTCTGTAAAGACAAGTCTTGGGAAGACTCTTGTAACAGAGCACAGCTTCTTTTCTCGTTAAGATCAACCTTCAGAATTCATAAGAAGCATGTCACTAACCCTGATTCATGGCATAAGCGAAATCAAGGTGCGATAATGTCGAACGGCGCGAGAAAATAAGACACCGCTGGTTTTCTCATTGTTACTACTGAGGCCTGCTATATACGTGTAATAATCGGATTTACGGAAATACGCATAACTGGGGCAAATGACTTGTGCTGGGGTAGGTGTATGGTGTAGTAACTAGGCAAGTAGTAAAACGCGTGTGGAACAAGGAGGTAAAAACACGTGATTGCGGGCCAATGTGGTTGATAGATAATCTTTGGTCAGCGTCCGAAGACACCCTCCCGTCTGGGGGACCAAATAGACATGTTCCATAGAAGTAAGGAGATAAAAGACCGTCACCACGGTGAAATTAAGGGCATAGCTAGACTTGGGCCGAGTACTTGCACCTCTGCTCTCTCTCAGAGCGTTACTACCTCTGCCCCAACGCCACACACACTCTCCGGAGCGGACATACCCGGACTTGCGAGTACAGAAGAATCATCCAATCAGGCGAATTCTAGAGGAATCCCAACAACATCACGGCACCAAACTCGAGCGAACAAGGCGTCGGAAACGGATCATACCGATGGATGGCATCGCTAGCGCTAGGAAAAAGATTGCAAAAGACATCTCCCTCTAAGAAGAACAGGAAGTAGAGATATCGAAAGTTAGAGGGATTTACTATAGCCACCTCCCAAGGGTATAGTGGCAATGCTTATTGAGGCATTCAAGTCTGATTTTTTCATTCAAATCGGGGGGTTGGGGTTGGGGTTGGGGCTGGGTTTTTCATAGCGGTTGGATGCTGTAGATATTAGGTATTGTCTTTGTCTTCTCAAAGCTTGGCACGTGCCTCATTGTTCTCGTTTTGTAGTGGTTCTATAGTAAATTCTTATCTCATACCATTCTATCGAATACAGTCATATTGTCTATAGGCGGCTTGTACAGGTTAGCACATAGCGAGAATGCTCAAAATGACGCCACTTGTCCGGAAGCGAGCCGATCAACATGCTAAATTTCACGGTAATTGTTAGCTAGCTGTTATAAATTACTACAATTAAAGTAAATTGCTTCTCATATGCTTTCCGGCCTTGTGTTTGGCTTTTTCACAACTTTCAGATTCACAAGTAAAACCCTCGATTGATTTGTTAAGACATTCACGTGTGAGTAGGAAAGAAATACCTATGAGAAAAATTTCTACTTGATACGTTAATGGCTAAGTTTATAGCGCTCTTTACCAGATTATTTAATCGCAAGAAATACAGCTTCATAAGAGATGATCAACCACTCAGAGTTAACATTTCAATGGGTCAGGTTATCGCCAATATCTTTATGGAGACGAACCTTCGGCGATGCTGTGTAAAGGCTGTGCTCGTGACTGGTGAAAAGGATAGGGTCATATGGGCCATTGTACATTTGGCTAGAGTGTGATGGCAATTTCTTATATCATGAAGCTTTGCTACTTTTCGCAGCCTAGTGGGTATCGCGAGATAACTACTTCCTTCAAGGAAAGATAACTGACAGACAGAATATCAGCACTGCTTAGGATTAAAAGTTCAGAATCTGTGAAACAGATCGTGAAGTCGGCATAAGTACATTCGCATGATTATGTAGCTAGCTGCAAATATGGAAAATCCCTCTGGATAGCCTCAAAATGATCCGTAGCAGTGCTGCTAAACAGCAGCCTCGTGCTTGGGGATACTTCCTTCACAGAATTGACGAGCAGCTCAAAAACATGGCTCAGGTCCTGGTCACCCCGAATACCAACCCCCACCAATGCACCGTCCCATGGTCTTCCTCCGTGACCCGCGCGAACCTTCTCGACGAAGGCATTCATGCTGTCCTTGCTGTCTGGGTTGAATTCGAAGACGTCTATTTCCAGTCCTGGAACTGCCCTCAGAGTGTCGAAAGACTGTTTCAACGTCGTGCGAATGGTGTTGGGGTCCCACGTTGCACCTCTGTTCGCGGTGCTCCACTCAAGAGTCAAGATCGAGGCCCGTGATGAGGACGGAGGTTTTGCCAGGCATGTCGGAGGTTGGGGTTAAGAATGGATTCGTCACGGCGGATCCCCGATGAGTAAGTCTTTTCTCTAGCCAATGAGCCGGAGTTTAGATGTTTATTGTCCTTGAACTGATCAAGACGGGACTGCTTCTGATATTTGAAGAACGAAAGATGACGTCGAACTCGGATCTAACTTTGGATTCATCAGCATCGGACGCCGAAAAGGTGCGAAAACGCGAGGTTCCGGACATGGTCAAGAACAACGTACTTGCTGAGTTTAAATCACATGAGGCACTCTGATTTGCTCCAGTGCCCTTTGGCCGCTCGACGGCTTCGATGCTGGTAGTTTGGATATTTCGATGTCAACCGTGCTTAGAGACTTGAAACATTCGTACTGATAGCCTTGACATATTTGCTATTCAACTTTTGCGCCTAGATGAATGCTTCGACTACCATCTCTGTGGTTGTATATCCTCGTGCGAGTAATCAGATGAAGTACACCACTGTGACATCCAGTTAGCTGCCTACATGTCTTAATAAAAGAATTCAAGTGTCTAACGTAATCTAATGTTACTTAAGCTGTTAGCATGGCACCTTAGAAAGAAAGATGACGGAAGCGTTGTAGTGTGTACCTGACATAAGCGCTGCACTTTACTCACCGCCTTTGAAGCAGAGCCATGGATCATCACCTGCACTGTCTGCCGCAACCACGGCAACAATTGCCGCACTCATGGATCAGGAGTCTGCCCAAAAGCTTAAAAAATATCATTACTTCATTCCTCCGGGCAATAGCCATGAGGGATGAAAAGAAGAAGCTCAAAACTACCAAGCCAAAGTCCCAGTCTAGACCTCGCTTTGCTCAAAAAAGACATTCAACTCGCTATGCGCAACGAGAAAATCCGCAGCCAAATTTTGTAGCAGATACCAAACCACATAAAAGCGCGCTCGTGTACGTCTAGGAGAGGCCGTCGAGAGTCGTATTGTCATCGACTTCGTCAATGCGAAACGCAGAAGGACGGACGAGACGGAGAAGCAGTCAACAAAAGGAAGATTCGGCCAAGGAGAAAAGGATAGAAAAGAAGATGAAATGAAGCGTAGCGGCATTAAGACGTAAGAAGGGAGTATGTAGGTCGGTATGTAGATAGTAGATAGGTAGGTCGGTAGGTAGATAGGTAGGTAGATGTCGTACGACATATCTTCGAACAGAGCCACAAGAGATATGGCAGGATATCAAGAAAGAAAAGAACAAGAAGATATGACAGAGAATTTTTCTCCGCAAAAAGATCAAGCCACCCAGAGTGAACCGCCTCTTTATGTCTCCAGTACGGCGACGGCGACGACCGCCGCGATGACAAGTATTCCGGCGAGCGACATTCCCCGATTAGCTCTTCTCCACCACCTGGCCTTCAGCCATCTTCTCTCCTCCAGCGCCCAGTCCCTTTGGTGCTCCTGCGTCGTGTTTCTTAAATCCAGGCCCAGCCCCGCTTCGATATTAGTCTCATTTCCCATCGCGACTCCACCTGGTGCTCCCTGCTGTTGCTCTGCTCCGGGCCAAGCACGTTCCTTGCCTTTGCCCTGGCTCTTCTCCTTCATCTCACCGCCGAGACGCTCGAGCTCATCGTTCGGCCGCGGTGGGAGGGGGAGGAACGCCGCAATGATCCAGCACAGCGGCATGACGAAGCCAAGAGTGAAAAGAAGAATGTACTTGTTTGCGGGCGTGCCAAGCGCTTCGTCAATGCTCGGCACAGTCCAAACGCTTAGCGTCACGCTCTTCCTGTCGCGCCGTAGTCGCGGGGTGAAAGATTCTCTTCCGCCCGCAGTTGGAGGCATGCTCCTGGTTCCAGCCGTGCCGGTACGTGTTCGGCCGCTGCGGTGCGCGGACCTCGGTGGGGGAGCAGGTGTAATGGAATCCTGGGAGTCGTACGGCATCACGTTCGGCTCCAGTGACTGCCGAGCGGACGGTGAACCAGAACCTCCGCGATGATGTGGCCGACGTCGTGGTGACCAAATTGGGTGAATTGGGAAATTGGCTTCGGTAGGTGAGCGGCTGGTGCCGGATTGCATAGTTGCGGTGCGGCTGGGTAGAGGGCTGTTGCTTGGAGAAGAAGAATCGTCGGTGGCCAAGGACACGCGTTCACTGCGACGGTAGTATAGCCTGGTGATCGTTAGTTTCATTCACCACTGAAGCCACTTCTAAATTTGGCGCGCTGAGGTGCGACACTTACCTCGCCCATTGAGGGATAGTGTTGACGAAAATGCTGGTGTAAGAGCTGCGATCCGACGCTGCGGTGTCTGGCCGCCCGTCGTTGGACAGGTTCGAATTTGACCCTCTCCGAAACAGGCCTGAGCGCTGAAGGCGCAGAGGCTGAGGCTGCAGCTCTCCCACTGTGTCATTTCCCTCTTCTGAATGGCGGCTTTCTCCCCGACTATTTCCACCTCTATTGCCAGAGAACAGCGGGCGGGGCATAACCGAGAACTCGCTTGGGGTTGACGGGACATCCGGCCTGCTCTCAGACGAACGGTAATCGGACGAATTCCAAGGATCGGACGACCCCAAACTACCCAGTGTCTGCCTTCTGTTTGCGCGGCTGATTCCGCTGAGGGCTAATGTGCTGGCCACCGAACCGGTGCGCGGCTCCGAAACCGACTCGATGGTCGAGAGCGGCGGGCTCCATTTGTACCGTCTTGGCGAGTCGGGCTCTGGCATACGCGGGGGCGGAGGCGGAAGCATGCGCGAATCGGACCATTCCCCGCCTGCGGACGGAGGCCGATTGGGATAATGCAATGTAGAGCCGTCCTCGAGCTCGATACCGTGAGGACCATGTGCGGTGCTGAGGGGGCTTGATGCTGACCGTGGACGGCCGCTGCTGGGTGCTTCGCTGCTAAAAGATTGTTCCGATGCTTCCCGGAGGTTTGCTCTTGATGGTCTCCTGTTTACAGTGTGAGTGCTGGAAAAGCTGCGCAGACTTCTAGAGCCCCTAGTCGGAGGCCGTTCTGGCTCGTCGTCGGAATTGTCGTGCACAATTATATTACTCCCGCGGGTTGGCGGTCTCTCGTCAGACGCGGCCCCAGCAGCGCTGGCCCAAGAGCTGCGGTGACTCTCAGAATCTTTACCGCGGGTGGGGGGCCTATCGGCGGCGGCTTCTCGCGAAGAAAATGAGCTGAGCGAACCACGGCGATCCTTATTATGGTAGGTAAGCGTAGGCGTGGAAGTGTTGGATTCGTTGTATGAAGTCTCAGTCAGATCTTGCGAATAGTCGTGCGACTGCCTTGACGTGTCATGAGACGGCCTAAAAGTAGAAGCGGTTGTGGATGACGACGGTATTACAGCGCGAACAGTGGGCGCGACCGGGGGCTTTTCTTCCTGAAGTAAGCCTAGGCTCCCGATACTGTCATGCTTGCGATCGGCGAACGACGGCAGCGGCGACGTTGGCGGGGTGGTTCCTTGCGAGAAGCGGTTGTCGGTGGGAGTGAAAGGAGCAGCGAGCGTGTTGAGCGTCTCCGCATCAGAGGTGGTGGTTGACGTCGACGCTCGATAAGATGCGGACGCGGAAGACTGAGGTGGCTGTGGTTGCAGCGGCTTGGTGCCCATGGTCTCGTAGCGGGCCGCCATTCGCTGCACGAACGAGAGTGGTCGCGGGTCTGCTCCAGCATTGGCTGGGTGTCCCGAATCTGAAACCGGCGAGGCCAGGCCATCCTGACGCGATCCCTGTGGGTACGAGGGCGATAGGATTTGCGACGGCTCGGACGGGTAAGGGGACTTTCCGTAGATGGGAGAGCCTGGATCCTCGACAATCCGGATCGTGGGACCACCGGCGGCAGAGTTTGTATCCGAGGGACGCTGCTCGTGCAGAGCGCGGCGAGGGGGAGACCTGGGAGAGGTGGGACGCGTAGCGCGTGGAGATGACGGCGGCGACGATGTGTGGGTGTCGGAGCTAGGCGGGGACGACATGTCTCTTCCCTACCGAGGGCTTGCGGGCAGGGACAGATGCTGAGGAAACACGCGCAGATCCGGGTCGAAGAGACATTAAATTAGCGGGATCCGGGGCGGCTGAAAAGAAAAGTAGTATGCAAGAATAGCAATATGTGCAGTGAGCGACTTGTAGTTAGAAAAGCATTGCAGAAGGAGAGAATTGGCGGTGTTGGCGCTGGGGGCCGCACGAGGGAGCGAAACGACGTCTGAGGTTTTGGAAGTTTGGGGCTGGCGGGCAGTGTCTGGCTGTAAATATTCAGGAGGCCTCAGCAACAGCGCCGGCGCGCGCTGCGACGGGACAGGCAGGCCTGCAGGCTGCACACACGGCGCGCTAGGGGGCACGGACGCTGGAGCAGGCCGCGAGAGCTCGGGGCTGGGGTGGCGCGCAGGACTCGGGGCGGCGCGCAGGACGGGCTCCGGTGCGGTGAGATTGCGGGCGCGCTGCTGGGCGGGCTGCTCGACGTTGAAGTAGAGGTCAATGGCCGGTGCGAGGAGGGCGAGAGGAGATCGTCACCTGCTGGGCGGGCGAGAGCGAAACGCGCCTGCGCGCCCCGGACGCGTGGTGGCCCAGGAGGCGCTGGCCTGCGTTGGCGAGATTGGACGGAGACGCGCTCTGTTATCGATACTTGGAAGAGGACGGCCCGGCCATTGGCGCTGCCTGCCGGCGGAGAAATTGGCCCGCAACGGCTCGCACGGCGGGCGCCCACCGCAGCGCGGCAGACGGTGCCGTGCGAGGATGTCGGTTTAGACGCAGGAGCAGTCGTCGACGATCTGCTGGCCGACACGCTCCTGGAGCTGGAGCTAGCGGGCGAGCACGCGGCGTCCAAGCTCCTGTGCCTGTCCCTTGCCTCGCTCGCACCGCACCGGCCGGCGCGCCTCGCTCCGGCAATCGCGCGATTGTGGATTCGCTGCAAGGGCCAGCCGCCCACCACGACAATGACGACGAACGCGGCGGCACAAAGAGCGGCCTGACCCAGCCAGCGCTCTTCTGCTGCCACCCTCCGCCTGCACTGCTCTCCGAACGGCGTAGCGCAGACCACAACCCCGCGGCTGTCCTCCTCCATGGCGCCCCTCCAGTTTCTCCAGCGCCTGCGCGTCAGTCGCGGCGAGCCAGGTGCGTCGACAGCATTGGCCGGCCCACTTCCTCTAGCCCTCCACCTGTTCTTCAGCAGCCGCCGCCCTGCGCAGACGCATGGCGCTGCTAACCTGCATCCGTTTCATCAGTAGCCACCGGCCCTGCCATCACCCCGGCCTCTGCTGCTCTGCTCTCGGTGAGTTCCCTACACCGCCCGTTCCGCATTGCCTCGTCCGGCGGCGAAGCGCCGAGCAGCCAGCCATTCGCCATGCGCCGTCCCGCCGAGCACTGAGCTTCTTCTGATGACCGCCGACAGGTACTCTTCACTGTAATCTACGTCGTGCCCTTCTACCTCTCCAAAACCACTCGTCCGTCGCAGACCCTCCACCGAGATGCGCCCTCGGTCATCCGCGCGCGTATACGTGCAGTCACCACGTCATGCGTTCTCTGCACCATGATTACCCTCTACATCCTCGCTCAGTCCGCCCACGATAGTTTCCTGGACGCCCTACACCACCTTGGCTGTTGGCCAATCTCGATCCCCGACATCTTCAAGACGCTACTGCTGCTGTGTGTTCTGTTTGCCGGACCACTGTTCGAGAATGGCATTGTGGACGGAGACTGGCGGGATTGGATTGTGGGGAGGCACGTCAACGAGACTCTAAGCAGTTGGATTGGTTGGCGTAATTTCGTCGTCGTGAGTGTTTCCGCTACAAAACCCTGCCGTTCAAATAAAAGAAGAAGCAAAAGTCAATTCCAAATCCGGCTACACTACACCATCAGCATTCGTCACAGCCGTTCCCCAAAACAGCCCGTGGACCAACCAGACCACTAATTCGGGACATTTTCATGCAGGGCCCCACGACCGAAGAGCTGATCTGGCGCTCACTCATGATCCCGCTGCACCTGTCGGCGCACGTCTCGCCGACGACTGCCGTCTTCGTCACGCCGCTGTACTTCGGCATCGCCCACGTGCACCACTTCTACGAGTTCCGCATCACGCACCCGCACACGCCCGTCATCGCCGGCGTGGCGCGCTCTCTCTTCCAGTTCACGTATACGTCGCTGTTCGGCTTCTTCGCCTCCTTCGTCTTTGTGCGCACCGCGTCGCTGCCCGCCGTCATCATCGCACACGCATTCTGCAATTGGATGGGCCTGCCCCGGTTTTGGGGCAGGGTCGGGCCGCCTGCGAGCGGTGCCACCCCCGAGGCTGTGCCGATTGGACCTGCGGGCGTGAACGGCGAGGGGAAGAGGGCTGATGGCAAGGCCGTGCCGGCTGCCCACGGGGACAACATTGGATGGACGGTCGCATACTATACTCTGCTTGTTGGCGGAGCGCTCGGGTTTTGGTGGTTGCTGTGGCCATTGACGGAGAGCGAGAACGCGCTGGCTGGGTTCGCAGCGTAGCCGCGCAATGCGGTTTCAATTCTGCATCCTGCTCTTCAATCTATGACGGACTTGCGGCATCGGTGTTTGGGCTATAAATAGAAAGTTCGGGATTTGCTAAAAACGGAGCCGGAGTTAGTAGGGGGAGTTGTCTGTTTTCGGCTGGCAGCACTGAGATCAGTGATGAAGTTTAGAAAGCTTTCCATAAAAAAACCTCAGACGTAGCTTAATGCGTAATGACAACAAGACCGCTGATGCGGAAGGCAGGCTTAACTGCATCGAGCCACGTACTACAACCTTTGTTAAGCTTCTCAGCATCCTCGGCCAATCATGCCGTTCCCCATTAAGCTCGCGCCTAGACGTTATAATCTACAGCTGTGTATGTATGATTCGGCGGCCGTTCAATTAGGAAAGAGAATCGACGAAAAACAGAAAAGGATATTCGAGCAAAATGGACAAATTAGAGATCCAGGTATTCGTACACAGACTCAAGGGCAAATTGTCCGAGAGAAGGGAATAACAAAATAAGAAGAAAACCCCAAGCGAAATCGTCAAGGAGGCCTTTTATTTCGCAGCCGTGTATCGAAAAAGATATGAAGAAATTGTTTCAAGACCTCAGCTTCGATACGAGAAGACAGAGAAAGAAATTTTGGTAAACCAGAAGAAGTAAAAGGAGAGCCGTTAAGTGATACTCCTGAAATAACAAATGTCGTAAGGATGGACTATGAATTACATATTATATGTCCTTCCGTTTCCTCTCGGAGAAGACCGAAGGAGTGACGAGGTAGGAGAGTAGATACGCTATACATGATGTATGCCCCTGATGTAGTGATGAGTGGTTTATCCCCAAGGAGAGTCGTGAATCTTTGGCTCGTAGTGTCCGCGAAACGTTGGCAAAAACAAGCAGTAAAAGACGTTTGACGGAAAGAAATTGACAGAAAACTTGACGGGTGGATGGGATTCCCGAAGGAAACACGTGAAAGGAAACAACTCGGACTTTGGAAGAAACGCATGATGGTGGGAAAGCTCCTAAAACACCAGATTGCAAAGAATTGGAAACGCGCGCTTTTCAAGAGATGAACGGAAAAGGGAAGATATGCGAAGCCAGATATCCTCCGCGTTACTTCGTAACCGTATGATGCTGATGTCTTCTTTTTTGTCGACGTCACAGCGTTCTGATGGATTTTTGTGTTTTGTCGTCCTGCGTGATTGCGTTACATGCTTACTTTGTTTGCTTCTTCGAGAAGAGTTTGCCGCCCATAGGAGAGTCGTCTTCTTCTTGGTGCTCGTTTCTTATTGGGTTGACGTGAGACTTGTGGTGTATGGGGTTGTAGCGAGAGCGTGGATGTAATTCCAGTGGAAACGAAGGTAGGTGTGCGGTGTTGGTTCGGGTCCTGTTTTGTGCTGTTGTGCTGCGCCTTTGCTGGTTGGTGTCGCTGCTGCTGATGATCGTCAAATGCCCACGGTGTCTTTAAACGAGTGTGGCGTCGCACGGCGCCTGTACTCCTCGCTCGCTTCGCGCGGTGTCTCTCTTTCTCGCTCTTCGCCTGGCGACGAGGTCATCGACACCGCGGTAGGAGATCCCTGGGTCAGTAGAGTGTCGCGCCGACCCTCAGGCGCCTGCGCTCCAGCTTTGGTTGGGGATGACACGGCGCCTCCGGCGCTCTCGCTCACCTCGTCCTTGGCCGAGGGCGACACGGGCACATCGAGGCTTGACTGCCTCACTCGTTTCTTTCGTTCGTTCGCCTCGACGCTACCAGTTTCACGTAGGCTTCGCTCACCTGCCGGTGTCGCCATCATCATGCTCACGGACATCTGCTCGCGTTCGGACCTGGCGGTTGCGCCAGAGCCACCAACGGCGCCGCCCACAGGGCCAGGCGTGCCAGGGCTCCTCGTTCCAGCGCCCGTAGAGCCACCGGTGCCCGGGGCATCCGCTCCCCCGCTGCTGCTGCTGAGCGCGGATGCCATGGACGCGCGTTTCCCTGTCTTGGGCGGCGGGTACGGTTCTCCTCGGGCGGCGGCCTCAGCGGCGCGGGCCTGGGCTTCTGCTTTCGTGGGACGGCCACGGCGCTTCTTGCTCGTCCCTTCCGCGCCCATCGTCGGCGACATTATGTACGTCGGCCCTGCGGCGCCCTGGAGCATGGAGGCGGCGGCAGCGTCTGCCGGGTAGGTGTTCGGCGGGCGGGGCTGCAGCAGGCGGCCCGTCGGCGTCGACACATCGGGGGCGAGCGGGCGCTTGCGCGGAATCTCAACGGGAGGCTGGCTGTAGAGCTGCTGGTGCTGCTGATGCTGGACTGGCGGTTGGTGCGCGAGGTGGTACTGGACGGGCCCCGCGCTCGCGGCGGCGGCGCCGCGGGGATCTGGAGCGGAGAATTGCGCGATAAGGTCCTGGAATGCTATCTGGGATTGGCGGAGAGAGCGTCCTAGAGCGAATTGACGCGTTAACAACACGGTGACTCTGGCTCGGGGAGGCGCGCCTGCGCTCGCTCGGCGGCGGCGGTGGTCGGTGGGCGCGATTGGCGCAGGGTTCGCGATGTTGCTAGGTACCTTGTGGGAGCGCGATCTCCGACCACTTTGGCTGGATGCCGGCATTCCTGATAAAGTGGAAGAGCGTTTCCGACGACACGGGCGCGGCCTTCATTATCTCGGCCAGAAGGTAGACCTGGGGGGCGCGCCTGATCAGCCTGGGGGGGCAATTGGGGGGGAGCGCGGGCGGCTCTGCACACACCTTCTCGTGCTCAGCCCAAGGGATATCCCTCGAGGGCTCCATGGCGAGGAATTCGGAGTGGTACGGAGGGCGTAGGGAAAGAAAGTCTCGCGTCCATACACGGGGGGTCGATGCAGCAGGACTAAATGAGTAAAAGGCGATCACAAGGCCGTCAAGCAGGATGCAGACGCGCGCGCGATACGGCGGCAGCGCGGGCGGGACTCGAAGCAACGGGACCAAACGAGGGTGAGTGAAACGGATGAAGAAACGAGCGTGCGGTAGACTGGTCGTGGAGATGTACAAAAAAGGAGTATGCTACATGTCTGCATGCGGCGGCCTCGACCGAGCACAGAGCGGCATATGAAGGAACCGGGAGCTTTGCTGCGAGAAAGGACGAGAAGAGAGTTGGGAGAACAGGCAGAGGAAAAACAGACATGGATGGAGCTGGCTTGCAGCTTCGTGACGTGCATAATTAGCTGCTCGTCAACACCACCTCGCGCGCGCCCAGGAGCCCGCCGGCTGCTGCAGAGACAGGCTGTGCTCGCCGCCTGCTGCCCGGTGCGCCGGCGTACGACGAGCAGCCGGTGCCTCTTCTGGCAATGCGCGACGACGCAGGAGCGGCGCAGGCGTGGGCAGACGCTGAGAGCAGAGAGCGAGCGGCTCAAGCGCCGTCCAATCGGCCGCCGGCCTGCACAGCGCGAAACACTGAAACTTTTTTAAGCTCGTCGCTATCGAGTTTCAAGCCCCTGGCGCGAGCGTCTCACGACTCCTCTCTGCAACACTAGGGCACTTCGAGCCCGCTAGTCCAGCCTCCGCGCCGTGCCCGCCCAGGTGCTGCTGCCTCCAACGTCAGCATCCCGCCCGCGCGCGCCGTTCGCCTGCCCGAAGCGGCGTCGCCCCAGGCCGCGGGGGGGAGGGTGGCTATTTTCGTCGTCGGAGCGTTTGACGGATGCCGCAATCTTAGGGGGTCCAGTGTTCTCTCGACCGCGCAAGAGCAGCCCGCGCGCTCGCCTTTATACACGCCGCCCGCCCTGCCGGCTCCCCATCCCCTTCACCACGCCCAATTGCAATTGCCGAGCCTGCGGAGCCACGTAGCACCATACAGCCTGGGGAGCCGCCCGTGTACCTTGCAGCATCTCGTGCGCCGCGAGCCCTCCACCACCGCTCCGCGGACGCTGCTTGCGCCCACCCATTTGGCGATCTGCCTCCGGATCGCTCCCCCCGGACGCCCATCGCGCGTCGGGGCACTGCGGTCATGCCAGGCCCGCCTGAGCGCTGTTTGAGATCACCGCTGCGAGGGAAAGATCTCCCTGGCCGCAGCGGCACATCAGCCGCTTTGATACAAGACACCCGCCACGCATGGCCGTTGGTCTGCCGCGGCGAGCGCGCTCCCTGACGCAAGCCCAGGCGTGGAAGTCGTCGCAGAGGAGCTAGCTGGGGACGCCGTCACGCGGAGTGCAGTCTCGCCCTGCTGTAGGGCAAGCACGGCGCGCGCGGTTCGTCTGAGCCACCGGTGTTGGCGGATGCTGAACGATTGGACCACAGCGTCAGAGATCTCCCGCCGGCCGCTCATGCAGAGACACCTTTCCATCCATGAACCAGGTTTGATCTCGGCTTCTGGAAATACGGCAGAAGAGCGGCACAGACCAGCGCTATCTAAATGTCCGCCGTGGCCGTCCTTTTCCCGATGAGGTAATTCTGGTCGGTTTTTCACATGGCACGACAGGCGCTGCCACACCCAGCGTCTGAAACGGCAGAGGGCAGGCCATTCAGCGGCCAAACTCCGCAGTTGGTGCCATAAGAGGCTGGTCGCTGTTCATTCGTTCGACGAATTAGCAGAAAAGTGCATCATGCAAGAACTGGCTACCGGGATCTCCTAACCCCATGTGGACGGGCACGCCTGCATCGCCACGTTCTGAGTTTGGGCTAAAGAAGCGGTACAGAGAACAATCTGTTGGACTTTTTAGCGGATGCGGAGGCACTCCGTTGCGGACGGGTTACTTTGGGCCTGAGTCGCCGTGTCCTGCTCCAATCGCTAAGGCAGCGGTGCATGCAGGCATTACATAAAGATTGCTTGGGCTGGTCCCACCCGTACCTGGCAGCGGCTCAAGACGGGTTCGGCATTCTGCAGATCAGGGACGAGGGACTCCCAGGAGCTGCAGCAGGTCGATATGATGACGAATAGCCCGGGCTACTACTCCCGGGCTGTGGAGACGCTGGAATGGCCGGAGGCCTGAGGTAACAACAGCTAAGCGACGTCTCGAGTGGCCTGAAGGCTGCTGCACGACAACAGCGGGCTCGATCCTGCCAGGCCGCGTGACCCGTCCCTGTCATGACACGCCGCGCCGATAGATTGCGCGAGGAGTGATTGAGTTTGGCGGCGAGCATGCAGCACCTGTCCCGACGGCGGCAGAAAGTCGTTGCCGGAGGTGAGGCCGTGTATAGGCGGGACGGCAGCCAGTAGCGATGGGGTGGTCTCGAGACAGGCAAGGAAGCGAGCAGCATCCTCCGCATGCCGGTCTCCGATCCCCTCACGGCCGCTGCCCGCCGCCTGCTGGGAACCAGAGCCATGGCCTGGCACCTAGAGTTTGCCGGCGCCTCAGGAAAAGATGCCCATGATTTTTCTCGCATGCCAATCAGGTTATTTGTTTTACTTCTCGAGCCCTACGGCGTACAGGCCTCACTCCAGACCCCTGCCGCGTCGGAGAATGCAATGCCGAGATGTTGCTCAAGCTACGGCTGTAGAGCCTCATCGAGGGCCGCGCCTGCAGTCCTGACGCCTCTGCTTTGCGACAGCCGCATTGGTGACGGTCCGTCTTGCGGGAGTTATCCGGGTCCTGGTCACGCTGCGCCGAACGCGTAACTCGCTGAGCATGCCGTAACGACGAAGAAGGGTCTTCCTGTCTGCCGCACCGCTCCTTCACTCGCCGCCTCCTACCATCTTCCTCCCACGCTCTCTCCTCCACCGCACGCCCTGCGCCCGCGCCCTCACTCGCCGTGCCAATTCCGTCTCTCGCGACACCGTTCTCGCCGCCGCACCGCCGTCCGCTCCCTCCCTCGCCGCCCGCAGACCGAGCCGGCCGAACTGCCAACGCGCGCCGCGGCCGCTCCACCCCCGGCTCCTGGCCACCGTTCCCAGCGCCCTGAACGCGGACACATCCCGGAGCGCTTGCGCAGGTGCGGAGAAGTGGCGGGAGGCCATGCTGCTGCGGGTTTGGGACCTGAGTAGACACGGAATCGCTTAGTGCTCGACGGGCTTGGAGCGCGGTTTTCTTCCCTTCCTCCCACGCCGCAACCTCCCTCTGCCTGCCGGCTCACCCCTTTCGCCCTCCCCCCTTCGGCTACGCACGCCATGTCGGACAGCGACTCCGACAGGCAGGCTGCCCGTCTGGAGCCCGAGGTACGCGACATGAAGCTCGAGCCCGACACCCCTGCCCGGGACGGAGATGCGGACGTCAAGGCCAGCGTGGAAGAGGACGGGAAAGAGCGCCCCGAGGCATCGAACGGCGCTGCTGCATCGCCCGAGGAGGCCGTCAAGTCAAGGTCACAAACGCCGGTCAAGATGGAGAGGAGCAGCGAGTCACCCGGCGAGGGTTCGGAGCACGAGGAAATCCTCGGTGGCGAAATCACCCTCAAGATGGAGCCTGGAAAGGGACCCAAGCTCGCCCGCACGACATCGCAAAAGGTCGTCTCGAGGCCGCCGCCACTCTTTCTGGATGCTGAAGACAAGACTGCCGAGGCCTTGGGCACGTTCGACGTCCTCCCGAGCTGCACGTATGCCAACAAGAGCCTGGGTTCGACAGAGCCTGCTATCGACTGCGACTGTGCCGAGGAATGGGGTATGGCATCAATTTTCATCGTCATTTGAGCCGGCTATGCTGATAGTACTACAGATGCTGAAAGCAAGAAGAATCTTGCGTGCGGGGAGGACTCCGACTGCATTAATCGCGCGACCAAGATGGAGTGCATCCGCGACTGTGGGTGCGGCCCTAACTGTCAGAACCAGCGAATCAACAAAAAGCAGTACGCCAACGTCACGGTCATCAAAACGGACAAGAAAGGCTACGGTCTCCGCGCCAACACTGACCTCAAGCCAAACGATTTCATCTTCGAGTACATCGGCGAGGTCATCAATGAACGGTCGTTTCGCAATCGTATGGTCCAATATGATGAGGAAAGGATCAAGCATTTCTATTTCATGTCACTAAGCAAAGGCGAATTCGTCGATGCGACAAAGAAAGGTAACCTTGGTCGTTTCTGCAATCATTCCTGCAATCCCAACTGCTTTGTCGACAAGTGGGTTGTGGAGAGCAAATTGCGCATGGGTATTTTTGCCGAGCGGTACATCAAAGCCGGCGAGGAACTTACATTCAACTACAACGTGGACCGCTATGGCGCAGATCCGCAGCCATGCTACTGTGGCGAGCCGAACTGCACTGGTTACATTGGCGGCAAGACGCAGACCGACAACGCTACCAAGTTGTCCCACACTATGATCGAGGCTCTTGGCATTGATGATGCTGACGGCTGGGACACCGCTGTCGCCAAGAAGCCCCGCAAGAAAAAGACATCCGAGGATGACGAGGAATATGTCAACAATGTTCAGCCTAAGTCTCTTGATGAAGGCAGTGTCACTAAGGTCATGGCCACGCTTAGGCAATGCAAGGAGAAGTGGATTGCTGTCAAGCTTCTGAACCGTATTCAGCTCAACGACGACGAAAAGGTCATGAACCGCGTCATCAGAATGCATGGATACCAGATCCTCAAGACAACTCTTAACACTTTTATGGATGATCACAACGTCGCTCTACAGGTTCTCGAGATTTTGGATAAGATGCCCCGTCTTTCGCGCAACAAAATTCAAAACTCCAATATCGAGGAAACAGTCGAAAAGCTGACGGCCTGTGAGGACGAGAGGGTCTCGAGCAAAGCCTCCAGGCTACTTCACGAGTGGAGTCAACTTAAAATGGAGTACAGGATCCCCAGGGTCAAACGCGAGCAGAACGGAGCCAACGTCATCGACTCTAGACGTGCGGACCGCAACGAGCGCCCTTCTAAGGAGCGCTCGACTTCGCCCGACGCGCCGCGCGGTCCTTCTGGGCCTCGCAATCCTATACCTGCCAGGCCTTTTCCCGGACCCGCGAGGCCATTCCGTCGTCCGCCCCATTTCCACCCACTGCCTCACGGATGGTTCATGACTCAAGACCAGAACAATAGGACATACTACTACAGCGCCAGTGGTGCTACAACCTGGCAGCGTCCGACCCTTCCAGCACCACAGCCTCCGCCACCTCCTTCCAAGGAGAAGACGCAGCAGCAAAGACTACAGGACATTATTCGCAGCATTACCGAGGAAACGCCGAAAAGCCAAACCCCCGGCGATAGCACTCCGCAGCCAGATTCGGCTAAGAAAGAAAAGCAGCCACATGAAGAGAAGTGGAGATCGTATAGCGAGGACAAGCAGAAGAAAATTTACGAGAACACTGTAAGTGAGGAGTTCATACGGCGTGAGATTAGTATTAATAAAGACTTTAGATTTTCCCTCATGTCAGCTATGTACTGAACAAGTTCAGCAAGAAGCTTCCGAAGGAAGACCTCAAGCGGCTTGGAAAAGAGGTAGGTTGCACCTCCCTATTGAGCTAATTTCTTACTGACATTATACAGCTTTCTAAAAAGATCGTCAATTCGGACTACAAGCGGGGGCGTGTCTCTGATCCGACCAGGATTCCCGAGAAGAATATCAGAGATGTGAAGAAACATGTCCATGAGACATTGGAAAAGGCATGTGAGAAGAAGAAGAAACTCGAGAGAAAGAAAGCTGCAACTGCGGGTAGCACAACTCCCCCGGGCGAACCGGGTGCTCCGGGCGATCGGAACGTCAAAGATGAAGACGACGAGATGCGTGATGCATCTGACGACGTGGATACAAAGGAGGAGTCACCAGACGAATCTCCCGACACCTCGTCCAAACGTAAGAGGGAAGACGAGGTTCTGCATAGCGCAAGGATGGAGGACGATAAATCCAAGAGGCTGAAGTCGACTGAAAACGATACCCCTCCCCCGCCGCCCCCGCCTCCGCCGCCTGCTGACGGCACGACATTCGACCAACAAGGCGACGCGATCGACAACGCCGACATATCCGACGCTTTTCAGCAGGCTGCGTTGGATTCACTGGAGGACGAAATGGCTGACACGCCCACCAATAGCACGACAGCTGAGGGCATGCGGGGAAAGACCGAATTTGGCACGCAGAGGAACAGGGCTGTGAAGGCAGAGCTCGGAGACGTTTCGGGAGCGAACGGCCACCCCAGTCCGATGCAATTGGCGACCCCGTCCACAAGTGACTCATATGACAACTTCGAGGGCGCAAACCCGGAACGCCTTCGACAGCTTGGTGTCGCTAATGGTAGATGATGTATGGTGGATTTGGTGGTCAATGAAGTTGGCCCATCTTCTTGAGAAGGCACTGGTGCATACGTTCTGGCGGGAGATTTTTGGCTATCAATAATCTTTCTTTTAATGGGGTTTGCATTGATTTGGAGGATTCCGAGTCGAGTGGTTCAAAAACAAGGACGGCTACGGCCTGGCTGCTAAACGGGAGGCGTTATCGAACCGGCAAGGTCTTGCATTTCAACGGCGACACGGGAGACGGCACTGGGGGCTCGGCCTCGAGCAGCGCGGCACGTATGTATCGTGGGCGTGGTACGACAGCTTTGGGGAGCGGGGAGAAGTGGAAAACAATGGAAGGAATTTGTCAAGAATGCATGTCGTCCATCGGACGGCGGCCCATACATATTACAAAATTTGGTAATGCTTTGAAGCGGTCGGCCGGCAGTGCGTTATCATGTGCTTGCCCGGCAGAGGGTTGAGTGCCGCCGTACACGCTCCGCCGCCGTATACGCCCTCAGGCGGCTCCGTGGAGAGGCAGTTGGAGCGATCGCGGAGGCCTGCTGGATCTGGAGCCGTTTAAGGCTCGCGTGGACTGGCCAAAACGAGCTACGGCCAGTCAAATTCACCGCATTGCGTGCAACGGCGTCAAGGGCGCGAGCTTGGCCCTTTCGCGCGGCGCGACCCCTGCAATCGATAGCTCGCCCCGCCGCCGGCCTGGGGAGCTTTAAAGCTTCATCTCTGCCGTCGCCGCTCCCACTCTTGCACGCCATTGACTCACCTCACCGCTCGCGCTCTGCCTCGTCCATATTAGCAAGCTGCTCTCAAGCCCGCCGTGCAGACCAAGTTGCACCCGGATCCCACCGCGTGACCGGCTCCGACGCTCGCACCGACAGCGCATCTGCCGCACACAGCTCGCGCGGAGAAGAGCGCCACGCAACACTCGCGCACGGCAATCGGCGGCTTAACCCGAGCTTAAAGCTCCCAATCTTCCCGCGACCTCTCCCTCCAGCTCCAGCCTCCAACATGTCCTCCTTCCTCCGTACCGCCAGCAGGCTGCGGCCGTGCGCGTCGCGCGCCATTGCTCGCCCGTCTGCCGCCATTGCCACGCCCGTGAGCCGCCAGTATGCCTCTGCTGCTGCTGCGGCCGCCTCGGCGCCTGCCGGCGAGCAGCCCTTCTTCCCCGACGAGCCTGCCGGCCCCGTCGTCAAGGGTGCCATTCCCGGCCCGCAGAGCGCGAAGGCGATCGAGAAGCTCAGCAAGGTGTTCGACACGAGGAGCTTGAACATGATGGCCGACTACAGGAACAGCTACGGCAACTATATCGCCGACCTGGACGGCAATGTCCTGCTGGACGTGTGAGTTCACCGCCTAATCAATGAGTCGGAATTGCGATACTGACAACCCTCGAGGTATGCCCAGATCGCCTCGATCCCCGTCGGGTACAACAACGCCTCCCTTCTGCTCGCCTCCAGCTCTCCCGAGATGGCCAGCGCCATCATCAACCGTCCTGCCCTGGGCAACTTCCCCCAGCACGACTGGGCCGACATCCTCGAGACCGGTATCCTCAAGGTTGCGCCCAAGGGCCTCGACCAGGTCTTCACCGCCCAGTCTGGCTCTGACGCCAACGAGCTGGCATACAAGGCGGCCTTCATGTGGAAGAGGCGCCAGCAGCGTGGTGGCCCTGACGTTGAGTTCACCCCCGAGGAGATGGAGACTGCCATGAACAACACCGTCCCTGGTGCGCCCAAGCTGTCCATCATGTCCTTCAAGGCCGGTTTCCACGGCCGTCTCTTCGGCTCCCTCAGCACCACCCGCAGCAAGCCCATCCACAAGCTTGACATCCCCGCCTTCGACTGGCCCCAGGCTCCTTTCCCCAACCTCAAGTACCCGCTTGACCAGCACGCCGCTGAGAACGCGGCTGAGGAGAAGCGCTGCCTTGAGGAGACCGAGCGTCTGATCAAGGAGTACCACAACCCTCCTGCCGCCATCATCATCGAGCCTGTCCAGTCTGAGGGTGGTGACAACCACGCCTCCCCCGCCTTCTTCAACGGCCTGCGCGAGATCACCAAGCGTAACGACGTCCTGATGATCGTCGATGAGGTCCAGACTGGCGTTGGTGCCACCGGTAAGTTCTGGGCTCACGAGCACTGGAACATGACGACTCCTCCCGACATGGTCACCTTCTCCAAGAAGGCCCAGACCGCCGGCTACTACTTCGGCAACGACGACCTAAGGCCCAACAAGCCCTACCGTCAGTTCAACACCTGGATGGGTGACCCCGCCCGCGCTCTCCTGTTCCGCGGCATCATCAACGAGATCGAGCGCCTCGGCCTGGTCCAGAACACCGCCCAGACCGGTGACTACCTGTACGCAGGCCTCGAGCGCCTGGCGCAGCAGTACCCCAACGAGATCCAGAACCTTCGTGGCAAGGGCCAGGGTACCTTCATCGCTTGGGACAGCCCGCGCCGTGACGAGGTCCTCAAGAACGCCAAGGGTGCTGGTATCAACATTGGTGGCAGCGGTGCCGCCGCTGTGCGGTTGAGGCCCATGCTTATCTTCCAGAAGCACCACGCCGACATCTTCCTCGAGCGTCTTGAGTCGGTGCTCAAGGCATAGGGAGGGACTCGTTTCCCATAACTTTGCGTTCCTTGATTACTCTTTTCCAAGCGGCGGCATTTGAATTATCTTTGGAAAAATATGGCGTTATCTTTCCGTATTCGGTTTCATCTCGAGAGATACTCTGAACGTGCCGGCAGACACTGCTGCGAACTCGTTTTTTTTTCGGATACGATAGCTCATGTTGGCATGAGATCATGTAGTATGTATTCATTACTACCAATCTAAGGGAGGCTGAGTGAAAGCCTGTTCTTCCTTGACGTACCTATCTTTGCATCTCGTCTGTTCTCGTGTCCCTATACCTTGATGCTCTCGCGAACAAGCGGTTCCTTAAATACCCAAGCACTCCCACGTGTGATTCGGCTGATTGCTGATAGGCAGATGTCGAAGCACCGAACAGGAAGGCGGGCCAGGAACAAGAGAAAACAAGAGAAAGCCAAGTCGATAGTGCGCAGGGCTGAGGCACCCCTTGGCCACCACAGCCGGACCTCGCCAAAGGAGGGGCGCGGCGGGCCGTTCTGCAACTGCTCAATCTACTTACGGGACAGCAGATCGTCCAAGCAAAGAGGTCACCATATTAATCCGAGCCAAAGGGGGGCGCAGCCTCCCTTCGTGTTCTGCCGGCACGCATTTCCCAGGGCACGGGGACGCACCCGTCGGCGGCTCCGTCCCTCCTTTGACGATCATCGACGGCGTCCGTGGAGGTGGAGGTCTGGTCGCGAGTAGGTGCCGCCCCTACTTTCAGGTGGGAGCGAGGACGCCGTGTGCGCCCTGGTGCGCGCGCTCTCTGTGCTGGTGGTGGTGGCTTGCGGCCGTTCATCTCCCCTGTCGTCAATCGATCGTCCCGCGAGCATCTCCTTGGCGCTGTGGCTGCTGGGATGTGTGAGCGTGTGGTGAGGTCCGGTTCGTTCTGGTCAGCGCATCGAGGCTATGACTTTCTTGGTCGTGGAAGGCTGCTTGGAGGGGAGGGGTGAGCGGCTGAGACACGCTGCTGCTGTTGCTGCTTTCGTTGCGGATAAAGGTACGGGGGAATGTTTGGTTCTTGTGGGCGACTGCAGGTTCCAGAACCGGGCACAAAGATAAGGGGAGTGGAATGGGATACCGGTGTTGGTGTCGTCTTGGCTGGGTTGGGGAGGAGGGGAGGGGTTGGTTTTCGTTGCCCGTGGTGGTGGCTTTGGTGGTCTTGGCGGACGAGATGGAATATAGCACAGCCACAGCACGTTCGCTTGCGGTGGGGATAGATAGGTGGGCTGTGGGTACTCACTCATGGGGAAATATTTTTATAAATTGGCTTGGTGGTGGGGCTGTGATGAGGGGAAACGAGAATACGAAGGGGAGATAGATAGAAGAGAGCAATGCGAATACGCATAATCGTCTCGCGTCGATGGACGTAGATTTGTGCAGCCCTGCATTCAGAGGAGATGTGCTTTTTGCGGCGCGCGATTATAACGCTCGTCTGGCAGGAAGAGTGGAAGGGTTGAAACTGTTTTAGCCAGGCGAGGCTGCACAGAGGGCAAGACACAGGCAGGGTGGAAGACGACCGCGAACGGATGTAATTGTCACACCGGCCACCCGTGCCACAAGTGATATGATTGCCTGCCGATCATTCGTCTGTTCCTTGCACAGGAGGATTGCAGGGACGTGCATCCATTATTGGTCGGCGGCTCCTGGTCCGCCGAGTGGGCGCAAGTACACGTACATGGGCACAGAGTAGGGCGCGGTGGGATTGAGCAGACGAGCAAGCACCGTAAACAGCCGATGCGCCGAGGCGACGTGGATAGCGGTTCAGGCAGCCTGTGTAACGTCTTCTCTGCCACCACGAATGGTTGGATCTCCGGTGGAGCGTGAGGTCAGCGGGGATGGCGTTGGGTTGCAGGGGCAGAGGGCTCAGGCCAGCGCCGGGTCGTGCCATATGGCGCCAGGCAGGCAGCCCCGCCGGCTGCTGCTCGGTGCTCGCATCTTGTGTCTGTTCTGTGCTGCTTTTTTTGAGAGGAAGCGCCGGATGCAGGATTAGGTTGACGGATCTTTCAGCAGCCGTGCCCGCCCTCACGAATGAACCGAGTCTTATCTCCGACCTCCGGGCTGCTCCTGTGGCGCGCCGGCTGTGCGCTTGGCTTGCCGTTGCCGTGCCGTTGCGCCCCCGGTTGAGACAGGACGACGCGCAATGCGCCTCACGGTGCTGCGCGCAGCGTGGATCGGTGGGTGCGGCGAGCGACGCGCCCACGCCGGGGCAGGCGGTTTCTCCGCACTCCCCGGTGGTGTGTGGGCGGCGCGGAAACAGACGGGGTTCGCGGCGGGCGGCTGCGCTGCGGGAGCTGCTGGCCAAGGAAAGTGGTCGCGTGCAGCGGGCCGGGGCTGCGCTCTCTCCCCCAGCCGCGTCATACAAGCACCATCCCGCAACCCACTCGACTTCGCAGCGCTTGCTTCCCTAAGCAGAGCCAGCACGCCCTCGGCGTGTGCTTGGCCGGGCTTGGCGCCCCATGCCGACTAGCCGGCAGGATTGCAGTGCCCTGTCTGACGGGCGTGACTGCGTGCCCGCCGCCGCCAATGGCACTGCTCTCACGCGTTCACGCGAGCGCCTGCCCCGTTTGTGCCCCGGGCATCAGATACATCGCGCTCCCGCACTGTGCCGCCGCGAATCCTGACGTACATGGGCTGCCGCGCCGAACGCGACCACGCCGCCTACGCCGCAGCCCGGCTCGCAGCCTTATATTATCTCCTCCTCAGCCCTTTGCTTCCGCCGCGCTCCCTCTTGGCCTCTACGCGGTGCCGCCGACTTCACGCCGCCGAGTGGAGAGCTTCGTCCGCCGCCCAGGGCCTGCAGTCCGCCAATCCGTGAACCTGCCTTATCTTCCTGCGCTCACCTCTTGACCACCTGCCGGACCGCCGCCTCGTCCTCCCACCCACGCTGAACCCCTCTGTCCGTGCAATCTATTCTCCAACGCCATACGTCAGCTCCGCCGCGCGTCGCGGGTCCCACACCATTTTACCCGCATTCCCGTTCCAGCCTTGTCTTGCCCGCTCACCGCCCTAAGCATCCGCTGCTTCCACAAAGGCATTTTCGAGGGCGGACATATATCCCTAGTTCCGCCAGTCCTGAGGCCGCGGCCGTCTAGCGCGCTCTTCCCAGCAAACCGCAGAAACCGGCCCGGCTTTCTTGCGCGCGCGTTCTTGTGTGAGGCGAAGCGCGTGTTGTTTGTTTTCCGCGCTAGCCATGAGGGTCCTGCGGTATGCGGCTGCAGCGTGCCTCGTCTTCGCCCAGAATGCCGTGTTAGCAACAGCGCTACCCGCCGTTCAGGAACGGGACGCCGATCCGGGGGACGTGGCCGATCGAGAACCGGATGGCCTTGGGCCAGCCTTGGATCCGGCCAAGTATTTTCGTAGGTCCACTTTATTTTCCCACCTCACTCCACAGAACAACTCTTCTAACTGATCGCAGATGAGCCTGGGTAAGCTACCCCGCCAATTCCACTCTAGGTTCTCGTCTGCCGGTGAAGACGGAGTTTTGTTGGAGCAGTGTCTAATTGAGTTATACAGCGGTAACGACATTCTCGGCCACTATGATGTCCGCTACTTTGACGGCGTCGTCACCGACGACGAGCGCAAGACGACCATTCGCCACATGACGCGCGCCTACCTGACGTGGTTCCGCAAGCAAGGGTTGGAGACGTGGATTGCACACGGCACGCTGTTGGGCTGGTGGTGGAGCGGCCGCATGCTGCCCTGGGACTGGGACGTCGACACCCAGGTTGCCGACCGCACCCTCGCCTTCCTCGCCCACAACCACAACCGCACCCGGGTCCACTACCGCTCCGCCGACGGCTCCGGCGTCGAGCGGACCTACCTGCTCGACGTCAACCCCCACTCGGAGGAGCGCGTCCGCGGCGATGGCATGAACATCATCGACGCTCGCTGGATCGATACGAGCAACGGCCTGTATATCGACATCACCGGCCTCAGCGAGACAGATCGTGAGGGCAACCCGGGCGTCTGGAGCTGCAAGAACAATCACAATTACCACACCAGCGACCTGTATCCCATGCGCGAGAGCTCCTACGAAGGCGTGCCGGCTTTGATTCCGTATGCGTACGACAAGATCCTCGTTGAGGAATACCAGGAAAAGGCGCTGACGGCGACTGAGTATGAAGGGTAGGTCTCACCCTGCGTTAAAGTCGAAACCGGTTGTGTGAGAGGTGTTAACGTTCAATGATAGGCACCGATTCAATCCGGAAGAGCGGCTGTGGATGAAGGTTGAAGATGACCCGGACAAGCCCACTTCTTAAACTCGATACGACCTTGACGATGGGCGGACTATTTGGTATGGTTGGTTGTTGTTGCTTCTTGCTTGGCCAAGCTTGTTCCTCTTTTCACACATGGCGTGTGAGCGTGTTAGGCATGATACCCGGGTGTTTGGTCGAAGCTACAGCATCTTATATTGGCGTCTTTACTCTCTTTCTTGGACATTTTGATTGGCATAGCGGAAAAAGATTAGCATTGGCTGAAGGAAGGATTTGTCTTACAGCGGCATGTTCGTTGGCATAGGAGAGGCCTTGTCACCGTGAAAGCAAACAAAATAAATGATGACACAATCCGCGACAGTTGCGGAATGTGAGCCTTATTTCTCCCCTTGCAAGCTGGGCGGCTGTGTCTCAGACGAGCACAACAGGCACGGCTATGCCTTGGTGGGAGTGTACAGTAAGGGGACCCCAAAGTCGAGTTGGCATGGAAAGCACCATGCCCTTCGGAATCGTCAAAGCGATTGAGTTTGAAGGACCACCCCGGCTCTTCAGGGAATGCGCGTATTCGTGAAGGCATGGCGGGTTCCGAGAGCCTGGATACGCCGAGACACGCTGGACCGGACCGAATTACGTCGGATAGCCGTGCTCGGAAGCGCGTTTAAGCTCGTCGTATCAGGCACGCAGGCGCTGGGATACGCTTCTCGAAGCATGCTAGTCTCGTGGTGGGGGTGAGCGTCGGGGTCCTCAGGCAGCGACGGCGGCGGCGTTTGTTGATGACAAATGAGGTGATGACGGAGGCGATGGCGAAGAGCTCCGAAGCTGGGCGAAGCCGACCGCAAGCTCCCGACGTCTCCGTATGTAATCATCCTACCTACCGCGCGCCGACCACCATGCCGCCGCCTCGACCGCACATCTCCTCCGCCAGACCCAGGCCAAACCTCCACCATGGCATCGAGCGCTGAACCACAACATCCTCCGCGCGAAACACCACCACCCGACACAGCAACCGCCGCCGACGACGTCACCATGTCCTCGCCGCTCACCCCCGACGACGACGCCGCCGCCGCCGCCTCCAACACCCTCAGCATAACCCTCACCCACCACGGCCAACCGCACACCCTCCACCTACCCCCCACCGCCACAATCACCGACCTCTCCGCCGCCATCGCCACCACGCTCTCCATCCCGCCCATCCACCAAAAGCTCCTCATCACCCCCAAACCCGGCCTCCTCAAGCCGCCCTTCCGCGACCCAACCCTCGCCCTCGCCCCCCTCGCCACCCGCAAGATCGTCCTCATGGGCAGCACAGCCGCCGAAGTCTCCGCACTACAACAAACCGTCTCGAGCGAGCGCGCCGCGCACTCAGCGCGGCAGAACCGGCGGTACGCGGTGGCGCCGGCGGTGCCGGCGCGCACCACCGGCCGCGGCGTGGCGGGCAGCGCGCGCGCGTCCGCCGACGCGGCGTACACCTTCCACGCCCTGCGTCCGCTGGCCCACCTGCCGCGCCCCGAGCGCAGCACCGCGTTCCTGGAGCGGCTGCGGGATGATGCGGGCATACGCGCGGCGATGCGCAGGCACAAGTTCAGCGTGGGGTTGCTGACGGAGATGGATCCGGCGATGCATACGACGCATGAGAGCAGGACGTTGGGGCTGAATCGGAATGCGGGGGAGGTGATTGAGTTGAGGTTGCGGACGGATGCGTATGATGGGTATAGGGATTATAAGACGATAAGGCGGACGCTGTGTCATGAGTTGGCGCATAATGTGTGGGGGGAGCATGATAGGAATTTTTGGAATTTGTGTAGGGAGATTGAGAGGGAGGTGGAGAAGGGGGATTGGAGGGACGGGGGGAGGAGAGTTGGAGGAGTTGGTGGGGATGAAGTTTATGAACCCGCTGATGATCCGGAGAGGAGGGGGGATGTGTTCGATCACGGCGGGTGGACTGGTGGGGAGTTTGTGCTGGGTGGAGGTGGTGCGCCGATCGTGGGGAGCTCCGGGAGGGTGACGGAGGCGGGGGACGGGTTGAGTAGGAGGGAAGTTTTGGCCCGGGCGGCGGAGGAGAGGGCGAGGAGGGCGAGACAGGAGCAGGGCGAAGGTGAGGATGCGGATGGAAGGAGATAATCTGCATTCTTTTTGCCTACGTGTCGTGGATACCCAATATTGCTACTATCTAATGCTGAATACATAAGAAATGAACAAAGAACAGCGGCCCTGATTGTAAACCTTATTTGTTTCTATTTACACGATCAACAACCCTCAGTGCTCTCAAGTGACTCTGTGAAACATTTTGCTGTAAAGTATCGTATGGTGATGCTTGGTAATTATTTGGAAGCCGGATTTCGGTCATTATCGAGAACGAGTCGTTAACTTCCCACTATCTTACTCCATGCTCCTACGATAACGAGGTCTGTTTGGAAGGTATTACATCAAGTTCACACATGGGTAGTTGAAGTATCCATGCGAATGCATTTGGCATTTCTTTCACTGCACATTTGTGCCCGGACAAATGCTTCAACCGCCGACGGGGGCATCTACGTCTTGGAGTATTATACTGCACGAAGAACCTAAGGATTTTATTTGAAGGGCCCGATACCCTCATCACACTTCTCCTATAGAGAACAAAGCTAGCCGCTAGCCGCCTATAGTCGCTTACAGATCCCCACTCTAAACGAAACAATATCTCTCTATCAAGCTGTTCTCCAGTATCCTCCGCTTCAGCGTCCTGATTCTCCGGTTGTTCTGATTGGTTCTGTTGGCCCACTGCTTTCTACCATAGTATTTTCACAAGCCCCGCGACAAGACTCTGCGAGGTTGGTTTGGTATTCTGTCACAGGCGCCGGTGGTTGAGCAATCCGGCGGTCAAGAATCTCGTCGCGAGCTTAGTGGTGAGGTTCGTTTTCTCGGCCAACGCTGCTTGATCGAGTAACGCTGCTAGACGGCGGTCGAAAGCCAGATCCTCGGGTTTCGACGTCGGAATCTGAATTGGGATCAGAAGGCGCTTCGCTGACGCCTTTAATATTTGCGTCCTCATCTTTAGAATCCTCTGGTTCCTCCTTCCGTTGATCTTGCCCCTGGCGCTGCACCATCACAAGCTTAAAAGACTCGGAGTCGGTATCAGAAATCCCGCCGTCCTCTACATCATCGTCCCTTCGTCCCTGGACTCGATTTCTTTCAGAATCACTCCGCAAGTTTCTTCCAGGAGCTCCAACACCTCATGTTGACGCCTTTTTCTAGCCTTCCGATATGCATGGTCTATTTGAGGATGCCCCCAGCTGTGCGTCGAAAGCAATAATCGGACAGCTTCCTCATGACCCTTCTCTGCCGCTAGTGAAAGAGCCGTGTCCACGGAGTCGTCATCTCGAGACGGCATAGCTCCAAATTCGATCAGCAGCTTCATGAGATCCATTTTTCCAGATTCTGCTGCGTACATCAATGGTGTCTTCCCACAGATGTCTTGGACCTCTGGACTTGCTCCGGCTTCAAGAAGAACTGTGGCAAGAGACCAAAATACTTGTTCCCAGGTAATGCTTTATCTCACCTTCTAGACTCTGATCTACGCTAATACTGAAGCATGAGTAAAGTAGGAGTCAAGGTAAAAAGCAAACCAAATTCGCTCAGGATACAGGACAAGAAGTTCCCACCAAGACTTTCTCTCAAGGCCAGTCAAAAAATATCGAGCCGGGACAGTTCTGTAGCATTCTAAGCCTAAGAGAGAGCCCGCTTCTCTCTCTCAAACTGCAACACCCGACACTCAAACGATTTGACGATGACGATCCCCTTTTTCGGAAAGTGAAATCATCACACAGCCAACCTCTCTCAAGCATCTTCGAGGCCCGCAGAATGTCACGAAAAGCCGAGTGTATACTTGCATATATTTTGGCAGGATCGGTCTGGCAATTCTACGGATCGGAATGGATGGATGCTCCTTGGACCCACGAGAACATCCATCTACTGGATGACCACGACCTCCGCAATCATTCCCAGGGAAAGCGTCTCTTCTCATGCAGACCGTACCTCATGGCACAATTCCAGAAGTCTGACACGGACATTCCGGAGTTCTGCGATGGAGAAAGTGTCATGCACAAGTATCCAAAGGTGCTCGCACTTGGAATCCTCCTGATTGAGATTGCCAAGGGCGAGATTCTCGAGGCATGCAGAACACTCCAGAGATACGACGACAGCAGTATCAACGAATACTTCATCTCAGCATGGAGTTCGTTGAGCAATGGCGTACTTGGTGAAGACGACGACTACACCACGTACAGGGAAGCAGTGAAGCAGTGCCTTGACTTCGATCTCTTTGCCGAAGCACCGTATCTTCCTGGCCAAAGCAGACCAGAAGAAAGTTTGAGAGAACGGAGGGCGATACTGTACTCCAAGGTTGTTTCTCCACTGAAGAAGTTGCTGGAAGGCACAGGATGGTTCTCAGAAATCGACGAGATCAAACAAGAACCGCATTTCCAACCAACGATTCCATCAAGAAGGGAGGCTTCCAAGATGCGTGCTCCATCAGCGCGAGAATTTCACGGTGAGCTTGAACAAGATATTGACGCTCTGGCCCTTACGGGACTGCCAAATCCACTTTCTCAGCCGATGTTGCTGGCAGGAAAGCCAAAGTAAGTACGGATTGTACCCAAATGGCGTTTTAGACTAACGAATGCCCAGATGGACACCAGGGTCCTGGTTGGACAGAATGGATTCCATCAACAGCATGCTTTCTGCGCAAGGGGATGCCGTTCAACCTGTCAAGATTGCCGTGCTCGACACTGGATGCAGTTTAGACTCGCCAATCTTTCTGATGGAAGGGCAGGAAGCTCGGCTCAAGGATTGTTGGAAAGATTGGGTTGAAAGTTCACCAAAACCAACGGACGAAAACGGCCATGGAACCCGGATTGTTTCGTTACTACTAAGGATAGCTCCAAATGCGGAGATCTTCGTGGCACGGGTAGCAAAGAACCCCAGAAGCCTCCAGAAGTCGGACTCAAGGATTGCTCAGGTAAGTCTTTGAACAACTTGTGATTGCCAGTATCCGTATTCACCTTGTTCCAGGCTATCCGCCATGCGGCGTTGGAGTGGGGCGTTGACATTATCTCCATGTCTTTCGGATTCCCAAATGAAATGGACAGCATTCGACAGGCCATACACGCAGTAGAAGTTGAGAGGAAGCACTCTTTAATCTTCTTTGCAGCAGCAGCGAATGACGGGTCAAACACTGCAGAAATGTTCCCTGCCTTCATGGACTCTGTCATCTCCGTTCGCGGGACCGATACCTCTGGAGATTTCATTCCCCTATATGACCCCGAGGTTCCGCGCTTTAACCACGGAAAGCAAGTCTACGGGACACTGGGGCAAGATGTGCCATGTGGCTGGCCTGACGATGATCCTTCAATGATACTGTCTGGCTGCTCCGTTGCAACTCCTATTGCAGCCGGGATAGCGGCCATGATCATGCAGTGCGCAGCATCTAGGCCCGACCAGTTCAATGAGCGGGACCAGAGAAGAATACGGACAAGAAGAGGAATCACGGAGATTTTCTATGACATTTCGGTTGAACGAGGGAACGAGCGCTTCTACGTTGCCCCTTGGAAGCTGTTCATGAACAGTGGCGAGCTTCGGGTGAAACTTATAGGAGCGGCTATCGAGAGGCTACCATAAGGCGTGCCAGACTCAGGTGCTACGGGCAGCGATGCAGAAGCATCTCTCTTCTCCATCTTGGACCTCACTCATCTCCAAAACCACATCCTTCCGACCAGGCTTCAAGAGAGATTTCGCAGTAGCAGCACTTGTCTCGACCTCCACATCGCTCTCCTCTTCCTCCTCCTCCTCATCGCCAAGGATACAAGCCTTCGGCCGGAACTCATTCACCCGCACCGTCTTCTCCCTCCATCCCTTCAACCCAATCTCCAACAGCTGATACGCAAACACAACATCGTCCCCCACGCGGAACTCATCCCGCTCGGCCTCCTCCCTCTCCAGCGCCCCATCCACCCCAACCGACACGCCCTCAACCACCGGCGCCGCAGCCCCAACGCCCCCACCCCTCCTCACAACCCTCTCCGTCGCCACCACCAGCCCCTCCGCAATCTTAACCCCCGTAACCATATACACCGGCCGCGCCCGCAACCCGCCCGCATCGCCCTCCGCACCCTCGGCGCCGCCACCCGCGCCCTGATCCTCCTCCTCGCCCGGCTCCTCCCTGTAGCACACAGTCCGGAGCGCGGCCATCGCGGACTCCGCGCTCGCGTCGCAGCCGCGCTCGGCGCCGCCGCCGCCGCCCACGCTCGCGAGGAACTGCGCCCAGAGGCCGAGGCGGGCGGCGCGGCTGGTCGAGCGGTGGATGGTGCGGTCGAGCTCGACGACGGTGTCGATGGGCGGGGAGGGCGCGCCGGGGTCGGCGGTGGTGAGGGCGCGGTGCGGGGCGAAGGGGTCGGCGATGATGGTGCCGAGGGCGATGGGGCCGGTGGGCCGGAAGGCGAAGGTGGGGGCGAGGAGGTAGGTCTTGAAGAGTGCCATTTGGGTGTTGGGTGGGGAGGTGCGCTTGGTTGTTTGGCTGCTGAGAGGTGGGTTGGTGGCGTGTGTTGTTGGCGGCTGGATCTTGACGGCCAGAGCTCAGCAGGTAGTGGGGAAATTGAAAGATAGGAAAATTCTTGTTCTGGAGTCAGATTTGCCCCGCTTTGCATGTTTTTTTCTTCTAAGAATAGTAGCTTCGTGCGTGTTGTGATTCCATTGGCTTGATTCTGGAAGGCAGCTGGGACCCAGATCGCCGGGTAGAAGAGCCATGTTACTAGGACTATTCGTGATCTACAGAACTGTGTTACGATTAATAGATGTATAGATAGAGTTGAAGATTCAAAGACCTTACCTTGCCGTCCTATGTGGGTGCTACGGCGTACATAGCGTCTCCAATGAGCTAGTACATCGGGTCACCAAGAGCGCTGAGGGAAGCATAGCATGTTCCTTCTTTGCAATAACCCGAGGGCTTAAGCCAGCCCCAAACCTCTGCAAAGAGACAAGGGTTAGCACTATGAGGACTTCTCCGAAATACGCAGTGAAGAAGGGGGGACAAACCGATCTGGTCTCCGTTGGCAAAGATAGCGCTCACAGCCCCGTAGACAGTTCCAGTGCACGCTCCACCGCTGGATGAGCCCGAGACGGCAGCTTCATCGCAGGTGATGGTGAAAGGCGCAGTGGCGGTGACGGGGGCATCGACGGAGCCGTAGCACTTCCCTTGGTCGCACCACCCGCTGACAGTAGCCTGGCCGGCTGCGACGAGCGCGGCGTCAGCACGGAGGTATTGCAACGACGTACGGCGAGGCTGGGGACTTACTGTACTTATCGCCGTCGACTAGAAGAGACTGGATGGAGCCGGTGAGGGAGATGGTGCATTTCCAATCGGCGCTGCAAGCTCCTTCGACTGTGTGCGGACGAGAGTCAGGCCGTGTTTCTCTTCAACACGCGCAGGTTCGGCTTACGGATGCTGTACAGAACGCCCACTGCGCCCTTGGGAATGTCGGTGACCGTTGTTAGGCCGGAAGAGCTCGAGTCGGCACGCTTTACGCTGTTGACTGTCCCGGCGGTTGGGGCGGCTGTGCTAAGAAGCGCGAGGTTGGAAGTGGCGAGAGCCAGGGCAGGGGCCAGGAACTTCATGCTGGCAGTCGAGAGATGGTAGGGAATCAGTCAATGAGTGGACGAATGAACGAATGAATGAACGTTGTTGATGTTTTGCCACAAGAGAACGGTGGGCCGCGGCGGCTTGAAACTACCAGGTACGTCCTCGAGGCACTTCCCTTTCATACACCAGGCCCCAAGAGTGCGGACGGCAGGCGAGCAGCCAAGCGGCCGTTCGGCGTCCCCAATCTGGAGGCAGTCCGGCAATACCGGCGACTTCCGCAGCCTCCGCTACACCTTACTCCCAGACGCGATGGACCAAAGCGGTGGCGAGGGCGCCATGGGGCTAGGCGCGGGACGCCACACCTGCCCGAAGCAGATAGTCCGTCGCGATGCCTGCCTGGGTGCCGTGCGCACGGCCCCTCAGGGGTAACGTGCCTTGGCTGGACCGATCGCCCAGCGCTCCCGTCTGCGCTGCAGCCCATAGCGCGATGGTGCTCGTAAAGTTAATCACGCTGTGGCTGCCGGCCGCGTGCTGTGTGGAAATGGCAGGACTGCGTCCCGGCGCAGGGATAACGCAATCGCAGGACCCGATATTGCCAAGCCCAGGCAGGGCTGAGGTGGGTAGCTCGAATCGGCGCCGGAACCGTGGTAGAGGCCTGACGGCGGACACGGGGAAATTGGCCACTCTACAGCCCGTCAGTGCCGTTGTCGCAGTGCCCGAAGCGGTCTTCCAGCGTCCAGCCTGGCTGGCCGTCGCGGAAGCACGCCGTGTTCGCCGTCGCGTAGTCGCGCAATGCCGCCCAGCTCTTGCAGCGGTGCAGCTGCCCGTCGCCCGCCTTGTGGTCGCCTGCCCCGTACAGCGGCGTGTTGTCGGCGTGGCACATGATATGCTGACGCAATGCGTCAAAGCAGTGTCGGCTGTGCGAAATGGGCCACTCCGGAGCAATGCCGTGATACAGGTCTAGCATTGTCCGCCGGACGATGCGCTACAGTCCTGGTCAAATGGCGTTGTCGTGAGATCGAATTTGTGGGGTAGAGACTTACGAGGCAATGAAGCTGGTGATACGCTTCGAGGAGATACACAGAGTTGCCCGGCTGTCCAGGAACCTCCATGGACGGCTGCCACTGTTGACTTGTCAGCACAGTTGCAGAGCATGGCCGGAGGAAGCTCCAAACATTTTGCTCGGCGGCGAATTCGTGATCTACAGCAATGTGGCCATGAGCAGTGTTGATGTTGTCCCACAGCGCATCTGCTTCGCTGTCGTTGTTGGAACTCCAGGCCGTGTGCCAGTCGAACTTGACAAACTCGGTGGGCAGCTCCAGCGTTCTCGCAACTGTGTCTGGGGCCTGCTCTGTGGCGGGACGTGTGCGGAAGAGATGCAGAGAGGCCGCGAAAAAGGTAATGTTAACCAGGGAAAGGACGACAAATGCAATGGTGGTCCGACGCGTTCTGCATGGCTGGCATGTCGAACATTGATTCGAGTCTGGCTGCTCGGTCTTGTCTGATAAAAGTCGATACGCGGCAGGCATAGTGCAGTGGACTGTAGAGGGAGCGGCAGCAGTGGTGGTGCCGGATGACGGTGATAAATCTAGACGAGGGGGGCCCTGCACTAGTTTCGTATAGCAGCACGGATTATACCGCTTGACAGAGGCGCCTGACGCCAGGTCTACGCGCGGCTGGCTAGCTTGACAGGCGCACGCCGGACGCCTCCCTTTTAGATTTGCCGAGACACTTCGAAACGCTCGGCAGGCACAGATAACTGCACTTGGATGCTCTTATCCCGATTTTGCTTTCCTCCCACATGCTTCATCCTCTGCTCTGGGGAGCAACGCTGGTCGCTGCATCGGCTTGACCCTTCCTCCAGTCGCTCATTCAACCTGCCCATGGGTTATGTAAACAAGGAGTCTTGCTTGGCAACTGGTATTGCCCTGGCAGTGCTCGCCATCCTTGCTGTTTCGGCAAGACTCACTCAGCGGGTCAGGGCGAATCGCCAACGCAGCCAAATCCACTTCACTCATCACCTCGACGATCTATTTTGCTTGCTTGCCCTGGTGCCTACGATAGGAACAGCGGTCGTCTTGATATACGGTAAAGAACCTCGCACCGACCGGAAATCATCCTGCAGAAAAGAAGTGGAGAGAAGAAACACTCCCCTTTTACGGCAGATCTTCAGTCGGCTAACGCCATCCTTCCGTCCAGGCGCGCACGTCAACGTCCTCGGTCAACACAATGACGCTTCAAATGCGGAGAACTGGATTACGACGACCACTCCCCAGCTAGTCTTGCTGGAAAAGGCAAGTCGGCAGCAGATCCTCCCCACACCATTCTGTCTCTCACGTTCGTCCACTAACACGCTCGCCCGTCGGCGCCATCAGTTCGTGTATATCATATTCGTATTGCAACCTCTCGCCATCGGCTTCATAAAGCTCTCTTTCCTCTTCTTCTACCAGCGCGTCTTCTTCGTCTACGAATCGTTCCGCCTCGTCTCATGGATTCTGATTGCAGTAACGGCGGCGTGGATTACGGCTTTCTTCTTTGGCTTCACCTTCGCGTGCGGCACCAGCTTCGAGACTAACTGGGCGTCGCTGGCCGAGATCGGCGAGAAGTGTGGATTTGGATTCATGGCCACCGTTGTCTTCGCGATTTTGGATGCCGTGTTGGACTTTATCATTCTGGTGCTGCCTCTTCCATGGGTAAGTTACACCAGAAGAGGGGCAAACGGGCGATGGTAACTCGATGCTCGATGGCTGACTGGTCTGGCCTTCGATTTCAGATCTGGCGACTTCAGATGCCCACTATCCGGAAGCTTCAGGCATGCGGCATGTTCATGCTTGGTGGATTGTAAGCTCCTCCTGTCGTCCTCACGATACCTAAACGCCTTGCAATAGGCAGACGCTGACACTTTCTGCTTCTTCAGCGCCGTTGCTGCAGCGATAATCCGTGCCGTTATCTGTGTTGAGCAAAGCGTGCCCTCGAGTATGTAGCATCCCGCAAAATGCTCTGCACGGCATTTCCGCTGTCTGTTTTCACCTACTGACATCACATTTGCAGGCGCGCTTGAGAAAGCCACAATCATGGGCATGCCGCCATATGACATACTTGTAAGGCCCGACTTTTGTCCTCGCCCGTCCACGCACTCCCCAGCCCTGCCACTAACAATGATGTTGTACAGGGAATCACTGGCGCCGGGCTCTTCTGGACGGTCGTTGAAACAAACGTCGCTCTTATCGCATGCTGCCTGCCGACATTGGGTCCTCTGCTTGGCAGCCTGTGTGGGTGCATCTCAAACAGCAGAAAGAATACCAAATACCCTTCATCTGCCAGCAAATTCAACGGCTATTATAGCGCAAATAGCGAAGGCGCCAGGGGGCGTCCTGGCACCAAGGGATCTGAGACCACTGCTTCATCGCGCGAAGGGCTGAAATCAAAGGGGAGTGGTGGATTTGGGGACGAGCCCAACGGCGAGGCATTTCCGATGGTCGTCCAGCGTGGTTGGTCATGGAAGGAAGAACAATCGCGCGAGTGCGATGTTGAGAGGGATTTGTGGAGGTTTCGTACGGACTTGGAATAAAGTGCGTATGAAATATTTGATCCTCAGCAGTGCACAGTGACGAAGACATGTTATATGGCAGCGAGTGCGAGATTTGTTCAACTTGATTCATACCTCCCGTTATTGTTAACGCATGAGAGTTCCGAAGTTCTGTATCCAGATTTCCCTGCAAGTTAAATGAAGGAGCATGATGGGATTGAGCATCGTGACGACCAGAAACCAGTTTCAGCACTAGAATTATGAAACTACCTGTAACGCTCTTATACGAAGTCGGTGAGCTAGAAAGTTCTACGGAACATTAGATTGTACGACGGTCGAGCTCCTCCTGGAAGTTCCCCCTATGTAATTATGTCCATGAATCATGGGACGAATGGCTTCTTCGTAACACTCCTGATACAAGTTACAAAGGCGACCGAGTCATCATAGTGTAGATACTTATTTTGATGTGTCTATGTGGCAAAGCCTTCCACTGAATGTACTGGTGCGGGAGTGGTCGAGCTTTTGACGAAATTCCGAATTCAGCGATCTATGAGTTGTATTGATGGCCGTACCGCTTGGCGACCGGAGGGAACTAAAGCCTCACTTGCTCACCGAAAGATGGGGGTTAGGCCATATAGTTGCGGGATCGACGGATCCTAGCCAACACTAACGGTCCTAATTTACTCCTAACTACTCCGCTATATCAAAGCGCCTCATTTCTATACCTCACTTTGCAGCGCATTGTAGTGTTGCCAACAAGACACAGAATTAACGGTTAGAACGTAGGAAAGGCGGGAAGTCTAGGTATAATATAGCACTAGATACAAAGAGCCCTGGCTGGATTGTAGAACATGTCTTAGACTCCCGGTCACGTCCTTCTATGAATGACGCGTCGTACACATCGCCTTTGCCTGCCCTTGACTCTACCGTTAAATCCCGAAGGATTAGGGTTAAAGGTATTGCACAACATTTCCTATAGTACGCTAGGGTGCTCGTATTAGTGGGTCAGTCCGACTCCGCGGATGCGTTCACGCGATTCCTTCCCCTTATGTAGATCACTCAGGCACCCTTCCCTACCGCCTCCTCTCAGCCAGAACAGATTAATTGGAACTTTCTTGCACCACGCTCCACTCTTGAGCTAAGTATCCGGCAACCCACTGCACAGAAACCTCGCCGCCACAATGCTCAAAGATAATGCGCTGATACTTGTGGTTGCGGGCTGGACCTTCTTCGGCGCCGCAATCGTTATGATGGGGCTACGGCTCTATGTCCGCGCGTGCATTCGCGGGTTCCTCGGTATGGACGATTGGTTCATGCTTGCTGGGCTGGTATGTGACACGACAGGAAGAACGAGTTCAAAGGCTGACGCGCTTCTCCAAGGCCCTCTTCTTCGTCGAGGTCCTAGCGGGACATCTCGGTGCCATGAATGGAGTCGGTCTGCACATGGTTGACGTAAATCTAGCTAATATGTCAAAGGCTCTGTTTGTTCGTAACCCGCCTTCCCATACCGTTTCATGCACTCACGACGCACAGTATTTCACCCTCTGGCAGATCTTCTACGTCTCCAGCACTGTCCCGGTCAAAGCGAGCATCTGTGTTGCTCTAATTCGCATCGCCTTGAGGCCTATCTATAAGAGGATACTCTGGGCGCTTCTCGTCGTTTCTGTCATCTCCACCATCGTCGCTCTGATGGTCGTCTTTACAACCTGCAAGCCAATGGCCTGTATGTGGGATAGGACGATCCCAGACTGCAAGTGCGGATCACTTGAAAACGTCATCACGCTGAGCTACGTTGTATCGGCAGTCAATATTGCCACAGATTGGACTGTGGCTATTATGCCCATCTTCGTCCTCTGGGATATCCAGCTGAAGCCGAGGGTGAAGGTTGTGACTTGCGGAATTCTGGGCATGGGAGTCCTGTAGGAGAGCTTCCGGTATAATGATGGCTGTGGACTGACAGGAGCAGTGCGAGCACCGCAACGCTCTTCCGACTTAAGACGATTCCATACTACCGGAACGCAAATGACTATCTCTGTACGTCCACATCGAGTACCCGTTAATATCAAGGCTGATTGAGAACAGATGGTGTAGCAGAAGTTGCTATTTGGTCAATGCCGGAAGTCGGGCTGGGCATCATCGCGGGATCTGCTGCGACCCTCAAGCCGTTATTCTCATCCTTGCTGGGCAGTTCCAAGGGGCAATCCGGACACTCGTATGAAGGCCGGTCTGGAACTGGGCGGAGCGGAGCTGGGAAAATGTCGTACCATCTTAATTCGTTTGCAAAGTACGGAGTGCAGACAACAGTCATAGAAAACAACCAAGAGCGGATGAGCAACGAGGACACAATCAGCCAGAAAGGGTTGATAGACCACAACGGACAGCAGGAACAAAACGGGATCGTGGTTCAGCACACCCTTTCCGTTGAGAATCGGTCTTGTAACAGCAGCCAACAACAGAGGCATGAATAGAGATTTTCCGAAAGGGCTACAAGAGAAGGAAAGTTCGGTGCTATTGGGATTACGTTCTGTAAATGCATTATTAATTCTCTCCTTTCAAGATGGAGCATTCATGGAGTATGCCGCGTCCGTGAAGCGTAGCTAAGGCCCCTAAGATCTGCCTTCACCGCTCTGCATTCTATCATGGCAGACTCTTTCGATCTACGCGACGGCCTCATCCCGTACTGTGTTCGAAAGGGTCAAGAGTTATAGGGGTTTGCCAATGCGTTATTTTAAGGGCATGGCATGCCCAATTTCTTCCTCACCCTGTATCCATCGATCACAATGACGCCTGTTCCTCTCTCTCCACCTCTCAGCGTCGATGATGCAAATACACTCCTGCCTGCAGAGAAACTGAAAGGGAGGAATGCCTTGATTACTGGTGGGGCCTCCGGAATCGGTCTCGCTATCGGGACTGCCTACGCAGAGAAAGGGTATGGAAAAATATCGAACGTGGCTGTTGGATTGAATTGTCAGAACTGATGTCTGTTATTCTCCTTACAGAGCTTATGTTACTCTTGTCGACATCAACGAAGAAGACGGCAAGAAGAATGCCACTAACCTACAGGCCATGGGACTACCGTACGTCAAAGCTCTGGATCTCACCGACCCACGCTGACACTCCTCAGTGTCCAATTTGTCAAAGCAGACGTCCGGTCATGGGAGTCACAAGTAGCGGCCTTCAAGGCCGCCATCAACTTCCACCCGCACAAGACGATCGACATCGTCGTCGGGGGCGCCGGCACGTTCAGCGAGATGTTCATCACCCCCAACGAGTCCGGCATCACCTCGCTCGACGAAGACCCGCCGAAGCCAGCAACCGACGCGTGGGACGTCAACGCCATCGGCCTCACATTCACCGCCAAGCTGGCCCAGCTCTACTTCGAAATGCCGCCCGCCGCACCTGGCGGAGCCCCTGCCTCCACGGAGCCCAAGTCGCTCGTGCTGATCGCCAGCCTGGCCGCGTACTTCGACATCCCGATCATGGCGGCGTACACGTCGTCCAAGTACGGCGCCAGGGGCCTGTTCAGGAACATCAGACCGATATTTGCGAGTCGTGGACACAGGGTCAACCTGATTGCCCCCTGGATCATTCCCACGGCGATGACGGTCGAGTGGATGAAGATGTTCCGTGCGGTGGGAGCGCCGGAGGGCAACATAGGACAGGCCATCATTGCTGCCACTCGGTGCGCGGCTGATCCGACTGTGAACGGTGAGATCCTCTCGTTTTCCCCCTTTCATCTGTCTTGAGTGGAGAACCCGAAGGAGTGTTGAGACATACTCTGGGTCAAGCAGAGGATCTGCAGTGGCAATGCTCGTACTGACTCTGCTCCTTCTTTAGGCCGCTCTTTCTGTATCGGCCCGCACCGAGTACTGGATCTTGAGGACGACCCGAAGGGCTGGAACGGCGGCAAAGTAATGCATGAGTTCCTGGGTAAGGACGTCGCTGGTTGGCCTGAGCACGAACAGAAGATGCTAGCTTTGATGGGGTTCGACTCGTGAACCGGGAGGAGGAAGAACTGATAGATCGCGGAGGAGAATAACGACCTATTAGAGGTTGGTGTAGCTGTAGAACAACCCGAATGATGACTCTTGAAATTGGAGAAAGAATCCTATTGGCTTTTTGTTGGCCAATGCCGATGGCCACCCGCCCAACAGACGCACCCCAAGAGTGGCAGCAACACCCCCGGCATGACAAACGGGTAGAGTGCAGATCATCCTCTTGCAGATCTATTTGCTATAACATGCAGTGCGCTATTAACCTAGTCATGAACGAACTTGTGCCTGACTAGTTTATAGGAGCGCCTTGGCGGATCTGCGCTAATCGCATGATTCCCTCCTGCCGAGACTCCCAAAACGACACCGTTGTGCATGCGCAAGGTGCACATGGCGGGCAGTTTTGAGGCTGAATCATGCCCTGTGCATTGCTTATATGCGAGTCAATCACGACTCTTGACACTGCAAGACAGCGAGCACCATCCTTCCGTGGCTGCACCGAGGAATGTGGCTTGACCGCCATTCCTCCACGCATTCAATAGCCTCTTTTGGCACTGCATGCACACTCCAGGCGCTCTACTCTTACTAAAATACGGGAGTAGAACGCTGATCGCCCGACCGTGGGGTTGATGCAAGAACTCGACTCATGGCCAGCGGTTAGTTCCAGAGATAATTACAGCGCATGCTGATCATCTCAACTTGCTTTGAAGCTCTAAAGGATCTTTTTGGCACGCCATCAACCCTGTGGATTCAGCAGCTGCCGCAGTGGAGCGCCAACCGCCTGTCCAGCGTTAATGCGCGGCCACTGATCTTTTATGCACGAGCATGTCGCGAGCCAGATTAACAACGTTCACACGAAGAAACGTCTGTATCTGAATTCCAGCTTCGAACTCCAGACGGAACTCCAGTAGGGCTCTCTCATGCTGGAAGTTTCGCCGCCTCTCCACCATACCTCGAAGCTATCGTGGAGTAAAACACATTCCCCGCCACCATAACCAGCAACGCCCTTACAAACCGCCATTCTTCGGCATCCAACGTATTAGATGCCTCGAGTCTCTCCAGCTCCTGCCTTATCTGTGTTTCCAGCTCAAGCTGCATTGCATACGTAAAAGCTTTTGCTGCAGACCACGAAGGCAATCCCAACAGCTTCCGAAGGATGTTGACAGAGTTGACCAAATTGCGTAACTCCCCTGCTTCGAACTCACGAAGCTCTTTGTCAAAGGAGGCGAGGTCATTGACCAGAGAGATGTGGTCACCTGCGAGCTGTACGATTCTTACCAGCTTTGGGTCTTCTATGGAGACGCTTGAGCCAATAGAGAACTTGACGCCCGCTATCAGGAACCTGAACAAAGGTGAGCAAACATTGTAACCAAAGCCGGAGAACTCCACTCACGGCGCAGCAACATCGTCAAAGCGGTATCTCATGTATTCGTCGAAAGTCTTGAACTCTGAGCGCGGCGGGACATGGCTGGAAAAGTCGACCACCCGGTCGATCACTTCCTGACCTCCGTTACCAGCAATGGTGTCTTGATGCTTGAACCCCTTCACGACGACGTCGATGAGCGTTTGCAATTCCGTCCTGCTGGCCTCATCCCCGCTGACGCCGCCCCGCAGGCGCCGAACGAAGTCATCACGGATGCCGTCAAGCTGCGATGGTAAGCCTCAACCACCCCCAAACCGCGCGGAGCGGGAACTCACCTTCTCCTCCTCATGCGCCTCCCACAAATCTGCCCTCAGAATCAGCGCCGCACGCCCTGCCCCTCTTCACGCAGCCAACTCACCATCAAACACGACCGCCAGCACCATCGCCTCGCCCAACAGCTTCGCCCGCTCCTCGTCGGCCTCGGGGAACAGGTAGGTCGGAAACTTTGTGAAGCGGTCCGCCTCTGCGACGCGCAGGTGCAGCGCCGCGACGCCGGCCAGCGACTTGCCGTCGGCGCGGCGCAGGCGCTCCATGTCGGCGCTGAGCGTGAACGCCTCGAGCACGGCGGTCGAGCTGCGCAGCGCGGCGCGCCAGTGGCGGTTCTGGCGCGCGTGCGGCAGCCCCGTGTGCCACGGCAGGCCGGCCGCGCGGGGGAGGACGTCGATGGCGTTGGCGTCGGCGGCGGCGTCTCCCGGTGGGTGCGAGGGCCATGGGAGCGCCGGCGGCGCGGCGCTCAGGTAGCCGGTTGAGACGTTGGCGAGCCAGTCGTATGCGTACGCCACCGGCGAGAGGTCGTCTTGGTTGGCGGCGACGCGGGCTGTTCTGCTGTTAGTTGGGGATGCTCGTCGGCCGCGTTGCTCGAGGTGTTGGCTTGCCGTTTACCGAACTCTGGGATAGCGCTGCGCCGGACATTTTTGGCTCTTCTCGTCCAAAATGGTCATTGAACAGCTATTCCTGGGATGTCGGTTGGACAGAAGTCGATTGGTTAAAGCAACCCGAACTTTGGCTTCCCGGCGTTGCTACTACAGTGTACTCGGGCCGAACGCATGGCGGCAAGGTATGTAGACCACATCATCGCAAGCGGTGTATTCTTTGCAGACCTGACTCGGCATGTGGATTTCGGGTTTGCCAACAAATAGTGGAGAAGATGCCTCGCATTCAAGAGACGCGTACGAGGCACGGGCACAAGAGGGGTCATGCGGCATGGTGGGGGCTACTGAATTGAGAATGTGGTGGTAGATCCAAAGCATGCCGGTGGACACGAACCATGCGCCGATTAATGCAGCTAAAAGCGGGGTCAACCGTTCGTGGTTGAGCCGCGAGGGCACGATTCGCTACAACTAAAAGAACAACTCGCCTGTGTCAAAGCAAACCAAAGCGGTGGCAAAGCTTTGCGGAACTGAGACAAGCTGTCAAGTCAAAGTAATGTTCCAGAGAAGCACCGTAGTGTTCCCCAACTCGACGACCATCTCAGCATTTAGCACTTTCAATTCTGCTTCGCATAGCTTAGCCATGAGGTTCTTTAAGGCAGCCAACTCTGACCCCAGTGCCATGGCGTAGGGATGAGGCAATAACAGCACCTGCCGGCTTCGGTCTTAGTACATGGGAGCATATGGATTGAGAACTTGTATGCTTCTCTGACTCTCGTTGAATACATCGCGGACCCGTAATTTCCCCAATGGGAAGCCCGTCACATGCCAAACACCGTCAAATTGAAAGTGAAGGAGCATTGCAGGCCCCACACAATGCGGCAATATGAGCATCACAGACAGCGGTAGACTCTGACTCTTACACACCGACTGTAGCAGATCTGACGAAGCACTCATCCGGATTGATTGAATGCCTGTCTATCTCGGAACAGCATTGTCTTGGGTTTAGAATGCGCTGAAGATATAATTGCAGACCCCCCGAAGGAGCATGCACGGCGGTAATCCTCTGTCCTACAATGACTTCCATCACTCTGTTTACCATCTGCACACCTATCCCTGGCAGAAGCCGAAAGGTAATTTTACCTGATTACCCACTGAGTGCACGATATTGAAAATCCGTCAGGTCGAACAGGTCATTGCGGACCACTCCGAATATGTCAAGTTGAATGAGCCTTGCACTCTGCGCTACGAAGTCATCAAGGACTCAAAGGAAGAGCAACCTTCCATCATAGTGGTCCAAACGTAACTCACCTCATCCCGTGTGGACGCATGGATTCTGACCTTGCCTGCAGACACGAAAACCAAGAAGCACTGCGGGTGCACATGGCAGCGCCCGAGTATAAGGAGATGTGGCGGAGGTTGAACAATGGCGGTCTTCTCGCAGGGATGCCTCAAGTTTTCCAAACAAGTCCATTGGCTGAACTTGAGCGCTCAGCGATCAACCATGGCCGAAGACGCAGCAGGGCCGCAGATTTCGACATCGAGTTTTGATAGCAAGTAGCGACGGTTAGGATATCAAGGCGGCCATGGAGAAAGTATGATAGGCAGTTATGGACCAGTTATCTTTGCTTATCGAGCCATCAGCGTGCAGTGGAGTACATACGTCGCCGGGGGTTTGCTTAATGTCGTGGCCGGTTTCTCCCAGTGACTTTTACATGCTACCACAGACAAGAGGCTTGGCATGCTCTGCCTTCAAGCGCGAGAGATGCCAGGGGAACTACAGTAGCAATCGAGTTCAGATCCAGTTTGCAAGGCATCAGTTGACTTGTTGAGTGTTCGACCCGCCCGAGGTCAGTTGGAGGATCGCCAGCCCCATGAGTCGTCGGGTCTCACTTGAGTAGCCAAGTCGACCCGTAGCTGCGGGGTGCCGCCACGTATTTTCGCTCGGACTGTCCGTATCATGGCGGTTCTCTGGACACAGTTCTCCTTATGGACTAACCCTCAACCGGGTTGTGGGGCAGAGCTGACCCGGACGTGCAACAAGCAGGTCCGCGTCATTGTACACACAACACTTGCGGTCCGAACCGGCGGTTCTCGGGAAGATCAAGATCCCTTTATTCCCCACCTTATCCATATGTCCAAGTATTTTGACTCGCTCTCTATACCCCCCAAACGGGCACGCTGACTCGGACTTGCGATGCCCTCATGCCATCACCTGTCTTATGCGTCCAGCCGGGCAAAGCACATCATTGTACGTGGAGCTGCCTCTATTCCCCTACCATGGAGGCGGGATGGAACTCGTATGCGTAGCACCACTTAAATCAACTGCAGAACGGGCTCGCATCATCATATTCGTTTCTTGTAACGCAATCCTTGACTGCCAAAGCTCTCCAGTTGACATGTGATTGACCCAAGCTCAGCTCTACCCAGCCTCCAGCTGCCCCACCTGCCACATCCAACAAGCCAACCCCCCATGCATGGACCTCACTTGCCGATCTTGTACACTTTGCTCAAAAAGTCGCTGAAGATCTCTTTCCTCAGGCCATCGCTCTCGTCAATGTTGGCAATCAAGTCTCCAACCTCCTTGGCTTGTTTCGCATCGTACTCCCAGTACGCCTTCGCGAGCTGCAGATCCTCGTATACTTTCTTGACCTCGTTCTCTTTCCCGTTCCTACCGTAGTTCTCCTCAAGTACCTTGCGCTGCTCGTCGGTGCAGTTCGCCATCGCCTGGATGATCAGCCAGGTGCACTTGCCCTCCTGGATGTCCGTGCCAACCTTCCCCAGCACCTCCGGGTCCGCGTAGCAGTCCAAGTAGTCGTTCTGGATCTGGTAGTACTCGCCGAGGGGGATGGAGATGTCCTTTGTGGCCTGCAGGTTCTTCTCGGTGGCCAGGTCGCAGAACAGCAGCGCGGCCGCGATGGGGATGTAGAAGCTGTAGTAGGCCGTCTTGAACGTGGCGATGAAGAGGAACCGCTCCATCGTGAACTCGGCGATGCTGATTGCCGGCGCCGTGGTGGTGTCGCACGCCTGGCCCAGCTCGGTCTGCAGCCGGACTTCGTGGAAGAGCTCGATGAGCTTGAGGTAGTTCTTGTGCGTGCCGAAGTGCTTCTTGAGCAGGATGTACACGGCTGATTCGAGGAGGCAGGCGTCGTTGACGGCGCTCATGCCGACTTCCGGCAGCAGATACCAGCAGGTGCGCCCGCGGCGTGTTGTGGAGCCATCCATGATGTCGTCGTTAACGATGAGGTAGGCCTGCAGTAGCTCTATCGCCCATCCCAGGGTTGCGGCTTGGAGGAATTGCTTATTTGATAGCTTGCCCAGTAGAACGGAACAGGCGTCAATGACGGACGTGCTCCGAGTGTATTTGCCCCCTAGAGTGTTGTGGTAAAGACTCTGAAATTCACTTAGCCCTGACGTTGACTTTGAAATTGATTAAGAAGGGAATATTACCCTTCGAAGCTGCATGCAAACGCTTTCCGGAACCTTGAACTGTCTGTAGTGCTCCAGTATGTCCTCGACCAATTGATCGAAGACAGCCTCCAATTCCGAAATGGACACAGACATGTTGGTTGCAGTGTTCTGAGATGTGACAAATTGACAATGGGAAGATGGAAGAACTTTGCCAGTGGACGGGGAAGAGCAGGTAAGAGAGGCCAATATATGCGGTGGCCATGATGCTGATTCAGCTATGGCAAGCTTGCACCGCAATTCGTTGCCCTTCGGGCAGTTTAATTCTCCTGCGGCATTTTGAGGGGCAAATATTGGATTAACAAAGCGCACATTTGAGGATCCTGTTTCAGGGTACCTGCCTCTGACTTGCGATGCATCTACGAGGAGCATACGAGAAGTATGCGAGCACCGTGCAGATCAGTTTCTAGTCAAGTGATCTCGTTTAGCAAGCTGTATACTCTCCAGACTGCTGACGTCAGGGACAAATTTCTCAATGGTCCATCTGTCGATCTATCTAAACCATTTGATGCCGTGTTTCAACTCCCTATTCGTACCATCTGTCACTGAAATAATAGACAGCGGTGGTGACTTGTAGTTGCATGAGATGGACTTTTCTTTCCTAAACGTTGCAGACAGCTTCGCCTTCTCCCTTTCCAGCTTGAATAGCCACGTTCAATTCGGAGTGCACCGAATGGTGTTACGCGTGGATCTCTCAACCATTTCTCTGATTTATAGTCCCCAACTTCATGCTTTTTGAGACAACGCTCTAACCAAACAGCTTTGCTCTCGTTTGACCTGTGCATCTTTGGCGCACAGGCGCGAAGATGCCGGTAGGCACACAATTTATAACGGCTTCGAGCTGTACTAAGTACGTAAATTGGTGATGTTCTTCACATTTTGATCATAATGCGTAATTTCCCCTTTAGAGTTACGCAAGCAGTAACGCCGTTGCTCGAAGAGAGCGCAGTACTCCAATAATTGGCCTGGTACAAGGCGCATGAATCTCTCTATGAGCCGACACAGAAGAAGAGGAAGAAACCCCTAGTGTATGTAGCTTTTCAACACGTCTTCAATATATATCTACGAAGATCTTCTAAGTGTGTAGAATTATGTTAGCGGCGAGGAAGGTCAAGATTTTCTCTGCTGCGCCTTTTCAGGAACACGCTATTTCCGCCTTAGATCTGGTGTGGATGTTGCTTGTGATACCCAGGCTTGTGTAAGATACCAGTGATAGCAATGATTAAGTGGCAGGTGCCGCTGATTCACCTGTCAGTTACTACCGGAGTGGAGCTCAAAACTACTTTCTTATACCTTTAATTGACGCTATTTATCACTGCTGTGATCAACTCATGGTTTCCAATTATGGGTCGCTGCGATTTAACGCAAGACTAACTGCTGCATCAGCCCAGCGTGGGAACCCGGTACTGCACAGCGGTTCTCCAGAGAACAGTAGCAGTTCCAGCTTACTCGCTCCAGCGCGTCGCACCCTTGCCTAAAAGCCTCACTTGAATGTTGAAAGTCAAGGTGCAGACCTTCATGATTCCATCCTCATGATCATCACTATCGCGCAAACTTAACTAACATCACCATCCCCGGCGGGTCACCCTCCTCGTGGTACAAGGAAACAAGAACGCCAAACAGCATTAGTAAGGCCATCTTCGCTGAAGACAAAAGCACAAGAGAGCTGACAGTCATTTCTGCGATGTGGATCTAGAAGTTACCTGATTGAACGCTTTGCCCGCACTCCAGCGTGGAAGCAGAAAAGCGGAACGGCAGCCTTAAGTAGAGCCCTGCGGCCCTGCCCTCTTGGGGCCGCAACACTGAGAGTCAGCTATCTTGTCCGCTCGCTCACGCAGCAATCACCTGAAAAATGGGAGCCCTGTGGTTTTCGATGCTGCCATACAATTGTGACGCCCGCAGTCATGAGACTGGCCTTCATGTGAGGATTGGTGGTCCTCAAAACGGCGACCGGAGCTTTCCCACAACACTGCAGTCTCAGATTTAGTCTCCTCGCAGCATCTCTGATCGCCCCTGCGGCTTGCTATGGTGATCCTGGAGATATGGAGGTCTACCACTGCTTGCTTGAGGCTTGAGGATGGTGTTTACTCGATCTCGGTAGCCGACAGGTTCAACATTCGACGTCTGCGCGGAAGTACCAGGATGCATGATTCATTTCCAGCAAGAGACGGATGACAGCATTGTTGAAATCTGCTGTATTTCGCCAGCAGGTATTCTCGCTGAAGTGCAATTGCAATATTCGTCTTTTGATGCACAAGTTCAAAGACGCCATACGACGGCCGAGGAAAGAGTGACCATCCTGGGAAAAAGGCGCTTCCACAAGGCAACGCCGGAGTACCCCGGATCGCTGTACTTCAACTGATGTACTTCGTAGAAGCCTGTTTGTCCAGCACAGAAGCTACGACGTCCAGGAATGAGCCAGAGTGTTCTCAAACAGCCTATCTCTGACACCTACCCCTTCCGTCAGCCGCCCGCACCGAACCACAGTCGCACCTCATGCGGGAAGGATTGCCGGGCCGGACTCCGACGTCATCCCCCAAAAGCCGAGACAATGTCAACAAGACACCGGAGATTAATGAAAGAGGGCTTGCTTGATCAAGTACAACAACAAGCCGAAAAAAGAGTAGAGGGTATCATTCCAGCTGACCATGTATGTAAGAAAAATCCCATCGATTCTCCGGAGCCTGTGTTGCTTAGCCCATCTCATTTTCTCGTCACACATGCATTTTGCCTAGTCGCCTTGCCGCCTGAAAGCAATCCTGGAATCAATCCTGTCTCCAATAATTATTGGCAGGGGAATGTGCAAGGGTGAGTAAGCAATAGAATCCTCCATGCTTGCTCACCTGCATTGCCCTTTCCCGAGAAATGAATTCCCCGAACCCCGATGAGTGGAGTGTGGAGGTGCCGACTACCGGAGAGATGTGGGCAAAGTGAGCAAAGTCGCCGAACCCTCCCTAAGCAGCTTCGCGCAACGCCGCCTGCGCATTTCGAGCGCCCTGCACGGCGAGCGCATCGGCGGCGACATTTCCAGGATCGTCAGCGTGACCCTTAAGCCATGTGAAGATGGTCTTGGCGCCGCCCGTCTCGCGCTCCTCGATGCGGGAGACAATGGCTTCGACCAAGTCCTTGTTCTCGACAGGCTTCTTGGAGGACGTGACCCAGTTGTTCTTGCGCCAGCTGATAAACCACACCGTCACGCAGTTGATGGAGTAGCTGCTGTCGGTGAAGATGTTGACGTCACGCCGCATCGGCGCGATGTCGAGAGCACGCTGGATGGCCGTGAGCTCAGCGCGTTGGTTCGTTTGGCGGGGACCGGCGAGGCCTTCGGAGACGTTTCTGTAGAGAGACGTTAGCTTCGTGATGCTGCGGAGAGGTATAGGTCTGCTCATTACCTCTTGTCAAGCGGACCGAAGAAGACGCCCACACCGGCGACCGAACCCTTCTTGCCGTTGCCAAGCGAGCTACCGTCCGTGTAGATATTGAGCACGCCGCCCTTGGTGTCATCGGTAGGCATCTTCTTGGTGGCGGCCATCTGCTCGTCTGTCTTCCACTCGACCTTCCCTGTCTCGGGATTCAGCACAATACGTGGATCAAAGCCGTCCTCCGTGCCTTCTGGCAACGGGCCGGTGCCGGGCTCCCACGGACCTGAATCTGCTTCCTCAGCTGCCGTACCCTTCTTCTGCTTCTTCGCCGGCGGTTCCTTCTTACTAGCCATCGTTGTCTCGGACTGCGCGTCGGGCTCAATCGCGACGCCGGAAACCGAGCCACCGACCTTCTTGCCGTCCTTCACGAAAGCTTCGGCTTCGGCGCGTGTGGGGAAGGCCTTGTACTTGGGACGAGTCCAGCCCGTTACCTGCTTCTGCGCGGATGGCCAGTCCGTGTAAACGCCCGGGACGCGCCCGCTTTGCACGCCGTAGAACTTTTCTGGATTGCTGTTCGAGCCACTGCCGGAGATAAAGGCTTCCGCTTCGGCGACGCTAGGAAAGGACTTGACTGGGTGTTGAACGCGGAAGTTAGCTAACGAAACATGCGACGGAGCATCCTGCCGGTAGGAGCAGAGCAAACGCACACACGGCACCCTTGAAGCCCTTCACCTGGGCCAGACAGTCATTGTAGTTGCTGTAAACGCCCGGCTTGCGCCCATCCTTGACCGCGTAGAACTTGGGTTCGTTGGCACGCTTCCTCTTGGTCCCGGACGAGGCATTGGTCGTGGCGGCCTGCGAGCGCACCTCCTCGGCTTCTCCTGCCAGCTCGGCAGCCGGCGTCTTATCCTTTGCCATTGGAATTTTGAACTCGAGGTTGATTCTAATGTCCTTATTCCGCCTCTGCGTTGCCTTCGCCTGCTCGAGGAGCCGGAGGGTGGAGCGGAGTGCCTGCTTGTTGTCCAAGCCGCCTAGCAGCTGCTTCAGCTGCTTGATTGTGCGCCTGGATGGCAGGGCTCTCAGCGCAAGGCGGAGGAACAGGATGGCGGGGTAGCCGGGCGCTGGTGGGGAACCAGACGCGTCGCGTGTTGGCTGCGGGCGTGTGTTCGTCGCGGTGGAGCGCGTGCGAGGAAGATTTTACGAGCGAGGTACACGTGTTGGCGGGGAGTGACTCGGGTGGAGCGAGGCGGTGGGGTTCACATTGCTGGCCGTGGTGAAAGAGCTTTGTGAAGGGACTGTCGTGGCAGTCTTTGTCGTCGCCTCTCCGCTGCAAACGCAAACATGAGTAGTTGAGTCCTTCGGCCTCACAGTAGCTTGGACCCTGGCCGAACTGGGCGGCAGGGCAGAGAACAGGAACACGGCTGGCTGCTGCGTCAGGAGGACAGGCAGGCAGGCACGGCGACCACTCACGGCAGGCTGGACAGCAGCCGTCAGTGAGGCCGAGGTGTTGTAGGCTTGGCACGAAGATGGCCCGCTACTGTAAGGCGTGATGGAGCTCAGCGACGCCTGCGGAACGCGTCGATCCATTTCCCCGAACGAGCTTCTCCAACGCTTCTCTCACAGTCCTCACCCACTCGCTACACCCTCAGGAATTCTTTGAGCGCGTTCCTGCAGCCCCCTTTGCACATCAGGTACGCCCCCGGACCGGATCGCTCGTGTCCGCCACCACCACGTTCCGCCCCGCGACGCCAGAGAGCCGCGTAGCAGCTGCTCCGCCGTGGCTGTCGGCCCCGGCCTGCTGTGAGACTTACAGAGCTGGAGTTTCGTCCGGACAGACAGCACCCGTCTCGGCGGTGCCATGTGCGCCCGGACGAAATCTTCAGGCATGTACGGAGCGCCAGCCGCATCGGCGCCGTCGCGCAAAACCTTTTCAGCGTCGAATGGCATGACGTTTGCTGTGGAGAAGCTGACTGTGGATGTATCGCGACTCTAGCCTGAGAACAAGTCATAGTCACGGCACCGCAATAGCACGGGCCTGATAAGCGATCGTTCTACGTGAAACTCGCACGAGCGCCGTCCGTTGAGAGCCACCGCGTCTCCACCGAAGTTTGACAGCAGACGCCTCAACACCACGAATAGCAACCATGTTCGAGGTATGCCCACCCGTGCCAGGCCAAAACCGACGGACCCGTATCGCTCATGTGTGACTGGGCAGGGCCGCCACGCTGCAGACAGGTACCGCCTGCGCCTCCACCGCGCCCGCTCCGTCATCCTGACGCCGGACGAGCTCGTTGAGATCCGCGCCGCGCAGAGAACCTTCGAGGGCGCCTACATCCGGACCGCCCTCGGCCAGTTCTCGTTCGCGCTGGTGGTGCTCAAGATCTTCACCGCCGAGTTTTACTCGATCGGCGCCCTCTTCGCTGTCTACGGGGCGGGCGTGCTGTTCACCAGCCTGCTGCGCCGGCAGCACGGCAACAAGCAGTTCTTCAGCGAGGTGGGCGAGGACGGGCTGCACCGCAAGAAGTTCAGGACCAGCGGCAACGTGGTGTCGGTGCTGACGGCGCTGAGCGTAGCGGCGTACGCGTCCCTGCTTGTCTTGACGTTGAAACTCTCGACGTGATCGGGGAGGGTGGGAAATGGAGACTATGCTTCTGCGCATGCGACGGATTGCTCAGCTCTCAACCCTCAACAAACGCCGGCGGGCTTGGCTCGGGCTCCCCCACGACTCCGCGACCCTTGGACGGGCGCCAGCGCTGACAAGAATCAATCACGGAACATGCTCAAACGGGCGGGGATCAGCCTGGCCGGCGGGCTATCAAGCGTTGCGGCGAGAGGGACGACGGCGGCTTGGGCGTGGGCGGATGATTGGCCGCGGAGGGCGCAAGGCGGAGTCGCGGTGCTGGCGGAAGCCCTTCCAGCGCACAGCCGCTGCCGCCTGCTTTCGGCGTGTCGCAAGCAGCTCGCAGCCAAGCCGAAGCATGCCACGCTCATTGCAGCGGCGACGGACGTGCGTAGCTCAGGGTGGGAGGCGTCCTGGCGTGCCGCCCCGTCTGAGCGTCCTGCGAGGCGGCCCGTCACGATACAGTCAGTAGATATGTAAATCCCATCTGCATCCGCGCTCCCAGGCTGCCTTCTGTCGCCCAGCCAGCAGCTGCCCGGCGCCGCTTCGCCCTCGCCCCCAGCACCGCGCCCGCCGCTGCACCGCACCTGCGCACTCCCCTCCGCCGCCTCCCGCGCGCAGCTCCCGGCGCCCAGCCTCTGCGCAGACTTTTTCTTTTGCGCTCGTCCGGCTCCGCGCACGCCCAGTCGCCCTCGGCCAGCGTGCCAAACCGGCCAAACAGCAAACGGCCTTGGCCCAGTGAGGCTCAGCCTTACCCACCGCCACATCACCGCACCGCTTGACTCGCTCCTGCGCATCCTTGCGCGATGCCGCTAATTACGGATATATCTGATCACCACGCTCCTCACCCTGCGCGCACCACCAACCCTCCCATTCCTAGCAAGCTCCTGCGCAAGCAGTCCTCCCACAGCCTCGTCGCCCGCTCCGTACTGATGAATAACACCATTCCGCCTTACCGACTTGACGGCCCCGCGCAGAACTCCGACCATCACCACTCGCCACGCCAGCTGCCGGTCCGTCCACCGCCGCAGAGCCAGAGCCCGCGCATCCAGCACAACGCCTCCAGCCGCGCCCCTGGGTCCCTGGACGGCCATGAGAACGACCTGAAGCTCCCGCCGAGCGCTGCCGGCGCCCAGCTGCACCATGCGTTGGCCGCGTACGGCGTAGGCCACGCCCTCTCGGACACGCCTATGCCCACGGCACCGAGCAGTCCCAGGATGTAAGTGCACCCCTTCTGCCCGAGCGATCACCCTACCATTTCCACAATTACATCAACTGGTACGACGTCACGGCCTTGGCCCAATGGTTGGTGGCTGGAGATCGTCTGTACCCACAATTGCGCTCGGTCCGACTTCGCTGCACCGCGCTCTTATCAAATATATCAATTTCAGCCTCTTCCCACCTCTGAGTCCTCCGCACTCTAACAATGGACAGCCCGCCAATCCGCCAGAACTCCGTCTCTGGCAGCTCCACCCCGCGCATCCGTCCCACGACCCTCGATATCCCCGGCCTTACAAAGTCGAAAGTCTCGCCAGATGGCCGCATCGCACAGCGCGATCTGGGCGCGAAGCTGCTCATTGTCATGGTCGGCTTGCCGGCCCGTGGCAAGAGCTACATAACGAAGAAGATGGCACGCTACTTGAACTGGCTGCAGCATGACGCGCGCATCTTCAATGTCGGAGAGCGCCGCCGTGTCGCTGCTGGAGGTGGAGGCACCCACAACCCAGAGCCGTCGCCAGGCTTGGAGAAGCGACCAGAGGATTCTGTGCGCAAGCAGAGCATCACGACCACTGCTCCGCAGGGCGCAATTGAGCAGAAGCAGCTGCTGGATCCGCCACAACTGGCTACGAAAATTCTGGTCAATGGCCACGCGTTGTCGCAAGAGGAAACACCGAAGGACATGCAAGAACCCTCGAAGGAAGAGAAGGACCAGAGATTTTTGGAGGCTGCGTTCCCCGAGCTTACAAAGGCGTCGACGCCTGAGGAGCTGCCCGATACCGAGAAGATGGACCAGACTGCAGCTTTCTTCGATCCCACCAACCGGAAGGCTGCGCTTATCCGCGAGCAGTGCGCCATGGAAACGCTGGATGAAGCAATCGATTATCTTGTCAATGGTACCGGCACCGTCGCCATTATGGACGCAACCAACAGCACTCTGGAACGTCGCGCAGCGATTATGCGCCGAGTCCATGAGCACTGCGGAACCGAACTTAACGTGTTATTCGTGGAGTCGCTCTGCAAGGACGAGCGTCTTCTTGAGTCGAACATGCGCTTGAAGCTCTCTGGTCCCGACTACAAGGACAAGGACCCGGTCGCCTCCCTGGAAGATTTCAAGAAGCGAGTCGCAATCTACGAAAAGGCTTATGTTCCCCTCGGGGAGTACGAGGAAAGAAACAACATGGCCTACGTCCAGATGGTGGATGTTGGCCGGAAGGTCATTTCCCACCAGATTAAAGGGTTCATTGCCGCACAGGCCGTGTACTACCTTCTCAACTTCAACCTCGCACCACGCATGATTTGGATCACGCGACACGGAGAGTCTATGGATAACGTGGCCGGAAAGATCGGCGGTGACTCGGACCTAAGTGGCAACGGCCACCGGTACGCTAGGGCCGTTACCAGGTTTATTAACACTGAGCGCGAGCTCTGGGAACACCGTCAGTGCGAGAAGAACCTAAACTCGCACTTCCCGCCGCTTCCTGGGGACATGTCGCCGCCGAACCCGTATTTCTTGACCGAGCATGAGCTTCCGCAGAAGAACTTCTGCGTGTGGACATCGATGCTGAAGCGCGCGATCCAGACTGCCTCGTACTTTGATGAGGATGAGTTTGATCTCAAACAGATGCGCATGTTGGACGAGCTCAATGCCGGTTTCATGGAGGGTATGACGTATCAGGAGATCAGGGACAAGTACGCCGATGAGTTCGCGCTACGCAAGAAGAACAAGTTGCAGTACCGTTATCCCGGTCCCGGTGGCGAGGGCTACCTCGACATCATCAACCGCATCCGACCAGTCATCGTCGAGCTCGAGCGCATGACGGATCATTGCCTGCTGGTGACGCATCGCAGTGTCGCGCGCGTCCTGCTTGCATACTTCCTTGGCCTTGACCGCAAGATGGTCGCCGACATAGACTGCCCGCTCGGCATGCTGTACATGCTCGAGCCCAAGCCGTACGGCGTCGAGTTCAAGACGTACCAATACAACCCTGCTTCCGACTGGTTCGACTACTTGCCTAACTACAAGCCGAGCCCTGCGCCTGAGGATTCCCACTAATTGGACCATCCAACCCATTCCCAGGCTATACGTTCAATTCTTTGTTGTCTTTTTTGCTACTGCTCTCGACCGGTGAGGCCTTCTTGCTTTCTACGGCTGGCTGGCTCCCACTTTTTTTTCCCTTCTCACTCTCCTCAATCAGTTGCATGGGTTCGGCGTCTGATATTCGTTCTTGCTTCCTGGGCGTTCTTGCACCCCGCCGTTTTTGACTTGCCTTCCATCATCCAGCAAATAGAACGAGAGAAAAATCACTCCTCGCTAGACTGTCTGTTTTATCACGGAAATGGAGACACTGCTCTCTCATTTTTTACTTTCTACTTCATTCCTCGCTCAAAACTTCTTTACGGGCCGTTTGATATCTCAGCTGCGACCCGTGCGGCTCCCTCTTCTCTTTCGTTGTATCTGGATGGTTGGTGGTGGATGGTGGCATTGGTGGGGCGTTTCTTCTCCTATCGCTATCGTCGTTGCTTGTTTTGATTGTTTAAAGCAATGGCGCTGGCGGGATCTTTTGAGATGGTCAGCGCGCTTCTCTCGGTATATGGAGAAACATAACAAATACTCCTTTTCGTGCTCTTCTTACCGTCTTCGCGGTGGTGGTGGGGGAGGTTGGAGTCAGGTTGGGGTGGATGGTTGCGGTGTCTGTGAGTCGGCACCGACCTGGTTGACTGAGAACATGAGATTGTCACGGCCTTGATGTCTCTCTCTCTCTCTTCCTCTTGTCTCTATTCTCGGATTGGCTCTTTTCTATTGCTATTCAGTATGGGGGTTGGAGGATGCTGATGGATAGGATGTGATGCATTCCTGGCTCTTTCTTCGAGGTCATCGTTTGCGTCTAGCTTCCTCGCTCGGTTCTTAGACCTATCTGCTCCTTTTTGCTGCGATTGCTTACATGCTTGCTTTCGTTTGGGCTTTGGAGCGCATGGTGGTGGAAGGGCGCTGGTGTTTTGTGGATTCGCGCGCGTGTAAGAGCTTTAGAGCGTAGACTTAAGACGTGAAGAGAGAAAGGCCGGCAAAGATGATAATCGAAGAGCTTTCGAAATGAACATCGTGACTTTGTCTGCTTGGGTGATTCATGGGTATGCTGTTCTTCGTTGTGGAGTTGAGGTATCCACGCGGGTACAAAGGTGCTTGTCTTGTAGATGTATTCGCTCAAGTATATGTGAGGGGCTACTTTACCTTCCAAAGGCGTCCTGCGGCTGTTTTGGTTGGCTGGTTTGTTGTCATGAGGTTATCTATACTTCACTCTCGCCGTCGGCTACAACCACTCATTGTGAGCGTCTGCGTTCTTCATACTTTGCATTCAGCCTACCAGATTCAGCTCTCCATACGGCAAGGCTCACTCCATGGTAGAATCGCGAGTGTACCACAGCACGATTGCTCGGCTGGTTTTTTTTGGAAGTTGCGGCTCTGTGCTGCAGATGACGTCTGCGCCGGTTGTCCGCCTGGCCGGTTGGGCAGATCTCACGGCTCGTGTCAGGAGGCTCCACCTGGTGTTTCTAATCCTGGCTGTTTCTTCCGGCACATCAAAATGCTGAAAAGTCTAGCTCTGCTACCGAGTATTACACTTTAAATTACGATATATCCAACATCGATCCAACGAGCCACCGGGCGCCCACAATATTGCTGCGACAAGAACCGATGGTGGAAGAGACACCGCCCTTTAAGCAGTATCGTATATTCCAGCTTATCTGCCTTTTAGTAAGCGTCATGCGTGAGTTCGCACATACAACCGTTTCAGCTGATCGGATCCTTGCAAGTGATTTGGTGGACACATCAGCCCGATTCCTTCCATTTCAACACTTCGTGGCCTCATGAAATCCACCAGTCTGTCTCCTCACAGCAATGTGGAGAGATTTTCAGCAGCTTTCGACACGGAAAGCGCTAGCACTTGCGTGCTCTGCGAATGATCCGGAAAAGCACCAAGGCTCGGAGCATGCGTCGGCGGCGATTTGAGTTTACCAATAAGTTGGTCGTTCCTGCTTCGCTAGTTGCAAATGATGATGAGGAGCATATTCATGATAGAATATGCTGGGGTAGTATAATGAGGTGATCTTGAGTGCTATCAAAGACTTTCAATTAAGTTGATCCTGGGAATGTGATTCTGCTGCTCTACAGCCTCCAACGGGAAGTCTATTTTATTACAACACCAGACGAACCTGGGGTTCTTGATGAAGGCTTCCGGAAGGCAGAGTAGCCGTGTAGCTACGGACATCTTACTCGCCAGAAAGCGTGCTGATCTTCTACACTGCAAAGCATTTTGCATAGTGCCTGGCGGAACGTCGAGAGTGAGCAGGACTGCAGACCCGAACTGAGCCCGTGACGTGCGAACAGCGTTGTCGTCAAGGGACAGGAGCAAGGTATCTCACACGTGCCAAACGCCAGGCCGAGAAGACATGGAAGAGAAGGCCTACCCGCCACAAGCAAACTCTCGAACGTGCCTGAAGAAAGCCTCCCGAACGAGCACCACCACCATCGGCCTGCCCGGGCGCTCCAGCCCACCAACAGCCCAGCTGAGCAATCCCTCGCATCCAGAGGCCCTCCCGCCCTCCACCCGCCCATCCAGGCCCACCCCACCCCCAACCCCCGCGCACGCAGAGCCCAGCCCAGGCCCCCTCCAGCTCCAGACCCCCCTGCGGCTTCACCATCGCCCAGACCCCCTTCCCCCGCCACAATCCAGAATCCCAACCCATCCAGCCCTCCCCCGCAGCCCAGACAGCGAGATGCCCACCCCGGCGTCTCACGTCGACAGCCGCCAGCAATCGAGACAATGACGTGCCCCCCTCCCCCCGCAGGTCTCACCCGCGAGCCCGACGACAAAAGACGCCCGGCCCGGCCCAGCCCAGCCCAGCCGCAACCCCAGCCGCGTCGCCGTCGCGGGCGGGCGGGCGGGCTCGCCGTCCGGAACGCGCGAGTCGGATGCACCGGGCCGGCGGCTCTGGGCGGGCTTGAGGGAGGAGGGGGACGGAGGCGGGCGACACGTGCCGAGTTGCGGAGTAGGAGGGGCGGCGTGTGAAGGGACGAGCTGCCTACCTACGGCCGTCGAGGGAGCGGCACGGGTGTGTGCGTGTGTACAAGCTTTTTTGACTCGGGAGGGGAGGCTGGCCTCCCTCCCCTTCCTCTTTTCTGGGCGACCACGAGCGTGTCTGGATCCCTACTGAGTGGTGAAAGAAGGTGGAGAGGGGAAAAGGAAAGACAGCTCCGCGGCATTAATTCCCCTTTCTTTGTTGCGGCACCGCCGGGTCACTCTTCCGCGGAGCGGACGGGGGAAGGAAGAGAAGGGAAGGGAAGGGTGAGCTGAGACAACGTGAGGCAAGACAGCCGGGGCAGAAGCACCTCGACGCGGTGCCAGCAGCAGCGTCGCGGATGCGATATCCGCGCGACGGCGGTAGCAAACGCACGCCAACGGTCAAAGGCGGGGGGCCCACGACGGGGCGGCGCGACCTACGTCCAGCCGCCAGCGCGTTCAGCGTCCGCGTCGAGGGGCCAGGTGCAATCCGCAGCGCTGGCCGATGGTTGCGGGAGCGAGGCGTCTTCCCTTTGGGCCGGAGCGCTGGGTGGGCTGCCTCATCTGCGCTGCCAACAGCACCGGCGAGGCCAGTCCACCCCGGACGCTGCTCGATCGGGAAGAGCGCGCAGCTTTTTGCTCGCCGCAACGGGGTGTGCGCTCTTCTGTCCGACGCCTAAAAAAAAAAAAAAAGCACCAGGCGGCTTCGCCGACGCTGTCATGTCGGACGGCCGGCTCGACCGGCCCCCTCGCTGGTCCGCTGCACCTCATGCTCCCGCATCAATCACCCTTTCACGCATCTGGACGGACGGTTTGTGGTGTGGTGTTGTGCGACCGCCGCCATTATTGCTCCAAGCGCAGAACTCGGCACGGCGGCGCCCCGAATGCCGGGAATAAAGGGAAAGGGGAAAGGAAGAGATGAAAAAAAAAAAAAAGATCTTCCCGGGCATTGAAGCTTTTCTTCGGGGGGAGGGTCTCGTGGTTCGACTGATCGGCTGACGCTCTCGCCACGGGACCGGTCTGCCTTTCTGCTCCGGCGCAAGGGAGCGCTGTTTGGGGGAGGACAACGGGAGGAGGGAGAGAGGGCGACAATGCTGCGTGCGGACGGCGCTCGGGGGGCTCGGAGATGGGAGGGGAGGGCAAAGGATGGGCTCCGGACCAGGCACGAGCGCTCTACGTCCGTACGTCGGGGCGGACGAAAAAAGAGTGTTTCGCGGCAGAGAGATGAAAGGGCGGACGACGTGAGGTCGGTCGCGTGTGGTTCGATCGGCTGGTCGGACCGGCCGCTTGTCCGGCTGTCGGGCACATTAGTCCTGTTCGGGCAGTTCGACGACACGGAGAGCAGACTCGTATGTATACTTTCGAGGCACTAAACAACCAGCTATCGACAAGACTGACAACTGTCCCGAGAGCGACCGTGAGGGGGCGCCGGCATCTCCGCCGTCGCCGAACATGCAATCTCCGTGAGCAAGAAAAGACAAGAAAAAAACAGAAAGTGCAGACGCGCAGAAGCCATAGCAATGGTCAGCAGAACGCAGCAAAGACGCCAACAGAGCAGCGAGCCCATCTAGCACATCCCAGCCGCCCCCTCCCCTACTTGCCCTGCCTGAACTGGGCCCACAGCTGCTTCATGCGCGCCTCCTGGCCGGCCGTGAAGTCCTCGTAGCACGAGTCGATGCTGTAGTCCATGTAGTTGTGGATGGGGTCGACGCCGGCGACGCCGGGGCACGAGTTCTTGCCGGCGGGGCAGCCGTCGGTGCTCTGGCTCTCGGCGCGCGTGTCGTCGATCATGTCGCCGGGCCCGTCGCACGAGTTGCCCTCGAACGTGTGCAGCAGGCCCATCCAGTGGCCCGTCTCGTGCACCGCCGTCATGCCCTGGTTGTAGCCCAGCACGCTGCCGCCCGGCATCGTGCCCGCCTGCACCGCGCACCCGTCGTTCTGGTACGTCGCCGCCGTCGGGTTGCTGCCGATCGACGACGGCATCGTGCACACCCCCAGCTGGTTGCCCATGTCGCTGAGGAAGTACACGTTCAGCGCCGCGTACCCGCCCTTGCGCAGCGCCTTCTTCATCGCCGCCATCGCCGCGTCGCTGCCCGTCGCCCACTGGTCGTTCTGCGTCAGCTCCGACCCCTTGAGCGTGAACCCGATCCCGTGCGACCCGTACGCCTTGTTGAGCACCGCCGCCTGGTTCTTGGCCATCTCCTGCCAGTTGGCGTACTGCCCCGCCTTGCCCCCGCTCGTCACGATGTGGAAGTACGCGTCCACCGCGATCGGCGTGTTCTGCCGCGCCTCGAGAGCTGCGCGCGCCGCTGCCGACCCGCCTTTGCCTCCCTTGATGAGTTCCTGATGCGCCTTGATGACGTCCTCGCTGCCCTGGCTGGAGCACTCAAAGTGCGTGACGTTGACCGCGTACTCGGCCAATGCCATCCCGGCCAGCGAGGCAAGGAGGATGAGCGGCTTGACCATGGTCGAGAGTGATGAGATTGCGCAGAAGATCTTTCTTGCTTGCGAGGGCTTCTTGTGCTTGATAGATCAAGGCGTTTGCGAGTTAGGTAAGCCGAGGATGTGGATTGCAGTGGTGATCTCTGTACTGATGCTGCACATTGGGGAGCGCATCGCCGTGATATTTATCGTATCCTTCACTATGTTCTGGATCTCCGTCGATATGGGGGACTTCTGGCAGACGCTGCAGACTCTCCTCTAGAACTGGCCGTGGCGCACTCTGGAGCTTTTCCATTTTGATGCAAACGGTCGGTTGTCGTGGTGTCACCCTGCGACAAAGGCCCATCGTACGGCCATCTAGTCCACGCGGGTGAGACCTGCAGCCCGTGAGTGTAAACCTAGAACTTCGGCAGTTGCAGCAAGGAGAGGTCGAGAAGAATATTCTGCATCATCATTGGGAAAACCTGAGACTTCTAGAAGGAGAGAAGAAAAAACAATTCCTAGATCGCCTACGCGGTATACACGATCCTCATGCCCTCAACGCCAAGACAACGCACGCAATCAAAGAATTAAACGAGAAAAATACATCTTGATCGTCATCATCAAGCCTCTCCGGGTCTCAAGCTTCGGCCGGTCGCGGTTGCCGTGCTGGGCTGCTCGTTATTCCACGTAAGGTAGGTGTGATCACCGAGTTTCCTGCAGCCTGGTGTCAGCAAACTTACGCAACCCTTTGTCCGTAGCGTGGGGATCCTACCTCGGCTTGATCAGGTGGGTGGCCGTGAAGATGGCTCCCAGAACGATACAGATGCCACCAACCACGACATACGCGATTCCAAGGAAGGGGTTCTTGCCACCCATGACGGTGCGTGTCGAAAGGAGAATGGATTTGGTGCCACCGTAAAGGGTGACGTTGAAGTCTGCACCTCGTTAGCGGCTGGCCTGGCGCGGCATGGGCGGCAAACTTACTGTCACGGATGTCGATCTGGTACCTGGCCACACTCATACTCTCGTCGTCGTTCCTCATGGCTAGCTTGCTGAAGGCCGGCAGACCGGCAGTCCTCATCCAGACCATGAAGCCCTCGTCCTGGGAAAGATCGGGGATGTCCGCGTCCTCGGTGTAGCCATTGGGATACTTGACGCGCCAGTTGGGGGGCGGCATGACCTGGTCGCGGGTGTAGGCCGTCTTCTTGAACAGGTCCTTGTCGCTGTCCCAGGCAATCCCCTTGGTCGTCATGTTGTAGAAGTCGCTCTGGTTGCCGGCGGGGTTGAGACGGGTCAGCTGCGAAAAGGTATCGTTGAATACCGAGTTCGCAATCAGGCCGCACGGATAGTACGCCTTGCCCGTTTTCGGATCCAACTTCAGCGGGTCGCAGTCGCTGCCGTCAATGGAAGAGTTGCTACGGTAGTTGCCCTGGAGCTGCGAGGGGTCCTCGGACTTGACATAGCGACGGTGGTTCTGGTAGAAGTTGGTGAGGCGGTAGTACAGAAGGACGGTCGGGCCAATCTCATTCTCAATCTCGAACTGGAGGGAGCAGACGGTCGTGTTGTGCGTTTCGTTGTCGTACTTCACCTGCTCAAAGCTGTGGGCCCAGCTCGGCGCCTGAGCAGACGGATTGCTGGACCGGAAATAGCTCGAAAAGCGGTCGGACGGTATCTCCTCAAAGTCGTTGGTCGTGGCAATGGCGGACGAGTTCGCGGCAAGGGGCGACTTGATCGCGCAGTCTGTGTAGTCGATCGAGACTTCCTCGACCTGGGAATGGTCAGCACTGCTCGAGCCGCGCGGCTCCCCGGCGGGACGACAGACCTGGGAGCTGGCCCATATCAGCAAGCCGCCGATGGGAGCGAATATCACGCCGACGGCGAAGAAAAGAGGGAGCACGGTCTTCGGGGTGAGAATGGGTCTGCGACGGGAGGTCAGCGTCGGCTGGGCGGGCGTGGGCGGCAGCGGGCGGGAGGCACGTACTGCCAGGCCTTGAGACGCTGCTGGCGGAAGGCGGTATCTGCACGGCGGCGGCCCGGTCAGTCATGGCGTGAGCAGCGCTGGGTCGCGTGGGGATCGCACTGGCGGGTCTCCTGCTCTTTGTCTTCTTGGTGTCGTCGGCGGGCGGCTCGTTGCTGCTCATCGAGTCGGTGTGCTGCATTTCGGTCTGCGACATGGTGCGCGAGGGAGGCCCGGTACGGCCAGGAGCATCCGATGGGCTTGGAGGGGGGTGCCGCGGCAGGACGAAGGTCGAGGAATTGGCGTGGTGAGGCGCGCGGCGATGATGGCAGGTCGCTATTCTAGGAGGCCGTTGCTTGGCGGCCCTGGCTGCGCAAACCCGCGCGCCGCAGCCCGCCTGACGCCGGCCGCCTCAGCCCCGAACACCAGCGCTGGCACTCCAGGACACCGCGCAGTGCCGTCAGCCCCCATCGCCGTCCGGCCGCCGCCTGCTCGACGCGTCTGGCTGCTCCCCCTCCGGCATTCCTCACGCCAGACAGCAGAAGAGCGCACCGTCGCCAAGCACTCGTCGCAGTCACCCCGCTCTCGGCAGGGGATGCATCTTTGGCTGCCCGTTGTCGCAGCCTGCGCTGGCCGGGCGTCCTCGCATTCACACATGCACTCCTCGCCAATGCCATAGCCGCCATAGCCGTATTGCAGATGCTGCCTACCCGCAATGACGCCCTGCGCAAAGCAATGCAGCGGTGGGCTGTTCTACGCACAAGGCGTTGAAGCGCCCAAGAATGTGCAACTCCAGTCGGGGCGAATGGTTCAACTCCACGTGCAGTTGCCCTGCTGTTGCAACGCTTCACAACCAACCATTGTTGCCAGCTCAATGGCCTTCCGAGCCCGCCTCACCTCGGGTTCGATTCTCACTGCTCCATCGCTGCTCCCCGTGTGCAAGCATGATCTCCGCTGTACTGTCACTTTGATATCCAAGGTGCCCCCGTCTAGCCTTCTTCAATTCATGGCTATTTTTGTGGAAGTCAAGAGATCTAAGAAAAAGCCACCACATGATCCAATGTAGCCATTGAGAGGTAAGTGTCTTTATTACCATTGATCGTGATGTTATCTTCGCTGGCGAGACCGTGCTATCAAGAGCGTGGATACAGCTGTGAGAGTGCCAGAACATTACATAGACCGATAGTTCTTCTTCAAGTCGCTCCACTACCACAGTCTCCAGTCGATGCAATTCAGCCGGCAACACAATCCATCATTACGCCTTGCAACTCGTATATACCCGTTCATACACCCGTCCACAGTCGCACCCAACCACATCCGAAATCTCGTTGCCTTCCCATGTATACTCCCCATCCCCACCCCTCCCAGCCCAACCCCTCACCTCGTACTCTTCCTCCCGGGCACGCCGCTCAACCCACCCAACCCAAACAACACCATATGCACCGGCGGCCATCCGCAGCAGAACCGGCCGCGCCTCGGCCTGCCCCGCCCGCACGCTGCGCACTGCACGCCGAACGCCTTCTCGCCACTCCCTTCCTCCAGCGCCCTCGCCGGCGCCGGCAGCGACCCCGCGCCCCTCCGCCTATCCACGAACCCGCGCCGCCCCTCCAGCCCCGGCGGCGGCGGCGCCTCGCTGCTCCCCCCCTCCACCACCACCACCTCTTTCCCTCGTTCCCTCGCCGTCGCCCTGGCCGGCGGGCCCGGGTGCGGAGCCACCGGCGGAGCCACCGGCGGCGGCGGCGGCAGAGACGGCGAGGAGCTCAGGTTCCGGATGGCCATGGCGGCGACGTTGGCCTTTGCGCGGACGAGCGGGGAGGGGTAGGGGGAGGACGGCGGCGAGGAGGAGGTCGACGGAGGGGCGGGGGGGTTGGGCATGGCGGGGGTGGGGGTGGCGGAGCGGGAGAGCGAGGGCGGCTCGAGGGACGAGGGCGGTGGAGGAGGAGGTGGAGGAGGTGGAGCGCGGTTGTAGTACGGCGAGGGAGGCAACTTGCGGGAGGACGGGGCGGCGGACCAGGAGCAGAGCGCCGCGTCGAGGTTCGTGAAGGGCGTCGGCGTTGGCGAGGGGGGTGGGGAGAGGGAGGAGCCCCCTTGGACGTGTTTGTTGTTGGGGGGTGACGTCTGGTAGTGGTGGTACCGGATTGCGTGGGCGCTCGTAGGTGGTGCGTTTGTGACGGACATAGTTTTAGACGGCTTGTACAATCGATCCTATGGCAAAACGTTGGTCCGTTGAGCAGTGATAGATGCGTGAACTTTTCGAAGGGAGGGGACGAGGAAGACCCACGTATGCTCAGCTTTCACGAGATGGTATGGCAGAATCGCCGATTCAAAGGATCGCTGGGCAGGGTCTGCATCCTTTATCCCAAGTGCAGATCAGTAGATCACGCTAAGCCAGATGATGGGAAAGTTTGAATGTCTAAGATCGATTGCTATTGCCGCCTATGGGCATTTCAAGTTCTGTCTTTGATAACCCCGCTATCAATCTTCGCTAACCCATCCCGAACGCTAGTTGAGACCGGAATCAATGAAACAAGACGAGCTACATGCTGGGTGCTGCTACCATATGAGTGGTGGGGGTATCAGAGTGTAAGTGCCGATGATGATGATGATGACGGAGTGCGCCGGGGACCGAGAACAAAGAGCAGAAAACCAGACAAAGAGAGGGAAAAGCCTGACCTCAGACCACAGCTGTCCAATGGTCAGGACAGGGTAGAGCACCGCCCGAAAAATGACCCCGAAAACTCCAAGAGAACGCCAATGTCGTGAAATGCTGCGTGTCGTGATCCAGATATGTGTGAACATGGGGATTGCTCCGGCTTCACATCGACAAGCGATGGAGCCATAGTCTGCAGAACCCAAAGTAACGCCAATGCCCACCGGTTGATGCCCATGAGACCGAGAGAACCAATCTGGGAGACCACGATGCAAGATATATGAGAGATGAGATGATGAGACGAGGAGAAAATGACGAGAAACGAAACGACGACGCTAACCCCGTGGTTGTGAAATGTCCAAGGCGACAAGCCTGGGGATCGCGAAGCGGACCCGGCTCCGCGATGTGAGATGAAGGCGATGAGGCTGAATGACCAGGTGTTTCACATGATCATCGATCCGCCCGCGAATCGACGCAAGCATCAAACACTGCGTGCCTCTAATTCTCCCAGTCGTTGAAGTCCTGGACGTACTTCTGGAAGTAGACCGGCTTGAACCAGCCAATCTTCTCATAAGCAGCCCACAACTTGCTGGCCTTGTTGACATCAATCTTGCAGGCCTGCTGGGCCTTGGTCTTGTTGAAGTCCTCGCCCCTGATGAGGGCCCTGACGCGAGCCTGGAAAATGCGTCGCTTGTTGTAGAGGTAGGTTGCGCACGTGAGTCGGAGCGTGGAAGCGACATTAAGCTCGGAGGGGTGGAGTTCACCCCGGTCCGGATCGGCGGAAAGGTCAAGGGGCTGACCCTTCCATTCCGCCTTCAAAGCTTTTCTGCCGTCCTCGGGGAGCGTCTCCAGGGGTGGCGCATAGTTCGGAATCTTGTGGAAGTCGACGTCATCTCGCGACGCCGGGACCCGGGAAGCCTTGGGGGTCGGTGGCTTTGCGTCAAATGACTCAAGCAGTGCAGCCTTGGGAGTGCGCTTCGTAACCCGGGGTGCGCGAGGCAGTCTGGGGGCGGCGGGCTTGGTCTTGCGCACGCCGGCAGGGGCGGGGGCGAGCGCCCTCAATTGCGAGCGCTGAGTCGACTTCTTGGGGCCGTACATGCTCCAGGTCGCGCGCTCGTTGCGCATGTACTTGACGGGGTCCTTCTGCCATTGGCTGACGGCAATTGACTTGCAGGCGATTGCCAATTGGTACTCCTCGCGGGTCGGTCGGTTGTAGGCGCTGGCAAGCCCGGACTTGGCGATATGCTGTGAGATGAGGGCATCGTGCTCAGGAGTGGTTCCGGTGCTGGGGAACAGGGGCGCGGCTGTGGTGCCGATCTTGTCACCGCTCCACGCTGGGAACAGAGGCGGGTCCCTGCTCGTATCCTCCTCCACCGAGCACTGCGAGTCCTCCTTGTGGAGATTGTCGAAGGGCGAAACAGGCGGGGAGGGAGGCAGCCCCTTTGCGGAACTCCGAATGTTGCTGCCTAGCGAGTTGACGGTGAGGCGGTTGATGGTGCAGTCGAGCACCTGCTGGGCCGTCGCATCCATTGCGCAGTCGGCGGGCGACTTGGAAAAGCTGTCGGAGCGCTTTGTCTCGGGCGGCGAGAGCATTGAGGAAATGGTGAAGCGCGAGTCGGCCTTGGAGGGCGTGGCGGTGGGGTGCGGCGAGGCCATTGTCGCAGCTGAGAGTGAGATTGGGGGGGCGAGGCGCGCGAGGGGCAGCGTTCGCCGGTTTTGAGGGCAGCCTAGGCTGCAGGGGAAGGTGCTGGAAGGGCGGCGCTGAGGTGTCGAGAGCGTTGCGTTGTCTGCTGCGGTCGGGCTGAGGTGGCGAGGCGGACAATAGGCTGCTTTATGAATAGATGCGAGTCTGAGCGTAAGACGTAACGAGCGCGGAGCAGCCAATGGCAGTGCACCGCGCGAGAGCTGGGCCGGTCAGATTGGCACGCAGGCAGACGTGGTATTTATTGCCTGGGGGCAGGCGGGCGCGCAGTGCGAGAAGCAGCGCGGTAGCGATCAGTACTGCCGGGAGAGAACCGTGGTTCGGGGAGTAGGGGACCTTGAGCGCCGTGGGCGCGGACAAAGGCGTGCTTATGAACCTTGGCCCAAAGAGGGCTGTGTGTCTGGGAACAGGGTGAGGGACTGGGAGAGGGCAGATGACTGGTTTCTAATCAGGCGGAAGGCGGGCACCGCGGGCTCGCACAATGGGACAAAGAGCAGAGCGGGCGCGCGCCGCAAGGGCGGGATGCGACAAGGCGGCAGATCGCAGGTGTCAGTTGCTGGCAGGGCTGGTTAGCTCGGAGTATCATCAGGCACACTCGCGCGCTTCTCAGCGGCCTGAGGTGAGCGGGCTGGCTATTCGTCAGCATGGAACAGGAAGGCGGGCGAACAGGACAGAAGGGCCGGAGGTGTGGCAGTGCGTTGGGCGCGCGCCGGGCGCTGATAGGGCGGGCCTGCTGGGACATGCTGCTGGCGGCTTCTGCGCCGCGCAGGTCTGGATACCTGGCGTGCTCTTGCGGGCGGCGTTTGGAGCAGGTGATGGGAGGTTCTCGCAGCGCGCGAATGAGTCAAGCCAAGGGTTCGGCGCTACGCCCAGCGCGGCCTAGACGCAGGCCCGCCGTCGGGAAGTGCTACGCATATCGCGCCTCCACCCTGCCAGCGCCAGCGCAGGTGGGGGGCCAGCGGCCAGCAGCGCCGGGCCATTGTTGGCCTGCGCGACGAGACGCCCATTGTGCGGCTGCTCCAGTACACGTGTCGCCGGCCACGGCAAGCGTGCGCGCAGGCCGCACTGAGCGTCAATGCCCGCCGCCGCCGCAGCCCACGCTTTGCGTCGGATAGCTCGCCGCAGGGCAGCCATTGACGAGCGCTCACCGCGCAATGCTCTCCTGAAGCGTGCGCCCGACGAGCGCCCGCGAGTGGAGGCATGCGCAGGCGCGCTGCGCTGCTGCCCGTAAGTCCGCCGCGCCGCCCCCGGCGCCGCCGCTATCTCCAATCTCCAGCGCTCCCTCGAGCGCTCCTGGCTCCTTCGCTCGCGCTCCAATGGCTGATCTGGTGACACCTCGCCGTGCTGCGTCCCGCCACCAGCCACGCGGCGGCCAGGCGCCGGGCGCGTCCCTGGCCGGCGCGCAGGCGCGAGGCTGCTTGGTCAATTGCATCATCGCCGGCGCGCAGGCTGCCATCTGACGGCCGCTAGCCAGACCGCTCGTATCTGGGGCTCCGGGGGGCTCCTCGTGGCCCCCTCGCGGCGCGCATGTGAAAGCCGCCTGAGACAGCAGCCCGCACCTGACAGCCTGCCCACACCCTCTGGCGGGGTGGTGGTGGTCGACAATCCCATCCTTATCGCTATCGATACGCGCCCGCCGCCCGATCAGGGCTGGCCCGGGAGGCGTGTGGAGAGGCCCTGAGCCCGGAGCCCTGAGCCCGGCGAGCGAGCCCCTCCGCCTGAGGTCAGCAACACCGGCGCCCGGCCTGCTCCGGCCCATCCAGCGCGCGCTCGTCGCTCCAGCCCAGACCGCCGCCCCAGCGTGCTCACGAGGACGCTACCGGGCTCCTATCTCGCGCTCGCGCTGCGCAGCAGGTCATCTACCCGCCGTCCCCCCACACCGCTCATCAGCCCGCAATCCCTGCCGCCTGCCTCCTCCACACTATCCCACCCCGCTAGAGGCAGTCACGCCGCGCCTCTGCCCGCCAGAGCCCTGCGTTTGCTGCGCGACGGGCGGCTTGGGCGGCCGCCATGCACGCAATCGATCGACGTGCCCCGGCCCGCCCTCACATCGCATCTGGCCCAGCGCCCAAGGGCCCCAGGCCCGTTGCGGCGGCCGATCCCTTGGGTGCGAGAGATAGCAGCCGGTGATAGGCTCCGCCAGCCAACTCCGGAGTAGCGCGTCCTCTATCTGTGCCCGCCGCCCTGCAGCAGCGATCCATGGGACCCTGCATTTCATTTCTGCGCGTGCTGCGGCGAGGGCGGGGCTGCTACACCTGCTCTATCAGCGCGCGGTCGCCGTGCAGATGATCGCGGCTGCGTCGGCTCCAGCGCCGCCTTTCCTTTCTGTCCAAGAGTGCGGGTGGTGTCTCAAAACCACCGGCGAGTCGTCGTCCTGTTTCCGTCCGTTCGTTGTGGGAGACGCCGTTTCAGAAGGTGTTCATCAGCGCTGGGGTTGCGGCGCGCGCAGCCGTTCGGCGGGCGTGGGGAGCACACTGCGCGGCTCGTGATATGCAGCCACATCGTGCGTCTGCGCGGCTTCCCGGCGGCCCCGTTGCTGCGGCCTGCAGATTCTTGTGTGCAGCAAGATGCAGAGCGTCCGCCCGGCCGTTGCTGCGACCTCTGCCGGGGGCACGGCGCCGGCACGCGCAGCAATTGGAGCGAAAACCGTGCCTCCACCAAGACAGGCTGTTTCAGCACTTCTCGCACCGGCTTCCGAGGAATCGACGGCGCGTCGTCCAGGCCGTGTGCGAGGCATACGGCAGGCAGGCCCGCTTCTGCAGCAGATGACCGCGTTGCGCGGAGAGGGTCGACCGCGCAGCGCATCACCAGTGTGCAGCGCAACTGCAGGCGTCTCAACACTCGCCCATGCACGTCATATTAAGATTCGCAGCGGGCGCGCAGAGGCTTAAGCGACAGGCCGCCTGAGTCTGTGGGGCCGCCGGCGTGGTGCTGCGCTATCGACGCGCTCCCGCTGCTCTCCCGCTGCACCCTCAGGGAATAGCCTCTAGGCTGCAGTTCCCCTTCTGGCGAACCTCTGGCTGGAACACCTGTGTTCCGCCCAAGGGCCTCTACAGCCTCCGGAGCCACAGGTCCATCTCCATTGCGAAAAAAAAAAAAACCTGCTGCCTGCGCCGACTACGTGAGTGGACCCCGTACCGGGCACAAATGAGTCCATGAAAATTTTTTCACCGTGAGTAATGCCGTCTTCCACGGCGGACCACTGTCTTCCCACCTCTTCCCACCACGGACTTAAGCCACACGGACTTGTGGGCCTCTTTTTCTTCCGTCTCCGGTGCGGCGGCTGAGTGAGCGCATGGCTCCCAACGCGCCGTTGAGCTGCTCACTGCCGCCTGTCCTCGCCATCTCACGCACAACCGGTGTTCCACGGCATGGCTCTTCCACCTGCAGGAGAATGCGGCCCGCCTGCAAACCCTATCGTCCATCGACTGGTCATCTGCGCACAATCCGCCTCCAGGCCAACGTAATCCTCCACAGCCTCCTGCAGCGGCAAAAGCCTTTTTCAGTCATCCGTCTTCCCGCTGACCCGGTTGCCGGGTCTGTACGCCCTGCGCCCTCGCCTAATGGGCGGCGGTGCTGCAGCACTCTCGAAGATGGTGGGGAGACAGGTAGGTAGATCAATTGATGTTCAACTTTGCAACAACGGATTTCTTGACTTTGATGCACACGCATGTCTCTCCACCGTCTCTCCTCCCATCCCGCATATGCCCTCCGGGCTCCTGCATGTCGTGGACTACAGAAAATTTCTCAACACCCCGTGGTCCGTTATGAGACCAAGTCTATGTCTGGAGCCGTGCTTTTGCGGTGCAGCTGTTCCCTCAGCCCACCCTCTTTGTTGGATGCAGTCCCGGACAGCCATTCAACGTCACGGCCCATCTCATCTTCATCTCATCACCATCTAAACAAACCCGGAATTCCATCGCAGTCCGGCGGATACCTGCATGCACTGCGCAGATGACCTCCTCTCTGCCGCTTTGGCTGCGGTACACTGCATGACGGGAAGATCGAGATTGGGGCCAGATGCCTCAGATGCACTTGACAGATCGTAAAATGCAGATCAAACATTTCCCTCTACGCCCATCGCACTCTACAATTCCCTCAAGCTAGGGAGGAAATCCGGACCAAACGGCAATCTAAGGACACCTCATTTTTGCAGCACCCACATTGTTTACGCCAGCTCCTGCGCCGCCGAAGGAAAATGTTTGTGGTCCGCCTCGTACGTGCCTATGCTCATACAACCTCATCTGGAATTCAACCTGCCCCTGTCTATGCGTAGACCTATATCCGCGCAAAGCCCACCTCGGGCATATTCGGTACATATCCATATGTACCGTTGTTGTTGAACGGCTCGATGCGCAACGTGAGTTTAAACGGACTGCAAGTGGTTGCACGGCAGATTCTTGGTGCAGCGCGTAGCACACCCACACCCACATCCACACCCACACACTCTTGCTGCAGGATTCAGATGCAGACGCACGATGCAGATACATATGCATATGCAGATTCAGATTCTAACCAGGAACCCGCGCGGGTGTGGATGCATGTTTAAGAATAGTGTGGTGTGCGGTCGTGCATGCTGCAAACTATGTGCGCCGCGATTGCTCCTACCCCTGTCTTATGGCGGCCATCGCCCATCCTACGTACAGGTGGATGCGCTTCAAAGCTGCTGGGGCGAAACTGACGGTAAGGTCTTAGGAGGGGGAAAGGAGAGCGGGGTGGGACGTGGCATGGTAGGGAACCGCATCCGTAGAGGATGGAATCCGCAGGCAGAACGGGCGTCGTCTGTACGCTTTCGAGGTAGAGCAAGGGTCATGGGCTGTGTGAATGCGCCTCCCCTTCCGCCGCCCGTTACCAGACGATTAGGATCGCAGGCTCCAGCCCAAGGCTTCGTCTACGTACCCACCAGCCCGGCGAGCGGACTTCTGCCTTACTGCCTGACCAACAGCTCCATTCCTTCAGCCTTCCCGTATCTGCCTGCTTAGCACCACCAACACAATCCTGCGTCGCAACCCCCGCTCCAAAACTCGCCATCCTCGCAACTGTGGCAGTGCAAACCCACACGAGGCAGAACCGGGGGCCAGACCCTTCTTCCCACGCGGAAATTGCGCGATCCGGGAATTGGCCCAAAACTCAGCTTGAAACAGACATGGAGCAACGGGCCTAACCCACGGGTAACGGGAGCATCCATCCCACCCCATCCCTCAAATCTAGACAGCAACATGTGAAGAAAGCTCAGCGACAAAGCCTTACCCGCACTGCCGCGTGTTCTCTCTCTTGTCGTTTTACACGTTCCCGAACCCTCCTTCTCCCCACACGACTAATGTTTCACCATTCGCTTCGCAGCTGTTGCACGCGACGTGCGAAGCAGATGCAGAAGGGGCCGAAGAGAGAAAATCTTATCTGATATTCCCGACGGCGGGAACGACGCCCAACTCAGCGACCAGCCCAGTCCCCGGAGCACCCCATTGGCCCGACCATCGACGGAGGCGGCCGAGAGGGAGGGAGGGCAGGCGCTGGAGCGGCTGAAGCTGGGCGTTCCGGTCGACAACCGGTCAACACCAACTCCGCGTAAGAACCAAGGCAGGGACGTGCAGGGCCAGAGCGACAGCAGCAGGGCGTCGACGCACCGGGCAGCCATTCGCTCTCCAGAGCACACCGCACCTGTCCGTTTCACCCCCGACCAACGAGACCTCAGAGCCGGACTGTCCCACCACCAACCGCCCATCCAACCAACCAACCGACCAGCCCCATCTCGCCCCCAAGCTGGGCCAGAACGACGACAGCTCAGGATCCGAAATGAAAGGGCCGGCACCCTACAGGAAAGTCACGCTCCCAAGAAAGGACAGCGCACGCAACGCGCAAGTCCGGGATGCCTTGCCCGACGCGCGACAGGTAGGGAGTAGACCGGCGACCACGTCATAGGCAAACTCAATTTCTCTCGATAGTCTTTCTGCTGTCACGTCCGCCCTACGCATCGTATCCCATGGATCAGGCAGGGCGTTGGACCGGTCAGTCTAGTGCTAAGTACCACTGCCATTGCCGAACGTTCCCTTAAACCCCGTTCAAATGCCTTTCTCCCAATCGCAAGCAAAGCAGTCCCGAGGCTGGTCCATTCTGATCCATCCGGCGCCCTGACGCCACGAGAAGTAAGAGTTCAAAAAGCAAAGCGAATGGGAAAAAACAAAAAGAAAACAAGCCTCTTCGGGATTCCCCCAACCCAAATGCCGCATATGCATGCATCGTACTTTGTTTTTGTTTGCTTTTGGACCGCCTCGTGGGCATTTCTCTTAACCCCGGAAACTGGGACGGACGCACTTTGAAGGGGGGGAAAACGCCTCTTTCGCACGTACATATGCAAAATGTAAGCAAAAAAGAAGTAGGGGAGAGGAAAATTGGCTTTCACGCCTCTCTTTTCGCGACCCACCCAATAATAACTTATCTGATCAAAAGCCCCCCAATGTCCGCTTTCCGCACTTCCCACTTACCCACCCCGACCAGCCATCAAGAAAGTTTGATATATTACAAGTTGCCCCCGAACGGTTTTGTTTTGTTTTACCGGCTCCTTGTCGTCCGAATTGCCCGGCAGGAGCGAAGAGGCGCGCGAAAAGACAAGGAAAGCAAAAACGCCACTCCACCGGACAGATCGAGCGCCATCCCGAGACATGCCGTCTCAAGTTTTCCGACGAGCGCCAGCAACGCGCAGGCAGAGGGGGAGAGAGCAGCGCAAAAGCCCAGGTTTTTCCTTGCCCAGCCCCGCAGAAGAGCGCGCGGGAATGGTCCATCCAACCATCGGACACACCTCTCGCAGCGATGACGTAGGTTCCCTCGAGATGGCTGGACGGCTTGCTGCGCGCCGCGAGTCAATTCAACCACGCTTGCCACCCGCGCGCCCCAACTTGAGCCGGCGCGCCGCCTCGCTCTGGCCGACGTGTCTGACGGGCGCGGCGTTGGCGACGACATTGCTCTTTGGTGCGACGGTGTAGGTGCGTAGCTGGCCCTCCTGGCGGGCGCGGTTCATGAAGCTCGGAGGCGCAAGGGCCTTGGCGCGGCGTTCTGCGGCGGCTTGCTGGGAAGCTGCTGCCTTGGAGGTGGTGCGGTCGGGGAGGCGGCTGGGAAGGTATGTGTTAGTTTTTGGTTTTGAATGTGCGGAGGAAAGGATGGTGTATGAGACATACAGAGGATCGTAGTTGGCTTCGGCGACCTCCTTCTTGCGGTAGTCGTCAGTCCGCTTCAGGATGGGCCGTGTCCACTCTCCTATCAGCTTCTCGGCTTGTCTCTTTATGCTGGACTCTGCTCTGTTGGTCTTGGTGTAGAAGTTGATGACTTTGCCGATGCCACTAGCCACGAGCGAATCCTTGGTGATGGGCAGCTTGGCTAGCACTGTGAAGAGCTCGCGCTGGATGTTGTACGCGGGCATGCTTCCATCGTTGAGCGGCTCGAGGAAGAAGCGCACAGCTTGCAGGAGGTTGATATCGGGATCCACCAGGTTGTTCTGAAGGTTGTTGCGGTTGAGAAGAGCGACGACTTCGGGCAGGAGCTTAAGCTTATGAATAGCGGGCTCGCCGCGCTCACGACCTTCGTTATCAGCTTGTGCAGCCTCCGTCATGCGGCGGCGCATGTCCTCGATCTCAGCGTCGGCCTGGGCTTCAAGGTCCTTGGGTCTAAGTCAGTTCCGCGTATTCTCTGAAGCAAACGTGGAGCGCAACTCACAATGCCCTGCTGCTTGCGCGACTTCTTCCTACCGCCCTTGAGCGCCTCGTCCATCTTCGCATCCAGAGCCTTCCTACGCCGCTCATCCGGCGTAAGACTATCCCAATCCTCCTCTAAGGGCTCCGCCTTCTTAGTCGACCTCCTAGCCCTCCGCTCGGTCGTAATCCCCTCCGCACCGCTAACCTCATCACCATCCTCGCCCCTGCGCTTCCGACTCTTCTTCGGCTTATCACGCCTCCCCTCCCTCTTCTTCTTCTTCCCGCTCCCATCCCCGTCGCCATCCGCGCGCTTGCGCTTGTGCACGCCGATCAAGCCCACGTTGCTCTCGTCCACCTGGATGGCGGGCCGGTCCTCGATGGCGATGGCGTTGGGGTCGAAGTCCTCGAACTGCGCCTCGTCGACGTCCGACAGCACCGACTCCGCGTCCGACAGGCCGTCGTCGTTGTCGCCCTTGTCCTCGGCGTCGGCGTCGCCCGTCCCTTGGCCCGCCTCCGTCAGCTCCATGTCCTGGCCCGGCGCCGCCGCCGGCGGGTTGGGCGTCGAGTTCTCCTCGTCAATGTCAGGGCGCACCGGCTCGCCCGGGTCGTTGCCCGCCTCCGGCAGCGTGCTGGGGTCCGGGGGCGAGTTTGTGATTTCTGGGTCCTCCATCGCGGATTTGTTGCTGCGGGCTGTGTTGCTCTGACGGCGCGCTGGGGTCGGCGGTTGGGAGATGGCCGTCGGGGTAAGGCGACGATGGCAGACGCGAGCTTCCGACGGAGAGGCGTTGGCGGGAGGTTGTTGCTGTGCGGGCGTTGGAGCAGCTTGATGGGGGAGCTGCGGTGGATGAAGTCGAAAGGAAGGGCGCCAGTCGCGCCGCGCCAAGCCCGCCGCTCAAGATTTCACCTCCAGCAATCGCCGCAGCTCCGACATCATCAACATCCACCCGCCCGACCACCAACCGTTCCTACATAGTACCGCCAACATGTTCGGAGGTGCGTGTGCTCCAGCGCCATCATCACAGCTCCATCGCTAACAGAATCAAACAGCACCGCCGCCGCCCAGCAAGGAGGAGTTGATCGAGCAGGAGCAGACGGCTCGCGTCACCCTCACCGGCGCCTACATCACCTGCGCTCTCCTCTACCTCTGTAAGGTCCAATGGCGCCATATCCCTCCATCGCAGTGTTCTGACGCACAGCCGTTACAGCTCCCTTCGCCGTCGAGTATATGGGCAACTTCTTCTAAACAAAAATACCTACGACTACGTCATGCACAGTACTGGAAACAATGAAACGCTGGACTGGATGGAATCAGCACGAACGGACATAGCGCGCGGCAGCACAGTCAGGGGGCAGTAGTCTCCAAATTTTTGTACTCTTTTCCATTGCGCTTGCAAAGAAGCGCAATCTGTATATTATATGAGAAGCCGCCCGCCACCATAGGTCGGGTTATAGGCTTCGCGTGCGCGTCCTGAGAACGCCTTTCCACACCCCGTTCTTTTTGTGTAGCACCATGTCCCCACCGTAGAAATACACTGTGTGGTATCCCGTGCAAAAGGCCTCAGCCCATCCAAAAAAGCCTAACTCTCTCCAATGCTACCCGCGCACCATCACATAGCAGTCTCTTGGATCATCTGCTGCTCGACACGGGCTTGTTGGCATCCTGCCACTCGATCCACTCCTTCGTGATCCGGCTAAGCTCCTCGCGAAGATGAGCGAGCTGCTTATCGAAGTCGTTCAAAACCTGTGGGAAACTGTGAGCCGGGCAGACCTTGAATGACGGATCTGGGACGCTTACCTTTCTGATCGCCTTGACGTGCTCCTCATCCAGCTGCTCTCCCTCGGGCTTGCCGGCGCCCTTGCCCAACTTCTCAATCTCCTCCTGCAGCAGCCTTGCGCGCGCCCTAACTGCGCTCATCCTCGCCCAGATTTCCTCCTGGCGACCGTTCAGCATGGGGTCAAAAGCCTTCTTCTCCAGCTCCTTGAGCTTCTTCCTCAACTCCTCTTCCCTGGGATCCATCGCGTATCCCCTGTTCCGCAGGATCTGTGCCTTCGTAGCCAGTGCCAGACAGCGCTTCGTAAGCGCAATGTGCTTCCTCTTTGCCTCTGTGGTGCGGACGGTAATCTCCAGGTCGTGCTTCTGCAGCATCTCCGTCAGGCTGTTGTTCATCTCATGCAGACGTGCCTGCAGCGCCTCGACGGCCTTGGCCTGAGTCTCCAGGCGGCCCGCGACGGAGCGGAATCCCCTTCCCAGCACGGGTATGGCGCCCTCGTTCGGCTTCTTGGACAGCGCCTCCTCCCACGCCTTGGGATCCTCATCGGCCGGCGCGACGTAGTAGGGGACGTTCTGGGGATCGACTTGGTTGTAGAAGTAGTGCTGGAAGGCGGTGTTGCGCTGATCAGGCATCCACTTCGCCATGAGATCGGCCATTTGTTCGGGGATAGACTTCTGGTCTGTTTTGGGCGTCATAGACTTGATTCAGAATGAACTATTCACGTGCCAGTTGGGGCATGGATGACTTACGGGCTGGGGGCGGCGGAGTCCAGACATTGTTTGTGGACGCGCTCAGCTGGGCGGGATTGGGAGGCGGGAGCAGAGGGTTCCCAAAAACAGTGGAGGCGCCATAGATGTTGTTTGCAGCTGGCTGCGACGGCGGCTGAACTCCGAATGCACCGGTGGTAGCAGGCTTGCTCAAGCTCGCACCGAAGAAGCCGGTGCTCTGTTGCGGCTGTTGCTGTTGCTGCGGTTGTTGCTGCTGTTGGTTGCCCGCATTACCGAAGAGGCTGCTGCCCAGTGACTGCTCCATTTGTCAACCACGGTTCTTACGTCGAGCAGACTCGAAGAATTTACCGGTTGGGTAGGTTGGGTGCTGGACCCAAACAGAGAAGGCTTGTTCTGTGTGCTGCCGCCAAAGGCAGATGCGCCGAATGGGTTGGCATTCTGGGTGGAACCTCCGAACAGCGACATGGCTGCGTGATTGCGCTAGGAAGGAGGAGCGGTGCAGGAGCAATGGAAGATTGAGGGTGGGTGTTGGGCGGCGTGGGCAACGCGCGAGTGTTGGCGGAGACGGGAAACGCGTCGCGCGGCTCAGAGTGGCAGACGGTGAGGGTCGGTCGGAGCGGCGGCGCGGCGCAGGACGGGTCGGGGTTGCGGGGAGGCTATGTGGCTTTGCTCATGGCGGAGTTGCGATGTTGACCTTGTTCTTTCGCGTGTTGTTTCTGCGGAGCTCAAGCTCGTCGCGCGCTCGGCAAAAGCCGGGGGCCGCGCCAAGAGCTCAGGTCGACGTTCGCTCCAATAACCTCACCTCCATTCCGCATTACCCAGATACCCGTACCTCCGCCAAAATGGCCGCCCGCGAAGCCAGGTGAGCTGGCCCCGGAGTCGCACTTCTCGGACCCTTGCCGTCACGCCCGCGGTCCATTGGCCCCTCACACACGCGCTGACCTCGCTGTCCGCAGGTTCAACCAGCAGGTGCTCGTCGACACCACCCCGCTGCCCGACAGCGTCCCCAAGGTCAAGGAAATCGGCGCCTCCTCCGCCCCGCTTCTGTCCGCCTCCTTCTTCATCGGCGCGCGATGCAAGCCCTACAATGACGACTACATGCTCTGCAAGACCGAGGCCAACGGCACCGGCGAGCTTGACTGCATGAAGGAGGGCCGGAAAGTGACCAGATGCGCCACCAGCGTGTAAGGCCCCTCAGCCGGACGAGAATATGCATGGAAGGATCGATGGACATCTGGCGGACTGGATTGCGCTGACGGGCGTCCTGCAATAGGTTGGAGGACATCAACAAGCACTGCCTCAACGAGTTCCGGTACCACTGGCAGTGCCTTGACGACAACAACCAGCAGCTCTGGCAGTGCCGCAAGCCCGAGCGTTCGCTGAACAAGTGTGTCTTCGACAACTTGGTGCGTTTCTCCATCTCCATCCGTCCCGGTTCCGCTCCGACCATTCCCGAACCCAGGTTGTGCCGTGAGAAGGACACTAACAACCGCTGCAGAAGCTGGAGAAGGTCATCCCCGGCACGCCGAACGGCGAGACACCAGTCCACCTGCGCAAGAAGCAGATCTACGGACACAGTGCGAAGCTTATGTAAAAATTACTAGAGAAATGCAGGCACCTGGTTACATGACATATCATTCGTCTCTGCCATTGCATGAGTCTAGCTAGGTGCTAAGCCGGACATGTGTTGCGATTCCACATCCTCAACTCCTAAGCCTCGTAGGAATATTATCCTAGATTTATAGCGGACCACCCAAGGCGGCAGGTATCAATGTCCGCTGCAGTACATAGCGGCGGTATCGATAGGTCTGTTACATCAGGTTTCCTCTAGCTCTCATGCGCGCCGACTGTACAAATATTCAAATTCTACTAGCCAATATTGTGTGGCGACCCGGCTCCCACGGTCGCCGTCCGCCTCGTACATCTAAAAGCGGTACTAATTGTCTTGAAGCCTCAACCACCTGCATCAAGCCAAGCGCTTAAAGTCCACCAGTATGCCGGCCCTGTCAGTAACACGTATATCTAGTGATGAGGACTTAAAGCAAGCACTAATGCCGCCATGGCGTCTCGCCTTGACGCAAGCTGCAGATACCCGAAAATGATCTCCAGTGCATTCGTGTAAGATGGGTTCCTGCAACCGCCTCCACTTGTGCCAACACGTCTCACCTTGGTGCACTCTGCGGTTGTAGCACACATCTCGCATACGCAAGTTTCGGTTATCGACTTCTTGCAGAAGTCTCAGTCACTGATCTTCATCAAGCTGTGTTTATATAATCCGGCAAGGGGCCAAAGCCACCGTGAAGCCTCTAGATTGCAGACCTACTCCTCCACGTAATGGAATCGTTTCTTATTATTCACGAATCGCTCCTGACATGGCGTACAGACTCCCCGATATGGACTGTTTCTCTCAATTACGCTCTCTTCCCCACAAACTGTCTCAACCACTACCTCGAAATAGACCTTAAATGTCATCAAGTCACTGAAGAAAGGATCTGAACAGTTTTTTCCTCTCGACGAAAGAGCTATTAGGAGCTGCAGAGGAGTGAAGTGGGGTCTCCTCTTGGCAGAAATAATCGGAATCAAATGCTCTCGGTGGCACTTGGTTTCAACGTCCTGGTACAACCTTGCGGCACCATGCAATCGAAGTAACGGATGGCGTGATCTTTATAGAGAAGATGATGATTTCCTACAGTAGGTATGTTTGCCTACTATATTCCTATCCATCCTGTTGAGTGTTGACAAAGGTGAATTCCAGGCCGTATTGCGGAACAGTGCAAGGGCTACAAATGGGGCCAAGGCAACTTCGGCATGCCGAGTCGGCAATCCGAGACCACAATCACAAGCAAACCCCGAACTGGAATGTTTCATCCGAGGCATCTGAACGCAGGCACGAGAACTTTGCAGGTCAAATCAAAACCTGTTCAAGCCTGCAAGATCACCATGCTTAGCCGTGTATTTAGGTCACGAGATCACGAGGAGTAGACGTTAAGCTTTGGCTAGACAGGGGGTCGCCATCCGGCGCCAACCTACTTGCATTTAGGGTTGCATGGCAATGGGTTGGGAATTGCCAAATGGGGATGCTGTTTCGGCTTCACGTGTTGCTACACCGCGCTCCTTCAATTTCGCAAGCGTAGGAAAAGCGCGGCATCGCCAATTTACTGCTGGCACCTAAAATTATTCTGGCAAGCTTTTTTTCCAGTTTGCCTTACCGTCACTTGTGGCAACGGTACAACCGAACACATGAAAAATGCTCTCAATTCATTCCACTGTCTCCGCCCCGATTGCCAAGACCATCTCCAAGGATTACATTGTCGAGAATGGTCACCTCCACACGCAACATGCATTGTGTGAACATCTCCAGAATGAAATAGTCCCCCCTCACTCGCACCTCACCCTCACAGCTCCGTGCTTCCTGCAGTCCAACCGTCAGCAACGCGCGACAAGCCCCCCCCCCCCCCCCCCCCCCCCCCCCCCAAATAGAAAGAAAAAGAAAAAGAAAAGCCACATACCTTCCCCCCCATACGCCTCAACCGCCTCCCCAAAATACCCCTCCACAGCCGTAAACACCTGGCCAGCCTGCTGCACGCTATCCGCACCCGCCAGCTTCCCTGCGACGGCGGCGCCGAAGCCCTCGGTGCCCTGGCGGAGCGCGTACAGGCTGGCCAGCACGACGGGGCTCAGGTCGCCGAACGCGTCCTTCTTGGCGACGGTCGCGTTCAGGCTGTCGCGCACCGCGCCCTGCAGGTCGGCCAGCGCCGCCGCCACCTGGCGCGAGCCGTCGTCGCCGAAGGGCGCGGATGCCGCTGCCGTGCCGGCGGAGGTGTTGAGTGTGCGCGACAGCGTCACGCCTGAGACTTGCACTTGGAGCGAGGAGGGAAGGCCGAGGAGGCCGGGGGTGACGGTGTTGACGGCGGTGGTGAGGGCGGTGGTGTTGGATTTGATGGCTTGGATGGAGGTGAGGACGGCGTTGTAGTCTTGGGCGAGGGCGAGGGGGGCGAGGAGGGGGAGGAGGAGGGCTGCTTGGAGTTTCATGTTGGTGGGATGTGCTGGTGGGCGTGGCGGCGATGTGGAAGTGTTGAGTGTTGACTTGACTTTGGCTGCGACGTGGGTTGGATGGCGTCGCAGAGGAAAAGACGAAGTTGCTGCTCGAGACTGAACCGAAGAGACAGTACTGATCTCCTTCCATGGCATATGTTTTGAAGCAGTCCTCCGTGTACCGGGCCAGCATGCCGTTTCCCCACCCGTTGATCGGCATGCCGACACATGGCAATTGCAGCGCCTCGGCTCAGGGCCCCTGAGTCTACATGATTATTTCGTGGTTCCTGACTGAAGTTGGGATCCGCAGAAACACCCTTACATTCTTACTGCAAGGTCGCAAAGTTCTGGCCAATGGTATCCTGGGGGTGCCAATAGCCTCTTACTTTGAGTTTGTGGGGTAACGGTCTGCCTAACCGCATCCATTGTTCTGCTGGGGCTCGTCTCCACCTCTAAAATAATTGAGACGACACACAACTGCCGCGGCAGCACTCAAGTAAATGGCTTGTGGGACATAACATGTGGTTGAGGGGATGTGGAGAAGTGTCAGTTGAAATCAAAGCCCTGAACGGCAGTTAACGTTTACTTCTCTTTCTCTCCAAACACCAGCACCTGTTGCCTCCCTCAAGGTCTACTTTCATTGACAGCGCTAGTTAACTGAAGATGCACCCCTTTACTTCCTGTTTTATATCAGCATTGGCCCTGGGTTGGAATGTGGCCGCACAATCGCCGGGTAAGTGACGCCTCCACTCTTCCTCATCTCTGGAATCATCTGATAGTGGGTGGCAGTATCGCAAGATGTCTTCGACAAAATAAATGAATACCAAGCATTTGCTGCTGCTGCATACGGTGACGAATGCGAATCCCCTCCAAATGGATCACAGGTCGTTCAGTATTTCAACGATGCCGCCACCGACACTCAAGGCACCTTGTTCCGTCGAACCTCTGCGAATGAGATCGTTCTCTCTTTCAGAGGAACGTCAGCTCCACAAGATGCGGCTACAGATTTGGATTTCATCCCTGTGGCGCTGACCGCTGAGGGAACAGACTGTGCAAAATGTCTGGTAAGTCCTCTCTACGACCTTCCAAGACCTTTGTTTGTGGAAAGAGATCTCGCATGTCTTCTTTCCTTACCTCAAAGTCTCCTTTGTAGTAGGACGAAATGGTAACTTGAATGATCACAAAGGTCCATGTCGGCTTTCAATCCGCCTACGCCGCCGTGTCCTCCGCCGTCATTGCCGCCGTCCGCCAAGAAGCATGCAACGGTAGTCCGTCTCTCGTTATCACAGGACACTCCCTTGGTGCCGCCATCGCATCCATCGCCGCCTCTTCCTTCACCAGCCTGGGCTTCCAGCCGACGGTCTACACGTTTGGCGAACCACGCAACGGCAACGCTGCCTTCAGTGATTACATCAACGGCCAGATCTCACCGGAGAATTACTTCCGTGTGACGCACGCGAATGACGGAGTGCCGCAGATTCCTCCGACACTGCTGGGGTTTGAGCACCACGGGACGGAGTACTGGCAAAGCAGCAACACCACGAACACTCCTGAGACAGTGCTACAGTGTGAGGGGAATGAACCACCCGTGAGTAGCATCATTCTTTGCGGCAACGGGAAAGTGCTGTGTAGATGGCACTTGGAGTCCGAACTGACCTGAATGAATAGAATTGCAACAATGCCCAATCCCCGGGTGCTAATTCCATCAACCGGGCACACATCTCGTACAGCGATGCTCTGATTGGAAATTCGCTTCATATTTTTGCGTGTGGTGCGACGTCTCCCATTGTTCCGGTTTGAGCATGCACAAAGTCGTGGCAGTTGTCTGCCATTGATGAAGGGATCTTTTCAGGCTCTCCGCTTCAAGCTTTCACAAGCGGGGTTCTAAGTTTCAGTCTAATATCCGTGTCACTTGACTTGGGATAATCAATGCACAGTCGATGCTGATGTCCAGTAAACACCCGTGCGATCGTGTCCGTTTATAAACTACAACTGCCTGCCCATTTTGGATTGTCAAGGCCGTGAACGGCGTAGAAATGGAAAGCGGTCTGATAAGAAAAGCTGATGTCAACCATCATCATGCAACAGTATAATCTTGTTCAGTAAATCCTAAAATGACAAGTGATTCAAGTTCACTTTACGCCTCAGTTATCCCCCCAGGCAATGGTCCGCCTATCCGCCCATTCTTTCCTCTGCCTCTCCTTCTCGGCTTTCAGATCGTCCACGTCCGCGCTGCCCGTATCCTGCAGGGGCTCTACCGTGTCCTTACGTATCTTTCCCATCCCCTGCGCCAGCCCCTTGGCATCGCGGCCTCCGTGCTGATGGTCGGAGTTGCTGGTGACGGGAGGCAGGTCCATATCGGAGTCAGCGATGACGGGGCCGGGGTTGGAGCTCACGGGGCCCTTAAAAGCGTTTTCTTGCTCTAGATTGCTGGCGTGCTCGACTATGAGGGGCCCGGAGGACCCAATGGGAGTGGCGTTGGTGATGCCAGCGGCGAGGAAGCCGAGGATGGCAGCCGTGGTCGCGATGAGCTTCATATTTGCCGACAGTGTTGTGTTGTTGAGGGATTTGAAAAGTTCTTGCTGGATACTGAAGATGTCCCAGAGTTTTCGAGGGGCCCCGATCCATATTTATCTTGGTACGCGTGGGGTGAGTCAACTGAATCAGAGAATGAAAGTGGTATTCGAGACTACGTCAGCGAGTCGAGTCCCAAGCACCCTGATCCAACAGGTTCCAACTACGATTGCTTATTCGCTCGAGGTTCTCCAAGGTCCAGTCTTCAATATTGGGGCTGAATCGCCGGGTAAGTCTGATGCCAGCCGCTCCGTCTCGTTTGCGTCAACAGGAAACAGGATAGTTTGACAAAACAGTCTTGCTTGTTTCCCCGCACAAGTCTGTCGTCGGGTTCTGCTAGCATCAGCCTCATCGGTGAAACCCCCGCCTCTCCACGCGCTGCAGACCACACGCCACCAACACCACCTTCCACTGCCACCTCTCACAAACACCCCCTCGCCGTCACACCGTGCTTACATTCTATGCTGGCCTCTTAACTTCCTTTGCTGAACACAAACAGCTCGTTTCTGCGCCGCTTACATCCCTCGCAATCCACCACCTCGACCCTTCTTGCCGCGCCCCACAGAATCACCCACCCACTCATTGTCACGCCTTGCCCTTTTTCCTACAGGAGCAATTGCACCAATTCTAGCATACACCTAGTCTAGGCATTATATCTGAGTGTTTACATTCCCTGATATTCGCATCGTGAGCCCAAATCATGGTCAACCTCTCGACCCACACACCCATCCAAGCATCAAAGAGGTTTCCTCCCAACACCCCGTCCAGCGATAGACCCTGTAGGCACAGTCGCCGATGCCGCAACAACCTCCCTCCCATCCAACACCTCATTCAACGCCGCCGACTCCCCCGCCGTCGTAAAAAGCAACTTCACAATCTGCCTCACGCACCGCCCCTCCCCTTCCCCATCCCCCTCCCCCACCCTCACCCGCCGCTCCAACACGCGCACAAACTCCCCCACCGCCCCGTCCGTGCTTCCCCTCGCCCGATCATCCAACACCTCCACCCCATCCACCACCACGCACAGCAACGGCTCATCATTCACCTCCAGCAGCTCCGCCAGCACCCCCATCGCCGCCCTCCACGTCCTTAGCGTCCCGTCCAACACCCCAAACCGCTCTGGCCCGAGCCCCCCGAACGCGCGCCCCTCGCCCTCGGGCAGCAGCTCGACCAGCTGCCGCACGACCGCGTACGCCGCCGCCACCAGCGCCACCGTCTCGCGCGTGCGGCCCGCGGGCGCCGCCACGCCGCCGCCGTCCAGCGCGCAGAACCACGACACGACGGACGCGCCGGCGGCGGCGCGGGCGGCGGCGGCCCAGCGCGCGGCGATGCGGGACGTCGGGGTTGACGGCGCGAGCGAGGCGGGGCCGCGGACGTGGAGGACGGCGGAGGTGGGGGAGAGGGTGAGGGCGCGGATGCGGTCGGCGACGGCGGCGGAGGCGGGGAAGGTGGGGGCGGTGGAGGAGGGGAGGAAGGGGGAGATTTGGTCGGCGGAGAAGAAGGTGGTGAGGTGGGCGGAGTGGAGGAGGATTTGTTGGCGGGTGTAGGTGGGTGTGGCGTCTGGGAGGGGTTGCTCGGTTGGGGCGGTGGGGGGTGGAGGGGGGTGTTGTGGGTCTACTGGAGAGCAAGAGTGTTATTAATTTAGACGCGTTTGAATAGAATGTGTGTGAGTGTGTGTGAGAGAGAATAAACGGTCGTTTACCCTGTAAGGAACCAGGACTGACTGGTCTTGCCGTGAAATCGGCTGCTGTGCTTTCAAGATGGAACGTAATACCTGCTCCAGCAAAGGACCTGGACAACTCTGGAACCAAAGTCGGTATCAAGCGGTCTATAATGTCTTGTTGGACTACGGCGTGGTGGTCTCTCGCGGCTTGTTTGATCTCGTTCCGGATACTGGTGCCCAGTTTTTCGAAATATCCCTCTTCTTGCATCAACTCAAATCGACGGTGATTCTCCTGCAGCTCAGTCTGGAATTTGAGCCTCTCATGTAGGCGCGCCGTTGCACTCATCATGTCCGTGAGCTTTCTGTTCACTGATCTCTTGTGCATCTCATCTGAGAGTCTTCGTACTTCCAAGATCTGCTCCTGGTACTGGCTGTAGAGGTTCTCGTTCAGGCTCCGTAGTAGGCGCTTCCGCTTTTTGTCTGTGTACCACTTCATGGCGTTGATCAAGAATGCAAAGATCTGACAGTAGAAGCGGAGAACAAGGTGCCGCATGCCGATCTCATCTTTGTGCTGCAACACTTGCTCGTGTACAGTGGCAATAGAGTCATTGATTTCGGTCATGGCACGGCCAAATTCTTCGCTCAATTTGCTGTAATTAGATGAGGCCTGGAACGCTATCAGCTGAGTAAAACAATAAATAAATAAATAAATAGATTCATTTTCATCCCGATTTAGCTCCCTTACGGGTCCATACGGGGTAGGCTATCTATAGTAGTTTACACGAGGGGGAAAACCTTTCCTAGATAGAAAACCTCTCCTCTCTTTTATATTGGGTGCGTTACTCCTTCTTTTCCCGTTTTTCTGCTTACTAGTAGTGGCTGCTGTGGCAGTCCTATAATTACCCTAGGTATTAATTCCTAGCTCTCTCATTCTATCCTAGTCTCCTTAGTCCACTGGGTCCTCCTAGTCCTCTTAGTTTTCCTGGTCTATTTCTTTCGCCAGGCTAAATTAGCCTAGTAGCCCTAGCTTTAGAAACCACTCCGTGGCCGTATAGACTCCTTTCTTTATTGTTAGCAGAGTGCGGTAGTCTATGGTTTAAGCTTTATAAAGCATCTGGGCTCTGCCTACTTAGAAGTGAGGACAGAATAAGAGGATATGCTTTAGAGTTTATCTATACTAGCCGCATGGGCATGTAGGGCTTGGATGGTCTGGTACCTTACGTCTAGAGAGGTAGTCCTCCAGTCTAATATGTTCTATTCTCAGCAGGGTAAGGAGTGTACTCTGTGGTTTTAGTAGGCCACTGTGTAGTTGCCTGATCTTTGGGTTCTAGGGTGAACTCTGGGCTACTAGCCTCCCCTCCTATCTAGTTTGCTCTGTCCACCTCTTTTTCCACTACTCCCTTATTACTATGCGGAGTTGGGTCCTCTGTGGTAGTTTCTATGCATTAGGTGGGCAGCTACTAAGGAGGGAATTCACTCTCCCCTTAAGCAGCTTCCCTCTAGCTAGGCTAGCTGTTCCCTTTATACTGAATGCTACTCTAGCTACTACCTTAATATCCCTGCATATTGCCTCAATTACTACTGTTGCTAGTCCTTCCCTGGTCCGGATAGAGTGGGCCAAGGTCAGTTCATCTAGGTGTAGTAGGAGGGGGGGGATCCCAGTCTTATATTCCAGCGTTTACGTAGGGGTAGACTTATAGGCACCTGCTATAGTGCGTAGGCACTGGTTCTGGATCTTCTTAAGGGGTTTAGTTGCTGTCCTTCTCCACCCTGGGGAACCCTCTAGCGTGTGCTATACACCACACCTATAGGTGAGGACTGGCCTTACTATAGCTGTATAGATGTAGCGCGCCTTGGTAAAGGAAGCGCCCCAGGTTGATGCGGTAAGCCTGGTAAGGGATATGTACTATCTAGTGGCTTTAGTATTGGTTTCCTTAATATATGGGCCCTACCTCAGCTTGCTGTTAACATGAACGCCTAGTATCTTGATCAGTGGCTCTGGGTTTCCCTCAAAGCCAGGAATCTAGATTTTTGCCGCCATATTGAACCTGCGTGGTTTCCTACTGAAGTGGATGAGGTGGTACTTGTCTGGGGAGAAGGCTAATCCATGGGTGGCTGCCTACTTTTCACAGGTCCTATTTGCTCCTTTAAGCACCCTATAGTTATGCTCTGTAGACCTACTAAAGGTCAGGATGTTTATATCATCTATAAACCTAAGGGGGAAGATATTCCCCCTTCTGAGCTCTGTGAGGAGGTTGGAGGCAAAGAAGAGGTATAGGATTAGTGATAATAAGGAGCCTTATAGGATCCCTATAGGGGTGGAGATGGCCTGGCTTATATATCCTCTAAAGAGGAGCTGTGTTGACCTTTTACTTAGAAAGGAGTGGGTGAACCTCTCCACCTAGCCTAGTAGCCTTGTAGCTTTTATGTTGTGAAGGAGTCTCTTATAGGACATATAGTCGTATACCCTAGAGATGTCTAAGCTGAGGATAGAGGCTACTAGGCCTGGATCCTATTTCTAGACAGCGTGGATTTGTTCTGTAAGAAGACTAAGGGTAGTAACTACTAATCTACTCCTCCTAGCTCCCATCTAATAGTCTAGGAGGAGGTGGTTGGTTTTAGTAGCCTAGGAGATTCTATCTACTACAATCCGCTTAAGCAGCTTGCCTAGTGTGTTAAGTAGGACAATTGGTCTGTATATCTTTACCTTAGTATAGTCTTCTCTCTGTGGTTTCTTTAGTACCATAGTGGTAGAGGTTTTGAACTGTCTAGGATAGTAGGCTAGTGCTAGGCATCTCTAGAAGAGTCTAGTAATTAGCTTGCCTAGTACTTATATATACTGCTTTAGGATTCTGTTGATGATCTTATCTAGCCTAGGTGCCTTGTCTGGGGGAAGCCGCTTAATAGTATAGAGTACCTGCTCTTCTGTAATATCCTGTGAGATTTCTACTAGGGCTGGATATGTATACCCGTCTAGGTTAGAGAGGTTGGCTTCTTTTAGTAGGGGAAAGAACTGGCTTCGAAGGATGTTGGTTTTTATCTAAATATTATAGTGTAGTTGTCCTTCTGTGTCCTGGAGTGGGGGAAACTGGGGTGGAGCTGGTGGCTCTAGTGCCCTTATTCTGGCCTATTTTAAGAGTTTCCAGATAGCGCCTAGGTTTAAGGTGATTTTAGCTACTGTTTTACGCTATGCTTTTATCCTATTCCTCCTGATTTGCCTCTTCTTATTGTTGGCTGTGGTTTAGTAGGTCACCTAGTTCTCTTCCCTACCTATAGTAGTCTACTTTCTCCTAGTAGCTCTAGCCTGTTGGACCAGTTTAGAGCATTCTCTTATCTACTGCGTGGTGGCCTAAGGTGAGGGTTTTGCTACTGGGATGGTTTCCTAGACTGTTGTTTAGATGGCTGCCTGGAGCTGCTTAGTAAATTGGTCTATATCTCTCTTAGTGTCCAGTAGGAGGTTTTCCAGCCTTGAGACTCTAGCTTAGAGGGTCTTATTAGTTCTCTCCCAGTCCGCCTTTTTCCATTGTGGCCTGGGGGGTTGCGAGGCTGCTGGGGTGGGGGAGATATTAAATGTAGTGATTATAGGTAGGTGATTAGAGGAGGATTCTAGTTCCTAAGAGACTCTATAGCGCAGGATCCTCTCCTCTAGCCAGTGGGTGGTGAAGATAAGGTTAATTGTACTTTTACTATTATTAGTTTTCCTGGTGATAGTTCCCCTTAGTAGGGCTAGGTTAAGGTTAGCTGTGGTAGCTGTCTTAATTAGGTTATCTAAGAGGCTATGTTGGGTGAGAGAGGTAATACCTCCCTAGAGAGGGTGATAGAGGTTGAAGTCTCCAAGTAGAATGTGTTCTCTAGGCCTATTCAGAGCCTCTAAGAGGAGTGGTAGGGTACCTATAGCTATGCTAGTATAGGAGAGAGGTGGCGGGTTATAGTAGTTATAAATGTAGATAGTACATAATAGGGTGTTGATAGTAAGGGTGATAAGGTCTAGGGAGTGGATAGTTTCCTACTAGGATTCTAGGGTAAGGGCCTTACTTATTAGGAAGTAGGTTCTCGCTTCTCCCTCATAGGGGAAGATGGTATAGTAAGTAGAGTGTTTAACTATTATCTTAACTCTAGGGTTTTTCCAGGGTTCCTGGATAGCTAGAATATAGTGGGTTCTTAGGTCTAGTTCTTTATAGAGGGGGATCATTATCTTATCCGTACTCTTATTAACGTTGTACTGTATGATTAATAGTAGTGTTGTGTTTAGCATTAATTGTCTCCTATGTCTGTGTTAGGTTGCGTTGGGGAGGTGGAGCTGGCCTATGTGGATAGGACCACCTCTTCTAGGTTTATCTCTGGGGTATATTGGGAACTGCGCAGTCCCATGCTAGAGAAGATCATCTGGCCGGGTAGAGGGGGTCTACTAAGGTCTCTAGGTCTACCTAGGCCTCTTTTTAGCTCCTTCTTCTATAATTCCTCTATTCTAATCCTCTTCTTAGACCTTACTAGAGTCCATCCTTCTTGTATCTATTACTAGGGCTGAGTTCTTTCTCTATATCCTCCTAGGTTTATTAGGCGGGCACTGTTTGCTCTGGCCTGGTTTGCCCTGCGTGTAGGGTAGGAGTTACTCTATATATTATACTTCTAGTTGCAGTTGGCACACTGCGTTTCTTCCTTAGTGCACTCTCTAGTGTTGTGGCTGCCTGTATACTTGCCACACTTGGCCTCCTTCCTGCAGTGGCTGGTAATGTGGCCATAGGCCTGGCACTTAAAGCACTAGGTGACTGTAAATAAAGGGCTGTAGTATTCCGCAGTGTGAAGGGAGTAATTGCAGATGATGCCCTTCGTAATCACCTAGTTGGCAGTCTCTGGGTTGGTGGTGCTAAGTATTACTGCTGAGTGGGTTTTCCCTATAGGGAGCTTCCTTTTTAGCCAGGCCATCTTGCTGACCTGGAGGCCGGGGTGTAGAGACATGTTCTGCTCCTGGATTATCTTGATGGCCTGTGGGTCATTGGTATTAATGCCTTTGAGTGGGACATTGTGTACTAGCACTGAGTACATCTGCTGGTTGGGTCTGACCTCCCTGCCCAGCCCTGAGGTCCAATCTTGGTCTTTCAGCAGTTCTGTCCTGGTGTTTGGGTCAGGGATAAAGATTCTAATGTCTCCACTTGGGAGCTTCCTTACTACGAGGACTTTTTTATAGGCAAATCCCTTGCCTACCTGGATCTTTTAGATGATGGCTTCGTTGGAGAGTAAGGCAATTTCCTGCCTATTCTGTTGCTCAGGGAAGTGCAGGGTGAGTTCTGTGGTGATAGGGGGGGTAGGTGGCTTTAGGGTTGTCTGAGCCACAATCTGTGACCACTTTGGGACTGTAGGTTGGAGAGGCACGCTGATAGCCTTCTTAACCTCCTGGATTTCCTTCATAATATCCTTAAGGCCTGGGTCCTTAGGATTGGCCTCCTGGAGGGTGGTAGTGAATCCCTGGAAGATTGTCTTGGCAACGCTGAGAAAATTTTTCAGCTGGGAAGAGAGAGCTAGGGGGTCGCCACCTGGTGCCTGTAGGGCCTGCTGGATGGTTTCGAGTGTTTTATTTGCTCTGTTGATGTACTCTACGCTGATAGGAGCCTGCTTGGGTGCCTGTTGGCTGTACTGTGGGTGGTGGGGTTGGGTGCCTTAGGAGGGCATTTTGTCCCTCTTCCGGCCCTCTCCTTCCACCCCAGCGTGGTTGCTGCTGCTGGGGTTGTTGTATAGCTGGTTTTGGGGCTGGGAAGAGTCCCTAGGGCCCTCTTCCAGCGCCGTAGCTTGAGGTCGATTTTTTGGTGCGGTCATGTTCGACGAGTAAAACAATAACGATATCAAATATTCTCCAGAGAAAATACTCTTACCTTGATGAACACGTTCAACGCGCCACAAAACACTGACGCATAGTCGTTGCTTGAAGGAAGCATTTTCAAAGTATTGGAGTGATTGTTGATGGTTTCGCCAACCTTTCGAAGGTACTGGCGTGCTTTTGCGAAGGCATCAGCCTCAGGCTTCTTTTCCCAGCGCATCCTCATCTTATCCATAGCTCCGGATATATCGCGGAATGATTTGGGAGATGTGGTAACATCTTCCTGAAGATCAGTAGGAAGGTGACTATGGAATTCCTCGACCAGTGCATGAAGTTCTCGGCGCTTCTCTTCAAGCTCGTGGAATTCATCTGGCCTTTCCGCAATTAATGCAGTCAACAAACCTAATGGGGAGACAAAACTTACCAAGCTGCGTCTAGCTGTTCCATGGCTTGGTCTCGAGTCTTTTTTCGCTCCCCCCGCCACTCCTGATAGTCAACAAAGGCGCCCTCCAGTTCGGTGGAGTCCGAGGCTCTCCTTGGCTGTCGCTTCAAGAAGATCGAGAACGCGTGGCTCAGCTCGGCTGGGCTCGCATTAGAAGGATTCATGAGGCGTATCAAATAGCTTGAAGACTTCTGTCCCCAGAATGCATCACAAAGCCATGTTGGCGTTCGATCGTCTACTCCCTTGGAGATTTTCTTGTATCATTGCGTCTGGCCACGAGGCTGAAGCAGCTGTAGATAGTAGCAAGAAAATGCCGCAATTCAGGCGCATCGGTTGGTCCATGTGCAACCAGTAAAACCCTGTAGGCTGCAGCGCGTTACTAAAAAAAAAAAATGGAAGCTGGATGCAACTGAATCCACTTCTGGAGAAATCTTCCGCAAGGAAGCCTTCAGCCTTGCAGCTTCGTCGCACGCACGAAAAGTCGGCTCTCTACCCCGCAAATTCTGCCAATGGGGAACCGAGTGTGTTATCAGTGCTTATATGCATGTAAGCATTAATGAAAATGCAGAGGTTGCATCGGAATACGCTGCTCCAATTTCAGGTTCCTATCATGCGGCTGGACCAGTTGCACTGGCTCCTGAGCCCCTTTAATTAATGCACACACGTATCCGGATTGTAGAGAACGCACACTCACTTCTGTCCAGGGAAATTCAACTTCGAAGGAACACAATGGCCGAAGAAGTTACGGCAGGTGGCGAAAAGCTACCTTCCGCAGCGAATCTACGTACAGATCCTGATCTTGGTCATGTCTCTACAAATGATGCAGACTCCATCGAAAACCAGTCGATAGAGACGGTAAGGCGACGGACCGAGGTCTTGTCTAAATTCTAACACATACGTACTTGTGGTCGCAGGACAGCAGCCCGGACACAGCAGAAAACACATCGCCTAAGGCATCGACAAAAAATCTTTCTTCTAAGATTGCGTACAAAATCGAATATGTCAATATGATCGGTAGAAACCCGGTTTTCAAAACGGATGGCGAGAGCCACGAAGCTTTGCAGCCTGGCGACACTTCTCGAACGGACGCTTCTGTCTTCGAATTCGTCCAAGTTAACCTGAGTTATTTGGATACCACTGAGCGATGGAGCCTAGAGAAACTGCCACCAGTTCACGGAAAGGGATCTTCTTACATTCGCATCTATTCACCTGCAGTCATCAGCGCTCTTCGCCATGTGGTCAAGTACTATCCCGGTCAGAAATTGGTTGGCAAGGATATCACAGTCAAGGAACCTTATGCCATCATATGGCACCATGAAGACGCGCTCGAGGAATACCGTGAGAGGTTTTCACCGAGTTCATCCATGGAAGGCGAAGCCAGCGAAACCTGCGCGAACAAAACCGTTTACGACGACCTTGGGCTACTGTTAGATTTTGTCCGCAATCAATACGGAAATGCAGTCAAAGAAGCCCGCGAGCGTTGGCTGAAAGGCATTATCATTCCAAAAATGCATTGGCTGTTTTTAAAACCTGGCATCGATGTATACTTCGATCAACAATCCACCGGCCAATTCGAGCCCCATGTCATCAAGTCTATGGAATTCGAAATCACCAACAGAGAGGTGGAGGGTTACTCGATCGACATGTGGAGACTCCAGAGCTTTATCCATGACATACAGGTTTTGATGGTCCCATTCTTCCTGGATGTCGTCTCATCGGAGGACCAAACCCTGCGCCAAAAGATCATCCCTTGCAGTTTCCTTGAAGAGAACAAAGATTTGAAGCTCATGGGTAAGACGGGAAAAGAGCTCAGACAATTCTTTGAGGAGCGTGGTAAGACGTTTTTCCGGTTGAGGAGAAGAGGATTTCATGGATACGACGGAGTCACAAAATCCCAGCCCATTCGACCGGTATGGCTGCCCTCAATACCAGAAACTACATTTGCAGGATCGTTTTAACAATCTGTCAGTACGTCGGACAAGTTATGGTCGATCCGGAGCAATGGAATGCGGAGCTTGTCGAGCAAGGACAAGACTCTATGACTATGCTAGATATGCATGTCTTAGAGGGTATCCCAACGTTCCGAATCTGCTCTTGTCGAAGATGCACAAAAGTGGGTGGCGAAGCATCCAAGATTGCGGAATTTGGTGATTATTTCAGTTACAGTGTGCTGTCACCAAAAAGTAGGAGTCTCCCCTCGCGGCATTATTTTCTATCCCCAGGGAGTACAGAAGCCTTCTTGTTCAAAACAAGGGATTGGGGTAGGTTCTTGTCCCAAATTTTGAGCGCAAGCTCCTCAAAGATTATCTTTCACTGCCATTGCTTATCAAGTCACAGCAACGCTCGACGTTTTGGGATTTCAAGACCTGGTCTTCGACAAAAGCATTCTTGACGCCCTTGTCATGCCTTCAGAAACCAAATCACTCATCACTAAGCTTACTGCAAGATATGTGCGCAGCCTTGTAGCAAAGAACAAGCAGGATGAAGCTATCAAAGCACAGGAGGAGGGACAAAAAGAGGAGAAGCAAGCTGAACAAGGAAACAATGAAGTTGTGGAGGTTCCAAAGCATGGCATCGACACCCGGTTTAAGAACATCAAGTCTGATCCTCCTGAATCATCCACATGGTCTGCGGATTTTGTTTCAGGTAAAGGAGAAGGACTTATATTCCTGCTTCATGGAAAACCCGGAGTTGGGAAAACCTATACCGCAGGTCCGTGATAGGTGCCCTCTTTCCTCATTAAAAATTTGAAAGAACAGAAGCTGATGCTTTGCTAATGTTAGAATGTGTTGCGGCTCACACCGAGCGCCCGCTACTCTCTTTGACCTGCGCAGACATTGGAGTCGACCCAGGGAAAGTGGAAAAGAATCTGGAGAAATGGTTCAAGATCGCTTCAAGCTGGGGGGCCATCATGCTTATCGACGAAGCGGACATCTACATGGAGCATCGGTAAGTGCAAGACCTGGCAAGGAACAACCTTGTCGCTGGATTTCTCCGAGCGCTGGAGTATTACCAGGGCATTCTCTTCCTCACCACTAATCGAGTGGGAACCTTCGATGAGGCCTTTATCTCTCGGATCCACATCATGGTTCACTACCGGCCCTTCACAAACGAAGACCGTGTAAATGTGTGGGAGAATTTCTTTGGCAAGTTGGAGGATGAGCAAGGAGAAGAAATGAAGATACTCGAAAGCACAAGAGACTATGTCAAATCTGATGAGGTACAGGAGTTGGAATGGAACGGCCGCGAGATCAGAAACGGTATGTCTAAGTCTTCACGGTAAATCCTTTTCCTGTGCTGAACAAGCCGTCTAGCATTCCAAATAGCAGTTGCTCTGGCCCAGACAGAGGAGAGCAGGAACAAGAAGGGCCTTATACAGGTCAAGAGAGAGCATATCAGATCCACAGTTCTAATGTCCAAGACTTTCAAGGACTATCTGAAAGAGCTCTACAAGAAAGATGAGACTGGAAGGGCTGCTATGATGGGAAATAGATTGGATTCTTTTGGTAAGGAAACAGCAAGTGGGAATCAATATATCTGATTCGATTGCTTTTGGTTCGAGAAACAAGGGGTGGTGGAATTTCTTTCGGCTTTACTTCTACGAATCTCCAGGACCTCTTGAAGTGTAATGCCCTCTTTGGCAATGTTTATTTGTTTTACGTTGTATTTCATCAACTTTGAATCCATATTTGGCACTTTTCCTGACTTCGTGACACCATTCTCTGCCTCTAGAGGACGTAGAAATCAGGAGCTGTGGTGGATAGCACAGTGATGCTCTGATTGTTCCTTTCTTTCTATATGTTTATATATAGTACGACTCTAACTTTTGTACCTACATGAGAATATAACCTGTGATTGCACATTCTGGGGCTAATCAGAGCAGTATGAGACTATGAGTATAAATGAGATAATTAATCTTCCGAGAAGTCTCTCAAACTGTCAGTGCCTAATATACCATTCATCGCTCATTCGTAACTTGGCTTCCGGTACAGTGTTGACGTTGGAAAACGGATCAGACCAAAGAGCGGGTTATAAATGGTATTGCAGTGATCGAAACCTCTCTGCTCAGCTCCAAATTCTCCACCAGTCACCAGGTCTGAGCGCTTTCTCTCTTCCAACGTCGTGCCGGACCATGTCGTTTCTCAAGCCCTACTAGAGTGCAATATGAGAACTCCCCATACCTTGATGCGTCGGAACGATGTAGACATGCCAATGACCTATTTGAAATTCTTCTATCGGACCTTCGGGATCTCGCCCGTTCGGTTTGAGTAGAAAATTGCCAACGTAACAGCGGTTTGAAATGTTTTGAAGCGTCGCAAATGTTCGTAAGCTCGGTATGTATTGCTGAACGGCTTGGTAGATTATACGTTTCCTGTTGCGCTTTCACGCCGCCGGAACCGGGAACATCAAACCTTTGTGGTCCACCTATACGCCGTGCCCAGTTCATTCATCATTCTCGATGAACCGGACCACGCAGCTAACCGTGTACCAACTGTGATTGCATCAAACCGCCTCTACAATGCAGTGGATGCAAAGTCGTCTAACAGCAGCATCAAATGGCAATGCTGAGCCAAGGGCATTAATGCAAAATCTGACAGGAGGATTTGTAGGACTTTCTATCTCATGTCATTCAGGTTTGCTGGGCAATTACCATACAAGCGTCATCTCTTTCCATATGTCTGACGATGAAAAGAGTATGATGTCAAAATAGCCAGTTCTGTCTCTCCCTCCATCCGCAAAAGCAATAACCCACCAACCGCAAACTTTTCTCCTCCACTCCTCCATAGTAATTGAAAAGAAGATAAACGCCACCCAGATGCCGGCCCACGCTATGCATAGTAGTAGATACGAACCCCGAACCCCGATAACCCCATCTCCCACCAGAAAAGAAGATCCGCCACCCACCCCCACCTTTCCTCCCTGCTCCCCCACTCTCCTTACTCCTCCGCCGGGAACTCATCCCCCAACTTCAAGCACGCCTTCACGTTCATGCTCAACAGCTCCTGAATCAGCAGCTTCGCCGCATACGGAATGGTCATCCTGACGACGCCCTTGCTGCTGCGGCAGCTCTGGCACCAGCCCTGATACCCCATCATGCCGCAGCGTTCACACACATCGCACTCGTGCGCATCAGAGCTCAGCATCAACCGCTCGAGCAGCAGCTGACTCGCGCCGTACGCGATCAGGCAGTCGCGCTCCATCTCGCCGAGACGGAGGCCACCATCGCGGGAGCGACCCTCGGTGGGCTGGCGCGTGAGGATGGCGCGGGGGCCGCGGGCACGCGAGTGCATCTTGTCCTGGACCATGTGCTTGAGCTTCTGGTAGTAGATGGGGCCGAAGAAGACGTAGGCGGGCAGGCACTCGCCCGTGATACCCGACGTGAGCATGTCCTTGCCCGAGTACGAGAAGCCAGCTTCGAGCAAGATCTGCGACATGTCCTCGGCCTTGGAGCCGCCGAAGCAGGTGCCGTACTGCAGGTCGCCACACATGACGCCCGCCTTGCCAGACAGGAGTTCGAGCATTTTGCCGACCGTCATACGCGAGGGGAAACCGTGGGGGTTCATGATGATATCGGGGCAGATGCCTTGGTCGTTGAAGGGCATATCGACTTGCTCGGCGATGATGCCTACGACACCCTTCTGACCGTGACGGGAAGAGAACTTGTCACCGAGTTCAGGACGTCTAGTTTGACGGGTCTGAATTTTGATGACAGGCGTGTTGGATTCGTTCTCAGTAAGGAGAACCTTGTCGACGTAGGCAGGATCGGGCAGCTTGTAGCTCATGGGCGTCGGACGGAACTCTTGGGGAGGCTTTCTTCTGCCCTCCTCGAGACCGACAGGGTTTGTCTGGACGGGAACAAACTTGTTGAGGTAGACATCGTCCTTCTCAAGCAGCATGCCGACCTCCGCAATACCATCCGACTCACCGACCTTCTTGTGTCTCGGGTTGACGGTCGTGCCATCAGCATTCCTCTCAGGACCGGTGATCCGGTCTTGTGAACCGTTCGCGTACGATTTGAGTGTTGTGCTAGCCTTCTTGAAGACCTGGCAACGACCAAATCCTCTGTCGCAGGAGGCCTTGTTGATTACCAGAGCATCCTCAATATCGTATCCAGAGTAGGACATGACAGCAACAGTAGCGTTTTGTCCGGCAGGAAGCTTGTCGTACTTGATGAGCTCGATTGTTCTCGTCTTGACCATGGGCTGCTGTGGGTAAACCATGAGGTAGAGAAGCGTGTCAATGCGGTTGAACTGGTTATACGCAATTGCACCAATGGCTTGTTTACCCATGGCGCATTGGTAAGTGTTACGAGGAGACTGGTTGTGATGGGGATAGGGAATGAGGCCAGCAACAGCTCCGAGAATCGTGAAAGGCTCGATCTCGAGGTGCGTGTGGTGCTCCTTGAGATCCTTCTCGTAGATGCAGATGTTCGAGTCGTTCTCTTCGTTGACGTCCACATACTCCACGAGACCGCGAGAAAGGAAGTCGTCGAACTCCATGGTGCCCTTCTGCAGCGCCCGTAGGTACCTTGCGGAAACCCTGGACTTTCCACGCTCGACAACAATGAGCGGTCTGCAAATACGACCTTCATCCGTAGCGATCTGCACGGCCCGATGGTGGTGGTTGATGTGAATACTGACGAACTCCGAAATGCGGCCCATGCGGCGAAACTTGCGGAAGCCGTTCAAGAACTGCCTGGGCTCGCGAGTCAATGCCAACGGTGAACCGTTGACAAAGACGATGTAAGCACCATCAGAATACAGCTCGGTACCGCTGGCTGATTGCACATCCTCTGCTCCCAGGATATAGACTATCCGCTTCACAGACTCCTCCGGAACCTCAGTCGTGATGTGGGTCATGAGTGCCAAGTTCTTGACCAGACCGCAAGCTTCACCTTCAGGCGTATCCGAGGTACAGAGCATACCGAATTGCGAGGGCTGGAGTGCACGGGGACCGGAGACCTTTCTCGTCTTCTCGAATTGAGATGTGATACGCGTCATCATACCAAGAGCGGAGATGTAGCTGAGACGGCTGAGAACGTGGGTGATACCGGCTCTTTCCATGCGGAAACGCTTCAAACTCCAGTTTCCTGTGGCGATAGCTCGTTCCATGCCCGCTGTGATGCTCCAACCGTGCGTCTGGATGTGGTCGTATGCGTCAAATTCGGCGGCTCGGTTGGGCTTCTTCAGGATCTTGTCGATAGCCGCCTTGAACTGGTAGTTGAAGCTCTTGAAGCTGTCCTCGAACAGCAACGCCATCATCTGGCCTGCCAATTCCAATCTCTTGTTACCGACATAATCTCTGTCATCCACCATCTTCGGGTCGTGAATGGCCATTAAAACTCTCCTCGTCATGTACGCGATGTACAGCGCTTTCGGCCGGAAGTTCATACCAGTAACGGGAACGTGGCTCATCATCATGTTCGACAGGGCATCGATGGCCTCCTGCTGCAAATTCCGAGCCTGTCTGTTTCCGATAGGCTTCCTCAACTGCCGGGTCCGTTGGCCAATGTACTCCAGGGCTTGGTTCTGCGTGTTGATTCTCTCGTTCTTCTCGGTGTAGCAAGCCTCGAAGTTGACGGCAAATTCGTCCTGGTACGCGCTATCGTCGCCGGCCACGAGGAGGAGGATCTCGTGCTCCGACTGGATACCCATGGCCTTGAACGCAATAACAACGGGGATATCTTCGGTGAAGCAGTTGTGCTTGAGGTAAAGCAGGCCCTTCTTCAGAAGAACGTAACCCTTGGACTTCCTGTCGACCGTGAAACTGATCACGGAAGCCTGGATAATACCCTTCATAGACTCGACAATAACACGGTTCTTGCTCAGCTGCTCTTGGACTAGAATGACCTTCTCCTGACCTCTGGTAATAAAGTATCCACCGGGGTCAATGGAGCACTCGCCGAGCTGGCCCATCTGCCTCTCCGATTTGCCCCAGAGGTGGCATTTGTTGCTGCGCAGCATGATCGGCATCCTGCCAATGTGGATCCCCTTCCTCTTGACCTTCACATTTCCTTTCTTATACTCGACGTCAACCACAATCGGCGCCGCGTACGTCATGTCGCGCAGCCGGCACTCGTTCGGAGTGATGGTCGACTGGATGCCGCGCACGTTCTCCTCCTCGACGCGGCACGGCTTGAGCACGCGGATGTCGGTGTAGCGCCAGAAGAACTTGTCGTCGACGTCGCTGTACACGTACTGGTTGGCGCGCAGGATCTGCTTAAGCTGCTCGTCCACAAAGTAGTTGAACGAGTCGATGTGCTGCTTGACCAGGCCCTTGACCTTCAGGAACGCCGGCAGCAGGTTCCACTTGTCCTCGGCCGTGTTGATCGGGTCCGTCAGCGCCTTGCCGTAGTAGAACGGCTGGAGCACCGAGTCCATTCCGTCGTCGCGCCGCCGGCCTCCCGCTCTGCGCTTCGTCATCGCCTGCACGGGCTCTTCGGCGGCGTCCTCGCCATGTTGCTGTGCGCCGTCGGTGGCGTGCGCGGGCTCGAGGGCTGGCGCCTGGGTATCTTGCGTCTCGGTCGCGGTATTCGCGGTGGCAGTCTCGGAGTCTGCGGGCTTTCTGCGCGGTACTGCGCGCGGGCGGCGGGTAGCTTTTGCGGCGGGCTGCGGTGGCAGGGTTTTGTTAGGAAGATTGCGCGCGATTGAGAGTCTTCAAAGCTCTCACCTGGGCAGCACCGTCAGCCCCGTCCTGGGCGCCGTCTTTCCTTGCTCTGGGCGGCATGGTGTGGAGTTTGCAGTTGCTTGTCGCCGTTTGCCCCGCGGGTTGGAAGTTTTCTGATCAACTTCTGACTCGGAGGATCGCCGACGGCTGCCGCGGTGGGCGACGTCCCTGCGTTACGTAGGTACAGAAGTTGTTGCCGCTCCAGTCATAGACAAAAGTCCGATCACCCACCCCCTCGAAGCCACCTGACCACTAGTGAAGCCTAAGATATTTATTCGGATCTCACAATTCATAGGCACACTCCTGCCATAAAACTGGGAACAAATGTCTGCATCAACCCCACTTTCTTCACTTTCCGAGTTTCTCTATCCACCAGGCACAAGTAAAGGCATGTAAACCGAGATTGTATTTTTAAGTACTACGCATTTTAACGCATTCTGTATTCGTCAATGAAGCAATCATAACTTCGCCAGCCCCCTTTCAAATTCATCGTCAGCTATCGCTCGAGCATTTCTCAGTTCTCAACCTTCCACCTACGACTTGTCATCCGAGGAGTAGATATCGTTCCAGAAGCCACGGAAGTGCTTCTTCTCGCCCAGTTCCTTGAGCTCCTTGATCTCGGCCGGGGTGAGTTTGAACGTCGCCGCGCGCAGGTAGTCCGAAAGGCGTTGCTCCTATCCAATCTCATCAGCGCCCCGTCCACCACCTCCTCCCGTCAAATCGCAACCGCTTACCTTCGAACTCGTCGTGATCGGAATGATGTCCTGATCAATGCACCACCTTAGCGCGATCTCGCCCTCACTGACCGCATACTTCTTCGCCAGCGCGGCCGAAAAGTCATCGATGGGCCCGGGCTTCGCCTTCGTGGCGGCGGACAGCGGGCCGTAGGCCTGGGTGGCGATGCCGTGCTGCTTGTGAAAGTCGAGCAGCTTGGCGTGCTGCAGGTACGGGTGGAACTCGATCTGGTTGATGGCGGGAACGACCTTGGCGGTCTTGAGCGTGGCCTCCAGGTGCTGCGGCAGGTAGTTGGACACGCCGATCGAGCGGGCCAGGCCGGCCGCTTGCACCTCCTCCATCTCGGCCCACTTGGCCTGCAGCTCCTCGTCGGACTTGGTGAAGAAGGGCGCGTGGATGAGGTAGCTGTTTGCGCGTCAGCTGCGTGTGTTGCGCACACATACCCTCGGCTCCCCGAAGGCCTGTACGGGGCGGCGGGGAAATCATACAGGTCGACGTAGTCCAGCTGCAGCTTCTTCAAGCTGATCTTGATCGCGCTCTTGATGTCTTTGATGTTGGCGTAGACCTTGGTCGTGACGAATAGCTTCTCGCGCTCGACGCCGCTCTCCTTGATCGCCTGGCCCAGCTCGGGCTCCGTCTTGTACATCTCGGCGCCGTCGAGGTGTGTATAGCCGAGCTTGATGGCCGTCTTGGTCGCCTCAACCAGGCTCCTGTCGATCTGTGACTCGTCGCCTGTCTTATACCACGCGGTTCCAGTGCCGTAGCCGAGCTATCGTTATTGCGCGCGCGCGCGCGTTGTTAGCCATTGGATCACACGAGTGAATAGGTTCTGCGCGTAGAGAGAACGACGGCAGAGTTTAGAGATGTGCAAATCATCAATGCAATGCGCGATAATGATCCGCGCGCAAGAGAGTAAGCCGTGACAGCCAAGGCGGCGTAAGCTTTCACACACGCGCCAATGGCTTGCAGGAGTGAGATTTGACATACCATTGGGATGGAGTTGCCATCGTTGAGCTTCAAGCTCGGAATGGGAGTGCTGATGTTAGCCATGGTAGAGTACGCGTGGATGTGTGTAGCTGGAACAACTGTCTTCCGCCTGGGCTCAGTGGCAGTATTCGGGTATCGCGAAGCTTTTGAGTGGAAGCAGGGGGCGTTGCGGGAAGGAAGATGAAGAGTGGTACGAGTTGCAGCAGAAGTGGAGCTCCGCGGGGCAGCGAAAGATGAAGTAAAGCAGGCCGCAGCTGGAGATCTTATCCTCAAAGCCCCTCCAAGATTCATGAGTGGAGCGCAAATCGGAATCGCGCGGTAGTCGTCCGTTTCTAGACAACTGCGGTTTGTAATAATAAGAAGTGCGGAAGCTATTCCACCTCATCGACACGCCGCGAATAACCTCTGGTCTCATTACACCCTCTTCTTGCGCGAGGGTGACCCCTCCTCAACCCCACCTCAGCGAAATCCTGCCGGAGCGACAACGGACTTAACGCTATGACGTAGCCGAGATCGGATGTGGCGGGATGCCGAGTCGCGAGGCGCGTGCGTCCGTGGCATCGTGCCTGGGAGAAGAAGAAAATTAAATCGGTGGGGCCACCGTTGGCGTCTGTCTCGGCGACTTACAAAAAAGCAAGCCGCCGGTGACGGCTCGCAATTCCAGACGTCTGCCCAGAGATGGGGGCCGCCGAGAGAAACTGCCAAAATGTCCTCTGCTGCTAGCCTGCTCTCTCCCTAAACAGCCGCCCCACTGAGATTCCTTGCAAGAGGACGATATGATGGCTCATGATGGAGTGCGCTTTTCTGTTGCGTTGCATGCTTGAGACGCCCCAAGAGGGTTCCATGGGTTCCGTTTGCAGCATCTCAATGGTGTTGTGGGCGCAAGCCATGAAACTTTTGTCGTCGCGCCACAGATCCACTAGATGCACGATGCGAAATGAAAGCCAGATGTTCCAACTTCTCACAAACACACTAGGTGAGGTATTTCAGATTCTAGTCTCCCCGTCAGTTTCGCATCTCTTTCATATCCTCTCCCTCCGATCTGTTCAACCGCAACCTCGAGTTCACCGCATCATGTTGCACAAACTCCTTGAACCAAAACATTCATTGCCTCTATCCACCACTAACTCAAAGGTATTACAACTAAGGCTCAATCCAGACGACGCGAAGTGCGAAGGATAAGTCTGCGCCGAACGTAGGCAAAAGAGATGTGGCGGGAGAAATGTCCCAGTTACAGACAAAGGATCGTGAGCATCGCCGTGCTGATAATACACTGCCTCCTCTCTTTTGTATCCACATGCACATCCTCTCCTCTCTTCCACTACGTCTTTCCCCTGGCTGAGCACCAACTCAAATGAACTCGAATGGTATTGTATTAAAAAGACGTAAAAGGGACAGGACGCATCGAGCCGCGCTTCTAGGCGCTCTTCTCGTGCTGCGTGGAGACACGCTGGAGGGACACGACTGCCAAGCTGTTAGCACATACTGACAACGTTGTTCAGGGAGAGAAGGCGGCTTACCGAAGTCCTCGAGGGATCTCTGCTTCTGGTCTTTTTTGGGTGATTTGCCGTGCATCAGGTTATCGAAGCCAACGCTGTCCTGTAGGAGGTAGTATACACCGCCCATGACGCAGAAGACGCCGAACGAAAAGATCCAGATACGGACGACTGCCACAATCGACGTCTGACCGCCCACGAACCAACCGAACAGACAGAAGAAGGTGGCGATAATGTCGACAATCAAGATAGCACCAGTGAGCTGCCACGACGGAATAGAGCTCCAGAAGGGTCCGTTGGCACGGGTGATGAAGATGAGCCAATTCTCTGTAAGTGAGATTTGCAGGAACAGTACCTCATCACGGACACCGAAATTCTGGACGATACCTCCCGAGACACCCTGGCCGGCCGCGTTGGGCAGATCCTGGTACGGAAACATAGTGGTGAGGGCGATCCACGTACCGATAGACAGGACGACACCGAGCAGCACCGACATACCCCAGAGCTTGGGCAGGTTCCACTTGACGGGAGTCTTGGAGAAAGGTGCGTTGTCGTAGGCAATGGCCAGAGTAGCGATGTCCGCAAAGATGGCAATGAAGACAACCAGCTCAAGGTTGAGCGATGTGTTCAAGATAGCGATCCAGAGACCCAAGAAAATTTCCAAGTGGAGTGACAGTGCAATACGGTACACAACGTACGCGTACATGCGGTGGAAAATCTGACGGGACGTCTTCAGGGCATCGATGATGGCAGACAGACCAGGAGCCAGGAAGACAATATCGGCAGCAGAACGAGCGGCATCCGAAGCACCCTCGACAGCGATACCAGTGTCGGCCTTCTTAAGGGATGGAGCATCGTTCACACCATCACCAGTCATAGCCACAAGGTAGCCACGCTGTTGCAGGATTTCGACGACGTTGTACTTGTGCTGAGGGAAGACCTCGGCGAAACCATCGGCAGCTTCGACGAAGTCATAAATGTCCGAACCGGGCATCTCACCACCACCGCCAAGACCGAGACGCTCAGCGTTGTACACATTGGTACCGAGACCAAGCTGACGAGAGGTTTCACGGGCAATACCGACAGCGTCGCCCGTCAACATCTTGATGGACAGACCGAGAGTCTTGGCCTCACCAATGGTGCGGGCCGTGTCGTGACGAGGCGGATCAGAGCAAGGCATGATGCCAAGAATTTCCCACGAGCTGTCGCCGCGCTTCCGAGCAACACCAAGAGAACGGAATCCACGGGTGGCGAACTCAGCAACCTTGTTCTTGTAGGCCTCATCAACTGCTTCCGGAATCGGGTGATCTTCTTCTACCGTCTTCAAGACGAAAAGCGGAGCGCCTTTGACGCAAATGATTCGTTCACCCTGAGGGGACTCAACCACCGCCTGCACCTTTTTGGATACGGGATCGAACGGATGGAAATCCAGGACCTTGTACTTGGCCAAAACAGACTTCGCACGAGGATAGAATTTAAGCGACTTCAGGAAAGCCTTGTCAATCGCATCGATACCCTTCTTCTTGCGAGAGGCAGCCAGACAGGCAGTAAGCATCAGATCGTCGGGCTCGACACCGGCGACAGTGTACGGCTCCGCCAAAGAGAGCTTGTTCTTCGTCAAAGTACCAGTCTTGTCAGAGCAGAGGATTTCGACACCGGCCAAGGATTCGATGGCAGAGAGCTTCTGGACGATAGCTTGCTTCTTTGCAAGATAAGCAGCACCGACAGCCATGGTCGTGGTGACGACAGCAGGAAGACCGACAGGAACACCAATGATGGTGATGGCAAGGGTGAACTCGAGAATCTTGACGATGCCGTTCGACCGGTAGAACGACGAAATCCAGACGATAAGAAGGGTGAAAATGACCAGAATCAAAAGGACCGTACCAATACCGTTTAGGACCTCGGTGAAATGGCCAGTTCCCGACGAGGCAGAGGCGACCAGAGAAGCAGCACGACCGACGAAGGTGCTATCACCCGTGGCCGTAACAACCATGAATGCTTCACCACGCTTGATGGCAGACGAAGCATAACAAGTATCGTTCTTGTGTTTGTCGACGGCCAGCGACTCGCCGGTGATCGCAGACTGATCGACCTGAAGGAACGCATCTTCGGTGACAACGCGGCCGTCGGCGGGAATGATTGTACCCTGAAAAGCTACGTTAGGATGTGCGAGTCGGACTTTAGAGTTGCTTAAGGACTTGCCTCTTCAATCTGCAGAATGTCACCAGGAACAACCTCGGGAGCCTCGATTTCGGTAAGGGCGCCGCCGCGGAGAACAGTCGCCTTGAGCGCAAGGGTCTTCTTGAGCTCGTCGACGATGGAACCGGCCTGGAACTCTTGCACGAAACCAACCGTCGCGTTCAGCAAGAGCAGGGCGCAAATGACACCGAAATCAACCCAATCCTCGAGACCAGCCGCGAGGATGGCAGCGGCCTGTCGCGGAGCTGGTTAGTATCGTCATGTGCGTGTCAGTCGGGCCGGTAGCACTTACCTCCATAACGAACTGAATAGGGCCGACAAAGTACATAAGGAACTTCAAGACAAGATTCTCCTTCTCCTCTTTCATCTGGTTCAAGCCAAACTTCTTCCTGCGGGCCAGGACCTCGTCGTTGGTGAGACCAGTGACGGTGCTGGTCTGCAGAAGCTCCTCGGGGACAGGGCGGGCGCCGCCGGGCTGGGTTTCTTCTTCCTCGGGGTCGATGTTCGCATCCTGCGACTCGAGCTCCTCAATGAGGGCGTCCATGTCCTCGTCTTCATCGTCTTCATCGTCCAGGCCGGGCTTCGAGGGCGGCAGGTCCTTGGACTTCTCGTCGGTGGCTCGCTTCTCATCAAAGTCGCCGCTGGGAACATTAGTACCCAGGTGGTTGCGCGGCGCGGCGCCCTCAGAGCTGCTGTTGGTGTCCGCCATGGTGGACACCAGCTAAGATGCAGATGGACGCGATAGAGCGCCAGACAGACTGGCTGCGAACACTGCGCTTTTAGAGGGGGCGCGAAGGCGTGTTGAAGAAGCGCTGGCGAGCGAAGGAGATTGGAATGTGGGAGCTGCACCGGGTAAGCGTGGGAGTTTATTTGTTGTGGGAGGGAGCTGGGCATTTTGGGTGAGACCAGCTCATTCAGGGCCCGACCAGGGCACAGCTCGCGGCTGCCGTCCATGGTTCGGCGCGGCCGCACCCACGGGCAGCTGGACTCCACCACGGACGCCAGACACAATCACCCCACCCAATGTGCGCGCCGCTACGAAAGACGTACCTTCGAGGGTTGCCCGAGGCCCAATGGCAAGCAATTGGCGGCGACGACCCACCCGCGCAAGCAACGACGGAGCGGTGCGGGCGGAGGACGCGAAACGGGGCGAAAGAAAGAGAACTCGGCGCGTGGGCGATGGACGACGGGGAGGGAATCGATCACTCAGCAGCGCGCTGGAGCGTGTGAGGGGCAGCCGACGACTTTAAAGGGCGGCTGCATATGACGAGCGAGTGCAGGCCTGGAGCATGACCAGCAAAGCCCTATCTCTGCAGCAGAGGCTTTTTTCCACAGGCTGCGAGCTGCGTCGAGCTCGATCCCGCGTGCGATTAGCGCAATCAGCAGCCGTTCGCCAGCAGCAGCTCCGCACGAAGGCAGCCATTCCCCAGCATCTCACCCTGCTCCGTGCGGCCCAGCTTGCACCATGCAGCATGCGTTCCCGGCCGCTGGGTGGCTGTAACAATGCCATCAAAACACCCCCGAACCGGCTAGCCGGCCAGCGCCCGATCGCCTCAATCTTCACTGCGCTTGGCTGCACGCCCTCCAGCGCGCCGCCAGGCTTCATGCTTAACCCGCAGCTGCACACGCGTCACTGAGGCTCCGTCGGACGGCCGCAGCCAGCGTGCTGCGCAGCCTCTCGTGCACCGACAGCCAGGGCGCACGAAGGGCTTCAGCAGGGCTCCAGCAGGGCGGCAGGTGCGAAACACGGCACCAGACAAACGGACGATACAGGATCGCCAGCGTAAAGTTCACAAAACACACAGCTATCCCCGCAGGAGCTTGGGCCTCCGAACCACTAGCGCGCCACCCCAGTTCGAACGTCGGCCGTCATCTGACTGACTGAGCAAAAAGCGCTGTTTGTAAGACTCAGGCCGTCAATGCTGCTGCGAGGCCAGCCCCAGCCGTTGCCGCTCGGGCCGGCGGCCTCAATTGCGCACTGCTGAGCCCGGGCGCGGCCAGCAGAGGCCGCGGGCGGGCAAGGAGGGTGGAAGAGGAGCGAAGCAGAGTGACGCTAGAGGGAGCTGTGGCCAGCTCACCCCTGCCGGCGCGCGGATGCGACCCGCCAATCGCCTCTGCCCGTCCGCCGCTCCACTTACGGGCGGGCGTGCGGGGATAGCGCCGCCGTTGACGATGTACACGGGATGTATTCTTGCTTTTTCCCTGGCCTCCGTCGCGCCTCGAAACACGCTGGTATGGAAGCCCGCCCGCTCGCTGCCCGCTCGCCGCCCTCTCGCCGCCGTCTGCGCCCAATGCCGGGCAGCCGAGCCATGCGTCGTCCAGGGCAGCGCCAGGATGTGTGTCGCGGCCCGGGTGCGCTCTAGCTCAGCAGCCCGCCGGATACGCCAATTCGCGTCGTTTCATTTCCCACACCTCGATGCGTAACGTTGGATGGGCCTTGGCGATTGGGTGTGTCCGCGACAAGTCCCCTCTAGGTACCTTGGAAGCTCGACGAAGCCATTGCTTGGCAGCGAGTCCGCTGCGAGCCACCGGCTAGCTCTTCCTTCGACTCCACCACTATTGCCTGCAAACAATACGGCTGGCCGCTAGCCGGCTCCGCTAGCGCTGGGAGACCCTGTATCGGCGCACCAAGAGTGGACGGGTCGCGCAGGCAAGAAGAAAGGGCAGTCTACTGTGATTGCCGACGCTCCTAGTGCGGCGCGGAGAGTGGAGCTGCGCACACACCACGATCTGCGAGGGATCCTCACGCGGCGCCCCCCGACGAGCTCCACTCTGTCCGCAGCGGAGCGCAAGCCAGGCGAAGAGTCGCGCGCCAGTTGAACTCTACTCGCAACCATAATTCACCCGGTCGTAGGGCCACAGCAGCCGCGCCGCCCACCGGCCTGTGCCTTTTATCCTGCCGACCGGAGCTTGCCCGCTCCTTGGCGGCAACCGTAATCCGTACCACCTTCCAAGACCTCACCACCGTTACCGCCAGCGGAGCAGGTACTCCTTGCGCCCAGCAGGTACTGTCATTCCTCTCTACAATGGCTCTTAATCTCATCACGCATGTCTCACAGCTCCGCGAACCAGCATTCGACAGCGCAGCACAGCGCATAGTGCATCGTCGACGCCTACGCGTGCAACATCCTCTGATCCCTTTCTTGGCCGGTCCCCACAGCCTTACTGGCTCCCCCGTCAGAGTATTAAGGTGTGCAAACGACTATACCAGCCCCCTGCGCCAAGAAAACCAAGACCACACGCCCTGCCTCCGGCGGCAGATCCGCCGCGGCCGCTCCGCCCTTCCAAAATAAAACATCAGGGTCCCGAGGCGCAGAGTGCTTGCGTGGCAGAAGCATCTCTTCAGATCCTACACTGGCGTATCAGATCGCGCTCCCAAGCGCGCCGTCTCGCGAGCACAGACCTGATAATCCAGCTGGCGTCCGTGATTCCTGGGCATCCTCGGCCAAGACGCGAGCAAGATCTTCTTTGCACCACTTAACTCGCGCCGTCCCGATGCTGCAGGGCGACGCGTACTGGGCGCAGTTGCAGTGATGGTCTGTTTCATACATTCTGTGCCCCACTGTATTGGTGGCAGTGTTCCTTCAACACCACGTTCCTACTATTTTTCCCTACTGCTCAGCCTCATTCACTCACGCCCCTACTTATTCCCTTTTTTGGGATCTCCTGCAGGCACGCTACCCACTATTCCTACTCGTGGAGTCAAACATTCAGGTCGGCGAGTCATTGGGCGACTGTGACTCTTGCCGATCTTCGATCATCTGGCTAACGGCGGAGGACGTCATTTCAAGGTACTGACTAGCACGTTTGGATCAGATGCAAAGCCGACTGCGATACATAACGGCACCACCCACTTTTCGGCTCCTGCCGCAGATAAGTCACGTAATTATTCCCTTCTTCCTGCCAATAGCAGGCCACCACCGTTAAGGCCAAGCAACCTGCGCGTTTCAGAAGCGAAACTTCGCCGAGAAAATCTGGAAGGCAACGGAGATTGGTCAGCAGCGTTTAAGCTCATATGCTTTATGCTTCTCTGTAAAGTTTGGTGGGCGGACGTTGACTCTTGGCACTCATTAGAAAATTAATGAGCCTGCGAAATGGAAAAAGAAATCTCACTATTCAGTGTACCGGTACGTCGGCTTGGTAATCCCAATATTGGTATCCCGCATTCCAACTCCACAAATACGACACGTTGAGGAATGAACCGCCTCCACGGGAGCTTGGGACGTTCTGTCATGGACGGCGCATCCGCAATCCAAGTTTGCGCTCAGTATTCTGCCGTAAAAATAGAACCATGTGGGAACTAGAAGAATTGTCATCAGGATTTCATGCAAGAACACACGTAGTATTAGGGCACAAGGTACATTATTATGAGCTGGTTTTTGTTCAACTCGGTTGCTGCCTGTCAGATTTGTAAAGCTATGAGTTTCCACTGAGCAGCATTGTGTGCAATGCAGAATCGTCTCTACTCCAAGTGCCCTCACCAAGACCTCACTCGGCCCACGATTCCGTTCACTAAAGTTTAGGTCGTTCGAACTTTGGTGCCTTCTCCTTCCGCAAAATAGCCATTTGTGGACATGATCCAGCTTTCGTCCAGCTGGCCATTGTTTCATCTATCTCCTTAATGGCCAACTCGTAGCGCAACTTGCATAAACAGGGAACTTTCCCGGTTAGGGGGCAGGGTCTTGGAGAGCGTGTCACTGAAACGTTTTATCATTAGTAGAATGCAAAGGAAGATGTTGAGAAGCATTATGTAACGGCGGGCCTCTGCCCCTAAGGATCAAACACCAAAGAGGGTGGTAAGCCGTGTAGGGTTTACCTTGAGTGGGTACAAGGTAGGGGGAGAGAACAAGTGTGAACGAATACACGTGACTGAGCACTGCGTGCGAAGGCCGTGTTACTAATCAATGGTGTAGATTGATTATCGAAGTTGACCACGAAGGGTCAAGTATCTAGCTAAGTGAGTGTGCTTATATACTGTAGGAAAGTTGTAACAATCTGGTGGTGCCGTCCCTCAAGGGCACCGCTGAGCGTGCCGTTACTTGAGGGCACAAGTTGGCGTGCCGTTTATTGAGGGCACAAGTGGGGCGCACGTGCTGTCTCACGTGAGGAGTCTTGTGACCTCGGATCTTTTGTGCCTTCCGACTTCTCGCTGTTCCGTCGGGTTGATCCTCAACTCTCTGCCTGTGAAGGCTGCGCCGTAACACTACCCCCCCCTTTAGGATCTTCGGCCCGAAGATTCTTCCGTTTCTTGGTATATCTTCCTGTAGGTCGCTTAGTTCGTTCCTTCTCTCGTAAGTTTCCGCGATGCCTCCGAAGAAACGTGTTGCTGAAGATTCCGCTATTAACCTTCGCCCTTGTAAGGTGAATAGGGTCACCCTTCGTCGCTGGGAGCTACTGGATGAGATCCTCTTCCGGGGTGTCGAGATGGTTCCTTGTGCTAATTGCCTGGAGCACGAGTCGGAGTGCGTGGCTTTACAAGAGAACCCGTCTATTTGTGCTGCCTGTTTGGGGGCTCGTCGGACCGGGTGTGATGTTGCACTTCGGGGTGTCTCGCGTTGTAAGTTCCTTTCTGTCTTCTCGGGTTTGTTCTTAACCAGCCTTAGTGGATTCTTTGGAACGGGAGCAGGCTCGTCTCGCCGCGGAGGAGGATGCAACGTTGGAGAAGCTTCTTCGCCTACGTAAACAGCAGCGCTTCCTTCAGTCGCGTCGTTCTCGTATGATTCGCGAGGGTTTCGAATCGTTGGAGGAGCTCGAGAGGGCTGAAGCTGCTGGTTCTTCTGGGGGCCCTCCCGACCCTGCGACTTCCGAGGGTCCGTCCGTGTCAGAACGGCCACGTCACGAGGCGGTGGGTCCTGCTGCGCCGCAGTCGGCTGAGTCCGCCGAGTCTGCCGGTGAGCCCGCGACTGGTACGAGGTCTCCTCGTCCTCCTGAGCTGGTAGATTCTGCTCGTTTGTCGCCCTTCGCACTGGATCCGGCGGTTCTTGAGGGTTTTCCGTCCTTCTCGTTCGAGGGCGGCCTCGTTTTCGCGGGAGGTCAGGGTTCTGGCGATGAAATTCTGTGACCAGTTCTGGATGTATGTCGTCCTTAGGTATCCACTGGTTATCCTCATTCCCGTATCCTTCCCATTTGACCAGGTACTTAAGCTGATGGCCGAATCGCTTACAGTCCAGGATCTTCTCTACTGGGTACTGTTTTTCTTCGGCGTCCGGGTTTTCTGGTACAATTTCTTCTTGGGTTTCTGGGATGTTGGCGTCCTCTGGTGCTGGCTCGAGCAGTGAGACGTGGAAGGTGGAGTTCATCCTTGTGTTTGACAGTTTGAGTTGATAGGTGACTTCTCCAAGTTTCTCTTCAATCTTGAATGGGCCAATTTTTTTGAAGTCCAATTTGTCGTTTGGCCGTTTGGTCTTGATGTTTTTCCTAAGGAGATAGACCTTATCCCCCCTCTTTAGGTTCGGTGCCGCCTGGTGCCGTCTGTTGTAGTATTTGGACATCATGATTCGGACGTACTCGAGGTCAAGGCTGATGGCCTTATGGAGTTCCTTCAGCTGCTCGGCTTTAAGGATACCACTTTGCGCTAGCTTTCTGCTTGGGATCGTTTCCCTATAGGCTTCTGGTTCAAACCCGTAATTGGCGAAGAACGGTGATTCGTTCGTGGATTCTTGTTTGGAGCTGTTGTAGGCGAATTGGGCCATAGGTAGCAGTTCTGCCCAGTTCTCCTGTGGGTAGTTGATATAACAGCGGAGGTATTGTTCAAGGGTCCGGTTCATTCGTTCAGTTTGACCGTCGGTTTGCGCGTGTGCTGTGGTGGCGAGCTTGCTCTTCGTTCCTAGTTGGCGCATAACTGTTTGCCAGAATTCAGAGGCCATGAGCTTATCTCTGTCCGACACCATTTCTTCCGGCATTCCATGATCCGCGAAGATGGTTCGGAGGAACGTGTAGGCGAGCTGTTCTGCGTTGGATGCCTCGAGGTAGGGTAGGAAGTATGCGTACTTCGTAAGTCGGTCGACGAAGACGAGAATCGAGTCGTACGAGACTCCTGTGAGAGGATCTTTTGACCTAGGTAACTTGGTAACGAAGTCCAACGTGATGGACTGCCATGGTCGCTTAGGTGCTTCCAGCGGCTGTAGGAGACCATAAGGTGCATGTGTCGCGGCCTTGCTTCTGATGCAAAGATCGCACTGCGAGACTACACGCTGTACGGTTTTCCTCAGTCCTGGGAAGTAATAGTTCCTCGTGATTCTTTCTGTTGTCCTGTCGATGCCCTGATGTCCGTGTGCTGGGGCTTCGTGGATGTCTTTTACCAGTGCTTCTCGTAGCCGTGTTGGTACATAGATGAGTCCTTTAAAGAGAAGCGTTCCTTCTCTATCTCGAGCAATACGCGGGTCGTCCTCAAGCGTCAAAAGTTCCTGCGCGAAGGAGTCCTGGGCGTATGCTTCTCGGATCTTCTGGTGCCATGGGTTTGGCTCGATGCGTAGCATAGGTAGCGTCTGTCTGGTAAGGAGAAGCGATCCATCGCTATCCGCTGTAAAGATTGCAGGGTGCGGCTCGGTTTTTCCTTCCATATAATCCACTCTTCGGCTGAGCGCGTCAGCTGCGGCGTTATCAGATCCCTTTCTGTAGGTGATCTTGAAGTCATAGGAGGCCATTTCTTCTGACCAGCGAACCTGCCGTCGGTTCAATTCCTTGGTCGTGGTGAAGCGTGTGAGATTCTGATGATCACAGCGTACTACCACCTGGTGGCTTGCTCCTTCGAGGTAATGTCTCCATTGCTTAAATGCTGAGACAATGGCCAGAAGCTCTTTATCGTGAATGTCGTAGTTGAGCTCTGCCGGGGTGAACTTCCGTGAGTAGAACGCGACTGGGTGCCATCTGCCTTCTTCATCAGGCTGGCTGAGACATGCTCCAAGGGCGAATCCTGACGCATCAGTTTCCACTTCGGTGGGCTTATCGGGGTCGTATATCCCGAGTACTGGGGCTTCGCAAAACATCCGTTTGAGCGAGTCAAATGCCCGTTGCTGATCGTCTTCCCATTTAAAGCCATGCTCCTTTCGCGTAAGCCTAGTTAAAGGTTCCGTAACTCCGGAGTAGTTCCAGATGAACTTCCTGTAGAAGTTCGCGAATCCTAGGAAGGACTGTACTTCCTTGATTGTTCGTGGTACTGGCCATTCCCTAATAGAATCCAGTTTCGAGTCGTCCATGCCGACGTGACCTGGGGTGATAATAAAGCCTAAGAATTCTGTCCTCTGGACGTGCCATTCGCACTTCTCGGGTGCGATAGAGAGGTTCTTTGCTTGGAGGGCTTCTAGGACCTTTCTGACATGCTTCTTGTGTTCCTCAAGGGTTTCCGAAAAGATGAGGATGTCGTCGAGATAAGCCATACAGAAGATATCCAGGTATTCTCGTAGTGTGTCGTTGACGAGATTCTGGAATGTTGCCGGAGCGTTGGTAAGCCCAAATGGCATTACCGTGTACTCGTAGAGTCCTAGCCTCGTTCTAAAGGCTGTTTTCCATTCTTCCCCTTCTTTAATCCTAACCAGATGGTATCCGTCCCGGAGGTCCAGCTTCGTGAAGTACTTTGCTTTCCTTAACTTGTCCTGGAGCTCGTCGATGCGAGGGAGAGGGTACCGGTTCTTGATCGTGATGTCGTTTAGCTGTCGGTAATCGACACATAGGCGTAGCTTGCCGTTCTTCTTCGGGACAAAGAGGATTGGGTATCCGGCTGATGACGTTGAAGGTCGGATATATCCTCGTTCGAGGTTCTTCTCGATGTAGTCCCTGAGTGCTGTCATCTCCTTTTCTGATAAGGAGTAGATGGGCTTGTAGGCTGGTTTCGTGCCTGGCTTAAGTGGGATTTCGTGGTCCCACGGCTGATGCTTAGGCAAGTCTTCTTTTCCTCTTTCCTGGCAAACGGCCTGTAGATCCCAGTACTCGCTGGGTACCGTTTCCATTTCGGGTATCGGAGGATATCCATACGGGTTGTTCCATATTTCTAGACTGCCGTGTTGTCCCTTTACGACCCTCGCGGGATCATCTCCTCCTAGAGGAGCGGGAGTGTCCTCATTCTTTAGCCTTTCTCTTTGGGCCTTAGCCAGTGCTCGTTGCTGCACTGCCTGTGAGGGTTTGATGTACATAAGGCAGACCTGATGTCTTTGGCGTCTCATACGCTTGAATGCCTCTCCTGAGATTATCTGGACGTCGATTTGAGGTTCTAGGGCTGCTAATTGCTTACGCGAAGCCTTACTTTTAGCCTTACGCCGCTTCCTCGTAGTCCTTCGTGTCGTGTGTTGTACTTCTGGTTCCTGAGAAGTGTCGGTCTGGGTTGGTCTTACTCCGCTCGAGGTGTTGCATTTTACCGAGGAGGCCTCGTTGCTGTCCTGGTTCTGGCTTATTCCGTCCTCGAGGTGGCCGTTGATGTTGCCGTCGCTGGGTCTTATGCTATCCTGGTTGACCGTACCAGTGGGGGTATCGTTTCGCTCAGTAGGGCTTATTCCTGCCGATGGGCTGCATTTTACCGAGGAGGCTTCGCTACCTGCGTCGCAGTCCTGGTCCTGACTTATACCACTGTCGGAGTTGCCTACACAGTTGCCACATTCAGGCCTTACACTGGCTACTTCCCGTGTTGATGCTGCTAGGAGTTTCCTTAGGGTGTCTAACAACCCGTTTTCTTTCTCCAGCCCTTGTTTTCGTAAGAGGTTTTCAAGGTCCTCTTGAAAGATGATGGAGTCTCCTCTTCCAAAGTCGAAGATTGGTTTCTGTGTCCTAATCCAGGGCATTCCTAGAATGATATCATGCCCGGGGACGCGTTGGACGTCGAGGGAAATCCGTTCCTGATGGTTCCCTATCTGGAGGGTTGCTTCCTCCGTTTCTATATTTACCCAGCCTTCTCCATAGGCTGCTTGGGAGCCATCAAACCCGCTAAGAGGGTAGGGCTCCTGTTTCTTACGGTAGGGGATGTTCATTTTCTGTACAAGCTCGTTGTGAATGAAGTTCCCGCATGATCCTGTATCGATCAGGATCCTGATAGACACTCCGTTAAGTGTCCCTTGTGTCTTGAATTGTTTCCATAGGTTTGGTCCGGTGAGAGCTTCCGTGTTCGAGGTGCGTGATACCATATTGAGGGACCTAGACTGCGGCCCCTGCTGTTGTCCCTTGGCTGCAGGGCCGTCTAGTTTTTTGACTGGTGCCTTTGGCCTTCCCAGAGTAGGAAGAGGTTGCTGCGAGTCCATCCGCTTGGTCCCCATCCCTCTATTTCCCATTCTTCGATAGCTCGGTGCGTCCCATCTTGCTGTACGCGTACCGGAAACCAATGGTTTTCATTCTTCTGACGCCTGTGCGTCCTGCACTGATGGTCGATGCATGAGATCCATGCAATCTGCCGATGCTTCTTATGCCGGGGGTTGAGGCGTTCGTCGTCTTCTGGGAGGATCTGGTGACTCGGCCTTGGGATCTGTCGAAGGGCTTTCCACTTAAGGCCTGGAACAGCTATTTCCATACTAGGAAACATCCTTGCCCTTTCTTCCTCTTGGGCGAGTGTCCTCTGGGTCGCTAGATTATCTTCAGGAGTGACTTCGTCTGTCTCCGTGTGACGATCCTCATAGACACGCGTCTCCCACAGCTGATCCTCCTGTACCTGCCAGGTGACTAACGCGAGTCCTGGCTGGTTGTCTGGGATCCAAATGCCTTGCTCCGACTCGCCGTGGTGGAAGGGAATCTTAGCGATGATGCCGTGTTCCTCTACTTTCTCAAGGAGCCTATTAATAGCGCCTGCCAATGGGCTCTCCTCCACTTGTGCGAGGTCCTTTTCGTCGGAGCTGTCTTCTTCGGCTTCTGTACTATCGTAGAATTCGCCATTCTCACTGTTGACGATCTCGTCGTCGTGCGGGAATGACTCGATGATATCGTCGAGGTCGAGTACTTCCTCGTTCCTGGTAAGCATGGCGATGCCTCTTGGCTTCTTCGGGTACCATCCTGTAGCGTCTTTGTCGCTTTGATGGGTTTGACAGTCGTCATTGAAGCAGGCCGTCCAGCTTAGCGCGTCGTGGTCCTCCTGGCGAGATACGGCCGATGCTTCGCGTTGAGCGCTTGAGGTCTGCTTCCCTTCTTTCCTGCGAGGGTTCTGCGGGCACGTAGGCGAGAAATGCTTGTCGCTACCGCAGGTAATGCAGAGTCGATCCTTGTAGCGTTGCTTCTGTTCGTCTGTCCAGTTCGGATTCGGGCCTTTAGGCTTCTTGTTGTAGTTGTTCCGGCCCTTGTTATCCTTTTTCTTGTCCTGACGGTTGGCGGCGTCGAGAGCCATGGCGTCTCCTCCTTCCAGCGTGGTACGTTCGCGGCGTGGCTTGTTCGTGTTTGCTTGGTAGCCACCCTTCTTCTCGAACCACCTGTTGGTGCGCCTCCTATCCATATCGGTGGCTAGGCGGACTAGTTCCGAGAGCGTTTCGGGTTCGTCGTGGTAAGACATAGCCTCTTTGATTTCGTCCTTTAGGCCTCGGTAGTACAGCTGTCTGAGTGTGTAGTCCGAGTGTTCTCCTGCGACGTAGGCGGCTTCCTGGAATTCAGCCGTGTAGTCGAGTACTGACTTCTTCTGCTGAATCCTGAAGAGGATTTGGTTGGCACGCTTGGCCTCGTCAATCGCGTTGAACGCTTCCTGGAGCTGCTTGGCGAAGGTCCTGTAGTCGGAGAAGATGGCCTGGGTCTGAGGCGACCATTGCCAATGCGGCTTCTCCTGAGTCTCTCTTTTATATGGTCTGAACCACTTCTCTGCTGCTCCTCGGAGGAAGGTGCTAGCGTAGCGAACCTTGTCTGCGTCGTTGCCGAACTGTCCTTTGGCGAAATGTAGGTAGTCCTCCAACTGCATGAGGAAGCTTTGCGTCTTGGTACGCTCTCCATGGTAAAGGTCCGGCTTTGGCACCTTGACCTGGGCGGATGGTTTCTTTGCGGCATCTGGCCCGGTGGCCTGATCCTGTCGGTTCTTCAGGATGCGGTTCTCGACTCGCAGCTCCTGGATCATCTGCATGAGTTCTCTCATGGTAGGCTCCGTTTGCTCCTGGTGAGCAGGCTGAGCGGCCTCCTGAGCCGGTGTCTGAGGAATCGCTGGACGATCCTGTCCTGCGCTGACGTCCTCCATGTTGACCGTACTCATTGCTGTTTCCTAAACTCGTTAGGGGGTGATACCTTACCCGATGTTCTCTTACCCTTCCTTGCAAGGATGGTGGTCAAAGTGTAACGGCGGGCCTCTGCCCCTAAGGATCAAACACCAAAGAGGGTGGTAAGCCGTGTAGGGTTTACCTTGAGTGGGTACAAGGTAGGGGGAGAGAACAAGTGTGAACGAATACACGTGACTGAGCACTGCGTGCGAAGGCCGTGTTACTAATCAATGGTGTAGATTGATTATCGAAGTTGACCACGAAGGGTCAAGTATCTAGCTAAGTGAGTGTGCTTATATACTGTAGGAAAGTTGTAACAATCTGGTGGTGCCGTCCCTCAAGGGCACCGCTGAGCGTGCCGTTACTTGAGGGCACAAGTTGGCGTGCCGTTTATTGAGGGCACAAGTGGGGCGCACGTGCTGTCTCACGTGAGGAGTCTTGTGACCTCGGATCTTTTGTGCCTTCCGACTTCTCGCTGTTCCGTCGGGTTGATCCTCAACTCTCTGCCTGTGAAGGCTGCGCCGTAACACATTACCGCGCCCAAAACTAAGTGGGTTGGGCGGCCCATTAGGATGACAAGTAAACGTGGTGAATTGAAAGGCTCGATGATACCTCCACACAAGAAATTGTTGAAGAAGAAAGACACGGAACGCACGAAGAAAAAACGAGATAAATAGGAAAGTAAAGCGGGGCCAAAGTGAGAGCCGTAGAATGTGTTAGCCACATAGGGATTCGCGCGAACCATGACATGAGAATACTACCGCATCGTCAGTTCCCAACAACTCGAGCAACACAACCCCTTAGGTCAACCCGACTCACCAGGTTTAACAGTATAGGTTCGCAAGCTCTCCTTCCAATAGCTGTCTAGCAGCTTCATTTCGTACACAATCGTCTTCTTCTTCGAGAGAGAGGGTAGTGGATGGTGACGGTGAACATGGTGCTATCGAGATCGATAAGGCGGAAGGGGACGAGGCCAATGTGGTCGCGGAGGAGTATCTGCAGTGAGCTTGGGTCAGAGGAGGTTATGGTAGGGCAGGAGGATTGTGGGTTGAGACTCACCTTGTGAGAAGCGTGTGTGAAGATGAAGTCTGAAGAGATGATAACGGTCCTTACAGAATACTAATAGACGACCCTAATTCCTACTGCTTCCCATAAACCGGGAAATGGAAAGTGCACCCTCGGACGGTGAAGCTTGGATTCGCTGAGAAGCTTCTGCTCACTTACCCTTCCTCATCCTCGTCTTCCTTTCCTTCTTCCCCTGCTTCTTTTCGCACCTTCGTTTTCTCTTTCGGCTCTCCCTTCGCTCTAGCTCGATGCTCGCGAAACCGCTTGATCCCACGGCTTGCGGCATAGCCCAAGGTCAACGCTGCTCCCAATCCCTCTACCACGAGTTCGAAGGTTGAGTTTGAGGTTTGGTCCAAGGATCCTGCTAACGCAGTTCTTGTTAACCCGGTTGTTGATCCTGATAAGCCATCTGCCAGCCCTGACAGAAGCCGCTTCCTTCTTGGTGGAGGTCCCGGTGCCCCAAATGGGGACGCGACGCTTTCCGGGGTCCCTTGTGGGACTCCTTCCATCGACGGTGAGATCCCAGCACTCCTTGACGAGATACTTGTTGCCGCCAATGGAGGACTCGGCCGTCGGGGTAGGATTTCTGGCCTCTCCGGTGAGCCTGCCCTCGCTCCCGGCCAAGCCCTTCTCGATGAAGAAGGCGTCCCCGCGTGTGTATAGTTGCCCAGGTGTATGTTTATTGTCCCGAATGAGAGGAAGTTTGGCTGCTCTCTTGCGCCGTTTTGGTATGGACTCGTCATGATTTCGATTGGATTGGGGGCTACAGGAGTTTGCGCGGGTGGGAGCATAAGATCAGCTGCTAGTATAGGAAGAATCAAACAGTTTGAAAAGGCTTCAAAGTATGAATGTGGCTCGAGAATGGGAAGATTGGAGTGGGCGGTGGTGTGCAAGAGTAGAACTGAGCGGCCGGTCTGCCTATTTACACTGTCCTCGCACAAAATCTAGGCTTCAGCCTCGCAATGCCGCAATAATGATGGTAGCCACTCAGATATGCAGTACGCGAATGCGCATTGTCGCGTGTGCGCAGAACCTTTGAGAATGACGGGGAGTAAACAGGTTTTCAGTAGGCGCAGGCTGAAACGGCCTGCAGAGTGGCGAGCCGTACAGTAGGCACGAATACTGACGAGGCAACCGCGCCTTCTCATTCCCATATCATACGATGTTTTCTCGACCGGTCGACCTTTTTTAATTTTTATTTTTATTTTTTGCCACGCAAAGCCTAGATTTGGCTGGGATGACTTGTGAAGGCGCTTGAAAGATCATGGAGAACCTTAATCGATTGCACCTGAGAGACCTCTGTAAATATTTCAGCAATATTCCTGGATCCACGGACATCCTATAGTACGTCCGACTCATGTTCCGAATCTCTGGCCTCGTTGACGCCCAATCAAATCAGCAACCCGCTCTCTCCAATCATGACGAGCCGCGTATTTTTGCTCAACATCAGTGTATCCCCAACGCGATGGCTTATCAGGCAGCCATGACACATTCCCGCTTCAACCCAGGGTGACTAATCATAGCATAGACATCATAGGTTGGCTTGGAAGCCCGCGTCCAAGTCTGTGTAAAGCCATCTCCATAGAATGGCGCACACGAGTACATGCCCACTCACTTGACGCATGTAGGCTTCAACAAGAGGCAATCAGGGACTTATAATCAAGATAAGGCAGCCTCGGTCCTTGGCTGAACCTCCGGAATACAGTGATGCAATCAAGATCCCCCGTCCGATAAACGCTGCACAGTCCTTGGGTCTATGGAAGCATTCACAACTATTGTACATATGGAGCAAATAGTAGTAGAAATTTTTAATTTGGATAACGGCAATAAGACATGCGGCATACGGCACGGTATTCGGGATCGTGAAAGAATTTGGTATCTCGGCTATAACGGTAAGATACAGCCTGAGCCAGGGAGTCACAGGTCCTCTCCCAGTGTCGCCGCGTGGACCGGCACCTTTCTCCATATGAGTACGTGCTGTATCACTAGTCACCTGCCGGAGATTCGGGCCAAAGCCTTTTAGGTCATGTAGTTAAGTGGGATGTAGTACCGCTACACCAAATGATCCGTGACAACAAGAAGTCGAGATCGGGTTCAAACAACTCCCAGCCGCAGGCGAACAAGAGTACGTGGAGGTAGCCACAGGGCCATCGGGTTCGAGATTGTTGGTACGCAAGAGCCAGTAGCCTCTAGATCGCTCTTTGAATCAGAGCTGTCTTAGAAGGAGTCAGTACACTTTGAAATTCGGAAGGAGTTGGGAAATATTTGGGGTAAGGCTACTTCTAAGAGTCGCCGTCCTATCTCTCATTGTTCTCGTTGATCACATCCACTACAGCTTGAATAAATCAAGCTCTGGCTCCCTCGCTCTCACTAGAATCTTCTGCTGTGGGTCCGGCATGAACTCAGACTTCAACAAGCTGATTCTCTTCGGCTCCCCCTCCTCGAATTTCCAATCATAGTTCATGAGAAGATAGCATAGCGCGATCTTGAGCTCATTGCTGGCGAAGAAACGACCGGGACATGCATGTTTACCTGGAGCATAGCGTCAGTCATCAGTAGTGAAAAAGACGGAAGAGCGTTAGAAGTGTTACCATGTCCAAAACCGAGGTGATCGGCAGATGTGGTGACGAACTGCGCGCGCGTTTCCAAGCCCGGAATCTGACGCATGCGCAAGAACCGCTCGCCGTCGAACTTGTCCGGATCTTCGAAGTTGCTGGCATCCTGCATGTGCCAAGTTGGAATTCCGACCATGGCTCCCTTGGGCACACGCGTGCCGTCGGGGAGAGTGAAGGCTTCCAAGGCCACGCGGTTCATGAGCACTAAACCGCAGTCAGCATCCAGCTTAGCAATAAGCCAACCACCTGCCGCGGCTTACCAGAATTCATGATATGAACCCGCTGACTCTCCTTCAAACAGCTATCCAACAACTTCATCTTATACAAGCTCGTCTTCTTCCACCCGCCCTCCTCCCTCAACACCTCCACAATCTCCCTCCTCACCTTCTCCACCAACCCCGGCTCCCTCGCCAAGTCATAAATCACCCCAACCATCGTCACGCTCGTCGTATGAATCGCCACAAAGCTCAACCCCAGCTGCCCCACCACCGGATCCAACACCGCACCCCTCCTAACCCCCTGCTCCTCCATCCACCCCAACGCATCCACCGCCCTCCCGCCCTTCCGCGCGCGCCCACGCGCCTCGACCTCGGGCTCGATGAGGCGACGCGCGTGCGCGATCTGGGCGCGCAGGGCGCGGCACTCGGGGACGAGGTGCTGCAGCAGGGCGCGGGCGGGCGGGGGCCAGGAGCGCAGGCGGCGGACGGCGGCCATGGCGTTGAGGGTGTACGAGACGCTGATGGCCAGCCAGGCGGCGTCGCGGCACAGCGGCTCGCCCAGGAAGACCTGCGCCGACAGCCGCGCCGCCACCGCCGGCGCCAGCTGCGCGAACGCGATGGGCGTCCAGGTCGCGGGCGGCGGGAGCGCGGTTGCGAGGAGCGTGCGCAGCGACGAGGCGAGCGCTGCGGGCGTGTCGCCGCCGAGGGACTGCGTGAGGTTTTGTCGTACTGTGGCGATTAGGATGTCGGTTTCGGGGTCGGAGAGGCGGAAGGGGTCGAGGCCGGAGTAGTCGCCGAGGAAAATCTTGCGCGAGGCGTGGGTGAAGACGAGGCGGTCGTCGTTGCGGATTGAGTCGATCATGCTGGGCGGGAGGATGATGGTGGGGCCGTGGGGGGCGAAGACTTGGAAGGGGCCTTTGTGCTGTGCGTTGAGGTTAGTAAGGGGACGGGCTGGTCTTTGGGTGCTTGTACTTCGAGCAGTCCTTGCTTCAGGATCTGGGTTGCGTCGAGCTGGAAGCGTTCTTTGGCCTTCTTGTTCGTCCATTCCCTCTTCCCCTTCCCGACAACGGGTATCCCGGGATAAGGCCTCTCATCGGCGGTGCAGTAGAACAGCAGGGCGCAGATGACGATGACAGCAGTCAGTATCGTCGGCGCTCCTGGATTAAGGTTGTCGATGAAGGTGGCTTTGAGTTCCATGATGGCCTTGTCACTATTTCCCAAACGGAAAAGATCCATGGGTGTAAAGAGATGGGGTAGGGAGAAGAGTATGGCACTGTGCCGGAAGGTGTGTTGCAGTGGCGCGGGAGGGAGAAAGGTATTTATGTGCAACTTGGATCCATGAGACCACTACCACACGAATAAGAAAGCTGGCGTTGTGCTTACCGAAGGATCGTTGGCGGAATCTTGGCGAACACAGTGCGGCAAGGATACTGTACCTCAGTGGTTCAATTCAAAGTTACGCAGCTTGCTGCGATTCCCATATACCTATGCGTTTTCCGAGCTTCTTTGACGCTGTTCTCGGGCGTATATGGGTGTACGCCCTCTCGAATTTTCGAAAAGTTGTAACTGGCGACCATCACCCCATCCTAAAGCATTGACCGGAAAAGACTTCGCCAGGTACCACAGAGACGCTTGATGCAAGGCACTAGGTCCGTTTAGATATCTTGATTTCGGAAAACCAAGGTTTAACCGGATTGGGTATGTGGACGCTTACATGCGTCGCATGCCAAGTATCTAACCCGATTGGTAGGAGTTGTGGGGTATTCTGAGGTCAGCTTACCATCTCTGGACCAACACCCAAACGTTCGAGGGTGTCTTCTACATCGTAATATGGCATTTGACGCAGCGCAATTTAGGTTGGTCATTGTTACTTAAACGACTTGGTCGAACAAATGCCAAAGTCTCCCATGTATAACTACGTTCGTTTCTTAAACAAGCTTTATTCTATTCATGATGGCCTATTCTGCAGATTTGTGTAATGATGCTGAGTGCTATTACTCGTTCTGGTTCCTATATCTCATCTTCACTTGATGGTGAGCCTCAGCTAGACGACGCTCCGATCCCGTGGCAACGCGGGACTTCACCAAGAAATCCTCTTGCGCAGAGCACAGAGAGGGGACCACAGTTCCGAAGCTCCATCAGGAGCTCGGTTAAAATACTTGCGAATCTGGCCGAGATCTCTCACACGAAAGAATTTTTTAGAAAAATGGGGTTTCAGCCATGTACGTTGGTCTAAGCTTCTGATTTCCCATGACAGTAGCATGGGATATGTTTCCTGCTCCGAAATCCGCCGAGAACCCGTCCATCATCTGCTTGAAAGAGCTTCAAACCAGCTTCGTCTTTCACTTCACCTCTACAGACCAACAGTCCACTGCTGTTCATGCATGCGAAATCCACAGACGGTGGCTTACTGCCGCAATCGATAATCTCTAGGCTTACTGCTGGGCCGGGCTTGGGGAGCGAGATCGAGTCCGTGATGATTGCCAATTTGCCTTTGCCGCTCCGTCCCCAGCTGCCTCAGCCCTTTTTCCGTACGCTTGCATAAAGACACCAAACCTCAGAAGTTAATGGCGCTGCTGGGCATCGCCATGCCCTGTTGATGAGCCTCAGCTTCTTAAGTGCATACAGCTGTGCTTGTGGGGAGCTTGGCCGAGCGTCTCGCTCTAGGGGAAAGTGCGAATTCAAGGGCGCGACCGAGTGAGTCTCTTTCTAAGAATACTGCCGGAGAAGGAACACAGTTTGTCGATAATCGAAGCGGGTTCATTATCGGACCAAATCTGCAAAAACCGCCTGTCGAGCCCCAAAGTTCCCTCCTGGAGCTCAATATAAAGCTTACGCAGCCAACCAGGCGCCCTCCCGCCGCCGATCGATCCAGCAGGCCCAACAACACACCCACAACCGGGCCCGCTGCGCCGTCCATATTGGATGTGGGCGCGCCACGCGTCCACGCGGCCGAGCACCCGCAGACAGCAGCTCCGCAGCCCCGCCGCTCCTCGCAGCAAATGAACGATCCCACTCAATCTGAGCGGCCAGCGCAGAAACCCCCCCAGGCCGACATCCCCACCCTCCATTTCCAACGCCTGGAAGACTTTATTGCGCCCCCGTCCCCCCTCATCCGCAAGTCTGATTCGCTCCAATCAGGACGCTCCGCCGCAGAGTGCACGCGCGCGACTGAGGGTCTTTCCCCCGTCCGCCGACGATAAGCAGAGCACGTTATGTGAAACGGCCAGCCCTCGCAGACCCTTACCCAAGGAATCCTTTCCTGCACCCTTTTTCTTCAGCAAAAACCCCACCATCGGTTGATTGATTGCCCCGTTCCCGTGTCCCAGCCCTTCAATCTCAACCCGAATGATGACGCCTTTCTGGCCTTATCCGCGAGATCCCTCCCGTGCGGATACGAACGATCTAGGCCCCCCGATTTTTTTTTCACTTGTGCCGTGGACCGCGGTTTCTTTAGAGAACTAACTGGCTGGTCAGGCAGGCATCGGTCACAAGTCACTCAGGCAGCGGGAGGAACAGAATTCAGCTTTTCTCTCTGTCAGACACTATATTTCTTTTTTACCCCAAGAAAGTATATAAATACAAAGAATCCAAATCAAAGATTTGGTTGTAAAAAAGAATCAGCAGGAACCTCTAATCAGTTCAGCCAACTTAAAGAAGTATTGACAAAAAACCAGTCAAATCGCGGGGGGTAAAACAGCTCTGCGCGCGCGCTTTTCCAAGCAAAGTAGAAATCCACATCCCATCACTTCGTTTCCAAAAGAGACGTAGTCGACGTGCACTTAAGCCTTGATGTCACGGGCGTGGCGGCGCTGGTTGGCGCTGGTGGAGGGCTTGAAGTAGGTCTCCATGACGTAGGCGAACCACTGGAGGATGTCCTTGACGGTGAAGTCGTCGGGGATGGCGGTCTCGGGGGTGGCAACGCCGGTGGCCGTGGGGATGGCGGTGGCGGCGACGGTGAGGGCGGAGCTGGGGATGGCCGCAGTCAGGTCGGTCGGGGTCGAGGCGGCGGGCGCCGAGGTGACGGCCGACGAGGAGACGTCAGCGGCGGCCACGGCGGTGGTGGTCGGGGTGGTGGCAGCGGCCGAGGTCGCGACGGCCGAGGTGGTGGCAGCGGAGCTGGCCGGGGTGGAGGCGGCGGCCGACGAGGCCACGGCGGTGGCGGAGCCAGACGAGGCACCCGAGTAGAGCGTGGGGCCGGGGATCACGTAGGTGGACAGGGTCTGGTAGATGTTGATGAGGACACCGGGGTCGTCCTCCTTGTACAGAGCAGTGCCCAGGGTGCCGCCCGAGGAGAGGTCGTCAGTGCCGGAGCCCGAGATCTCGAGGTTGATGCACTGGGGGTAGTTCTGAGCACCGTCGGCAGAACCAGCGCCGTGGAGAGCGATGATCTCGTGGCGGAGGACGTAGTTGCCGGCCTTGATGGAGCTGGGGATGGTGGTGGTCCAGGTGTTGTTGTTGGCAATCATGGTGGTGGCAGCCCAGGTCTGGCTGTCCACGTCGAGACCACCAGCATCGATCTTGACGAACTCGAGAGTGCTCTTGTCGACGGTGGTGCAGTCAGTGCCGCAGTTGGCCAGGTAGGAGATGACGGGGCCCTTGTGCGAGTCGGGCCAGGTGGTCCACTCGAGCTCGATCTTCTCGCCGGCAGCGATCTTGGCCGAGGTCTGGGCGTTGGTGGCACCCTTGTGGCAGATGATGTCGGGGTCGGCGTAAGCCGAGGGGGCGACGAAGCCGTTGTCAAGATCCTCGGGGATGGCCCAGCCAATGACCACGGGAGCAGGGGTGGTGTACTGCATGGACGGGTTGTAGTTCTGGGTGTACTCGCCGTCGATGACGACGCCAGAGACAGTGCCGTGGGCAGCGGCGGTGGCGGCCATGGCGCCGAGAAGGCCAACGTTCTTGAGAAGAGCAGACATGTTGGAGATGGTCGGGTGGGGGTGGGGGTTGGTCGAAGAGACTGGAAGTTGGCTGAACGAAGAGATGGAGTGCTGTCAAAGCGGTAAAGAAGATCCCAGCTTCACACAGTGAAGAATGATCCGGATGGAAAGAATGTGGTGGTCGGAGACCGGAAAGAATGGACGTGGACAGAGAGAGAGTGTCTTGGTGCAGAAGAAAGCGGTGGTGTTGTGGGCAGAGCCGCAGCTATATACAGGCCGGCGGGGGCCACGATGGACGCATGGGCCGGACGAGGCTCGCGCCTGCGGTGCGGAGATGAGCCAGGCGGCCGCATTGCTCTGGCGTTTCACGGCGGGCTAGCGAGCGGGTGGTGAGAGCGGCGGGACGCAGGAGCGGTGGTGGGCAATCGGGACGGCGCTGAGTCACGGAGCATTCCTGATTGCGGACAGGCCTGGTGGGTGATGGACGCAGGCATGGCGCAGGCAGGGCGACCAGGGGCCGGCGCTGCGTTGGCGAGATTGGAGGAGGTGTTTCGATGGAGGCTCGCGCGCAGTCCCGACGTTTTGGCAGCCGCGACGCTCGCTTGCGCTGCCGCTTCGGGATCTGCGAGCACTCGCCCGCCAAACTGAGCGCGCCCTCCACCACGCCGCCGTCGATGCGCGCCCCGGCTCTCGCGGATGCGAGCGCGGTGGAGTCGCGCGCCCACCAAGCTTTCTGTCGCCCACACCCGCGGCCCCCGCTGCGCGCCCGCCGCGCTGCGGGTCGTATTCGGCGGCGCTGAGCGCTGCCCCTTCGCGTGGCAAACATCGTCTCCGCTGCTCTTTCCGGCGGCAGACCCGACGCCTCAGCCTGCCATGAAACGCCGCCAGAACGCAGTCCCCACCGCGGGCGCCCTGCCACCGCCCTGGCACTCTATCTGACGCCTGCCTGCGCAAACACTGCCGGCCGCCAGCCATCCAGAAGCCGCTCAGCCGTTTCACTGCTCGCTCGGCCCCAGCCGACTGCGCTGCCGCATCCCGACTTCTCGGATCGTGCAGCCCTCTCACTGGATCTCGAGCAAGCCAAGCTTCAGAACCTCGCTGGCCTGCACATTGCTTGGCCCTGGGCAGCCCTTCGCCCGGCAGTCGCCGCGCGAGGCCCCCGTCTGCTCGGTACTTCGCACGCAGCGGCGTGCATGGAGCCGCGCGACAAGAAACCGAGCCATCCTTCCCGACGCCAACCCTGCGTCCCGCAAGCAAACCAAACGCCCAGTTTTCGCACCAATGGCCGGGCCAGCCGCTGCCACTGGCCCGCCCTCTCCTTGTGTGCTTCTGCCCCCGTGTATAGACGCTTCAGGCCTAGGCCCATTCGTAATCCTCCCTATAGCCAGTTTCCAATATAGAACACGCCCGTTTGGGCGCCGTGTTTCCGTCAGTGCCCGCTGCGCTGCCCCGCCCCTGTGCCCACTCACAGCGCTAGGAGTTTTTTGACAGCTTCCATCGCGCCGGCCACCGCCATCTACGCAATCCCGCCGGGCCAGGCTCCCTCTCTCCGCACCTTGTTTATGCTTCTTTTATTGGAGCTTGTTTACAGATGGGGCCCTCAATCTCGCTCGCTCCTTCTTCCCAGCCTCCTTCCTTCGCGACCTTCTCGAAGCGAGGAGGAAATGCCGCATTCGGATTTGTCGGCGCTAAGAACAGCTGCTCGGCCTTGGCCCCTTGAGCGTTTGAGGTCGTCGGTCCGTGACACGCCGCCACCCGAAACGGTCGATGCTGTGGCCCTCATCGCGTTGTTCTCGGGGATGCTCCTGGCGGTGTGAGAAGAGCAACGGCCGTTAGTGAGAACGGCGGACGCTTCTTGCTCCTGACAGACCGGTGGGAAGTAGCTTGTGGTTGTTTGGAACTCAGCCCTACCCGGTGTCAACCACACCACTCTACAACCAACCACCTCTTTCAAGAACGGCGGGTAGGTGATGAAAGCCCTGCTTTCAAACATTTCCGAATCTACGGCGTTGCGAACGTACCATAACGACAGACTTGCCTCGCGGAAAACACCAAGAACCCATCCCCTAACGATCGCCATTCCACCTCCATCCACCAGCCAGAGCTCACCCAGACCCGCAAACCCCGTCTCCAGAACCACCCACCCCCGCAACACCCCTCCATCCCCTCCACCGTCCACCAAAACACCACAAGACGTCCACACAAACCGCCGCCGCCAAGCCTTCACCCGCCCGCTAATCGTCCTCTCCTCCCCCCCCCACCGCACATCGATCTGGACGCCTGACGAAACCCTCCACAGCACCGCGATCCCCGCGGCCCTTGGACGCCCTCGCCACACGGGGCGTGCAGACGAGAGCTTGTCCTGCGGCCCTCCGATCAACGCCTTGCCGGGATCATCTGCGATCAGCGGCGTCGCAGCTAGAGCCCGTCTCCACCCTCCCGCCGCCAAGCCCCGTCGCACGAACGAACGAACGACGGGAGAGCGGGCGGCCCGCGGTGTTGTGGAGGGCAGGCCGGCCGCATGGCGTCTAGTTCGGCTAGAGAAGGGGAGGGAAATGGCTTCCACGCTGCACGCAGGCAGGTAGGTCGCGCGCATCGCCCCGCTCCGGCCCCGTCGCGCGGGCAGCCAACCCGCCCGGTGCCGAGCGGAGGGAGCGATGGGGCAGACCGGGCGGCCGTTGCGGCGGCGCGACGGCGTCGGTGTAGGCAGTCCTCTGGCCTGCCGTCAACCTGCTCCCGCGTGGGTGTCGAGGTGCCTGCGGGACGCGCCGCGGCTCCGATGGGCGCGCTGCGTCGCGGACGCGGTCCCCTGCTTCGGTGGTCAGATGGGGCCTCGCCTCTTTCCCGTTGCTCGTGTGAGTTTTTCAGACCTCAGCGTGGCTGGCGCTCGTGGGGGATAGGGCGCGTGACGGTGTTGTGCCTGGAGAGAGGCGCGCGGGCCGGTGCGTCGGGCCGGCGGGACTGCGTGCCATCAGGGCCCGTCGCGTTGCGCCTGAAGGTAGGTATGATGGCTGGGGAGATTCGGGCGTCGTGCGTCACGCGTCCACCGGTGAGGCGGGGAGAGTAGAGATGCTTTGCGATGACGACGACACCATGTACATTTGAAGACCAGAGGAGGGGAGCCGAGAAGGATGCTGTGATACAATGAGAGAGTTTCATACACGTATTTGGTTCGACAACAGACAGTCCCGAAAATACAAGAGCAAATCGATACAGACGGACAGACAGACAGACAGACAACACGTATAATCAATCAGAAAACCCCTGCTGAAAAGGGAAAGGAGCAAGCAAGCAGGAAATTCTTCTAGTAGTTCATCTCTTGTGGTGATTCCATCCCATCATCATCCACCCATCAACCTTTCGTCGTCATACGATATCGATCTCGCAAGTGATCCACCACTGTGTCGCAAGTCTCTGTAAAAGAAGTTCACAAAATCGCACGCTATGCCTTTGACCAGCAAGAGAAGTGATGCCCCAAGTATAAAGACTTAGACCACTACCTGACAAAGAAGTCTTTCTGTTCCGCTACCTAACCAGCTCAGTCTGCCTCCATCCTCCGTTGACGAAGTGGAGGAGGTCAGTAACTAAACCATGAAATGCAAGCTGAATCAGGGAGTGAAAAAAAAAAAGGGACCGGAACCCTAAACCTTGGTCTTCACGCCTTCGACTTCATGCTCTCGAGGTAAAGAAGAAAGATGAAGAGAAAGTAAACGTTCTGGTTCCGAAGGAATAGAAGTAGAATCCCAGAAACCAAGGAAATTTAGAAAACTAGAGGGAATCACTATGCCGCCCGCCGAGTGGAAAAAAGCAAGTAAAATCAAAAGCCCACATTGCCTGTCAAACTGGGGAGGGGTCTGTCCTAATCGTGTGATAAAGCCTAAGAGGGGGGAGCTGCGAAGTTGAAGTGTGTTTATGCAGTCGCAAGAAGAAAATGTTTTTAATGCAAGAAGAGAATAAGGTCACCTAAACTGTGTGCAGTCGAAGGGTGAAGAAGAACGCCCATGCCATGCAAGGGCCGGATCTCGTAATCCAGAAAGCAGGAAGCAGAATCAAAAGTTCTCCCCCATCAACCAGTATCCCCCGAATCAACCATATCCGGGGGATGCCGAAGAAAGTCGTAAAAATGCAGATGCCGAGAAGAAGTAAGTGTTTTTGCTCCGTTTTTGTGTTCATCAATAGAACAACCAGAAGATCTTCCCCGTGTCCAACTGTTGTACAAAGAGGAATCCAAAAAGCCTACGAATAGTAAGACCTGAGGAACCTCTTTTAATGAGGACTTTTGTGTTGATAAGAGGGTAGTCGCGAGTCGTGGCAGCAGCCTGGTCCGTAGTCTACTTTTTGGTTTTGCAGAGCAAGGTTGAGCCTTGACGGTTCATGACGTCTGAGGATGTGTGTTGAGCAACGGAAGCGAACGAGTGTATGAGGACAATGCCAGCTGAAATAAGACTCTTGTGTCAAGAGACCGGCTCCGAACCGTTTTGCTTCTTTCTCGAAGATCCTTCAGCTAGAAAGAAATGCAATAGTCGAAGCTCGCAGGTTCCGCCCAGTCGTTGTCGTCAGTCCGTCGTAGAAATCATAAAAGTCATGAGAAGGAAAGAAACCCATGCATGCATGAATAGAACACCATCTAGACTGGCAATGTCTAGAAGAAACCGCCGTTGGGGGGCTGACCTCCACGGAACGGAGCGAAGTTCTGTTGTACACTAGCCTGGAGATGGTTCGGAACCTGAGAACCTAAGCGGTGGGGCTGAGGGGAGGCCAGGTTGGCACCGTAACCGTTCGCCATGTTGTTGTACGCACCCTGCTGAGGGGTGGTACCGATCTGACCAGCGAAGGCAATTTGTCCAGGAGCGGCACCGGCCGTCGGCGTGATCTGACCGCTGGAGTTGGTGCTCATGCGACCATCGAAGTCCTGGATCTTGCTCATGATGCGACGGCCATAGGGAGTCGTGCGGATAGCAGACAGCATTGGGCGAATGGCCTCGACCATGCGGATCTTGGTAGGAGCGTCGGCGTAGTCAAGAGCAGTCTGAACAACGTAGTTGGCGTAGGAGTCGCGAATCAGCTTCTCAAGCTCACCCTGGGCAAGCAACTCCTCGATCAAGCCGCGCTTGGTCTCAGCGTTGGAGACGCGAATGCACTTCTCGATAACGTTCGAGCTGAACTTCTGCTTAGACAGCATTGGGACGCTACCGTGGAAGCTATGGCACATCGGCACGGTGAACTGATCCTCTTGGAGGTCGAGGATGTACTGAACAACATAGTTGCCAAAAGGATCCTGAACCAAAGAGTACGCGTTAGAAGTGATGGAGCCGATCAGCGCGACCCTCTGCTGGCCAGTGGCATGGTCGATGCAGCGCTGGAGGACGCAGCAACCATGACGGTGAGTACCAACAACAACACAAGAAGCACCGACAGCCTCGAAGATGAATTCTGAGTCCTTCGAGCCAAGGTGGTTCAGGCACTTCTGAATGACATGGTTGCCGTTGAGATCCTGGATGAGCGTAACAACGTTGTGGCGCAGAGCCTCAATGATGATGCTAATCTGCTCAGCAGTGGAGACGTACTCGATCATCTTCTGCAGGGCCCTGGTGCCATGCTGGTTCAAGGCAATCCTAACCATCTGGGGAGCCGCGTTGCGAACAAGGACGGTACGCTGCTCATCGTTGCAGAATTCGTACATCTTCTGGCAGAGGTAGTTGGCGAACGGGTCCTGCATGAGGTCGACAACATGGTCCTTGGTAGAATCGAAAATCTTCTTGACGATGTCCAAGTTACGGCCCTCAATCTGCTTCTGAAGGTAGCGGCAACCGTGCTGGTCCTTACACAGCTCAACAATGTCGTGCGGCATGAGCGAATCGAAGTTGTAGTTCGTCGAGGTGCGCGTATGATCCTCCTGGTTCTGCATGCGACGCTGCTGGATAACGCGAGCCTGGCTGTCAGGGAAGCGAGGCTGAGCAGGAGGCTGCTGCATGAAGGGCTGCTGGAATGGCTGTCCGTACGGGTTGAAAGGCGCGCCGTACATGGGCATCTGGTTATAAGGAGCCTGACCGTTCAGACCAATGTTCTGCATGCCCATGTTGAGCATCGACATGCCATAACCGCCATAGTAAGGAGCGTTCGGATTGCCGTACTGCGTCATAGCGGGACTAGTGATGCCAGTACCGTTGCCGTTGGGCGACGAGATGGTCGTAGCAGTGGGTGAGGACACACCAGTGGTGGAGGTGTTGCCGTTTGAAGTGGCGCCGGAGGTGCCATTGCCATTGCTGTGGCCATTGCCATTGGTGAGGGCAGGGCCGAAAGGCGCAGCGTTAGCCTGCAGTGCAGATCCCATGGAGCGGAAGGCCGCAGCACCCTTAGGCTCTTCGATCCTGTTCTCACCGCCAGAAAGCTCACGGCTGTGACGGTTGACTGCATTCATGGGAATGCGACCCATGCTAGCGTTGTGGTTATGCAGGTGCTGCTCAGCATGCGAGTTGAGGCCAGTGTTGCCACCCGCAGGAGTGCCGTTGAGGCCGTTGGTGCTCTTCATGGTAGGGATGTCGTTGGTCGAGTACGAGGACTGGAGCTTGGGCATGCCGTTGGCGGAGCCGTTGGGCGGAGTCGCAAGAAGTCCAGGACGCTTGGAATCGCCGTACGGGCTGAATCTAACTTCCATAGAGTGACGGTTGTTCATGGTCTGGCGCCTAGGAGTCTCGGTACCGTTTGCGCCGCCGGCGCCATCGAGACCAAACTCATCGGACTTGTGCAGATTGTTCACCGGAAGACTGTGCTGCGCATGGCGGTGACGGGTGGTGGTGGGCCATCCGTTTGACTGAGGATCCGGCGAGTGCGAGGAGATGGAAGCAAGATCCAGAGCGGCGGAGGCGGCGGAAAGCTGCATGGCGCCCTCACCGTCGCGACGAACCAAGATCGGGAACTTGTCGTCCGTCGCGTTCATCTGCAGGTAGCTCTTGACATCAGGCGAAGCGGCAGGGTTCCTCGGCTTCTCGTCGTCGTCGCCGAACAGGAAGTTGGTGGTGTCGATGTGGCCAAGAACGGAAGTAAGATCAGGAAGATCTGTCGACGCCCTGTAGCGAAGATCTAAGCCAGTGACGGGGACCGAGTTCCTATTGAGACTTCAATTTGGTCAGCTCAGGTTCGTACTGACGCGCCAGACGCGCCGGAATGCGGTCTGACGTATAAGAGGTGGTGACATGCAAGGGCTCGCTAAGATCCAGTGCACCGGGACCTTATGCACGGCCAACAGAGGCGAGACAAGAAACGCAAAGCCAGCGAATTGAAATTGCCAAGTGGAAAGTGACACAGGCTGCAAGTGAAAAAGAGGGAGGAACTTACGCAGCACCACCCGAGCGGGGGTTCATGTTTGATATGTCGAACTCGTTGTTCTCCTCCTCTTCGTCGGATCCACGACGGGAGCCAGGCATGGACTTGGACGGCATGTGAGAGATGCCTTGGTTGAAGTTCTGTCCCGGAGAGGTGATCTGAGAGCCGGAGCGGCTGGGGCGGTTGCTGCCAGTCTGGAAGCCCTGCTGGGGTGAGGCCAAGCCCTGCATCGAGTAGCGCTGCGGGCGGGAGAAGGCAGACGGGAAGCCCTGATCGCGATACTCGGGAGGAGTGGTGGGTTCTGACTGGTGACCGGCGTAGTTGTTGCGGCCGACTTCCTGAGAGAGGCGGGCGTAGTCGCTCTGGGCGCCCTGGAGCTGAAGGTCGTACAGTTCCATCTCGGCTTCGAAACGGCGACGCTGCTCCTTCAGATATTCGTACTCGGCCTTCTTCTTCTCAAGCTGGAAGGTCTTGTTGTTAGCGTGATGGTCCGAGTCGGATTGAGAAGTCGACTCGAGACGAGAAGGTGAAGTCTGGACAATAGCCAGAGTCTCTGGCTTGGCGGGGCTCGGCATGAGTCGAAACTGAGATGCAGTAAAGCAGAAAGTGCTGTAGACTGTCTTGGTAGGTCGAGATCTTCTGGCAACCCAAAGTGCAGTGCGGTTGCACTACAATATCTGGGCGATGCGAGTTGGTCGAAGAAGATCTGGAGCGAACCAAGACTTTTGGCTGCAGTCGTAGCACAAAACTGCAAATCTGAAACGTGCAAAGGCGTTGAGGAAACAGAGGAGGTAGAACGGGTGTGTTTTGCAGAAGATCTGGGTGGATGTGCGGGAAGAGGTGGGGGAATGGAAGGAGAGGTGCAGGTGTGGAGGTTGGGGTCCTTATAGCACACGCGGCACCCGCACGAGTGAAGGGTGACCTCGTGCACAGCAATGCCCCGCCAGACAATAGGAAAAAAAAAGTGAAGTGTGGGACTTTCACTTACTAGCTGCACTTTGTGGTACGTCTGATCGAAATGTTAGCAAACTCGTTCGGTTCAGTCCACTGCCAGTCCCGCTGTCGGCCGCAATTGCGCGCGCACCGCCGGCCGCCACATAGAGCGGCGGGGACAGGCTGCCTGCGACCATAAAGTCGATCGCCCGGCAAATTCGCGAATTGCAGGCCTCGAGAGCAGAAACAGGAGCGTGTGGCACACAGGGCGCTTCGCGAGGGACCAGGAGTCGCTTACCGCGGACGTCAACTCGGTATTCTCAGCAGCTTGCCTCCGCTGCTGACCAATTGGCGACAATGGAGAAAGTGTAGGCATTTGTGGGACGGTGTTGGTCGTAAAGCGTCTCGTCAGACTGGCGCGGGCGTCGTTCGCGGTCGAGGTGTGGGCCTGCATCTGGCTGGCGATGCTGCGAATGGGCGAGGTAAAGCTGGGGAAGGTCGACTCCTCGCGCGGGGATTGCGGGCTGCGAAAGCGACGGTCGTCGGGGCGGTCCCCCAGGCCGTTGGCGTAGGCCATGGTGTTTTACCTGCGTCGCGCCCAAGACATCAGCACTCAGGCGTTCTCCGGGGCCGCGAGGGCGGGTCGCGGGCGGTGCTGGCGGTGTACCGCGGCGCGCTGAGGCCTGGCGGCGCAGGAGAGGCCGGCGGCAGCAGCACGGCGGGCGGGCGGCGGAGGGGCTACGTACAGGCAAAATGATACACAGGGCAGCGGCCCTCGGGCGGGGAGGTCTGCGGAATCGAGCAGCGCTGGGGCGCACGGGAGCGTCGAGGCCGCTTGTGAAGAGCCGCTTGGTGGTTGTACAGTACAGTGCCTAGTCGGTGGCCGGGACAGGGCAGCAGCTGGTCGGGGCGCGTGGAGCAGCGCAGCGGGAGGCCCAACACGCGGGCGGGCAGCTGTTGGGTATCGTACAGGCGGCGGCGCAGGCACAATCGTACAAGTACAGGAACCGCAATTTGGAGGGCAGAGAGGTGTCGAGGTCGGGGACCTTGGTCCTGGAGCGGAGGCGTGGTTTCGGGACGACCAGCCAGCTTGCGCCGCCGCGCACTGGACCCTTGACCTCCCGCAGTCATACGCTCTCCAGCGCTAACCTGCAAGGCGTTTCCCCAATCCCAGCCGCCCATTTGCTGCGCGCCCGTGGCTACGTATCCAACGCTGCTCGCTGCAGCACGCGCAGCACCCATGCCCTCGCGCTGCGCCCTTGGCCGCCCGGCGCGATATATGCTTATGCTGGCAACCTGCGTCCGTCGCGCGCGACATGGACATGGGCGCAGGCCTCGTCATGCCACTCCCAGAACCGCTCCCCACCCGCCCAACGCGGGCTCACGTCACTGCCGCAAAACGGGGCTTGGTCTCTGCTCGATCGACGCCAGCGCCCTCTCTGATCACGCTCCGATCACTGCCGCTGCCAACTGCAAAGGGAAGCGGTCAGGCTGCTGACTCGCCGCCGCGCCTTTTGCGCCGTCAGGGTCGCTGCGAGCCCGCTGCGGGGCTGCCGACGAGATGGGCGTGGCCAGATGCCTCCTTGGCACCCACCGAGACAGGAGCGATCTCTGTGTGACGGCGGGCGACCCGGCCGTGAGGACCTGAGCAGCCTAGCCCGCCCGACAACCTTCCTGCTGCGGCACGGCGTCAGGGCCGGGTGTTTGAGCAATCCGCAGGCAACGTGATGGTGAGCGCCCTCACCGCTTCTTAAACAAGTGCCTGGCTAGACTCGAACCAGCTAGAGACGCGGCTTTCAACCGCCCCCCATTATCGATAACGAATTGGGCGTCCGCCGCGCGCATGGAACCCCCGCCCGCCGCTTCGAGAACGTGACCGGGCTGCTCGACTTGCCCAAAGGGCGCGCGTCCTACCGGGCACGAAGGCGAGTTGCACGGTCCGAAGCGCCAAAAACTAAACGCACGACTCGCATGGCCCTCGCATGATGCGGCGACAGCCTCAAGCACTCTCGTGATCTCCACAGCAGCCCTACCAGCCTCGACGTTTTGCTCTGGCCGCGCTGTGGTGCGTCCGCCGGGACGATCTCAAGATTTGCCGAGCACGGGACAGCTGTGGGTTTCGCTTCTGGCGCGCCGCGGATCTGCGAACTGCCTTCGCGCCTGCAACAGCTGTGACTCACCCGCCGTCGGAGCAGTCCAGGGCGTTGGAAAGCCGCTGGACGCACTTCGACCGCTGTGCGTGGTGCGTGGAGTGTGGTGCGTGGCACAGGATCTGGCCGAGGAACAGCGGATGCAACAGCCATGTCGTGCCCAACGGTTCAGCTAATTACACCGCTGCCTTAGGCTGCTGTGGCTGAACCGTCCTTAAATGCACCTGTCAATTTCTCGCACGTTGCAGTCGCGGGCGCTCTCCGGTTCGGCATGTACGTGCGGGCGGCGTTGGCTGTTAGCTGCGGCGGAGGGCGTTGATAAGGCCTGGGCAGGGCTGCCATGTCACCCTCAGTGGTCTGCTCGGTAGGCAAGTCGCACTGGTTCTGGCTCTCAGCGGGCGAGACCTGGGCTTCCTGCCGCGCGAAGCGCCGCGCCGTTGGCTGCGCTGCCGCCAGGTATGATGCAAAGGACCGGGACGCTTAGAGCGCATTCCCCGCCAATGGCCATGCGGTTGAGGCTGTTTTCATGTTCTTGTGCGCAGTGCGATTGGGACCTGGACCAGGCATGCTTGCAAACACGTGTCGCTGATGCTGCAGGTGACGGGCGGTCCGAAGACAACACATGCCCTTGACAGGATCGTCGAGGCCGGCAATGGACTCGAGGCATTCGCCCGAATAGTTTTGCTATATTCCCAAGCTACTTTTGCGCCTGTACAGCTGCCCAAACTCTCCACCCAGGGACGCCTGCTGAGGGCAGTCCGCGCTAGCTGTTAGTTGCAGTGCGTAGCAGTACCATTCGCCAATGTCTGGTTGCCTCCTCTTCTGCACCTGTCCACGAGACTTGACGTGGCAACAACCGTGTCACAATTGGTTCGAGAATCCCATCGGCGATCTCTTCTCGTCTGATGTGCAGATTGCTGTAAGGTACGGACAGAAGTCCTCGTATCCACTAGGTGTGCTACATTATGAGCCCAGACAACCTGTCAGCCTCGAACGTCTCTTTACACAGCGGTGGTTCGATCTAGCTCGAAGGCAGGCCATGCGTAGATTGCTGCAGGCATGGTGCTGTGCGAGTAACCTTGATCAGCCAGGTTGACGGTCGAATACGCGGCCAAATGTGTGCTCTGAGGCGAACGGATTCTCAGCGCTCTGATTGGCTTGCGTGGTAGGCATCCCAAACCCAGTGCGACGAAGATCTATGGTGTCGCTTTCGCCTCCTCTACACATGTGGGACGAGCGATTGGCCGGCCGGACGCAGGCACATGCGGCTCATGGACGCGGCAGTCGAAAAGACCTTGACGCGCCCGTACCCTGTGCCGATTTCCAAATTACCGCCTGCGGCAGGCGCGCGGTCGTCGTGACGCGCCTGCCCGGAAAAAGTGCGCAAATATTCATTGCCGCCTTCCACGGTTATCTGGGCGGCGGGAATGTTATCGGACGGCCACCACTAGCTTGAGCGCGCGGAACCCGCCGCAAAAAAGTCTTGGCGCGGAGCTCGAAGTTCGCGACCGACTTCAACCTTGCGGCTTGACCACCGCACCCATACCCTCCACATCCACACCCTCCTCCTACATCACCCTTCTTCCACCTGCACCTGCACGGGACTCCGCTTGCCAGTCGACAACAATAAAAATGTCGGGCGGCGCGAAGAAGGCGGCGTCCAAGAACGCGTGGCGTCGCGCAAAGGCGAAGAAGGAGAAGGTCGAGGTGAGCTATCCTTGCATCGCGCCTTTCTTCACACGGCTGGCTCTGACTAACTACACAAGGCTGTGTCTTCCAGAGACGTTTCTGAGCAGCCCAACAATGACTCTAGTCTTGTGCCGCACGCCGAACCCGAGCCCGAGAGCAAAACCACGACCGACAGCGACACCCAGCTTGCCACCGCTGGCGACACGACCGCTGATGGCGACACGAATTCCTCCGGATCTGGTACCCTCGTCGGAGAAGACTTCGATACCGCCGACCCGCTCCTCGACCAGTACAAGTCCATCCTCGACAAATTTCAAGCGACTGATAAGGACGAGAACAATCAGATGGCCCTGGATAAGCCTGAGATCCTCGGCGACGATGATGATATTCCAGAGGAAGATGAACCAAAACCGTTGTCTAAAAAGAAGAAGAAGGAGCAGAACAAGCTGTCGGTAGCAGAGCTGAAGGCACTCGTCAGAAAGCCTGAGCTCGTCGAATGGACGGATGTCTCTTCGCCCGACCCTCGTCTACTCGTCGCCATCAAGTCTCACCGCAACGTTGTCCCTGTACCGAGCCACTGGTCGCTCAAGCGCGAGTACCTGTCATCGAAGCGGGGTATCGAAAAGCCGCCGTTCGCCCTTCCCAAGTTCATTCAGGAGACTGGTATTGCCGAGATGAGGGATGCAGTCCTTGAGAAGCAGGATCAACAGACGCTGAAGCAGAAGCAGAGGGAACGCGTACAGGGCAAGATCAACAAGCTTGACATTGACTACCAGAAGCTTTACGAGGCTTTCTTCAGGTTCCAGACGAAGCCGGAGCTGACTAGGTACGGCGAGGTCTACTACGAGGGCAAGGAGTACGAGACCAACTTGAGGCACCTGCGTCCCGGTGAGCTTAGTGAGGAGCTGAAAGAAGCTTTGAACATTCCGCCTGGTGCTCCTCCGCCCTGGCTGATCAACATGCAGCGCTTTGGTCCACCTCCCTCGTACCCTGCTCTCAAGATCCCTGGTCTGAATGCTCCGCCGCCTCCTGGTGGTCAGTGGGGCTTCCACCCCGGTGGATATGGCAAGCCGCCTGTGGATGAATACAACAGGCCGCTCTTCGGAGGCGATGTGTTTGGCGTTGTTCAGCCAAACCAATCCGAACCTCAAGGCGAGCCCGTTGAGAAGACACTATGGGGTGAGCTCCAGGAGCCCGAAGAGGAGTCCGAGGAAGAGGAGGAAAGCGAGGAGGAGGAGGAAGACGAGGACGAAGAGTCGGACATTGGCGGCATGGACACCAGCGGTCTTGTGACTCCTGGTGGCATGGCTTCCACTATCCCGTCCGAGTATGGTGGTGCAGAGAGCGTCGGAGGAGACTTTACATTACGCAAGCAGCGCCGTGGTACCGAGACCGAGGAACCGGCGCAGCCGCGCTCGGCTTACACTGTATTGCCGGAGCAGAACATTAGGTCCTCGGGCTTCTTCGGCGGTGAGAAAGCCTACGACCTTAAGTCGGCCCAGCAGCAAAACCTTCCCGTTCTTGGACAGGAGGATAACGGTAAGAGAAAGAGGAAGGCAGGCGACCTCGATGTCAGTGTCGATGTGGACGCTCTGGAGAGGGACGACAAGTTGAGCAAGGACGAGGTCAAGAGACAATACGAGACTCAGCGCCAGGCCGAGCAGCAGGGTAGTTGGGGCTCCACCTACCAAGAGGATCTCAGCTCCATGATCGCCGAGGAAAGCGCCAAGAGGCTCAAGAAGGACCAAGAGCGCCGCGGCAGGCGCTAGCCTCCTGGTGTGGACTGTAAAAACAAAAATAAGATGACGGGCAAATATGAAAAAAGCAGAAACCGGGGGCAGATGACAGAATGGGGGTAATGATTGGTGGGTCGTCAAGATACCAGTTGCAGTGGGATTCAGGACATGCATAAGGGAAAGCTTCCATAGCCGGCGGGCGTTGCTGGATTGGCTGGGTTTCCGGGGTCAGGGAGGAGTACCATAAGAACAATGCTTGCAAAAATTCTGCCTGGGATTCCGAAGTCGACTGCCGCGATGCCTCGCTGGGCATACAAGACGTGATGATGTCGAGAGGTGCGCCTCCGAGTGGGATTTGGGATTTGAGTGACGAGACAGCGTCCGGGCAGCAACTTTGGGGTGTTGCTTACTGATGTGATCTAGGCGAAGGCAGAGCAAAGTCGGCGGCTGCAGTACCGAACGAAGGACCAACCAGATTTCACACGATGCGGCCCAGAGACGCAGCGGCATCAATTGGACGTGCCGGAACAACAAGGGCCTGACGCCGCCTCACATGAGCGAGGCCGCGCGGGCGGGCGCACACCAAGCCTCGAGGGCGCATCCGCCTGGCTGCAACGGAAAGATGCGTGTAAGCTCGCAGCGACGAGGCTGAGGCTCCGGCGGCCGAAGCACCGGTCGCGATGACGCCTGGTCACGTGACTGCTTGCTGGACAAGCTCCTTTCTCGTTAGTTTTCTCTCGACCATCGCTGGCGCTTCAGACTGACCAACCACTTCGACGCGACGCCGCCGACTCGACGCTCGACACACAGGCCCAGACACGTCATCGCCATGGATCGCGACCGTGACCGGGATCGAAGGTGGGTGATGCGAATTCCGCCTTTCCTGGCCCTGCAAATCCGCAGCATCGACATTTGCGGCACCTTGCTCGCGCGCCAGCTTGGGCCAACGCCAACACCGTCCACGCCCGCACACGCTCCCGCAAGATACCACAGCTGACATGCAGTCCTACAGGCCTGGTGGCGAGCGCTACGCACCGCCCGCCGCCTCAACCTACCGTCCTGCGAGATCTCCGCCGCCGCGCGACAGCTATCGTTCCACGCGCTCCCCGCCACGCCGGCCTCCTCCAGCCGATTCGTACGTGCCTTCGTCCAGCAGAGCCCCGCGCCCGCGAAGCCGATCGCCCGCATACCGTCGCAGGTCGCGCAGCCCTCGCGGAGGATACATCAGGCCCGAAAGTGATACTTGGAGGGCCCGTCCGAGGTCGCCGCCTCGCCGGGACTACTCGCCCAGGCGAGACTATTCGCCCAGGCGTGACTACTCTCCTCCGCGACGCGACTACTCGCCTCCGCGCCGGGCCTACTCTCCGAGGCGCGATTACTCGCCGCCGAGACGGGACTTCTCACCTCGCCGTGAAGACTACAGGCGGGACACTCGCGCGCGCTCGCCGGTGCGCGACTATGCGGACAACGGATACGACAGGCGCTCACCCCGTCCCGTGAGGGATAGGTCGCCGCCGCCGTTGAAGAGGAGCAGAGATGTGTCGCCCGTCGGCAGTCATGGTCGCTCACCCCCTCCGGCCAAGAGGGAGAGGCTTGCGTCGCCGCCGCCGAGAGCCGCCCGGTATGAGGAGTCCAGGCCCAGAGCTTACAGGTTTGTCCAATTTCTGCAATTCTCTCTGCTGCGTGTACACCGTGGTAACTTTATCTAGCCCTCCTCGTCGCGCGTACTCGCCACCTCGTGATCGCAGCTATCGGCCCCGTTCTCGCTCACCTCTCCGTCGCGAAGAAAGAGTTGATCCCTATCCCGTCGATTCATGGAGGCGCCGCTCGCCGTCACCGCCCAGGACTGCTGCGTACGATTCTGGTGTGAAGTCTGGTCGTGAGTCTGTCGCATCCTCACGCCGCTCCTCTCCACCCGTACACCCCAGCAGGCTTGGTCTGGTTCCTGAAGAACGCCCTCCGGCCGAACACTTCTCCCCACGTCCACGTTCTCCCTACCGCGCACGCTCAATTGAGCCAGTGCGTGCTGCATCGCCGCCTCGCCGCGACCCGCCTGTCCCTATCCGCGAACGTGAGCCGTTCCCTAATGGCAGTCCCGCTACGCCTGCTCCTGTTCCCCCCACCGGTCCTCGCAATGGTGATGCAACCTTCGCTCGTGCTCCCCCCACTGGTCCAGCCGCAACAACCAACCGCAACTTCACATATCCCGCGATGTCACCTCCTTCGGGCCCCGCATCCAACATTCCCATGTCCGCACACACCCGGCCCGGCAACCCCCTCCTCTCAGCTCCATCCCGCCCTCGCGGCGGCGGTCGAGGCGGCTTCGGCGGAGGTCCCGGTCGCGACTTCCAGCCCTACGAGAGTCCTGGCGGTGCTCCGCCTCTAGGACCGCGTCGCGGCTCCGGCGCCTGGGGTCCCCGTGGCGGCGGCCCAGGCCCAGTTGGCTACGGCGGTCCCCCGTCGGGTCCTCGCGGCGGCCCACCCGCCTTCCGCGGCTCGTCAAACAGCACATCCACGACTTATCCACGCACCCAGCGCTTCAACAACGCCGCCGCCATCCCTCCCACCGGCCCCGCAGCAGCCGCGGCCGCAGTCAACCCAGGCACGCCCACCGGCCCTCCCATCCCCACCGGTCCGGCCGGCACAGCCAGCCTCAATGTCACCAACCTGGCTGTCGCGCAGCATCTCGCGGATCTGCCGACAATCGTGCCCGGCGGCATCCGCCAGAAGGACATCGTCGACACCAGCCGCCTGCAGAAGCTCGAGGATGAGTCGCGCCGCTTGCGCGAGGCCATCGCCGAGAAGGAGGCTGCGGGCCGCAGGGGCAAGCGCGAGTGGGAGCGCCTAGAGAGGGAGGGTGAGACGATGGCGTTGCGGGCCGAGTTGGCGGATGAGCATTTGAGAAGCCTGAACGGGGAGGGGGAGCTGGGTGGGGCTGCGTTCTAAGGGGATAAGGAGACAGGAAGGCTCGTTGATGGTACTCAACCTAAGCCTGGAGGAAGGCTTTTTAATGAACTTGGTGGATGGGTGGTGGGATATCTGGCTCGTCTTTCCTTCTCCTCTTCCGGACCTTTTTTCTGGCTTTTCCTTTTTACTTTTTTTTTCCTCATTCGGCTTACTGCTACTGCTCTCTTCGATCTCCATCATCGTCGTCATCCAGCATCCAGACGCAGGCAAGGTGCTCAAGGTGCTCAAGGCGTTCTACCTTTTTCCTCTCTCTTTCTCTTTCTGGGGGCTTTTAAGTTTTCCTCTTTTTTCATTCCTTCGGCATCCAAAGGCACAGCGAATTGGCGGGAAAACGGCGAAAATTGGCGGGAACTTTTACAGCACCAGTACTACTGGTACAATCATGGGACAAGCAGAAAAAACTGGATTAATTTGCAGAAACGACGACATCAAGACATTTGCTGCTGCGGATAAAGGAGAGGACTGGCGAAAAGGATGGTGGGGTGTAGTTGGAGGTGGCGAGGGAAGAAATAGAGGGCGGATAGGAATGAGATTGAATGAACGAATGGATAATTGAATGAGCCTTTATTGGGCAATATGAGTGTTTTTGGGAGCTTTTTTTACGTGATGTGCGTGCTTTGTCTGTGGTGATGCGGTCATACTCACACTGGGACAGAAATGTGTGGTTGAAAGAAATATGATATTGCGTGAAGGTATCGGCGTTGGCGGGTCCACTTGCAGCCTCCGTGAGCGTGCAGGATGAATAGGACATCACCGTTCTCTGCGTTTGCTTCAATACCGAATTCCACATCCACTTCTGTGTTCAATCCTTTCCCCGGTTGCAACTGTTTTCTTGCGTCACAGGTTCCGATGGCGTGGCGGAGCGTGCCGAGATATGTGGTGTTAGGAACGACAGCTTCAGGAATACGGTGATAGGATATGGAAACATATAGCAGGCATTGAGTTTCACATCATTCAAATATCAGCACACCTTCTTGTGGCTTGCTCCCATTTGAAGACCCCATTAAATCTTTCTTGAAGCGCAATGACCCAACCATTATTTTAAACCAGTTATCACCGAAGACCGCTTCTCCTATGCTCCTCTTCTAACTAGCCCTTTTTAGTTTTAATTAAGTGGAAGGCAGGCTGTGCACTGGTGTGATATTACAAACAGTGTTAGGCCCAAATGATGATTAGAAAATTGAGAGCTTGAGGCTGCAGAGCGTTTCTTCAGAGGCACATCACGCAATAGCACAATAGTCTTGAGAAGCTCCGCAATGGGGAGAAAACAATGGATCATTTACAATGCTAGGTTTCGTCACATACCCCAACTACGCAAAGTCGACAGCGTCCATTTGATACTCAGAAGAAGAATTCCAACCGTTGTCCATGCTTGTTAGTCAAGAGAGTGACCATTGAGTTCCTTTCGCTAGTAGCTAAATGAAGGAGAAAGCACAGGCAAAATTCACTCTTCAAGGGTTATCCGCAGGTTGAAGGCCTCCACCATATCTACAGACATCAAGCAGCTGTTCGACGTCTGCCCGATAATGCAGCACCACGGTCCCGTGCCACGCACCGGCCAGTTGACCCTCCACCCAAGCTACCTCCTGACACCCCTATCAATACCTGGCGCTTTCTTACATCGTACGGCGAACGGAAAGGAACACCATTCCAGCACCGCAAGCGCGGTCGACTGCCCCTCGTCGCTCACCTAACATAACCACCTACTCCCGCGGCCCGCAGGAAACACAGCGCCGAAGCACCACGTGGGTCAGCCAGACGACCCCTGCGATGATGTCCAGTATTTGCCCTTGCCGCCGCGGTCCAGCAGCGGAAACCGCGCTTGATGGTGGACAGCAGCTTCAGACCAAGAAGCTACGCCGCATCGTTTCCAGCAGATGCCCGAACGCTGGTGTCCGGTTTGAGTGACGTGGTCTGGGGGAGTGTGGGCTTTAGCGGCTAGGACGGGCGGGCGCGCAAGAACGCCAGTGATTCTGTGTGAAGGAAGCAACTGGCACCGGCACTGAGCCCTGGACCCGGATGTGGGGCCGTGGTCCGCGAGCACAGCGAAGAGAGGAAGAGGTGTTGGAAGCGTCTTTTATACCGCCCGCTTGCATTACCCTCCTCCTCGAGGAAGCCGACCTCATGACCGACGCCAACCCCGTGCAGGTGGACCAGCTGCACGAGGTGCAGCGCGCTACATCCACACGGCTGCAGGGCTGGAGCCGCGTTAAGTCTGCATCAATTACCCAAGCAGCTCCCCAAAAGCACCGACAAGAAAACAAGCAACGCCGCCCAATCCTCTTCCCACCAACTCCATTCGAAATAGAAAAAGCTGCCACCCAACCACATCACCGCGTCCCCATCTCCTCTCTACAACCACACCCACAACGCCATCCCCACCGCCCCCAGCACCGCTCTCCACACGACCCCCATCCCCAACCTCGCCCCGGCATTGACGTAGTAAACCGCGCCCAGGTAGCTGCACGTGACATTGCCGTTCCCGTTCCCCAGGCGATTCCCGTAGCTGCGCTCCAGCCCCTTGCCCATGACGGGGCACGCGAACCCGAAGCTGGCCGGGCAGCTCTGGATGAGCGAGTAGCAGAGGTCCTCGCACGGCAGGACCTCCTTGTACGGGCCGGGCATGATCTTCTCGTCGATCATCGTGTTGCGGCTGCTGTTGGCGTACAGCCGGTCGTACAGCGACGAGTTGCTGTTCGGGTCGCGCCCGTACGCCGTGTCCGTCAGGTTGGTGCCGTTGATGAACGTCTGCGCGATGTTGCGCGGCTGCAGCCAGCCGTCCGGCGCCGAGAAATCCTCGCAGCGCGGGATGGTGACGGCGCACAGCCAGTTCTTGTAGTCGTGCGCGCAGTCGTCGCAGGTCTTGGCGAGTGAGTACTGCGCCGTGTTGGTCGTGTTGCATGGGATCTGCTGGAGCGAGTAGTTGAAGTTTTGGTACAGATCGCTGGCGTATTCGTCGTAGAGCGTCGTGAGTGAGGAGCGGTTGTAGCGGTTGGGGTTCGATGGCACCGCGTAGGCGACTTCGGAGCAGAAGGTCATGTTGAAGATGACTTGGCAGTTGCCGTCTGGGAGGGAGGGTTAGCGTAGACGTCCTGTAACCTCCCTTCGAGAACAGAATAGAAATGCTCACCAGCTTTCGTTGTGAAGTTGACCGGCGACCAGACCTGTCCACCGCCGCCAACAACATTGGCGCCCGCCGCCGTCGAGTTGCCATACATGACCGGAAAGGCATGATACGGCGTGCTTCCGTTCAAGCCCTCGACATAAAACTGCTCCTTGGGCTTGTTCCCCAACCCTCTCGTCGTCATACCGCTGGTTTGGGCCGTCGGCTGCTCATTCCACAGGCGTTCCAGGCCGCAGTACGACCGCTCCACGCCTTTGATGGCGGTGAAATTATAGCTGTAGGCGAACAATTGGAACGGATTGCCAGCCTTCATCCAGCGCTCCCAATCTTCGTCGCCCGGATCGGACGAGGTCAAGTTATCCGTGACGAACAGCGCTGACGTGGTATCGCTGTCGACGAGGAAGACGAATGTGTCCGTGGGATCGCGATAGTTGTACTGGTGGTAGGACGCATCTATCGACACCGCAACTTCGTACTGCCACTGTCCGGAGTAGCCATCCGGAAGAGGCGATGGAGCGGCGACACCGATGTAGACGTTTGACGACGCGTTGACCGTAGCACTCACGAAGCCGCCGGTCAGCACGTGAGTGCTCTGCTGGTTACTGCCGCTGTCGGGTCCAGGTGACTTGTTGCTGTCCGTCGTCGAGATGTACAGCGTCAACTGCGGTGGCGCCTCATCTGTCGTCGTGGCATTGGTGCTGGGCTGGGTGCACGTATTCATCGACACATACACCTGCCTCGTCCCCGTACTCTGCCTTTTCCTCAACACCACTTTCCCATCCACCACCTCTTCGAACTCCTCCTCCTCTTCCTCCTCCCCATCCACCCCTCTCCTCCTCAACTCCGTCTCCCACTCCCTCGACTTCAACTTCTTCTCCCCAATCTCCGGCAACCCCGGCGTCGCGTCCGACAAATTCCCCCAAACCGACGAATTATCAAACCTGTAGTACATCGTGCTCCCAGCCTCGACGTTGTTCGTCCCGGGCTGGTTGTTCGACAGCAGCATGTACGACTCGCCGTCCTGCCTGCCGATGATGTCCCTGCTCACGCCCACGAACTCGGGCTCGTACCCGTCGGCCTCCAGCTCCGCGCCCAGGAACGCCCCTCCCTCCAACCGGTCGTGGTTGTGGTCCTCCGTCGCCGCCGCGTACGCCAGGTTCGCCGGCCCCAGCGACAGGTAGATCAGGATCAGCAGCGCCACGGCCGTCAGCGACGCCGCCAGCCGCGACTGCAGGGGCGAGAGTTTGGGGCACGCCATCTTTGGCTGGAAGGTGCCGGCGCGCAGGCTGCTCCCGCGCGGGCCTGCTTCTGTCGTCCCCGCTCGACGCTCGCGGAATTGATGTCTTATTTGGTCGTAACGAGCGTGGGCGAATGTGCGTCGTGGGCGGTGGTTGCGGCGTTTGCTATGTGGGAGGGTTCGGCGGCAGGTGGGTAGGTGGGTTTTGCGGGCGCCGCGCAGCAGCTTTTCGTCCGTTCGTAGCGGGGACGGTCGAGGGTGGAAGCTTTTGCTTCGCGGGCACGCGCGTTGGTGTTTCCGTCCGTCTCCCACGATCCTCTGGTCGGGGCGGCGCGCGCGGGGAGATCGGGGGTACGTGCGAATGGGCGAATGGCGCGGAGAGCGTGCTGCGGTGCAATGCGCGGGAGTCGGAGCGGCGGTCGTTGCGGTCGGCACAGGATTCCGTTCGGAGGTGGTTGGCTACAGTGGGAGGCCTGCGGGCATGCAGGTGAGGGCTGCGCGGCAGGACAGCAGCGGGAGAACGAGAGACTGTAGGTGGTTCGGAGGAGAAGACGAGGACGAAGCCTGAGACGTGGTGGGAGCAAGGGCCCCGGCACACAGGCAACGCACGCAGCTCTGTCTCCTCCGCACTGGCGTCCGACCCAAAGCACACGCGCCAAGCACTCAGCCCTACGCCTGCCGCTTTTCCCGTGTCATGTCTTTTGCGCTCGACGGCCGCCGGCACGGCTCCGACGGAATGGCGGAATGGCGGCAGCCAGGGCGAGGGGTGTCGCGGGAAGAAGCCGCCGTGGTCAGGGTGTTGCTATTTTCTGCCCGGCTGTCCAAGCAGCACCGCGGCGGGGGCTGCGGCTGTCTGCCCGCACTCCTCTCGTGCTCACACGCCGACCACTTCGCGTTCCACAACGCCGCGTGTTCCTGCCTCGATGTCGCCCGGCGATTAGACACGCAGCTGTCACCTTGCCCATCCAGGAGATCGCTCGACGGCCACCTCAGTCTCGCTTCCCCCGGTTTGTCGGTTCCTGTCATCATGCAGGGAACCATGAGTCGCTCCACCAATCTCCCTCGTCGGAATCAAAAATAGCAGTCAATACAGATTCGCCTCCTATATCTATCTCGCCTGTCTGCCCGCTCCTTCGTACCATGCGTCCTCTACCTTTCCCGGCCTGCCCTTGAGTCCCCAGGCTACCCGACCTAAATGCCGCTTCGTACCCCCGTCTCACCTAACCCGCCATCTATTTGAGATCCAAAAAATTGGCTATACACAGATCTTGGCCAGCCCATGGCCAATCCCATGCCGACCCAAAAAAGGTACAGATTCGGAAGAGAAGTAAAACATGGAACCCGGGCTGATACGCATTTACAGCTTCGCCTTCGGCGGCTCGGCCAGCGCCTCCTCGTAGCACTGGTCGATGAGGTTGCGGTACATCTTCGCCGTCTGCGGGCGCTTGAGCTTGAGTCTGTTCGATTAACGTTAGCCGTCTACCTTTTTCCACTCTAAATAGGGCAAGGAAAGCTTACGTCGGCGTCAAAAGCTCGTTCTCAATCGTGAACGGATCAATCAGCAACCGGAGCGCCTTGACCTTCTCGTAGCTGTTGAACTTGGCCTTCTTGCCCGCCTTATCCAGCTCTTTCAGCGCCGCGCGGCGCACCTTCGGGTTCTCCGCTGCCTCCTTGACCGCCGCCACGTCGCTGTCGCTGATCTGCTTGCCCAGGACCTTGCTGGCGAACAGCGCGAACTGGTCGGGCTGGATGCCGAAAATGCCAACCAGGCAGCTCTGCGTCGAGTCGCCGTGCACGTACGCCGTTGCGAGCCAGTTGCAGTTGGCGAGGTAAACGTTCTCGATGCGCTCGGGCGAGATGTACTCGCCCTGAGCGAGCTTGAGCACGTTCTTCTTGCGGTCGATGATCCTGAGGCGGCCCATCTCGTCAACCTCACCGATATCACCAGTATGGAACCAACCGTCCGCATCAAGGCACTTCTCGGTCTCCTCCGGGTTGCGGAAGTACTCGCGGAAACGCGTCGGACCACGCAGGAGAACCTCACCGCGAGGCCGCGGCTTGTCGGTGCAAAAGTACTCCATGTCGGGAACAGACTCCAAGCAGAACTCACTGGACGGAGCCGAGGCGCCGCAGTTACCCGATGAGCAGTCACCAGGCAGCTGTGCAACTGAGACAGCATAGGTTTCCGTCAAACCGTAACCCTGCACGAAGTCGTTTGAGCACACGACGCGGAGGAAGTTCTGGAGCGAAGGGTCGATCGGTGCAGAACCAGTGACCATGGTCTGGGTCCTGTCCAGACCCAGTGCTGCCGCAGCTTTCCTGGACCAGATACGATCCCAGAAGAAGTGTTGGCTGGTGGCATTAGGGCCCTCCAGTGCCGCCAGCTTGGTACTGACGACGTGTCTAGAAAGCGATCCCCTGATGCCAGGCGCCTGGATAGTCGCGGCCTTAACAGCTCCACCGAACCTGTTGTACAAACGAGGAACACCACTGAAGACCGTTGGCCGCAGAAGCTTCAAGTCGTCTACAAGCTCCTGGATGTTTCCATGGAAGTAGCCGATAGCACAACCTCCCCAGAGAGCGCAATGCTCGCCAACGCGCTGGAAGATGTGGGCCAACGGGAGGAACGAGCAGATGACATCGTTGCCGGTCTGCTTGGTGATGGTCAAAGACGAGCTGGCAGCTCCAATGGCATTCCTGTGGGTCAAGACAACGCCCTTGGGGTTGCCAGTGGTCCCAGAAGTATAGTTGATGGTGATGATGTCTTCCGGGGTGGGAGGGTTGTACGGGCGAGGGTTCTGCTCCCCAATCGCCTCAACATCCCTCAGGTAGAAGATGTTGACGCCCTGGTCAGCGGCAATGGCGTTGAGAATGTCGCCCTTCGACTCTCCCGGTCTCTCGCCCGCATCAAGGGGGTCCATGCAAATGATGATCTTCAAAGTGGGCAGGCGGGGCTTGAGCTTCAAAAGGGTCGCAACGTGGTTGATCGAGGTCACGACACACTTCATCTCCGAGTGGTTGACAATGAACTCGGTGGTGTCCGGGCCCAAGGTGTCGTAGATGGAGATGGTGTACAGTCCCTGGGACATGGCCGCCAGGTCTGGAACGGTATCAGCCAAACCAGCGTCTTCACGCTCTTCCGAGATGTCACGTACCAGCTATCTGCCACTCGGGCCGGTTCTGGCACCACAGGCCAATTCCGAATCCACGCTCCTCCTTCACGCCAGCGTCCTTGAGCAGCTTGATCAGGCCAGCACCGAAGTTTGCCCTTCTCCTCTGGACCGTCGCGTAGTCCTCCCACACATATGCTCCGTACGTTTTCGACACAGGATCGTAGGGACGGTGGCCGAGGCAGCGGTTGCCAGGGTTGTTGTTGGCTACGAGAAGATCAGTACCGCTGCCGCAGGACGAGGATCGTGCTCTCTGAGGACTCACCGGACTGCTCGAACACATCATGCATCGTCCGAACCTACATGGCAATCAGCAGGTGGTGGTCCAAGGTGCGGCCGCTCCAACTCACCCTCTCGTCCAGCGTCTCGAGCGGGCCATCGGGGAAGCGCCAATGCCTGTACGTGGCCGTCCTGGTCTCGGTGGCAGTGCCGGGCACGGTGACGCTGTGAGGCTTGTTCGCGGGCGGCAGGCCCTGCACTTCAGCGGCGCGCTGCACGGCAAGCAGCTTGGGAGCCATGGTAGCGTGGGGTGGTGCACAAGGGCCGGATGGCGGGTGTTGAGGCTAGAGGATGCGACACGGAGCTGAGATTCGCGCGGGTCAGCGGGCGGGCTTGGATATATCTTGGTCGGCAATGCCGGGAGCTGAGGGGACTCACGCGTGCTGGCGGGAGGGCGGAGCAGGGCAGCCAAGCAATGCAGGCGGAAAAGTGATGTCAGGCGTCGGCAGGAATTAGGACGGCGAAGAAGGGTCGTCTATCCGTCTATATCTAAGAACTAAGGAAACGCAACAAAGAGATAGCGGCTGTCACACGCGAGCCTGGGTTCGTGGAGGGGAGGGGGCAGGGAGTCGGGGAGAGGTGTGGAAAAGGTGAGAGGCAGCCAGCGGCGGAACGGTCGATAGGTGACGGCCTAGGTGCCTCGGCTTGTGCCCCAAACGGGCGGCCCACGCGCACCGCCGCTGGCAGCTTGGCTGCGGCCCGTGCGCTACGGCCGACATGGGCGCGGTTCTTTAAGGAGCCGCCATCTCCGGCGCGCAGCTCCACGCCGCAAACTGCATCTTTTGCGCGCTGCGGCGCCAGCGCCCGCGCTCACGAGCCCACTTTCGCGCAGGGGGCCAGCCGTCGCCGGCCGAATGATGAGTGATACCGCGCCCTCCGACCGCGCCCGCTGTGCGCCCGCTGACCGCTGGCTCGCTGCTCCGCAGCCAACGACGGCGGCAGGAATTCCGGGGTAAGCCACATGCACGCCATCAGATCGCCTTGCATCATGCTGCCTCTGCACGTGACGCTTTCACATGCAAAGGGCAGCTCGTCCGCGCCCTTGGCGTTGACACATGTCCCCAGGCGCGGCCTTCAGCGCGTTTGCAGCCATGCGGGGCGAGCAACTCTTTTAGATGGCGGAGAGCGAGGCTCCCCCGCAGCGTGCTGGGGCTTGCCGCATCCGGTAATTCTGTCACAAGAAGGCTTCAACGGAGATCTACGCCCGAGCCGCCGCTAGATGCTCTGTTTCCTCTTCGTCGCCGTTTCGGATGCCCTGTTTCCAGGGGCGCTCCGGCAATAACCTTAACTGATTGCTGCTATGGCCCTGTTTGCACCCAGCAGATGCGGGGAAGTGTGGGAGGCGACATCTCGAACAGGAAGTCGCCTGTGCGTGCACGACATGCCTAGGTTCGTCGTCGGTTTGCTGCGTTTGACGGAGAACGTGAGAGCTGCCCTCCGCCTTTGTCAGCATTGGGTAAGTGTAAGTGTGAGCCTGGTTATCGCGAGTCGACGGCTCTTTTCCTGCGCAGCACTGCTTGAAGCTTTGTGTGTTCTTCAGTCCTGAAGCGGATCTTGGATGGATATGGCAGCAAGCATGCCCCGACCGGAATCCAAGTGCGGCTTCGCGTTGCTTCTTTTTTGGGTGGTGGTCACCCAGTGGGGGGTCACTATGAGGCAACACGTGGGTCTGCGATGGACTTCTGCGGAAGGTAAGGGCGCAGGTAAATGAGAAAGCTGCTGCTTCACACAATCACTTCGCGCCGACACACCAACTCCGCTATTTCTTCCAACGCTTGGTTCAGGGTCTCCAGTCTTTATCAATATCCGAAGGCATCACAGACACCTTCTCCATCGCCGTTCGGCTCTGCCACCCAACATTTTCGTTCGAGGGCTCGCTTTATGGATTCCGCCTCTTCTTCCCTGTCACCAAGTATTTTCTGATCACTACGCCGTTTGGCTAACTCAACACGCCCTCCGACAACGACGCTGTCTACGACACCAGATCTTCCGTCACCAACATGAGCAGGCGCGACAGCTCCGCAGGGATGTTCAACCGTGGCCTCTTCCAAGAGACTCTGGAAATTGCCCTGGACGACGACAATCCTGCTCGCGTCGAGCAGCTGCTCTTGCGCATCGACACTGCTACCGGAATCTACCAAGATCCGGCTTCGCTAGAGAAAGATGATAAGACGTTAGCCGCCAAGCCACGCAATCTGCTCAAAATCGCCATTGAAGCGGGAGCCTTCAACGTAGCCAAGTGGCAACTCGAGGAGTACTACGGCGCGCATAGCACCAGGGAGACGGACAGCTCCGCCAGTACCGCCATTACTCCCGCGCCGGTCGCCCAAGCCGCCGCCGCCACGAGCGCATCGAACACGACCAGAGCGGACACAATTCCAGCAAACACACCCCCGTCCTCGCCCGGCCAGCCCAAGACACCCACGACGCCGCCCTCCGCCACCGGCAGTCTGCCTCGCACCAGCCCGAACCCACCTACACGCACACCTCCTGCTCTGGCCGCCACCGCTACTGCTCTTTCGACACCCCGCAGCCCGAAGACAACCAGCACGACAGCCCCCACACCCGCCACCACCACCACCACCACCACCACCACCACCCGCCGCCCTCGCCCGCTCGCAACGCACCACCACCTCCTCGCCGCGCTCACGACCGCCGACCCCACCCTCACGCTCCCCTTCCTCGACCTCCTCCACACCCACGAGCCGCGCCTGATCCACGCGCGCTTCCACGACCCGCCGGCCGCCAGCGCCCTCGCGGCCGCGCGCACCGACACGCTCACCGACGCGCTCGCGCTGGCCGCCATGGACGCCCGCGCCGACGTCGTCGCCTGGCTGTGCGCGCGCGGCGCCGACCCCGCCGCCAGCTCCTTCGCCGCGCGCCCGCTGACGGGCTGGCTCACGGGCGGCCTGGCCGCCGAGCCCGCGCCCGGCCGCGACGGCGTGGGCCTGTTCGACCGCGGCGTCGCTAGGGTGCTGTTGGCGGCCGGCACGGATTTTGGGGAGGATCAGGGGTTGGTGGAGAGGGTGTGCGGGCTGAGTGATGAGGTGTGGGAGAAGGCGATTAGGGAAAGGGGGGTGTGGGATTATCATGGGAGGAGGCCGAGGAGTGGTCTGGGGAAGATTTATTCGTGAGGTGGGATTAGGGGTAGTGTGGTTTGATGAGGCTTTCTTTGGTTCTCGAGGTGTTTTGGGTTAGGAGACTTTCTGGTGGAAGGGTGGAGCGGTCTTTCGGGGTGGGAGGTGGAGGACTTCTGCATGGAAGCAGCCCACAGTGCATTGCTCTTCCCACATTGAGCGTCTTGGATTCAGTGGAGATTTACAGGAGTTTAAAGAAAGAGTGGTCTTTGGTCTAGACTCGTGAAAGTTGGCGGAGGTAATCCAATACAGAAGTAATACGGAGGAGCGAGCTGCAAAAGCAAATGGTATCAAGCACGCGTACGCGGGCTACAAAGGTGGCCCACAGCCGGTAGTTAGCGTCAGATACCAAAGATGGAATCAAGAACCACAGAAAAGTTCTGAAACCACTCTAATGCTCATAGGGGTTCTCTCTGGAGTGAAATTTATACGGCGCGCAATGAACAGGCGAGCCGTAAAACTGAAATCAATTATATCAAAGTCACAATCCGCTAATCAACGTATCTTCAAGAAAACCATACACACATGCAGAAGCCTAGTCTTCTCTTCCGTTTCTCGTCTTCTCTCAAACCCTGTAAGAGTTTTCTAAGTCGAGCCGCTCAGCTTAGCGTCACCCGACACATCGCCGGTCTTGCCCGCATTCTCCGCGCTGCCCGAGGCGCTCGGCTTAGTTGCAGACTTGGCAAACGACTGCTCGAAGTCTGCGATGATGTCATCGATGTGCTCAGTGCCGACCGAGATACGGATGAGGTCCTGCGGTTCTCGTTAGAATTCTAGTCCGGCATGGATTTGGATGGAGAACGAGAAACTTACCTCCGTGACACCGCTGCTGATCTTCTCCTCGTCGGACAGCTGCTCGTGCGTGGTGGTCCAGGGATGGATGGCCAGAGTCTTGGAGTCGCCGACGCTGTTTTGTTTACCGTCAGTATCTTACACCGCGCCAAAGGTCTCCTGATATCCTTTATTTGCCAGGAAACTCACTTGGCGAGGTTGGAGATGAGCTTGAAGCCGTCGACGACCTGGCTGCCGGCCTCAGCACCGCCCTTCACGCCAAACGACAGGACGCCACCGAAGCCTCTGGGGAGGTACTTCTTAGCGAGCTGGTGGCTGGGGTGGCTCTCGAGCCCCGGGTACGAGACCCAAGAGACGTTGGGGTTCTGCTCGAGCCACTTAGCCAGTTTGAAGGAGTTGGAGGCGTGCCGCTCGCCGCGCAGGCTGAGCGTCTCGATGCCGAGCAGCAGCTGCTGCGCGGCGAAGGGGTTCATGGCCGGGCCGATGTCGCGCAGCAGCTCGACGCGCACGCGGATCGCGAAGGTGGTGGGGCCAAACGTCTCCCAGAACTTGAGCCCGTGGTAGCCCGGCGACGGCTCGACCATCGTCGGGAAGCGCTTCGCGTTCTTGCCCCAGTCGAACTTGCCGCTGTCGACGACGATGCCGCCGATGGTCGTGCCGTGGCCGCCGATCCACTTGGTCGCCGAGTGGACGACGATGTCGGCGCCATGGTCGATGGGGCGGCAGAAGTAGCCCCCAGCGCCGAAAGTGTTATCGACCTTGAAAGTTCAAGCTATGTCAGCCTTCCAAGCCCGCGAGTCCAACCATCAAAGGGCACGTACGATGACCGGCACGCCCGCATCGTGCGCAATCTTGGCGATTGCCTCAAAATCTGGCACATTATACTTGGGGTTTCCAATGCTCTCAAGGTAAATAGCCTTGGTCTTGTCATCGATCAAAGCCTTGAAATCCTCCGGCTTATCGCCGTCGACGAATTTGGTATTGATGCCGAGACGCGGGAACGCAACCTTGAACTGGTTGTAGGTGCCGCCGTACAGGTTCGAGGTGGAGATGATGTTGTCGCCGACCTCGGCGAGAGCTGCGATGGCCATGAACTGAGCCGCCTGCCCAGATGCTGCCGCGACGGCTGCGACGCCGCCCTCTAGCGCCGCAATACGCTTCTCGAAGACACTGACGGTGGGCTGAGGCGCAATTTCCAGTCAGCTTACGCGCTCGCGAGCACCTGTCGCGCCTCAATTGGGGGCTTGGGGCTTACGTTCGCCAGACGGCTGTAGATGTTGCCGAACTCCTTGAGGCCGAACAGCCTCGCGCCGTGTGCGGAGTCATTGAAGACGTAGGACTGGCAGGTTCAGTGTCTGCAAGGCGATCATACGAGCAGAAGCTACAAAAACGCACGGTGGTAGCATAGATTGGAACAGCGCGAGAGTTGGTCGCTGGGTCGGGCTCGTGGCTGTGGGAATCGCATCAGCAAAGCCATAAGCACAACGCGCGCCTTGAGCCATACCCAGCGTGCAGCTGCAGGGTCTCGAATTTCAGAGGAAGCTCGTCGCTCATGGTGGTGTGCTGTCGCGCCTTGCTGTCTGAGGAAGTCTGCGATAGTCGAGAGGCTCGTAGAGAAGCTTGCGCTCGGGTGGTATGACACGCGATGGGGTATCTCAAGAATCACGGCGCAAAACGGGCACAGGACGAAGGTGAAGAGGCAGAGGGTGGGGGGAGTCAGACGCTGGGATAAGACGAGCCGCCCGAGATCGGTCTGGAGGAGGAAGGCCTCTGCGGGGGCTCTGATGGCGTGAAGCACGCAATTTTGTGCCCATGCACTGCACAACGCGTGAGGAGTCGTTGCCCCGCCCCGATTCGCGCGTTCCTTGTCTACGGCAGCGCCCATTCCTCGCTGGGCGTGCAGGAGGGAGATCGCAGCCGCGAGGAGCGATTGGCATGCTTTTACGCGAGTGTATCAATATATTGGCTCTTCGATGCGCCTTGGCAGCTCTTGCGGGGCAGAGGGTCGCAGGGCTGCTGGGAATCCGTCGGTGCGCTGCGGGGTACGCCCTTATCGATAGACGAGAGATCTCGCGTCCCCTCCCGCGGACCTGGCGGCCGGCGCCAGGAACACTCTGCCCTACGGATGTGAGGTCATATTGCGTGGGCTTGGCCCCGTGTGCTAGTCAGCAGGAGAATCTGGATTACGTGAGCTCAACCTCGCGTGGTCGGGCGAGAAGAGTGCTCGTGCTGCTTCCGGGCAGCTCAAGTGATGTGCGTTGCGGTCCGGCCAATAAGCAGGCGGTTGAACCTAAGCAGCAGTTGGGGTGCACTGCCATCGCCATAAACATCGCCTTGTCGCCTTGCTGCCTTTTACGACCGCTGCGAGAAGCGAGCTGCAGCTTCCACGTAAGCTGAGAGGCGCAATATTGGAAACTCGATGGCAAATCATTTCATGTCGGAGCTCCGCGTTCTCACGGAAGCTCCTTGTCGTCTGAGCTACAGCTGCGGAACCAGTGCCTGTCTCACCATTTGTAAAGCCACACATCCTGCGTATATCTGCGCGCTCTCGTTGGTCGATATTTTCAAATCCTGACCCAGATCGTCAAGCCCATACTGGACCCTGCAAACCGCTTTCCCAATCCGTAACGCCGCGTAAGATGCCAGAAACACACTTTTATCAAAAGAGATGGGCCCAGGACCAGCCCTCTACGACTGTGACCTGGGAATTACGAACAGGCTAGGCTTCATGTTGATCTTGCACAGACGCGCAACGCATCCAGAAAGCTGCAGGAAGGTCTGGACGCCCTCAAGGATCCGCATGTGCGTGAAGCCAATCTCCTTGATGAACTCAAGCTTTGCGTGCTCAGATAAAGTGGGTATCGTTTTCGTGACCTTGAACATGGTACTGATGATGTCGTGACAAGAGTAGCCAAGCTCCCTGCCGCGGCCGTCAGCTCCATGGATGTTGCGGAGTCTATCTGGGCCGCAGATAAACAGAAACTTACCAGAGTTCGCGAAGAGTGTCGAGGGCAGCGTCAACCTTCTGCTCATGGCAGGCCTTGATCATGGCCTGGACCTTGATGGGGTGGGGACTGTCAACAACCTTGAATACGTTATCACCGTTGACAAAACCGAAACCGGCGTGTGTGCTCTGTAGGTTGTTGATCGCCTGGCGCATGTCGCCCTCGGCCGAAAACACGAGAGCGGCAAGCCCGTCCTCGGAGTATTCAACCTTCTCCGCATCACATATCAGCATCAGCCGCTTGACGAGCTGCGCGTCTGTAAGTCGAGAATAGCGCAGGATTGCGCAACGTGACTGCAGCGGCTCGATGATCTTGTTCGATTGGTTGCACGCAAACGCGAATCGCGTCGTCGATGAGTAGATTTCCATAGTTCGCCTCAGGGCCTGCTGCGCACCCGACGTCATGCTGTGTTTGGGTCAGCGCCGTCTGAGACAAGAGTTTCCACACAGCCCACCTGTCGGCCTCATCGAGGATGACAATTTTTTGCCGTCCTGGTGGGAGCGTGACTTTCTTCTGCGCAAATCCCTTTATGCGGTTCCTCACAACATCGATGCCGCGCTCGTCACTGGCATTGAGCTCCAGGACGGCCTCCTTGTACGCATCTCCCAGCAGCTGGCGGGCCAGGCACAGGACGGATGTCGTTTTGCCAATGCCAGGCATGCCCGAGATGATAACGTGCGGCATGTTTCCATCTTTGGCAATGATTTTGAGGCGCTCGATCGTTTCGGTGTTGCCTACGATATCGTCGAGGAAGACGGGGCGGTACTTTTCGACCCTGTAGCGCGAAACGGTCAGCGTGGGAAGCGCAGACGTGAAGCGCAGAGGCGGGCGCGACAGACCATGGCAGCTCGTAGCCCGCGGCAGCACCGTTTGACTGCGCCTTCAAGCCATTGCGTGCGGCAGCGCTGGAAGATTCGGCGGTCACCATGGTGGCGATCGGGGTCGACGTGGTGGGCGACGCGCAATGCTGGGCTTCACGATTGCGTCCGCGGCGGCGCCGTCGCGATCGCGTACGAGCGGCGACGCGTTCCGCCGAAAACGCGCCTGGGGATTTATCACGTGCGCCAGCGCAGAGGCTACAGCCGCTTGAGTGCTCTGTTACGCTTAACGGCTTCAGGCTCTGGCTCCCGCCGCGCGCAAACTTTCGGCTCGCCACCGCCCGAGCGCTGAGATCTCCGTGCCGCTCACACACTCTCCGCACCACAACCATCCCTCCTGTCATGCAGGGCCCGGAGCATGGGTGGGCGCCGTCGCGCTCCAGATCCCCAGAGTCGGCCTGATGCGCTCGCGCTGCTGCTTGCTCTGCGCCCGCTGCAAGCGGCCGGGACGCCGACGGGGCGCGGAGACAGCCGCGTCTCGGGACCACAGGACCGCAGCCTTACGCGTCACATCCGCCCTCAGCAAAGTCTCAGCTTGGCGCCCCATGCGATACGGCTCAGCAGCGGCAGCTGGCCAGCTGGCAGCACGCCATCCAACCTCTGTGGCCTGACGGGCGACTTGGCCAACAGCGCCCAGCGCTCTCAGCGCGGCTCAGCGCATGGCAGGCCTCGGACGCAGCGGCATCCGGGCGGCATGCGCATCGCGGGTGTCCCTGTCGCAGATGTGGTATCTCGATCCCCATACGCGGGTTTGGGCGTGCGCGCCTTGCGTCCACTCGTCGGCCAGCCCGGCGCTTAGACTCAGCGTGCTGGCCCCCAGAACCGCCGCGATCCTTACAGGACGGGTGCAGCGCTCGCACAGCCTGGCCGATCGCCATGGCCAAGCAATGCTTAGCCACCAGCAGTCGAAACACAGAGGCCGTCTCAGCGCGGCTGCGGCATGGCATTGAATGTATTTCTCAAGCGTCCCCGCTGATGCTAGCCGGCCGCTTGCACGCGACCGTCCTTCTCTGCTGTTAATCTTTTTTTGCCTGGTGGCGCGTGAGGTAAGCTTGGTCCGTCGTTGCCGGCCACCGCCACACTACTTCTGGAGAGTCGTCGTCATCACCGTACGTCGTACGTACTCGCCGCGGGGCTCATAACAATCCCGGGTCGCACAGGCGCCGCAGGCTCTGATCGGCCCACTACCCGAGTGCTGCCTGTCTTCTCGAAGAGTTATATCCTGGACAGCTTCTTGCCTTGCTTTCTTTACATTCCTCATTTGTGCATTCGCGAACTCTCCTTCAGCCGGAACCATGAGGTGCACCGCCGCACTGACGCTGGCTGCCAGCCTAATATCGTTAACCGACGCCCTCCAATTGGCCAAGAGACAGGTACGCCGCGGCCTCCTTTCCTGGCGCTCGACGGCATCCCCTAACACTCGTACAGAACTCTGCACCGAAGGTCGTGGGCGCGGAGATTCAGAGGAGAGAGGTCACAAATCCCCTCGCGCGTGACCAGGCGAGAAGGAGGAGGAAGAGGGACAGCCTGCAGGAAAGCCTCGACAATGAGGAAACGCTCTACTTCGCGAACGCCACTCTGGGGACTCCCGCGCAGTCGCTGCGCCTTCACCTGGACACCGGATCAAGTGATCTGTGGGTGAACACCGACGCCTCGTCTCTGTGTTCCGATTCGAGCTCAGACTCATGCTCGGCCGCTGGAACCTACAACGCAAACGACTCGTCAACATACGAATATGTCAACAGCTTGTTCAACATCTCCTACGTCGACGGGTCTGGCGCATCAGGTGACTACGTCAAGGACACCTTCAACTTTGGTGGTTCAAACCTGACGGAGATGCAATTCGGCATTGGCTACACCTCGAGTTCGACCGAGGGCGTGCTGGGAATTGGCTACACTACGAACGAAGTCGCCGTCAACCGAGCCGGTCTCGAGGCCTATTCCAACCTGCCCCAATTGCTGGTCGACAAGGGAATCATTCAGTCCAATGCTTACAGCTTGTGGCTGAATGATCTGGATGCGAGCAAGGGAAGCATCCTGTTCGGTGGCGTGGATACGGAGAAATATCAGGGAACTCTGGCCACCCTGCCCATCATCAAGGAGTACGGCGAATACAGGGAATTCATCATCGCCTTGACCGGGCTTGGTGCCAACGGCAAGAACGGATCCTACTTCAGCAGCAACGACAGCAGCAGCAACGTCGTTCCTGTCCTGCTCGACTCAGGCAGCAGTCTCACGTACCTGCCGGACTCGGTTGTCACAAGCATCTACGAAGACTTCAATGCTGCGTACGACTCGACGCAAGGCGCTGCTTTCGTCGACTGCGACCTAGCCAACAACGACGACACTCTGGAGTTCACTTTCAGCTCGCCGACGATCAGCGTCCCGATGAACGAGTTGGTTCTCTTGGCTGGCTATTCACGGGGCCAAGCCATCTGCATTCTTGGCATCAGCCCGGCCGGCGACTCCACTTCCGTGCTGGGTGACACATTCCTGCGGTCCGCTTACGTTGTTTACGACCTGGCCAACAACGAGATCTCACTCGCGCAGACCAATTACAATGCCACCGACTCCAACATCATGGAAATCAGCACTGGCACTGCCTCCGTGCCGGATGCGACGGGTGTCGCCAACGCTGTCTCGGCTGTGGTGGCTGCCACCGGAGGCGCAAGGAACGGTGGTGTCTCCGTCTCCGGAAACGCCGCCGCACCGATGAAGACCGCCATGCCGGTGGGCCCCATGGCTGCTGCGGCTGCCGCGGGCTTGCTATTTGCGCTTTAATCCGCTAATCAGATGGGTCTCGGGGATACTGCGACGAGCAAACCACCCGCACCCACAACAATTGCGTCACGACTGTAAAGGGCATTATGAGCGTTATTTTGACATTTGTTCCAGCATAGGCATGGGGAAAGGAGTTCGATGGTGTTTCATATATCCTAAGCGATACCTCTTTGCTTGTCATTTTTTCGAGGGGCGTTTCGCCAGAGTTGGAGTAGATACAATTACAGATTATGTGGACAACCCAAAGGCGTAGATACAATACAACACACCCTCAAGCGGGGGTTGTACGAATGGAATATCGGTACAGACAACCAGTTTCTATCTATCAGTGATTCCATTAGTCCGAGCGCATGACTAGCAATCGTCAGCGCCTACTATCGCATGGATGTTGGAATGTAGCAGATGTGTTCGAGGTTGAAGTTCTGTAATCAAACCCTGAACCCTTGACACTTAATGTGGAGTTGTAAGATCCCAAGGAGATGATCTCGTGAGCGAGAGCGCGGATAAGCCTTGAAACTCCGACTCGCAAGCACAACTGCCAAGCGCAGATATCCCGAGGCATGAAAGATCTCTTCAAGATTCGCGACAAAACGACAGACTCCCAAATCGTAATGTGTTTCGGTTTTTGGACAAATTTCTCCGTTTTCATCCACCACCAGCTGAACGCCGAGCCGCGCCCACCTAGAGCTATTTCGAGCATCTGAGAGCACATTCTTGACACTCGAAAGTTTCACAAACCCCATGAACTATCGGAGATGGATAGACACAGTGAAATGCCATCCTATTGGTTCACCCAGTCAGGACGAGTTGACGGTTCTCCCGAATGAGGAATCCTCAATCTTGGTTTTCCCATCTGATAAGATCCTCCAGCTTCACCCTTTTTTTTTCCTGTCTTCCCTGTCGTGCCACGACCATGTGGCGCCCGAACCCAATATCCCGACCAAAAGTCATTGACGCCAGTAGTGCCCGACCACGTATTTCTCTTTCAACGCCACTCGCTCAAATGCAATAAAGGTATCGATGGTGTCCCGGTGTGTGGATGATGCCTTTCCTTTCATGCCTCGATGTCTTCCTGCTCGCTGCCATCACGCCTGCGAGAATCAGTCAATTGAGGTCCAGCCAAGAAGAGCTCGGATACCGCATTCACTTACGGGATATACTTGACGCCTGCTGCTTCACATGCAGCCAGTTGTTCCTCGCCAAGCTGTTCGCAAGCAAACAACCCACAGTCAGCCCACCACTCTTCAACAAAGCCGGGTGGAGCACCGTTTTTCGTTTCTCTTCCCCCCGGCTACCAAACTTCAGGGCAGGTGTTTGAACTCACAATGCCAGAAACCTTTGTGGCGTACATGCCGGGCACGTAGCCGTCGAGGCGCTGCCACTTGGCGACCCAGCTCTGGCCCGGGTCGGCCAGGGCGATGAGCCCCTCGAAGACGGCGCTGGTGCAGTCGGCAATGTGGGCCTCGTCGGCGCCCTGCATCTCGAGGAACTCGCAGTTGGGGCAGCCTTGCTGCCGGAACTTGTTGGCCGGCTGCACGAAGCTGCACACCATGCAGGCGCGCAGGTGCCGGTGCTGTGAGGGCGTGACGTAGGAGCGCGAGGCCATGGCGGCGGTGGGTGTGTAGGACGGGCGAGTGGGCGCCGGAGTTCGTTTGCGTGGGGCGGAGCGCGGAGGGAATGCAGCGGATCGCGGGAGCAGCTGAGACGCGCGGTGGCAAGGGTGGCGGACGCGTCGAGAGCGGAACGGTGACGGAAGGCGCGCGCTCAAAGGCAATGGTGGGCGAGGGGACAATGGAAGGGCAAAGAGGGTGCTGGGCACCGGGACCCGCAGTGAGCGGAAGGAAGCTCGGGCCAACACCTCGGCGTCTTTTCTCGACTCTTCCGCCGTCATCGCATTCCAGAGTCCAGAGGCCCGCCAACTCGAATTTGACGAGTCTCTTTCCCCGCGCCTCTGCCAAACCTCAGCTCTGCTGCCTCTCCCTCGTGCGAGCCCTGCGCATTTCTCGCCTCTCACCCCGCCGCTTCCAGCCCGTGCGCCCCGCTACGCTCCCTCACACGTCCACGCGTTCTCTTGCTTAGCTAGGCGCGCGCCCGAGCGTCTCGGGAGCCGTAGCATTACCCTCGTCCGCCACCATGGGTGCCCTCGAGGACGCCATTGCCTTCAAGGAGCAGGGCAACAAGGCGTTCAAGGAGCATGACTGGCCTGCCGCCATCGACCACTACACCAAGGCCATTGAGACCTACGACAAAGAGCCCTCGTTCTACACGAATCGCGCACAGGTATGCTATCTCCGACCAGAGCACCCGCACGCGACAGAGGGCTGACAGGCCATACACAGGCGAACATCAAGCTTGAGGCATACGGTTTCGCTGTCATCGACGCTGAGAAGGCTATACAACTCGATCCCAACAATGTCAAGGTACGTGGCGAATTACTGCCCTCCGAGGGTCTTTGCGCTAAATAAGACCGGTGGCAGGCCTACTACCGCCGCGCCGTCGCCAATACGGCAATCCTGAAGCACAGCGACGCCCTCCGCGACTGGAAAATTGTCATCAAGAAGAACCCCAGCGACAAGAATGCGAAGTTGCAGCACGCCGAGTGCGAGAAGATCGTCAAGCGCGATGCCTTCCTCAAGGCCATCGAGATCGCCGACGCGCCCTCGGCTATTGAGGGCTTGGATCTGGACAGCATGGTCGTTGAGGATGCCTACGACGGCGTGAGATTGGAGAAGGACATGACCAATGAGTTCATCGAGGACATGATCCAAAGATTCAAGGATGGCAAGAAGATCCACAGGAAGTACGTCTACCAGATCATTATCGCCGTCAAGGAGCTCGTCTACAACGAGCCCACCATGGTTGAGTACGACGTACCTGAGGGAACCAAGATCACCGTCTGCGGTGATACCCACGGTCAATTCTTCGATCTCCTCGAGATCTTCCGCCTGAACGGCAAGCCGTCCGAGAAGCACTCGTACCTTTTCAACGGCGACTTTGTCGACCGTGGGTCGTGGTCGACCGAAGTTGCGCTCACGCTATACGCCTACAAGCTACTCTACCCCAAGACCTTCTTCCTCAACCGCGGCAACCACGAGACCGACGACATGAACCGCATGTACGGATTCGAAGGCGAGTGCCGCGCCAAGTACACCGAGCGCGTCTTCAAGATCTTCTCCGAGTCCTTCTCCGCATTACCTCTGGCCACGCTCATCGGCAAGAAGTTCTTTGTCCTGCACGGTGGCCTGTTCTCGAAGGATGACATCACCCTGGACGACGTGAGGAAGCTTAACAGGCACAAGCAGAGACAGCCTGGGCAGAGCGGTCTGATGATGGAAATGCTCTGGACAGATCCGCAACCAGCGCCTGGCCGTGGCCCTAGCAAGAGAGGTGTCGGTCTGCAGTTCGGTCCGGACATCACAAAAAGGTTTTGCGAGAAGAACGGCCTGGAAGCTGTCATTAGAAGTCACGAGGTCCGTATGGAGGGTTACGAAGTGGAGCACGATGGAAAATGCATTACCGGTACGTATTCTTCAACGTTTTTCACGGCACAGGAAGCTGATGACTGGGGGAACAGTCTTCTCGGCGCCCAGGTACTGCGACAGCACGGAGAACAAGGGCGCCTACATCAACATCGGTCCGGAGTACAAGCTCGAGTTCCACAAGTTCGAGGCCGTACCGCACCCGCCGATCAAGCCGATGGCATACGCACACAACGGTCTCATGTCGATGATGTAGGCGCGCCACTGGTTTCACGATTGATGCTCTTTCCTCCAGGCGATGTCCCATCTCGGAGCGGAGTTTATGTGTGGCCGCATTTTCCTCGCTTTTCCGGCTCTACGTCCCAAAAGCCATTTTTCGGTTCTGCATCCCTTCTCGCGGTTAAAAGGAGATTAAGAGATCTGGGTGGGCGTTATTCATCTAGCAACACCGTCATCTTTCCCATCTTCAAATCATGAAATCATGAAATTTTCTTCGGACAAAAGGGCTTTTTTCTTGCATAGCGTTGCGGGAGGAGAGTTTTCGTTGCTTGCAGGAGGGTGGCACGCTTCAACGGGATGCTGTGGATGTGCCATCAACCCGATCTTTTGTCTGTTCTTCTCTTCTGAAATGTGTTTTCAGAGGCTTTCTGGGCCTTTTCCCTGCGCTGGACCGTTTGTTCTCGCTGTCTTCTCTCCGAGTTTTTCCTTCTTTTTGCCACAAGTGAAAACAAAGGTTCTTGGTACTTAGGAGCGTTGGTGCGGATTGGCTGGTGGGTCAATAGAAAGATGGACGGGTGGAGGGCTGACTGACACGGTTCGCGCGGCGGGTTTCTTGTGGGGGACATGGTGGGAAGGGGGCGCAACCAGGAAAGGGCGCTGTGTAGGCATATGGCAGCGGATACAAGAGAAATGACATTCGAACAATCACTCGTGGTGACTGCCAGACAAGCAAATGCTTGCGTTGAGCACCAGGGCGCCGCGGCATGACGACAGTGCCGCTCTTGTGTTGGCTGCTGGGCGGCTTCGGTGCAACCGCGGAGCCGCCTCACCTTCCCGCGAATTTTCTTGGTGCGAAAGCCTAACGACTGAGCCCTCTCGCCGACGTCAAGGAAATGCGGGACTGGTGGGTCTAGCCAGCTCGAGCTCGCGCCCTTAAGCACCGCTGCCCCTCCATTGCCCCTCCATCGCCACACCCTCCTTCCATCAGCCCTCCAAAACACAACCACAAATGTAAGCACGCTTTCAATTAAGCCGTCATACACGCGGCATGCACATTCACACCCGTTGCGCCATTGGGCAAGCACGCTGCCAGCTGCTTCCGTTTCCGGCGAGCCGGAGCTCCGGAGCTCGCGCGCGAGACGTGACATCAGACCACGACGTCTCCGTTGCACAATAGGGGCTCCTTCTCATCGCTCGTCGTTGTTCTGGTGGTGACTGAGCTCTGCGTGAGGCGCCTGGGGGTGTGTATTGCGGAAGGGCGTGGCTGGCAGCCGTTGCGTCCGTTTGCGGCGGTGGAGATGGGACGAAAGACGAGCAGATGCTGGAGGATCGCTGTGCAATGCCTCGATGCACGACACCATTTCTCAGCGCACCGCCACGTCGACCCCAGATCTCACAAGTTCTGCTTTCTCGCGGCCCCTTCCCTGCAATGGAGAATGCGTATATGATAAGAGGAATCGAGAGGCTAACGCCTTCCTGACAGCAACTCCGCCAGCAGCAAAAATGGTGTACACCATCGTCGTCCATCTCTACGCCAAGGAGGGCAAGGAGGTCGAGGAGAAGCTGCGCAACAAGCTGATCGAGGCCTCGCAAGTCTACTCCAAGGACACGGAGACCATCGGCTGGCACGTCATGCAGGACCACAAGGATCCCCGCAAGTGGTGCATCGTCGAGCGCTACGAGCACGAGAGCGTACGTTGTCCCTTCCTCGCCCCATCCATTCTTCAACCGGGCTGATCCTTTTATGCCTGCGAATAGAGCCAGAAGTACCACCTGGAGAACCCGTACTGGAAGACCTTTGACCCCTACGTTATCCCTCTCCTTGAGAAGGAGATGGATCTGCGCCGTTTCAACGAGTTGGATACGAGCAAGCCGGTTAAGGTTGAGTAAATTTTGGCCACGCGGTTCTTTTGGATGTGTTAGTTGGTGATAGGTTGGCGAGATGAATGTACATAATACGAATGAATGGTGAACCACAGTCTGTGTATACAATGGCTTCCTCTGGTATTGAGTGCGGTCACTAAAATCGGCCCTCATCATCAATGGCTTATGCTGAGAATTAGCAGTGCGGTCCCATAATTGATTTGTTTATTTGCTCTCGGCTTTATAGGCATTGAAATATGGGAGAGAATAGACAGAATATCACGACACAGTCACATAAAGATCACGAATCCTCCAGAACAGTGAAAGATCTGCTCAGCTCGGCATATACGAGTCGTTCGAGAGCTTTGGTCGATTTCTTCCGGGACATCTCGTGCTGTTTTGATGCTGGAAAATAGTTTGCAGAGGAGGAAGGCACTGTTTTAAGAGAGCATTGCGGTCACCGAGGGCTAAGAGTGCGCCGGGTCAGTGCTAGGGTTGGAGGTCAGGAGATCTGACGTAGATGACGTATGGCCATAGTGCTTGTACCCAAGAGGGAAGTCTTTGCCGCGTTGGAGGTCACAGATTCTCTTTTCATTAAGAAAATCTTAATGCATTGGTTCTCTGTGAGGTGGAGGCACATCTTTTTTTTTAAAAAAAAAAAAAGACAAGCGCGAAAGTATCTACTGCGAAGGTACAGTGACGTTTGGAAGAAGGCGGCGGAGACGAGAGAGCAAGGGGGTGGTGAGGACGCTTTGGGAGAACTCTTTTGTAAAGTCATTTGTGATCGCTGTGGCTTTGCAATGCGGGTTCAAAGGTGGTAACGAGGGTGAAACGAGGCGAACAGAATTTACAGAGGAGAAGAAGCTTCTGTATGCTCATATCGTTTTTGGTTTCTGGGTTTTGCATAGAACCGAGAATGGTGATCGGGGAGTAACGACCGAAGTGAGATTTGGGTTAACAAAATTTCATAAGACTCAAATGTTATGGGAATATCGACGGACTTCCTTGAGACCTGTTTGCCGTGGGGCTCAAAGGCAGTCGTTATTGTTTGGGTAACAATCTTGCCCTTTGATATCCGGCACTCAAGATCATGTCTCACTCGGACAATGCCTTTGGTGGACTCTTAACCTGCACCCATTTAATGGTACTTTCTCAAAGCGACCAGAAAGAATAGACAATCAAAGGCAATTTACAAGCCATAGGTAGTTATAACCCACAAGATCTGCAACTGTTCCACACACTCACCATCAACCATCCATCACAACTACTATCACACCTGCAAACTATGGATTCCAGCAACAACAACCAGCTCATACGCCAAGTCATCTCCAGCCGACACATGTACCACGACGCCGTAGCTCAAGCCTATCTCCTGCACATCGTCCTCTCGTGCTTTAGTCTTCTTCTACTTATCATACATGCTCAGCTAACTTACTTCTTCTTTTCACTGCTTTGGAACGCCCAACACGCCGCACCACCACCAGCTCCCACTCCATCTCCACCCACCACCACCCTGCTACCGCTCCCACCACCGCCATCAACCTCACCCCCTTCCTCCTCCCCACCCCCCACCCCGCCTCCCTCCCTCTCCATAACCCTCTACCCACCCGTCTCCACCCCGCCCTCGCCCCCCGCCTCCGGGCCCGCCATATCCTCCCTCCGCCGCGCTCTCGGCGACCTCGACGCCGCCGTCGCCTTCCTCCGCCTCTCCGCCGACGGCACCGCGCTGTTCGGCAGCACGGCTGCGCGGCGCACGCACGAGTACTCGACAGCGAGGAGATTCGCCGGTGGCGGCGGCGGTGGTGTTGACGCGAGGGTGGTGGTCGAGGGTGGGGAGGCGGGGTCGTCGCTGGTTGAGCTGCTGCCCGATCTGGTGCGGCAGGTGTGGGGGTGGGTTGGGGTGGTGGAGAGGGGTTTGGGGTGAGGGTGGTGTTGGTGGTGGTGGTAGTTGGGGGAGGGAGCCGAGTCGAGGTGGATGTCTCGAAAACTCCCTTCGCAAAGTTGCATGTTGAGACAAGAAAGGGTGGAGAGTGAAGATGAAAGAAAGACGGAAAGAGGCTGACGTTCAGAGAGGATACTATAAGTGCATAGGCTAAGGGAAATCGACAGGGCAGGCTCGACTCGATGATATGAGGTTTTTGGATATCCGCTGCGCTCTGCATGTTCTGAATCTTCTGCATTCATTCTCAGCTCCGCCTACGTATCTATTCTCCTGTGAACTAGTCTGATCTGCCGTTACAAAGCACAGTATTCGGAGCGGCAAAACCAGCCACATCCAGCTCCCCGCACCCGTACGATTGGCAGTAATAGATCACACCCCCCCTGATCCACAATCCTCCAAAGACTGCAAGAAAACGCTTCCAGCGTAAGCAAACCTGATTGAGAAAGGCCCTTCCTCGCTTTTCGACTCCCGTTCGCCCATCCCTTTGTCCGTCGCAACAGCAGCTCAACAACAGCAATCAACTGGAAAATAAAGGAGAGGATAGCAGTGGGCATCCCGGGGGGTATCGTTTAGAAAACCGCACACAAATCCGTGGTCCCAGGACCGAATAAGGCAGACGTGAAAGAAAAGGGGTTGATTAACACAGGGACCGACCGGTCACGTGGAATCCTGCCCCGTCATCCCTGGGACGAACGGGAACAAGAGTCCAGGTGTGGAAAAGGTTGTAAGCTCTCAGCTTTGGCGTGAAAGAGCAAAAGAAAATAGAAAAGAAGAAAGGAGCAGTGTCCGCAAGATACCGTTGAATCGCTCTCTTTCATCGAAGCTCCCCAGTGCTTGCCCTGGCCAGCTGTTGTTGCCGACGATAATTATGACGCCGAAAACCGCAAAACTCCTCCATCGTTAGTCTTTCAAAGATTTTCTGCCGTCTTCATAGTTTGAACTGCAACTTGTAATCCACGTTTTCCTTGCTCATCCATTCTTCGAGGAAGGCGACGCCCATCCGTACAGCCTGGACTGGCGACGTGTCCGCTCCTAGCGGGAGGTTATAGTTGCCCTCCAGGCTCCCGGGTTCCAGCTTCTCCCAGCTCCTGGGATCACTTTCGACATCGATCCCTCTAGCGCGTCTGTCCCAAGTCTTTGGATATTCTGAGCGGATGTCTTCGAAAGAGAGCTTCGACCGCGACTCAGCAACGAGCGTAGCCATTGTTTGGATATTCTCGCTCATGATCGAAAGCGCTTTGTCGGTGGTGAGAGCATTCTTGTCATCTGCGCCTGCCTGCGGAGGACGCTGAGCAACAAGTGTGGCAATGCGGGCGCAGATGATTGCTCCAATCTGAAGACGAAGTCCTTCGATATGTGGAAACTCCTGGCAGTTGTTCTTGAAGAAGCGAAACAGCGGGAAAATTGTGCGCCAGTTGCTGTTGAAATCGGCTGGCTGATGACGCAGGTGAGCGTTGTAGTCCATACAGTAATACGCTGCCATGTAAGTGCTAGAGGAAAGTCAGACGAGCGGTTCATGAACATAGTATCCGGAGTGCCTTACAGAATGCATTCGACGCTCATCACCGCTCCTCGCTTACGGTCTCGTAACGAAGGCTGACTTCGGGGATCACACAAAGCTTGCGCCTCATGCTTTAGACGACGACCGAGATCATTGAGCTTGCGTGAGTGGATGTTCCACACGTTAATATCGCTCGGTCTGCCGTTGATACCTGATGTTGGACCTTTTGCATCACTCGGGGTGTCACCAGATGCAGCTGGAGTGCTTGTGACACCATTGCTATCGTTTGAGATGGTGCGTGTCATGCCGGTAGATTTGCCTTCTTTGCGTGGTGTGAGGTACTGCGGCTTCGGTATAGACTTGCTGGAGACAGATGGAGATTGAGTGGAGGGTGGTACTGGCGTGCGCGGTTTCCTGTCGAGATCGAGGTTGGATGGGGCTCGTGCTCTTTTAGGAGGCGGGGCGTCCGCGGAGACATCATCAATCGCGCGAGGGCGTTTGTCTGCTACATGCCGGTTCTTGTTGTCCCTTCCGTCTACGGTGCTTGGAAGCGCGGGTTTCCGCGCTCCTTCCTTGCTTGGCAATTCCTTGCTCTTTGACGGGCCATCCGCCTTCCGTACTCGTTCCGGCTCTTGCGAGTCTTCAGTCGCAGATTCGTGTTCCTTCTGACGAGCCTTCCGTCCAGGGGGCAACCTAAGGCATCTTTCGACATCTTGTCTGCGCTTTCTGCCGTATTTAAGCTTCACAATAAGCTTGCGCGGCTTGTCTTGAGACATCCTGGGCATTCCGGCGATACTCTGGGATGGTACTCGAGCATGCTTGGTAGCCGGCTCTTGGGAGCGTGATGGTTTGTTTTCCGTATCGTCTGCCTTGTGGTTCGCGAGCCGCTTCTCTGGTCCGCGTAGTGCACTCTTGGAAGGGGTGGAGGATTGATGTGCTTTAATTTCCGGACCTAACAATGGCGTGCTTGACTTCTGTTCTGACGATAGAGATGTGTTGGAGCTATTCCTCTTGTGCCGCTCGGCGAGCTTCTCGAGCTCGGCTTCGATAACATCTGGGAGGGTTGGGGAGAGTAACGGAGGGAGGCCAAGCGCATTCGGGGATGATATCGGGGACACGAGGGGTGGTAGGCCGTGCGGGGGTGCTTCGGGGTTTCGCGGTTTCTTTGCTGGTGGTGGAGAAGACTTGTGCTTCTTTACCGGTGAGGGCTTCTCCTCCTCTGTCTCAGAGGTGGCACTGGTCATCAGGTGAGCGGGGCGGTCTCAACATCTGCCAGGAACTCACTCACAAGCTAAGATCTTGCTTGGCTGCAGGCTTCTGCGCGTCGGCAGACTTGTCCGGCAAGTTTCTCGATTCTTTTATGGGAGTATCCTTCTTTGATTCGTCTGGGCCCGAGCCCGGCTTGGGAGGGAGCCCATTGGCCTGCTTGCTCCTGCTGTAGGCCGCCAGTGAAATCTTCTTTTTTGGGACGTCACTGCGCGGAGTGCTCGTGCCGCTCGGGGCGCTCTTGGTCTTCATGGCGGCGCGCCGGTCCCTCTCCTCATCGACTTCAGTACGGCACACAAAACAGCTGTCGGCGTGATCGCGGTACAGAAAGCTCATGTACTGGAGGCGCTCCTCGCTCGGGTCGAACGGTGTGTTCCGGCACCAGCTCTCAGCCTGCTCTCGCGACCAGTGGTGGTAGCGCGGCTCGGCGCACGGGACGGTTATGATGTACGGGGTGTCTGGGATGTTGGTACGGATGCGTTTGAAGACTTGGTCTAGCTTGCGCAGCTCCTCCTCATCCTCGGCCGCCAGGGAGGTCGAGGACGTCGTGTTCTTGGCTGCGGCGGTTGTGGGCGGCGTGGGCGTGTCTGATATGGACATTGCTATGTGAAGCGGGCGGGCTGTGCGACGTTCGGACGGGACGTGGAGAGGCGCGGTCAGGGCGGAGCTGGCGCGTGTCGGCGTGTTCTTCGCAGAAGGTCAGCGATTGAACTCCTGCGGCCGCGTGCAGCTATCGCGGCGAGCTCACTTCACTTCGGCCACTCCTCCGCTGACTCGGTCACGGGCTGGCGCTGAGCAGCATTCTGTCGGGCACCGCGGAGCTGGGCCAAGTGGGCGCCGCGAGGAGCGCGTCGGGGGGCAAAGGGCGCAAGCGGGCGGCAGTCGGACGGCGGGAGAGTCGAGATGGGCGCGCAGCAGGCGTCGCAGTCGCGGGTGTCGCTTCGTGAAGCTGATGCACGGCGGTGACGAGGTGGACGTCAGGCCCCAGGGTCACTGCCAAGCCCGCCGACACGCGCGATGTTGCTCTGCCCGCCTGCACCCGCAAGCGCGCCTTTGTTTTCCGCGCAGCCACGCGCTTCGAGACATCGCACTCAGCATTGCTTTCCCACCTCCGCGCGCCTGCAGCCTTCCGAGCGGCCTCTGGCCTGATAGAATACTGCGTCGGCTGCTGTTTTGATGACCCTGGCCCTCGTCCCGCATTCCGCCTTGCCGTCTGCCGCCCATCAAACGCCTGCGCCGATCCTCCACGCCATCGCAGTCACATGTCAGCAGCCACGTCCTCTGCCGTTTGTCAAAGGCCAAACTAAATTATTTGGTCGCTCTCCGATGCGAATTTGAAAGCAGTCTTCGGATGTTGTCGTGAACGCCAGGCTCGTGCTGCCCGAGCCCGTGCGACGTTGCCCATGCCAAATAAACAACACAATCCACAATCGCAAAGACCGAGTAAAAAAAAATAGAGTTCAGGAACTGTCCGACATTGGCAGGCATGACCCACATGTGCATGCAACGGTCTCCCACATCATGACAAGAGGAAGGTGGATACCCGCGGGACGCTGATGAACCGTTCGTGGCCGCGGGCGCTATCTGCACTATGAGCTTAGTTTGCGGAGGTTTTGTGACTTCAGCACAAAGAGAGATATTGCACTTGTCAGCTGAAGCACCGGCGATGCAAACGCGAAGTAGCACGTACGGCCAGCTGTTCTAGAACGACGCCTCAGCTTGACATCTTCACACCGTGAGAATGTGATGCACACCAATTTGGCACAACACGAGAAAACACCGTACCATAGTCTAGTGGATTTTGCTCGAGCTGAACAGATTTAAAGTTCATCATCGTCCGTCGTTTCATCTTCGTCGTCTGGTGCTGCCGTAACTGGCGCCTTCTTGCCAGACTCTCTGGACGGCTGGTTGCTTTGCTTCCTCGTAAATGGCAGTTCTCTGCGCGGCGGCAGCTCCTCTGGGGTCTGCCGGCGTTGCGAGCTTTGTCCCCGCGTTGCTGTCTCAGGTGCTTTGCCTTTCGATCCAATACTAGCCTTCGTTGGGCGTGAAGCAGGTACTGCATCCAGGTCTTCATCGTCCTCGTCCTCGTCCTCAGTCTCATCCAAGTCAGACTTTTCTGGGGTGACAGGGAGCTCCTCCTCTTCATCCTGCTTGGCTCCTGCCTCATTCTCGTCAACTTCCATGCGCGAACCTTCATCAGGTTCTGACTCGACTTCCGTGGCTGGCGTCTTCCCGTTTGCCTTGCGTTTGGAGGCCCGGGATGGCCCGGCCTTGCGGGGCCGAGTATGCCTCGTGGAGCCCCTGGCATGCTCGACAGCTGCCGCTGTTTCGCCGTTAGTTTTCATCGAGAATGGTGCGGCCGGGGAAGACGCACCTGCGGCAGGATCCACCTTTGCGCCTGCAAGCAAGCGTTGCTGATCCCTGATCTTTAGCTTCTTCGCGTTCAGAAGCTCCTGGAACTTTGCCAGAAGGGCGTTCTCATGGTCATGCTTGGCTTGAATCAAGTCGTCCAGCTGCGATTTGAGTTCACTGATTGTGACTTGCTGCGCCTCGTACTTGTTTTGGAGGTTCCGGGCCTCGTCGCGCGCGGCGCTCGCGGCTTCGACGGCGATCGCGGTCCATTCGAAGAACTCAATCTCCGTATCGCGATCCTCCGCCAGTGGAATTGCCCCCAGCCGTTGCTGCGCCAGAGGTCAGGCCATGTAAACAATGACGTCAAACCCGCGACTTACCGTGATACCCTGGATATTCTTCCGCACGGTGATGTTCAGTCGCTGATCGCTCACAGACGCGACGATCTCCAGGTTGTCCAGCAGCCTCGCGTCATCTCCACCCGCCGGGATATTGAGGAGGCTGTCGCGCAGAATTGTTTCCCACTCATGGTCGTCGCCAGTTTTGTTCTTGCGGTCACGGAAATTCTTGATTTGCGACTCGCGAACTGTGCAGTTTGGGGCCAGGTCGTTAGCATGAAACGCACGCAGACGTCAGAGCCGGGTGGAATGGAGTGATGCGGTCGCATACTTGAAGCTGCGAAGACGTTCTCGCCCTCGGTGCCAACCAGTCTGACGTCGAGCGGCTGGGGGCCGGCGGGCTCGACGGAGACAAGTGCGTAAGCGGGCGTGGCTTCGTCGTGCGAGTCGACATCGGTCCTTCGGATGCGCAAAATCTTCTTTGCAGCCATGGCGCCGCGGCGGGACTGGTGTGCGATAGATAGTGCAAGCCGGGGCGCAGCGGGAATGAAGCCGACAAGTTTTTTGCGCCGGCCTGGATATTCTTATGAAACCAGAACGGTTCGAGCCGGGCGAGGCTGGCAGAGGACGCTGCCTGGAAGACCCTTGCTGCCAGGGCGAGCGTGGTGTTGGCTTGCTGCCTGCGGCCGCGGCCTTTCCTGCGGCCAGCGAGCACGGCCGCCAGGAACAGCGTGGGGTTCGGTGTGATGGCGACAGGGCGGGCGACGCGTGTTACGAGGAGCGCCCGCGCGTCTGGGGCGCATCGACATGAAGCAGCCCAGCGGCACGCGAACGCGGCGGGAAGTCAGCCCGGCGCGGGTAGGCACAGTAGCCCGCGCAGCTGCCGCGCCCTCGCCGCGCTCGCAATTGCAGACAGCTTGGAGACGGCCAGGCACGGGGAGCGTCGCATGCGTGCATGCAGCGGGCGGGCCGGCAGCAGCTGATCGCCTGCGGTGCCTGGCCCGGGCGTGTTTTTATGGAGCCTGGCGCAAACGCGAGCGACGCGCACGAGCGGTTGGGCTTCGGACGGGGAGGCTTTGCTTTGGAGAGTTTCGCGCGCGGGCCTGTGCGGCCAGCTTGGCGGACCCTTGTGGGCTGTAACGCCGCCCGTCCTGCCACCGCAGTCGATCGCAGCAACTCCAACCTCAAATCCACCACCCACCCGGGCTGCGCGCCCCAGAACTGAGCATGGCCTCGCTCACGGGAGGCAGCTTTCGCGAGCGCGCCGCCAAAATGTCGCCCAATGTCGAGAGCTGGGACGACGACGCCGACTTCCACGGCGATCTCTTCGCGCCCAGCGCCTCGTCGCACACCGGCCTCTCGCTCTCGTCGCGCGCCCCGTCGCTGCGCTCCGAGTCAGTCGCCGGCGACGAGGACTGGCAGGTTCTGCTTGCGCCCGACGACGAAGCCTCCACCAAAGATGCCATTTCCTCTGCCAAACACGCCGGCATCCCCATTCCCACCACTGTCCCGTCCTCGGCTCTTCTCGGTGGTACCATCAAGCGTTTGGGCAAGAAGCCATCCCGGCAGAAAATCCACCAGGACGACGACTGGGCCGACGACCTCGATCTTTCCGGCCCAAGCTCGGGCGCGCTGAAATTAAAGACGCCTCAACCTCCCGCCACGCCCTCGCAGGACGACGATGACTTCGACGACTGGGCTGAAGGCGGTTCCCTAGGCATCCGGTTCGGCGGCACGCGACGCGACACTCGTACCCGCGGCTCCTCTGTGTCTGCCGCCATGAGCCCCAGCCTGGGCAGCTGCATGACGCTCGAGAGCGAAGATGACGACTTTGGCGGCCTCGTGCTCCCCAAGGAGCCCATCGACTTCAATGCCATGCTGCGCAAGCGCAAGGAAGCTGAGACCGACGACGAGAAGACCCCCCAGCCTGAGCCGCGCCCCACGCAGGAAACCTTCGCCGCGCCCGAGCACCCGGAAGAGCAGGAAGCCCCAGCAGAAGCCGCTCCGCCGCATCCAACCGAAGAAACTGCAACCCACCCCGATCCGGAAACCCAGCATGAAGCGCTAGCCCAAATCCCGTCTGAGCCGGAGCCGCAGTCCGCGCCGCAGCCCGCACCGCAACAGCAACCCATGCCGCTTGCAACACTGAAGGGTGTTCCTGAGGACGACGATTTCTTTGCTGACATTGAGATGGGCTTTGGAGACACGCTGGATACTGGAAAGTTGACCATGAACCGCAACATCAGAGTGCAGTCGAACAAACCCGCAACGCACACTATCCGTGCCACTACGAGCCTGACCTTCACGGACAAGCCTTCCGTGTCTTCTGCTTCTCGTATACCACGGCCATTGGCTCCTGCAGCCCCCCGCTCGCGGCTCGAACCACTCTATGAGTCCGGTGCACCACAGCAACATCGCCACAACCGGGCAGGTCCTACCACAACCAACGCGCAGCTATTGAGAGCCAAACGATCAGCCCCAGTACTTCGCAGCGACTATAGGCCAAGCAACAAGCAGCCAAGCAAACCCTTTCTCCCTGCCGGCGTATCGAACAGGCAGTCACATCACATCACTTCGAAATCCTCTTCAGGCCATCTTCGCCGCGATTCCGACCCTCGTGCCAACTCGCCTACGCCACGGGCATATTCCCGTCTCGCACGCCAGGGAGAAACGCCTAGTCGGACTGGAAATAGAAAGGATATTGCTCCAGCGTCCCTTGCTCGAGAGGCTGCTACCAAGCGGATGTTCACCAAACCCGCAAGGAAGCGCAACTTTGGTGATGGCTCGGAGCTTGACGCATTTGACGATCTTCCGACTTCCAGCACAAAGGAAAATAAATATGTCAAGCAGCCATCAAACCGCCAGCCATCGAAGATGATCCGCCAAGTCAGTCACAGCAAGCTCCCCGTCGCTCCAGAGCGCATTCAGACCCCCCAACCCCCACCTACACCTAAGAGGACTCTCCATCGCGAGAACACACCCAGCTTGCCCAGCTTTGCACGTGATACCGCATCGAGTCGCATAGCGAGGGAGCAACGTCTGGGTGGGCCAAAGCCAAGACCAAACTCTGGACCATTGATGCCGATAAGCACCAATTGGAAGGAACAAGTTGCTGCACGAAGCCCGCATACTAGCCCGCAGACAAAGCGTAAGAGCGGAACAGGAAAAAAGCCTCAGTTGATCCAGCATTTGAGCATGCCTGCATCCAAGAGTATGTCTCCACTAGTGCTATCTTGCATTCGTATCACTCAATACTGACGTGCTCGCAGATGAAGGAGGCATGACGTACAATCCCGTCCTCCACCGATGGGAGGGCAATGAAGGCGCTCTCGCACGGTTTTCTTCTCCCGTACAGGAAGCTAAACGCCCTCGCATCACTTCTCATCACTCGCATTCTCACTCTCACCCTCACATGCCAAGCCATCACCACCATACGCGTTCGGTCCCGACGCTACCAACTCCAGCATCGGCTCCAAATGCCAGCTCGCCACCCCGACCGGCACTCATTTCACATATTTCTTCCTCTCGTGGTGTGCAGGTTGAGAAAGGCATGGTCTTTGACCCACGCAAGATGTGCTGGCTCAAGCTTGACCCACGCGCCACTGGACCTCTCTCTCCTGCCGCTTCCGTCGGCGAAGAATCCGATCCTTTTGCCGATATCGAGGATCTCAAGGACGAAAACGACATGAGCGCTGTTGCTGGTGGATACTTCTCTCTGGGAGGAGGCCCCAGCGCGGCACAGACGCCGATGGATAGCTTTGTCTCCGAGGAGTTCGATCTTGGCCCTGGTTTCATTCGACGCCAGCGCGAAGAAGAGGACGTCTGGAGAAGGAGAGTTGAGGGATGGGTTGGCGAGAGAAGAGAGAGCCTCGGCGATGACTGGCGATGGGCGATCAGGGATCTCTCCATCGAAATGGCTGAGCATCTCCCTAGGTAAATCCATGGTGCCGGCATTCCAGTTTCTGTCCAGTTTCGCACTGCGACTGCTACCCGGTCCCTACAGTCGCCCCTCCCAACATCGCCATCATGACGATGTCTCACGGCCTCGCAATCCAAGAAAAGAAAAGATATCATGGTATATGGGAATCACTTCTCATTCCCCGGCGGCGTTATTGAGTTTTGTTTTCGATTTTTCCTTTTTCAGTGCGACGAGTTCCCTTTTCAAGCCACGAATCTCATTTCAGGAATGGGATTGGGAAAGGGTGCTTTTTTCTTACAGGAGGGCCTGGAAAACGGGAAGATTACCCCCGATTGACGACCTGTTCATGACCGCGATACACCCATACAAACCTTAACGACCAGATACGACCTTGCGAGAGTTTCATGATGATCATGAGAAACTTTTCTGATTTTCTCACCGGTTTCTCTTTTTGATTTTCCACTGCTTTTGCTTCTTTCTTCTATCTGCATGGGATTTTTTTTTTTCGCTTCGTCGGACTCAAGGATTGTAATAGTGGAGGCCGGGTTGTGTTTATACTAAGATTATTTGCGCGTGCATGATTGTACGGTAAGGTAGAGTAACAGTATGGGGCAAGGTGAAGGAGGGGGCATTGGGATTGGGCATGAAGGGAATGGAAGGGAAGGGATCATGGCGGCTTTCAGGCCGGGTAGAGCCGGGTCTGAGGAATGGGGCAGGGGGTATGGATGAGGAGGGTCACGGAGCTTTGCATCGTTATACTCTTGCTTGGTGGTTTTTATCTCTGATTATTTGCTGAGGGAACAGGACGTGAATGGCCTGGAGGTGGACGTTCTTCTTTTCTAACTGCCTGCTTCTGGTTCGTTGGTTCTCTGTTTCTCTTCTTCGCGCTGGGTAATCTGATATACCACTAGGGTATTCGATGGACTTTTTTCTGCTTCAACCTGTTCCACACATCTGGGGAGTTGGTGTGAATGACGTTTCTGCTCGACTGCTCTCCGCGACCCCGCGTGTATTGGAAGAGTTGAGAACGGACTCAGGTAAGCATCGACCCTCTCTGTCTCATTGCTAATTAGTCTTTCATTTGGTAACTTGACGCGATTGTACAGGTGCTAACCAACGGCGAGAAAGTTTAATCTATTTGAAATACCTCTCCATCATCACGCGTCCAGACCTACCTGTTTGATCGGCGGCGGCATGTATTGTACTACTGCGCACCACCTGTCCCCATCCTTACCGAGGCTAATCGGCACTCGATCGCGACCGACTACACCGTGGTTGGTGTTCCGTCCTCCCTTCCCTCCATTCCTGCTTCAGGCGACGGCTCAAGTTTCCACCCGGGCGCATGAACACGTGCAACCGGTTTTCCGGCAGCATTCCTACCTGGGACATGGGACGGCGTGCCTGCAATTTCAGGTTGCGAACCAAGAAAACTCTGCCTTGAGGACTGCCATGCCGGGAGCCGGAAGAAGGCACCGCCACAAGTCAAAACAAGACCGGGGTTGGCTCTCCTTCCCGAAAATCTCTTGCGGAGTTGGTCGACTGGGCATGGGTGGAACTGGAATCATTCGTCGCATATTTCCTTGACGGGCCGCTGTCCGCTTCCGCAGGAATGGTGAGGGAGCAAGATGACTGGGTCGCCGCTAAATGGTCGTCGGCAGTCAGGCCGTCCCGGATCGGGGCGCGCGCGCGGGACGGGTAAAGTGGATGGGAGGAGGGCAGGTCGTTGGATGGCTGTGTGTGGTGTCAGACCGTTTCAAAAGCCCCGGGGAGTTGGATCGCTGGGGTTGGGTGCTGGCGGAATGGGATTGGTTCAGAGGTGAGTGCTCTGAGTACCCCAGCTACGTATCAGGACTCGGTCGATTCGAGGCTTGACCTGCCGGCGTGGGTGCGCTCACTCCATGCATCGGGCTATCAGAGCGATGATACGCGGATGTTCGGAGCAAGCACCACTCGAAATATATCCGACCTGCTGTACTTCTGGCCATTTCCCCACACGAATCAGCTCTCAACACCTACTTACGCGTACGGAGCACAGGCTCATGAATAGCGAGACGGCGGCACGGCGGTTCCCCAAGACAGTCGGACAAGCTTTGGTTCCGAGTATCCGGCTGCACAACGAGCAGATCCCAGAAGCTGCCCCGGGCTTCGATGTCGAACGATGCGGGAGTCAGTCGACGTGCACTCGCTGCGCTCGCCGTGGAGCGGATCGCCAGGTCTCCGGGGCCTGAATCGCTCTGGCTTGGCACAGCGTTGAAAATAGCCGTTTGGAGCTAGCTGGAGCTCGTGTTTCACGATTTGCCTGGATGAACAATCTTCCTTGCTGCTGGCGGTGAATCCGACATCGCACACGGCCACGGCAGACGGCCCTGCGGAGATTGCCAAGCACGGCTGCCGAGCTGCACGTCTGGCTTTTCTGCTTCAACACCACAGCCGCTGCGTGTGCAGGTCTGGCGCACAGCAGCCACGCCCACGCTGCCAGCCGGGCACGCTCGGTCTCTGCCCGTCCTGCCGCCGCAACACCGCCGTCCTCGCCTGCTCCACCACCGGAGGCCGGGTCGGCCAAATGTCCGCCGCCGTCGGCGCAGTCGACGATCAGCTGCCCGTTCTTCCCTTCTCGTCGCGGCTAGTTGGTCACGCCTGACTCGCCAAGACGTCTTGTCCGGCTTGGACGCGCTGACATCGCCAGCGGCATTGGCCTGATTGATTAGATTCTCCGATAATCTACGCTACAAACTCCCCGTGCCATCTTCACATCTCGTAAATCGACAGGTACGCGCACCTTACACGAGTCTGGGCGCCGTCACAACCCGGCACGCGCGCCCTGCGCGATGGAGAACCCAGTGGCACCGGCGCCGGAGCGTGCAGCGTGGTCGCCGTGTAGCTGCTCTACGTAGTATATGGAGCGCCACGCCCTCCCGCACGCAGCCTGAGTGCTGGTCAGGTAGGCTGCTCTACACTCCCTCCCCTCATTCTCTTCTTTCTTTCAGTCCTCTCCGGGAAGACCAAGATGCCCACCATGCGGTCCCTCGCTGCATCCAGTCTCTTCGCTCTCGGCGCTCTCGCCGCCAACACCACCTACGACTACATCGTTGTCGGCGGCGGCACCGCCGGCATCATCGTTGCCGAGCGCCTGGCCGAGACGCAGAAGTCTGTCCTGCTGCTCGAGCGCGGCGGGCCGTCGGCCTACACCAGCGGCAACAATGCCACCGTGTCGTGGAACAACACTATCACGCCCTTCGACGTGCCGGCCTACGGCTACTCAATCCGCAGCACCACCGACTCCTCGACCTTCTGCACCGACACGGCCTCCAACGCCGGTTGCGTGCTCGGCGGCGGCGGCTCCGTCAACGCCGAGATCTTTGTCCGCCCGCAGGAGGCCGACTTCGCGACCTGGCCCGAGGGCTGGCGCTGGGAGGACGGCGTGGGCGAGGCTGCTGCTGCCCTCTACGAGCGCAACCCCGGCACCAACAACCCGTCCGCCGACGGCCGCCGCTACGGCTACGACGTCTACGACATCCTCGGAGGCTTCCTGGGCGAGAACGGCTGGAAGGAGGTCGACGCCATTGAGCAGCCCAACGAGAAGCACGACGTACGTCAACCCCCCTCCCAACTCCCTGCAGATGCCATGTATAGGAAGAAGCTCACCCCGCTCCGCAGGTCTATGCCTACCCCCCCTGGAACATCCAAGACTCCCTCCGCGCCGGCCCTGTCAAGACCTACCTGCCCCTTGCTCAGTCCCTCCCCAACTTCACCCTCCGCCTCCACACCAAGGTCGTCCGCGTGATCCGTTCCGGCGCCACCGCCACGGGCGTCGAGATCGAAGATGCCTCAGGCGCGCGCTCCGTCATCTCGCTCAGCCCGTCCGGCGCGGTCGTGCTGGCCGCCGGCGCGCTCTCGTCGCCGCGCGTCCTCTTCAACAGCGGCATCGGGCCCTCGTCGCAGCTGGCCATCGTTGCCAACGGCACGACGGGCGTGACGCTGCCGCCGCGCGCGGACTGGATCGACCTGCCTGTCGGCGAGGGCGTGCGCGACCACCCCATCTTCTACATCAACCTCAACCTGACGTCCCCGACGGCCAACCTGACGGTGTACGACCCGCTGGAGCCCAGCACCGCCGACGTCAGCCTGTTCAACGGCGCGGGGTCCGGCATGCTGGCGCAGGGCGTGCAGCGGCTCAACTTCTGGACCAGCCGCGCGTACAACGAGTCGCGGCGCTTCTTCCAGGGCACGGTGTCGGCCGACTCGGACAACGTCATCAGCCTCAAGATCTACATGACGCACGGCCTGACCAGCGAGGGCGCGCTGGGCATCACGGCCGACGGCAAGACCAACTTCACCACCCAGCCGTGGCTGCGCACCCCCGAGGACAAGGAGGCCGCCGTGACGTTCCTGAACGAGATGATGGCCTCCCTGCGCACCAGCGACCAGTGGACCCTCGCCGACTGGATGACCGGCGACGAGCTGACCGACGCAACCGCCCTGCTCGACACGTACACCGCGGGCGCGCACTTCGTGCGCACCGCGCGGATCGGGAGCGTCGTCGACGCGGACACGAAGGTCTTCGGGACGGAGAACGTCTACGTCGTGGACGCGAGCATCCATTATGACGTCCCGACCGGCAACACGAACGCGATGGTCATGGTGGTGGCCGAGCACGCGGCGAGGAAGATCGTCGCGGCCGGCGGCGTGACGGCGAAGGACTGCTGAGGGGTGGAGTGGCAGGGCTCGAGCCGAGAGGAGGGGGGGCGTCCCGTGGGTCCGGCGTGTAGGCTCGTCGAGCGCTTTCCTGGAGCGCATGCGTGCAGCCCGGGTCGAGGAGATGCGGATGGGCGTATGCACCGCGACGGAGGTAGATAATTCGATGAAGCCATGTTGGAAGACCAACCTTGTTCTGCCTGAATGCTTGCCCCCAGCGCGCTTCCCCGCTGCGAGCTTTCTCCGAGCTTTTGTGGTGCGGCGTGGTCGCCTTTTTTTTTTGCGTCGCGAGATATCTGCAGGTGGTTGATGTGCGCCAAGCCCGATGTGGTCGTCTTCCATTCGCCCGCCGCTGGGACGGAACGTTGGCTGATCGCATATGCAAGAACGGTGGGTTTTCCCAACGCTTTGGACGCGAGTGAATTCATGCAGGTGGATCAGTGCAGATCCTTGCTGTCGGGGATGTAGGTGTGGGTTTGGCGGATCTGGTGCAGCATGGGGTTCATGCTTCTGTGGGTACTGTACTCTGGGGTTTGCGTCCGCAGGTGGAGACGTCATGCAGTTGTTGAATTAGCTGTGGGGGTGGGTTTAACTCGAGTACGACGGACGTGACCATGAGGGCTTGATGATGAAGAAACGCAGTGAGGCGTGTTTGGAGAGCAGTGCGTGGGATTGGAGTGTACATACTTTAGACTCCGGAACACGCTCCGCCCAGAAGTTTCTCAATTCTCTTGCGCTTTTGAGATAGTAAAGAGGAGAGGTAAGGTGAAGGCCTTGATTTAACCAAGAGGCGCCGTAAAGCCGTTGGCAAGCCCAAAGCACACAGGAATCGACGCATTTTAAGCAACCCGCCTCCTCCCATCCTTCAGCACCGCCACACGCCCCAAACCTCAACCTCAACCTTTCACGTGCAGGATCTCACTCTCGCGCCACGCTACCGCCGCACCTGCATTATCTACCCGCGCCCATGCGGCCAGCAGAAAGTCTCCTATCAGCAACCACTCACCGGCGTGCTTGTGCCTCGTGCTCGTGCTTACCTTCCCGCCTGACAGCTGCGGCGCGACCCGTGCTGCGAGCCACTTCGCTACCGAGCTCGTGAGCGAGCTGTGAGCTTAACCTGATGACCGTTCATGCGCTGGCGGATTCTCGCGTTTGTAAACTCGATTGCTCGACGGTATTCTTGCACTCAACAACCATGACCGCAGAAGCAGAAGTGTTCGGCAAACAAGGCAGAGGACGGTTTTGGTCACCTGGTGGCGGATTGTGCATTACACTCCGAGCGCAGCGCTGCATTGAGCGGGCTGTGAATTTGAGTCTACAATCAAGATCGGGCACTGTCTGGCTGCTGAAGTTACTAAGACACCTGCCTACTTATCCCGTGGTCTGCTTCTTTGGCCTTCTGCTTCTGCACGGGCTGTTATCAGCTGTAAAAGGGCTTTCTGGCTAGGCTTGTCGCTGGTTGTGACGAGTCCAGTGAGGAGCACCTGGTGAGTTCGTGGCGGTTTGACTCATCATCCGGCCTAGCTGTCTTCATCATTCGATGAATTTGATGACGGGTTGTAGTGTAGCGAAATAGCGTTATTAGATGTAGTCAGAAATCCATCCAGCAATTGCTGAGATTGCGAGTTGTTTGAAAGGGAAGGGCTTGAGGAAGCGCATCGCTGGTGAGGAGGCCGCAGGGGACGAAGAAGAACCTGAGGACTGCGAGAATCTCATGGCCAGCCTGGCGGGGGAATCAGAACCCCCGAGCAATCCCTCAGAAGCCCATCCTCCGCACGAACAACGCCTCCTCACTGCGTTAGGGTTACTTCGCACGCCAGTATTCCTTATGTCCCTCCCTAGCATCGGAGTATGCCCTGTACAGTCAATCTGATCCCGAAGCGGCAGCCAAGCCAGGACGATGAAAAGAGGGGGGAAGAATTGAGCGGGAGCCAACGTATCACTACGAATTAGCGCGGAGGAAGGTCACTGAAAATGACATGGTGAGACCGCAGCAGCTGCTGAATGATCTCCACCCATTCTCGTATGAATTGTATTCAATGGGAGCATTGCGTCCTTGGCCGTGCTGTAGTAACACAGGAGTGCAAGATCTTCACAGATCGAGACAAAAGCAAAGAAGAGAAGCAGACTAGAGATGCGCAGTAACGACATTGTTCCGCTATCGCGTCATTATGATGTCAAGCTCACCTGCAGAACCCCCAGATCTGAACCGACTATGGGGCTGTAGATGCGGCGGAAGTTATCAAAGGAGAAGCGGAAGCGACCCGCAATTTTCATTAGATGGCGCTGAGTGAAGGTGGTGGTTGCCAGTCGGCCCGCTCGGCGCGATGGTGTTGATGATAGAGAATACTCCGCGCACGGTACACCAGACAGAAATGCCGAGACTAGAGGGGAGAACCCCGTGCCTGCTTTTCGGAGGAGTAACTTTTGGGCCCGTCTGTTGCAACAAAGCCGGAGTCGGAGGGACCTGCCCTTTGCGCTGGGAAAAAGTCTAGACCGTGGACACCGAGGGGCTGGCAAGCGAGATGCAGCGGTTCCATGGCAGGCCGCAGGATGGTGTGACCGATGAAACTTGATCGTTAAAGTCTTGTCTGGTGCATGGGAGGATGCGAGATGCCGGGGATTTCGTGATATCTTCAGGGACGCGTCGCGAAAAACACCCCGCCACGGCACTGCTCGAGGAGAAAGCCGTCGGCACCCGGTCCACACCTGCTCGGAGCGGTCTTAGGGAAACAGTGGTCGGTGGTCGGGCTAGGCGCGCAGGACCTGACGCCTGAGTCGCGAAGGTTAACTCTAATCGCGGGGTCCTACTGTCGGGATTGCGATCAGTTCAGGGAAGCTCGGCGGCAAGGCACCAATGTCGCCGAGAGCACGTCCGTTGCATGGCCCGGATGTTTATACTGGCAGAGAGAACGGCAGGAGGGCATCGTCGCCGCTCTAAGTAGAAGGTGAGGCCAGCCACGCCGCAGCAGCAGGCACATGGCAATTCTCCGGGCTTCCGATCGGAGAAAATAGACGAGGAGGCAGACGAGAGGACGGGAAGCTGGCGAAGGGTGATCTGCGCCGGCCGGACGCGAGGATCGGGAACGGCAGCCCGCTCGCGCCGACCACAGAGCTGGACGCCGCCGCCTTATCGGCCCTGGAATGCTTTCCCGATCCGACCATTGGGCAGAGCGCGCAGCGCGAAGACAGGAAGGAGTAAGGTGTTGGACGCGAGGAAAATATGGAACCCGATACCAGGCTGAGGGTGTGAGGGCGCCCCGACACCGAGCCTATCACGCCGCGCCGATAGTACGCTGGCCTACCGGTGCGGTGCTTAGATTAGGTCCAACGCGGGGCTAGTGCTGAAGGGCCCGAAAACGGCGGCGGGCGGGAGTATCAGGAAGAAAGGCAAAGACTCTGGGGATGGCAAGATGTTAAACAGATTGGACGGACGCCCGTCCGGCACGGCGATAGGCGCGTTGAGCGCAGCCGCCCCTGCTGCCGTCGAGGCGTTCCGGCGCGGCGGGCTCCCGTGTGGGGGGTGCAGAGGGTTTGTTGAGGAGGATTGGCAGGTACACGCGCTAGCTCTCCAGATGCTTCAGAGCCTCACGGCGACGGCGTCTCTGGCACGCGTTTCTTTATGTTGCTCGTCGAATCGACCGACACGCGATTGCACCATCTCGCGCAATTCCAGGTACCGCCCAGGGGCCTGCCAGAATGCAGGGTGCGTTATCGGCCGTTGGGAATGCAGGTAATGCGGCGCGTGCATGCCAATCACCGACGTAAGCGCTTCGTGTCGGAGAGAGCAGGATGCCAACAACATGATCGCACCCTCCAGGAATATCTGCACGGTCAGAGCCGTTGCGGGACCCAGATTCCCGCGGCAATAGCAGCGCTGTTATTGCAGCCACTGGCGCCATGGGTGCATGTCTGTCAGCCGGATGCCCGTTCGCACCCGCTCATCCAACGTGCATAACGCGATCAGAACACGAGAAAGTACCAGTACAAGAGCACCTCGGGCTCTGCTCTTGCCGGTCCGCGCGCAAGTACTGTATGCTGCAGAGGTCCGCCGTGTAGCAGCCACCATAACGTAAGTCCAGCCACCATGAGACGCCGCAAGCGCCGCTGGCACCCAGGCTCGACCGGCAGCTGAACTTGTGGTACGCCTTTTTGGAGCCCGTTGCGGGTTGCCAGGCCAGAAGAACGGCGCAGTCTGCGGGCTCTAGTGTGGTGTTGTGGGGATTGCTCGAGCGGAGGCCGTGTGTATACGTCAGGCTGCGGCTGGGACGTACCGGGCACTTGCCACACTCGGGGCTAGCTTGGCGCATCCCGCGGCCAGCCTGAGGAGCGGTTGAGAATTCTGTGGGTGATACGGCTGGCGAGGCAGCGGGCCCATGTTCTGGCAGCTCTGCTCTGGATGGACCTGATCAGAATGGAATCGCGCGTTCTTATCTTGCGTTGGACCCGCCCCAGAACCAGCCTCATCATGCAGCTAGGGCGGCGCTGCAGAGTCGCGCTACCTCCCGAGCAGGCCCGCCGTGCTGTGGCGGGCGGCGGGCGAGGGCCAGCGGCGCAGCCAGAGCGGGCTCGCAGAGGGGCTGCGCGGGCGAGAGGCCAGCTGGCGGCGGCGGGCGGCGGTGTCGAGCACGGCAGGCAGCAGACGAGCGCGAGCTTCGCGGCGCTGGTAGCTGTACTTGGTGCGCTTCAACGGCAGCCGTTCCGCTGCACGCCGTTCCAGGATGGTCGTTGCAAGCGGCGGCCCCGGTCCCTCTGGGGGCAGATTCCACGGCCAAGGGCGTCCGGACGGGCGAGGCCGCTGGGTCGTCGGACGGTTTCTGCGGCGCAGGGGCCCAATCAGCGCGCGCGCAGGCTCGCTGATGGCGAAAGAGGCATCCGGTTCGCGGCGGCGGGGGCCCTGGGCGGGCACTGGGCGTGAGATGGAGGCGCTGCAGGCTGAGGCGGCGCCTTACTGCGTTGCTGCTAGCGGCACGAAAGGCCCTCCTCTCCGCACACGCCCAGGTCGCGGCGATCATTAGATGGCGACGTGCTGCTGCTCAGGTCGACCACCGCCCGCGCAGTTGCGTGACGACACCAGCAACCTCCTTCGCACCGCTAGCCGCCCTCCCCAGCGCTGCAATCGCCTATATCACAGCCAAGGCCAGCGCCCCGCGAAGCTGAGCTCTGCGCACCGCCCTCGCTCCCGGCCGTCCCTTCGGCGAAATATTGGCCTCCAGGCGCGCGGCCAAAAAGGGTTCGTCGACTCGACCACGCAGGCGGGCACGCAGCAGCCTATCGTCCGCGACAACAACGCACCCACCCACCACGCACCACCACATCCATCGCCATCGCCGTCGCCGTCGCCGTCGCAATTCCAGCGTACGCAGCCCTCGCTCCTCCCCGCCTCCGTCCCCTCCGCCTCTGCCATGCCGCTGTAGTGACGCCGACAGCCCAGCAGCTCCGACGCCCGGCGCCCCTCGACCCCGACCGAAATAATTAACGATCCGGCCGCGGACTCGCCCGTTCTCGAGGCCCAAGCCGCGCGCCTCGACCCTGTGCTCCGACGCCGCCGCCGTGCGACGCGGCTCCCGTCCTCCCAGGACAATGGCGGCCAACGACGACAACTACACGCCGCACATCATGGACTCCGACCTGCCCGAGCCCTGGTCCGCCGACCAGCAGATGTTTGACTCCGCCTTCAACAACCCGGACCTCCACGACCTGCACGGCGAGACCACCCCGTTCGACTACAACCAATACCTCAACAACGACGCCTTCTCGTCGCCCGCGCCGGGCCAGGCGAACTTGGCCGGTTACCCGTCGCCTGCCAAGGTCTTCCCCGGCCGCACCGAGCAAACATCCGCACCGCTGCCGCAGCACTCCAGCTTGAAGCCGCGCTCACACATGTCGTCGTCGCCCGACAGCTCCAGCCAGGACTCGTCGTCCGAGTCGTCCGGCCGGCGCAAGCGTCGGATGACCTCGTCCAATTCGTCGCCCTCGGCCTTGTTTGATGGCTGCATGGACGGCCACGGCCACATGGACGAGTGGAGCAAGGATCCGATGGCTGGCTTGGAATACGCAGGCAACCCCCGTGACTCGATGCTTGTCAAGCGCGAGATAGAGACCGACGTTGACACGATCAACAAGAACCTGGCCGCAAATTTGGAGGTTCACAGCAGTTCGAGCAGCCCGGCCTTGTTCAATTTCAGCTCGCCCGACCAGACTGTCGCGCCCTCCAAGTTAGAACAGCATTCGGCTGACTCGCAGAGCATCGTGCAGGTGAGCCTTCTCCAAGTACATTCTTACTCACGTCACATCTAACTGAAGCAGCGATCTGCCGCCCCCAAAGAGACCGGCTTCTTCATTGGATCTCGAGACGAGTCACCGATGTCTGGCCTAAGTGGGAGCCAGGACGCCTCACCTGGCGCCATGTTTGGGGGAGCACACTCCCCGGCAGCCTTCAGCAGCAATGACATGTTCCAAAACATGCCTGTTTGGAACGGCTCGGGGCTCAACTCCGCCTTCCAGACTCACCCGTGGCAGAATGAGCTTTCACCTACCCAGCGTCCCATGTCGTATCCCGTTTCAGACCTCACCGTCTTCCAGAATTCCATCCTCGGTGCGCCGCTACAGGCGCATCTTTCGATTCAACAAGACGGGGCTAAGTCGCGAGTTGAGACGCAAATCAACATCAAGTTGCTTCTGGACCCTTTGCCGCTCGGAACCACGAGGCTCCACCTTCCCACACACAGTGTTTCAAAGCCAAAGCTCTTGGCAAAGGAAATTATCAAGGCCCCCGACACATTGGAGCTCCACACATCACTCGTGTGCGCGAGTGCAATGGAAAAGCCTGAGTTGATGAAGCGTGCCCTGGAGAGAGCTGCAGGGTTCGACTCAAACACACGGAAGAGTCAGCCACGGCGGCCTTCCCAGGGGGACGTGGCAGATGACGACCCAGATGACCCTGAGAAGCCTGCCAACGGCGGGGAAGTCCGCATTTGCCAGAATTGCGTTCAGCGCGAGCGCAAGCGTGCCGCGCGCAAGAGAGTCAAGAAGCAGGAAGATGAAGAGGCGTGGGCGGAATATGAGTACGAGCGAGTAATCGTATTCAACGACAAGGAATACAAGGAGTGGCAGCCCGTCACGCCGCCCAAAAACGACGGATCGGCCAATTCGATTACCTACAGTCCCAACGCAATGCAAATAGAGGTGCCCATGCGCATCGCTTGCTACTGTCGCCATCAGGGCGAGAAGAACGGTTTCCGGTGAGTATTCGACCCAATGCGGGGGGAGGCTTCGACTGACATTCAATTCTAGTGTGATTTTCACTATCAAGGACCATCTGAACAATGTCGTCGCACAAGCAATGACGAGTCCGATCCTTATCACGGACGATCACAAGACGCAAGGAGCTCCGCTTCCCTCCGCTTCCGGAATGCCTACAGATCCGACACAGCCGTTTAACGCCCCCCTGCTCACTTCGACGGAGCAGCCCGATCTACAGGCCAGTTTCCATCGCAGGCCGTACCATTCCACCAATGACTTGCAGGGACTCCAGACCAACTGGCTGAGCTCCAAAAGCACCAGCAGACCGTCCAACGCGTCGTCGCAGGGCACGTCAACGACCATGACTCCCCGGAATCTATCGCGACAGACGTCGCCCGTGGCTACGCAAATCGGACCCAACAAGAAGCGGAAATCGAGCTCGACACACCACCATAAGCTTCCTAGAGAGCTCACCATGACCCGTGTCAGCGCTGCATCAAGTCCTGGTGCAAGTGCGGAGGCAGTTTCAATGGCCAATGCCATGCCTCCCACATCCGCTCCTCAGAGTGGTCCGTACATGACTGCACATGATCCGCAATTCTCCATGATGAACCCCCTCACCATTCCTCCTTACAACTCTGGTCCGTCAACTCCTGGTAGCAGTGGTGGTCTTGTTACTCCGGGCCAGCGTTCGGGAAGCATTGACAACATGGCACAAATGTTCTACTCTGTGCCCAATTCTGCACACCACAGCCGCGCTCCGAGCCCGTCCATGGGAAGGCAGCCCATGGGCGCGTTCACGCCAACAAACATGTCCAACGTTGTCGGCACTACCATGTCCATGATTCAGCCACAGATGGACTCGCGAAACCAGGTTGCTGCGCCTCCTCAGATCTACAAGGTTACGCCCCACGAGTATTCCAAGTCCGGTGGGATCGAGGTCTCGTGTTTGGGATCCAATTTCACCAGAAATATGGATATTCTGTTTGGTGACACGGTCGCCACCACGACCACTTTCTGGAATAGCCAGCTCCTGGTATGTCTCCTGCCTCCATCTGCGCATGCCGGCCCTGTCGCTGTGACGGTACGGACGCAGACTGGATTCACAGCACCGGCCGTGGCGGGTCCATCGGCCACATTCACGTACGTGGACGATGAAGACCAGCGCATATGCGAGATGGCTTTGCGGATCCTATGCCAGAAGCAGTCTGGAAACGCAAAGACGGATGACTACCGTGGCTTCGCTCGCCACATTGTTGGCATGGCGGCCGGTTGGAGCGCCGGATCCATGTCCGGCGGGAATATGCAGCAAAGATCTGCCTGTGGCTTCGACGGCCCGCCGATGGACACCGAGGAAATGCTGCTTAGGTGCTTGGACCTGATCGACATGGACGATAGTCCTCATCCACCTCGATTCAACCTGAGAAACAAGACGGGAGCAACATTTCTCTCGCTTGCAAGCAGTCTTGGATACGGTCGCATCGTCGCTGGCCTTCTCGCTAGAGGTGCCAACCCTGATACACGCGATCGCGGAGGCTACACGCCTCTGATGATGGCAGCTATGCACGGCCATATTCAGATCGTGCGCCGTCTGATCTTGAAGGGGGCCGACCCTATGTTGCGCAGCCTCCCGGGTTATCTTGCATCCGACTTTGCTGTTTCTCATGAGCTGCTCGACGCACTTCAGCGCGTCAGGTCGCACAGGCGAACACGCAGCGCCGGTTCCGCCTCGTTCCCTATGCGTAGCAGGGCAAGCAGCATTGCATCAGCTCACTCCATGTGGGAATCATCTACCCCTAGCCACGTTAGTGACTACTCATCGGCTGAAGCCGACTACGAGGATGAAGGTGAGGAATCAGAGGAGCCGGAAGAAACACCCTCGGTCTCGGTGTGGCCACCATCGCGTCGTGGTAGTGCGAAGGAAATCCGACCGCCGTCCCAGCCAACACAACAACCAGCCGTACCCGTCGTAGCAGCCGCCATGAACGCGTGGAGAGAGAACCTCTCCGCTCAGATTCATTCGTTCCAGCAGAACATGCATTGGAACCTACCAAACCTGCAGCTTCCTGCACTTCCGCCGCTGCCAAACCTTCCGGATTATCAGGCTCACCCAATGGTGCGCCGCATCAGCTCATTGGTGCCGCACCGCAGCCCACCGCGTACTCCATCCTCGTCTGGTGACGAGACTGCGACACCACCAGCAAGCAACGAATATAGGTGGAAGGATTTGTTCTCGACTCCGGCCGCTCCTCCAGCCTACGAAGAGATATACCCCGAGAACGCAGACAAGGACACAGACGTCAAGAAGATGTCGGTTGCTCAGGCCGCAGCAGACCACCTCCTCGACGAGGCATGTGCCGAGCAATTCGATGCCGCCGAAAGCTCTGACGCCAAGAGCAGCTTGAACGTCGAGCTCGGCAAGAAGAGCTTGACGAAGGAAGAACAAGAGCAAGTCCGGAGGGCCCATGCGCAGAAACTCAAGCGCATCAGGAGCGACCGCAACCTCTTCTTCATCTGGATTCCGCTGCTACTCCTCATTTTGTGCGCAATGTTGCGGAGCAAGATTCCACAACTGTTGGCCGCTGCGTCGGCCGTCTTCGGTGCTGTGCAGGAGCGCACCACCTCCGGCCGCATTGTCGAAGTGGCTTAGATGGCAGCTGTCTCGTTTCCCAGTACCGGAGTACCCCTTTGTACAGGCGCAAATGGTGTACACGCATAGGCATCGTGCGTTCTGCCTTGATTCATTGCGTAAACCCGCGTAATAATCCCCTGCACAACCCCTCTGCTTTTGTCGAAAATTGTTATTGTCACTTTGGGGGTCCATGACGCTCTTCCCTTAAATAGCGCGGTGTCTTGAGGTGTGCTTTTTTTCTACATTTCCTAATCAGCCTCAATCTTTCCCCGTCCTTTTCCTCTTTCTCCACGACACTTTCAAAGCGCACAGAGAGGTATATGCAGAATCGGACGACACAAGCTTCTGTACAACACCCCCTCCACACACCCTCTACACATTACAAAACAAACATTGCCGAAGACTATTCCCCCAACCAATTTTGATTTTGCTGTTGCTCTCACGACGGATGGTTTACACACTGGCGGGATGGACGGATGGACGGATGGGCGGATGGGCGGATAGGCAGATGGACGGACAGGACGACAAGGATTCCCACATTTTGGCCTCTGGTTGCCATCACTACTCTACTTCTAGTTCAGGACGACGGAAACCCTTGTGTTCTCTTTTTTGTACATAGATTCCCAGTCTTCGTTTGCGGGCCGCTATCCTCAATGGCGCTTGGGTCTCAGCGGCACATCAACTTCGATTTCATCCCTATTGATTGCATCCGTTCGCGCGTGCTTGCTGGCTTTCTAGCTTCGATGATCCTTTCTCAATCGCCCTCCATTCTTCTCTTCGCTCAGCGGTAGATGCGGGCTGTGTCTGGCCGAAGGACAAAGGTCGCCAGGGACTTGATGCAGACCCTTGGGCGTTGTTTGCGGCATGGTACTAAGCGGTTTGCAGAAAGCGGGTACGATAGCGAATCAATTGGTGCTTTTTGTTAAACTTCTGTGCTGTGCAACGTGCATGCCGTGATTCCGTCATTCCATCACACGCCTTCGTCTGCTACATGCAGGGTCCGTGGTGGACCCGTATTTACGGACATTTGGCGATGCAAGGTGCGTGGTGGATTGCTGGCTCCCCTCCCCCCCACGGCCGCCGCCCACCCAAGCAGCGCGGGAATGAGCGTGGCGGAGAGCCGGTTATTCCCGTTCGGTCGTCGTTTATCTTCCAAATATTCTGCGCGCGCGAAGTACCGGTACCCGGATCGCTGTGGACAGCTGTCTTCTTTCCATTCCTGATTACTGAATTTTTTTTGGTTTTGTTGGCCGCCGGCCGGCTGGCCAGGCAGCAGCGAAAAAAAAAAAAACACACCGACGTGGAATCACTAATCACATGACCGGGCTTTCTGGAATGGGAAAAAGCCACGCGAGAGCGCCGTGGCTCGGACTCATGAAGACCCCACAATCTCATTGTGTTGGGCCGAGGCGTGGCTTGTCTGCCAGAGAGCGGCTGAGGAATGAAGGGTTGGGATGCGGTCGGCCGTTGCCGTTGTGGACAGTTGTTCAGGGTCTCTGCGGCCTGCGGGTGGGCGGCGGTGAGCAATTGCGTCAGTGGGTGTGGCGGAGCTAGGGCTCAGGGTGGTGGTGAAAAAATGCTTCCATTGTCGGTGGAAGGTTCGAGCAACTGGCCTCGCGTCTCCTGTGTGGCCGCAGAAATTGAGATCAGACTTTGCCTTGCCATTCAAAACACTCACAGTGCGCACACTTTCCCCGCTTTACTGTTTCTGTAAGGGTTGGTTAGAACACAAGTCTGGGGTCTACTAGAGATTTGAAGCAAGGAAGTGCGACGGTGCGTTCGGTTGTTGAGTGAGGATATCGATTCAAGCAGAAAACAGCAATTTTGGTGTGTTTGCTCACTTCTATATGGCTCTAACCAGCTTGAATATATCACTGTGATAATGTGTGCTACTTCCAAAGTTTGAACTGAGCGTGCGGTCTGGATGGCTTAGGTTCAGAACATGTCCTCTCCACAAATCCTCCAGCGTCATGCTTGGGATCAATTTTGGTGGCACTTGTAAGTTGAGTGGACACTCAAGGAACTGGAAATCTTCCGAGAATAATGTACTACATATACCTTATTGTGTTATCCCATCTGGATGATCTTTCAACCCGCATGTATGTTCCTCACCAAATCTTCAACTAGTGAAGGCCGTATTCAGAGCTTGCCTCTCAACTTCATGAACTGTAGATTTCCCTATTAGCAACATCACTGTAAGATAATTCACCCAAGAAGATCAGCTAAAAACATATCGACGATTTGATAATTTTCTGCAAATTCAGAAGACGGGGTGAATGTCGCGATGAGGTTTTGATTGGCCGTTGAGGCCCCCATCATCACACAGCTCGCCTGTTATTCACTCTTGTAACAGACAACGCATGAAATATTCATTTAAATAGCGTAGGAGGTCATATGCAGTATGTTATTAGTTGACGGGGCGGAGGTAGTGCTCGAGGTTGCGGAGAGAGGATCGAATCGCGTTTTTAAAGGACATATGACACGATTGAGCTTTTAAGATCCGGTGAGGACCACTTGGTGCAACAGTTCTAACTTTGTCAATTGACATAGACAATGCGGAGCAAAGACAATGAGCTCAAGTACCGGACGGCTTCCGGTGAGGAGAGGGCCCAATACTGCGCCTATGTCATGTTCACAACGGCAGGTCTGATAAAGATTCCGGTAACGCTTGGTGATGAACGTTATCATTATTCGATCATGATTGGAACACGGTGCCGAGAGACAGTTAGGTTTTATCACAGAGACACATGCCTAATCATATTGTAAGTTTTGGGCAGTTGAAAGGTGGAAAAAGTATTGTGTTGTGGTTGCTTTTTATGCCTCGCGAGCAGCAGACCAGTTTTGATGCTTCAATGTCGCACCTAATGCCTACTGATAACCTCTGCGCACCAGATCTACTCAATGTGACCATTAAGGAACATTAAGGACTTCCGCTTCGCGTTTTTTTTATACTGCTCTGCTTTTATTCCTTACTTGCGCGCTTGTAGCTCTCTTTGCAGACCTCTTCGACGGAAACACTTTTCGGTAGTTGGGAGATGTCAAGACTATAGAAAAGATACCATCCGCAGAAAGAAGCTAAAGAGCATGCCAAACTGTCTCAGCCAACCACTGCTGGTCCAACATCATTTGCAGACCCACGGCCGGCGCCAATGTCCAATACATCACCCATTTGCTTTATCAATCATTCTTCATCCCCCAAAGATACCCCTCCAACCCAAGCACCCTCCTACAAACCTAAAACCTTGCTCCAATCTCCACCGCAACAAGTGCTTCCTCCTTCACCCTCTCCCCCTCAAAACTGAGCAAGGTGGGCCCATCGCTCCCTCATCTCACGCTCGCCCCGTGTCCTCCTGCGTCCACCGCGCTGCCTGACCCCTCCGCGGAACCATCCCACCACAATCCGAACCACCAGAACTACCCCGATGATGGAGGCGACGAACGAACACCAAAACGCGACGGACGCCACACGGGCCAGTGCTTCAGCATACGCAGGAGGGATCACAGCCACAACATCCCTTGCGAACAGCGAGACGTCCGCCGCGAGCGAAGCCAGCATCTCGAGAAAGGAAGCCATCTCCAGCACGAGGAGAGCGGTGGCCCAAGAGGGGTTCCAGCTGGCGAGCGTGTAGTTGACGGGGATGTCCCGTCCCGCGGCGCCGGCAAGCCCGGCACCGGCGTGTCGCGTGTCTTCATGCTCCTCGCCGGCGTTGCTGCTTCGGTCGTTCGAACGGCCGTGCTCTTCTTCGTCTGCGTGTTCGTGCTCGCCGTCGTTCTGTGCCGTCGCCGCGTGCAGGGCCATCCGGTCAAGCTCCATCTTCAACCTCGTCCATTCATATATCACCCTCCGCCGTTCAATCTCAGCGGCTCGGCCTCTCATGGATGCTGTCGATGGTACTGGCATGGCTGCAAGGTGAGTGAGGATTGGGAAGAAGGTTAATTTGTCGTCGAGGCAGTGGATGTGTGGATTTCCTTGGTAAGACGAAGTGGTCTGTATTCTCCGCGCTTGATGGACGTCCGAGTTGTTTTGATGGTTGGGGCAAATGTGATTGAATTTGTTTGTCGTGTTGGAAGTGGGGATGGATCCGTAGGTTTGGTTTTATACAAGATGGCAAGGGAAAGGAGTGTGTTGATGAGAAAGAAATGTGGGAGTTTGACGAAGGCAGGCTGGAAAGTGTTTGAAATTGGAGACTTCCGACTCAAGTGTGGTTTGTCTGTGATAGTCGAAGACATTTCATTGTGTTGTGTTGCGTGGCTAGACTCATATTCAAAGACATCATGTACGGATGGCTGCATGAGCCATCATCACAGTGGTGGAAAAGATCTCTGGTTTAGACGGTGGATTTCTTTAATTTTAGCGAAAGACTGGGATTACCATTAGTACCGCAGAGCCGCAAGAAGGTGCTTGAAAGAACAGGCAGCCGGACACAAGTAAAGACGCAGCAGTTTAACAGCAGGGTATTCAACCGCAAACCAGCCAATTTCAACTTTCAATAACTCGTGCCATTCGTACTCGAACTAACATCCACCACCATCGAGACTTCTTCCTTAGCAGGACATCTCATTATCAACCCCCTAGCATCACCAAACCCTCAATTGGGTATCATAGAAAAGTTCAAATGAAAAATCCAGTCAGTCGAATCATCAACACAATAAACAAAACCCAACTCCACCCATCACCGACGTCAACGTCGTTCTTCGATAATTTTCAAATCCACGAAGTCATAGCGACGAGCACTTGTGCTCTCCGTTGGCGCATTCGATACGGCGAAGCATTTAAGCATTCATCTGCATCTCAGGCGCCGGCTTCGAGTCGTTGGAGTTGCGAGTGCGCCACACGTGCAGAGTAGCCAGAATGGTCGTGCCAGCGAAGATGAGCCTACCCCCCCAGGATTAGCAAACCGCTCCGGAAGACGAAAAGGAATCGACAGCGCGACCGGGAATAAAAAAAAAACTTACCACTCGAAGGCAGCAAACACAGTCGCGGCCTTGGCGCTCGCGCAGACGCTGCCGAAGCACACGCGGTCGTCCAGCCAGACGGCGAGCGCGATGAAGCCGGCGAACCAGAAGAGCATGGTCAGGGCCTCGGCGGCCAGGATGCCGAACTTGTGCGCGGCGACCGGGAAGCGGGCGGGCGCGACGACGAGGTAGACGAGGGCGAGGATGGTCCAGACCGAGGTGAAGATCAGGAAGTTGATCTCGGCGGGCGAGTTGGCGTGCCAGTGCGAGGTCCACCAGTCGCAGACTGCAGAAGTTACATGTTAGTTTTGCGGTGGCGACGGGGATGGTGGGGTTGCGTGGGCGGTGATGGGCAGGAAAAGTGGTCGCGATGGTGGTCGTGGGTTGGTTTCCCGGTGTTATGGTAAAAGGAATGCCGGGCCCATCTTCTGTAGTTTGACGATCGCTTGCGGAACAGCAAAGCTTGGTGTGGGTGGATTGTCGGTGGCGCACTTGGTTGTGCAGGGTGGTTGTACATGGAGATCGGCGAGGAGCAAGAAAAGTACGTACCGTATGCAGTCAAGCCGAGGACGACAATGGTGAAGACGGCCTGCGCAATGCGCATAGGCAGGGTGAAGTTGAAGGCCATGGCGTTTGATGCTCACAGACGTTGTTGGAGGCGGAGAGATGGAGAGACAGAGCCAAGAACTGTCTCGGGGTCGCGGGCTTAAGAGGGCTGCGGGCGGAAAAGAGGTGAAAGACGCCTCGTGGGGAGAGAGACAAAGTGCGTCAGGGTCGAGCACTGCGTGTGCCACCACCGAAACAGGATTTGGGAGGGGGTGTCACGGCGATGCGCTTATGCAATGCCGAGAGAGCGCGCCGCTTGCCGTTGCCGTCGAGCCGTCAGAGGTCAGAGCGCAAAAGCAGGTTTTGGGGCGCTGCGTCGTTGGTCGGTCGTGGTCGGTCGGTCGTCGAGGAGATGCGTGCCAGGCCAGCCAGCATGCAGAGAGAAGCGTGCAGAGACTCGTCGAGGCGGCGCTCGGCGTTTTTTATCAAAGCCTCAGCAGTCAATGGGCGCCGAACCTTCTTTCTTTAGCAACACGCCGCCCGTCCAATATAAATTGCAGGACAAATGCGCGGCGAGGCAGAGCTTAAGTGGTGCCGGAGTCGTTCGTCGGGGAAAGGGGAGCTCTAGTCGTAGTCCCAAACAGCGGGCCGCGTAGAAGGATGCAATGTGCCTGAAATATAGTCTCCGGGTCCCCTCGACGCTGTTCTTTGATTGCAGAATTGATTGGGAAAGCTGATTTAGCCTCAGCACCGCTGCGCGACGGGGGAGGCTATATGTAGCTTCGACAAAACCTTATAGCGTCCCACCAGCGCGACGCGCCTGGACTCTCGCGAGCACCGCGCCCGCCAGCGCCCAGCACCCAGCGCCGCAGCGCAGCCAGCGATCTGTGACGCGCGTGGGAGCCGGGCGCAGGCCGCGGGCGGGGCCACCGCAGCGCAGCGCAGGTCGCAGGCCAGCGCAGCCGGGCGCCGACGATTCGCCCGCGGCGCGCCCTGGTCTGCTCGCAGGGAAGCGCCCTGCAAGCGCCGCATCCCGATCGACCGCCCGCCCGCCTTCGTGGCTTGCCCACAGCATCGCGCGCCGTCGGATGACCGGCCTGCGCGCGCGCTGATTGGCCGCGGCCCGCGTCCTGGCGGTCGAGGCTATCCCGGCCGCCGTGAAACGTGTTTCGGCATGGGTTGCTGCGAGCTCAGAGCTTGCACTGTCATCAATGCGAGTCGTGACGCGCCCTGTTCGCTGTTGCGTCCCGCTCGCGACAGCCTGCCCGCGGTGCCTCACGACGTGTTTGAGCCTGCCAGCCCGAGCCCCATACGCAGAGGACACTGTCAAGCCGGATCGCCGTCTGCTTTGGGATTTGGCATTAGTGTGTCGCCTGTCGTGGCTGAGTTGCGCGTTTTTCTCTCTCTCGTTCACTTTACTGCTCACTTGCCTCATACAGACCAGACACCGCCTTCCACGGATACGGAGGCTGTGATTCCGTAAGCTGCAGAAATCACGAGCTTGGGGCCGGCTGTGGTGTGCACAAAGAGGCGTGCCGAGCGATGGCGCAGCAAACAAAGCCAGCAGCTCGCCGGCGCGGACGCACTGGCAACACGACACCTCGTGACTCGCCGGCGGTGACGGTGGAGGCGCACCGCCATTCCCGACCTCAACGCCCGTGGTGCTTTTTCCCACTCCATCGCCACGCCCTTGGTCGTTGGAAGGAATTAGGGAAGGAGCCGTCTGCGGATCTGGGATGAGAGCACTAATCTCCGCTCGTCGTTCATCATTCCCTCGAATCATAGGTTGCACCGCGCTCATTTTCTGCCGCCACGAGGGAAAGAGATCAACGTCATAGCCCGGCGAGATCGTCGTCGAATGAGAAGGCGCGCCCTCGACCGTGTGAGATGACGACGCGGACCAGCTGACTCCTACACGAGCCAGAACTAACTGCGCCTCTCAACGTCCTTCGTGAGCCGAGAACGCTTCCTTGGCTTGCTCGATGGCCCTTCTGATTTTGATTCCGCTGTCTTGGTGGTTGATGAGTGGCTGAGATGACGATGCTCATTACGTCGTGGGATGAAAATGAAAGTCGGCCTCGTCGTCACCAACCTCAAAGATGTCTCTCTTCTCAAGTACTTACTTATCTCCGGATCTGTTCTGTAGCAACTATCCGCTTAACCTTCTTTAGTGGGGCATGGACTGGAAAAGGGATGGTCTAACTGTTGTGACGGTGGTGATTCCAGTTGTTCTAGCTAGCTCTGACAGCTCTTGAGCCCTATTCGAAGTCTCGATGTCTATCCGTTGATAGAAACATTCCGGTCTCCCCGCCTTCGCGAAAGCAATGACAGTACGGGGAGAGGTGCTCCAGCCGACAGGATGGATCAAAAACCAGGGACCTGTGTGGGTAATTGCAAGCATCCGGATGGCCTTGGCACGGAAATCAGACGTTTTTCTGCATCTGGACAAATGCTTCAACTGCCCATGAGCGGGTTGAAGCTGTCAACTAGGTTTGCGACCCACTGTGATGCTGCACAGCCGACACAACACAGCGGACGCGCTCCACCGACCTCTCCATGCCCGTCATCCGACTTCCATCTCGACCCGCACCAACTGTCACAGAGCCATCACCTCACAGCGGAGAATAGAGCCACCAGCCTCAAAAAGCGTACGCGTCTGTCTCTCGCCGTGCATGCGGCCAACATCCGACCTATCCGATCCGACCATCTGGGAAGACAAATCAGCTCAGCGGAGATAAATCTTCCGCGCTCGGCGTTCGACCTCGTAGATACGACGAGCCCACAAACCACGTAGGCAAAAAGTGGCTTAGAGCCAGCAAGTACGGCGAGCGAACAGATAGTCAACAGGCAGCAGTGAACACGATCACAGAAGTGACATCAGTTATATTCTTGTCTCAGTCAAAAACGATGAGTCGTGGCAAAAAGCGACCTGAAGCGCATCTGCCTGGTAAAGCAGGAATCCAGAGAACCCGGGAGCTTTATGTATGCACCCACTCCGCCCTCTTCATTCCTTCATGTTACCCCCTCCTATTGCTTGGTGATTCCGCCCTCTACTCCTATGTGCGTGTGCCCTTTCTGCCCTGTGATGCACTCCGTGCTTAGGAAAAGAATTTCCTATCCATCCATCCATCCAGAGAAAAGTATGAGAGGCAAGAAAAATGAGAAGCCGCCTTGAATAGGAAAATCTCTCGCTGTGGCAAAAAACCCCCTGGAAAATCCGCCTGTTAACGAGAAGTGCCGTTGGAGAAAAAAAGAAGAAAAAAGGAGACAACGCCATTGGTATAATAATACTCTTCCGCGCCTGGCTAAACGAAACGCCACCTTTGTTTTCCTTACTCTCATTACTATCCGCACGTACTCCTTGACCCAATGCTTGAAGAGTGTAGCCTTACTGCCTTAAAAACAGTAGTCCAACGCTACCGCTCAGGTGTACCGCCATGTCTCCCTCCCACTTCCGCCGGCAGGGGCAAGTGGCTGCGGAGGTGGCAGAGCTGCTGTCTGTTGGTTCTGCTGTGACTGAGGCGGAGGTGGCGTCATAGGACGCGCATCCATTTTGTCGCAACCGACATCGCTGAGAGGGCTGACGGCTGGACGTTGTGGCGTATGATGGGAGTCATCTATGTTATCGACATTGCTCTGGCCTGATGACCGAGCAGGTGTCGTCGGTAGGACCGGGTGGTTGAACGGCGATGGCACCTTGGTCTGAGTGTCTGGTCCGAATGCCCCACTGTCGTAACCGTAGCCAGGCTTATAGCCGCGCGTATTCGACGGGCCAGTGTAGCCGCCAAGGGTTGCATTTGGAGGCAATGAGCGTTGTTGCTCTGGTTGGGCAGCCTGCGGTAATTGCTGACCTTGCACTTCCTGTGGCTGCTGAGCCTCTTGACCTTGGTCTTGCTGGGCTTGAGTTTGCGAACGGAACCGCTTTGCAGCATTCTCATTTGCTTGAGAAAGCTGCTTGATCAGCAGATCGAACTTTCCTGGCACGTTGTGCATCTGTGACACTTGCGCTTGCGTCCTGTTAACGTCTGCCTGGAAATCCTGTGGGCTCTGGAACATCAGGCCCGGACGGCTGCCTTGAGCGGGAGGAGGTCCGGGCATCTGGGAGGAGTAGCCATAGGGGTGGCTTCCACCATAGCCATTGTCACTAGGGGAGCCCCATTGAGGCTGTGACTGTGCAGGATAGCGTTGTGCTTGCCTGTCTACCATGATCCTGTGAGGATTGTATGCCTCAGAAAATCCACTCTTGCCAGGGTATGGTGACTCATACACCTTCGGCCTCCGGAGGTAAGCATTCCGCAAGTAAGGGAATTTCTGGAGGAATTGCAGATATTCCAAGTCGGGCTGTGATGAGCTTGACGACGATATGGAGTCTGAGCGGACCGCCGGCGAGCTACCGTTAACAGGTGGAGACATTGATGCTGCCGATCCAGCCGAACTGCCGACCGGGGGCGACGTAGCCGTTGGACGCGTTGGTTGTTGGTATGGAAATGCGGGGCGCTGGTAATTAGGATAATGCACAAGTTGGCCTGCGCGAGGATCGTAGTACCCGCTAGCATATGGGGAATGCGACGCTGGTTGATGATACGGAGGAACGTAGTTTGCGGCGTGAGGAGTATGCTGAGACTGGGGAGAGCTCGCGGATCCAGCAGATGGTCTTCGAGCGTCATGATAGGCGGGAGTACCGTAAGGGTACGGAGGAAGCGGGGTGGAATATGCAGCAGAACCAGTTCTGTTTGCAGGCTGATTGCCGTACTGGTAAGGACTGGGATATGTTGCATGCGGTCTTTGCTCGTGCGGGTGGGCAGGGTAGGTTGGACCGGACCGTGGCTTGTATTCGTACGGCTTCCCGCCTGCGTAATGAGGCTGCAGTGATTGTCTTTGTGCAGCCATTGCCCCATTGAGAGCGTTGATGTTCGCACCAGAGGGGTAGCCCGGTCCAAGGGCGCGACGGTCGAAGGTTTGTACAGGCCGTGGTGGAGGTTTGACCGTTTCCAAGAAGTTGCTCTTCGGGTTGTGTTGTTGCTTCTTCGGGTCCTCTGTGTATTGTGCCCTTGCTTCCGTGGAGGTCTTCCCAAGATAGTGCCAGAGCTGAAGGGGCTTTTCCAGGTTGGTCTTGGTCTGGAAAGGGTTCTTGACCTCTGCTGCGTTGGCGCTGTTAAACTCTGCCCACTTGAACTCGGCGTTAGAATCGCAGAAAGGCGTATCCATTTCCGGTGGACCATTCTTCTGGTTCTTTGCATTAAGTTTGGACGAGTTCTGATTGAGATGCGCTGGAAGGGGTTTCGCGTTCGCGGAGGGCTTCAGGCGAAGCGATTGCGCTGGGTCGAGTACTAAAAGGTACTTCCACTCAACCTCCACCTTCTCGACGCTGGTGAATTTGTTAGCTAGAACGTTTCCAAAAGTCAGTACATTAGCAACATACCAGTTCGGCAACACATTCATGACAACGCTAAGCTCTTCAGGGTTGTTCTCCACCACGATTCCAGCGAAGATCTCACCACCAAGGTACTGGGCCTGGACTACCTGCTTTGGCTCGATGGTCTTGGCGAATTGTGTGATGAGTTTGTTGTTCTCCAGCGAGTCAATGTCCGTGTACCTAGGACGCTTAGCACGATGGAAGCGACACCGCATGTCGTAACCGTCGCAGTAGTACTCGGTGCCATCCTCGTCAAACGTAGGCATGGGGCCTTCATCAATCAGCACCCCAGCAGCAGCAGCGCATGTAGCGTGGAAGGCACGAATGCACTTCTTCGATGCGCATTGGAAGCAGGCACCACGCTTCGAGCGGCAGAAGTTACACTTGAGCTCCAGGCGAGCCTTGCCGATGTTGGCAACGTTGCAAACCTTCTCAACACCGTTCTCCTCGAGAATGTATGTCTCCGGCGTGTATAGAGCACAGATGCGATGAGCTTTCTGCCCGTTGTCGGTCGGGAGAAGGTCGTCGAATGCCACATCGTTCGGGCATAGCACGCAGGGCTCCTCCTTGGGCACTTTGAGGCGGAGCTTGACGCGCTTGACCTTTCCGTCAGGAGCCTTATCTCCTGCCTCCCTCTTCCTCTTTCGAGGTGCCTTTGGCTTACCCTTGACGCTGGCAGGAGGACTGGGGAGATCATGTCCAGTCTCCTCGAGTTCGTCGAGCTCATCGTCTTCGTCCGTCTCCTCGATGTATTCAGGAGTCGGTTCGCCGCGCAGCTTGCGCTCAATCTCAGAAACGTCGACCCAAACGCTGTCGGATTCACAGTCGCATTTTTTTGCGATTCTGCCGTATTCCAGCCACGCTTCGGTGGCGAAGTTGACGGATTCGGCGCAATTGTAGCCAATGTTGTATCCAGAGTGATAGCCGTACGGGTAGGTCAAGACAAATTCACCCTCATAATGGACGAGTTTGTTCACCTTGATCCCAAACTCACTCTCGAGCCGCTGCGGCGAGATGAGATAGGTCTTGTGTCGCAAGAACTGACTACAGTTCTTGGCATCGTTAGGCCACACACCTTTACACAGTTAGCAGAAGGGTATTAAAAAGGTTTGGCCGAGACTTACTTTTCATGACGTTTTCAAACCGCCGAGCGTCTTCCTGCGAGATGCTGTACCATTGCTTAGGAGCTCCAAAGTGGATGTAGTTGATCGAGTATAGATCAACGTCCTCCAAATGCCAAGCAAAAGTCGCCTTCCACATTCCGAGGTACAGGTACGCAGTGTTGACACCGGGAACCTTTGTTCCTAGGACATCCAGAAGGTTCTCGAGATTTGCGACGTTCCAGCTGGTGCAAGAGTCGTCAAATAATGAACCGGGCATATCGGCACCATACATAGGCTGTCCGAAGTTGATAGTCTTCCAGTAATTTTGCTCAAGTTCAGCACAACGCTCTGGTGTGAAGTCCTCGACGCCTTCAAGATGATAGTCGAAGTTCTCGAATGCTTTATCGTCGACCTCGTCCGCGGTCTCGCCGCGGTTGTGTTTCCGGCGTGACGAGATTGACTTTGGTTGGCGACCTCTGGGTTTCGGGGATTCTGAGCCGGTTTCTTTTTGTAGACTGGCGACCTTCTTGTTCACCGCAGATACTTCTTCCGGGGGTGACGAAGGGGTTGGGGGCACTTCAGGTTGAGTTTCTGGCTTATCGGCAGACGAATCATCCAACACCGACTCCTCAACTTCCTTCTTCACTTCTTTAGGTGGATTTTTTCGGGGCCGTCCTCGTGCTCTTTTCACTCCGGGTTCAGTGGGTGTGTCAGAACGGTTGGAGTCCCGAGCGCGTGATGCTCTCGTCCGAGTTGGTGGAGCCTGGTCACCACCACGACGCTCGCCACGCTTCGCCGGAGGCTGGTGTTCCCATTGCTGCGTCAAAGCCTTCCAGTCCGGCAAGTTGTATGACCTTTGCTTTTCGACATTTTGCTGAGTGTACTGACCGCGGGAGCCAGAGAAGTCTTGAGTGATGGGGTTCTTGACTTTAATTTTCTTGACGGCCTCATCGAGGTTTGGAAGTGAATCGCGCCTACAAGTATATTTGTTAGAGTCATGTATCACCTTGTGGTGGATGCAAGACAGTGTGGAGCTTACCATTCCTTGGGCGGGATGACCTTGACAATACCCGACTTCATGCCGTACTTATCAATCTTATCGATGAACTTCTTGAAGCTCCGAAACTGGTCCATGGTCTGCAACAACCAGTCAGCCACAGATCGCACACAAAGCTGGGCGCATGCCGATCGCGCGCGACGGCAACGGGAATTGAACCGTGCAGCTGCAGCTGCAGTGCCGAGGTCGGCGGTGCGTGACGTACGGGCTTGAAGACGGGGATCTTCCCACCGTCCCAGTAGTGGTCTGGCTCAATGTCGCCAATGTCCTCCTCGTCGTCGAGCTCGAGCTCGGACAGCTCGGAGGACGAGCGCTCTCGCTTCCCTCTGTCCTCCATGTCCTCGCTTGTGGGCGGCGTCAAGGCAGCCTTCTGGTCGGGGTGTTTCGCGGCGGTGTCGGCGGCGGGCGCGTTCTGCGCGTCGGGCATGGGGAGGTCTTCCATGGCGACAGCGGGCGCCGCGGCGCTGGGCGAGTGGTGGGCGAGGCTGGCGCGCGGGGTGCAGGAGCGTGTTGTCGAGGTGCAGTATCGCCCCGGGGTAGCGAGCGAGCGAACAGGCCTGATCGCAAGCTAGCTCGGAGCAGGCTGGTGCGGTCGCGCGAGGGGCGACGAGGAAACGAGCGGTGCAGCAACGCAGCCAGCGCCAGGAAAGCACAGCTACCAGCTGCGCATGGGGGAGCGGTGGTCGTGCAAGCGTCGGGGTGAGCAGTCGCGGGTGGTGTCGCCTGGAAGGGTGCAAAAGTCGGGTCAAGGAGCGGAGTGCTGCTGAGGTGCTTCGGCTTGGCCAAGAATCCGCTAAACCCTGTTCTCCGCGTGTCGTACGCCGCTCACACCACCCTATCGCGCCTCAGCCCTGCGCGCCCTCACAGCTCCCGCCCAGATTGCCCGTCCACGACGCGTTCGCCGGGTTCGCGCTGGGCCGCAAAGACACATGCGCGATGAAACAAACCACTGCCCTTGCATGTAATGCCGGCTGAATAAGCATTCCTGCGCGCTGGGCGGCCTATCCTGTCCACGCTGTGCGCACGACAATGACATCAATAACCTATTGTTGGCATGGGCAGGGGTGGGCGATCATTGCGGGGGTGGATATGCCGACGACTTCGAGATTTGCATCTGCACATGTCTCGGCGAGCGCGGAAACGGGCAGTCTGATGGACTCTGGCATCGCACAGGCCCCCTCGCGCCGGCAGGTCCCTCCTCATCGCCGTCCGTCAGAACATCTCCATCCAGACGTCAACAGGCGTGGCCGAGATCGAGAACAGACCGTCGACGATACTCTCCCCCGCGCAGCCCTCCCCTGGCGGGCCTCACGATGTGCGACCAGGGCTCCTCGCGGGACACGCGCACCTCGACGAGCTCACGAATCACGTCAGCCAGATACGAGGGCCGTTCCTGCATCGTGCATCATCGCGCCGCCGCGACTCCGGAGCTCCGGACGGGAGCCAAGCGCCTGACGGCGGGAGCTCCCTCTCAGCCCTACCACGGTCGAGGCCCCACGTGTTGCGGCGCGTTTGTGCCTGCCTGCCTGTGCCTCTCCGGCTGCTGGTCCGTGGGCGCCGGCGGGAGCCCCTCGTGCCCCTCCTCAGTCCAGGTTGCTGACACGCCGCGCTGAAGCGAGCAGATCTCCCGCATCAGATAAATCCCGCGTGTAACCCTGATCTACCTCCTCGCGCCCACTCTCGCCCGTTGTGAGGCGCTCGCCCGGTAATTCGTCACCTACGCGCGCTACGCCACCTCCGGGGTGTCACTGTGGCTAACCCGCCGACAACGACGGACAAGTGAGTCCCCTATGCATCCAGAAGCTTCACCACGCTCAAAATTTCCTTAGATGGCCCGCTGCTACCTCTTATTCCGTTAGGCTTGTCCAAGTGAGCGGTTTGGGCTCCAATAGCTCGCGTTGAACTTCACTTCGGGCCAAAGACTACGAGTCACGATCTACCTAACCGGCTCCTAGAGATCTGTTTGATCCAGAGAAATTTCGCGAATGCTGGACGTTTGCGATCTGACTAGTGCCTTCAACGACAAATGGCGGAAGCGTGCTGAATTTTGCTCCTGGGTCTTGGCAATATCGTGCCACACGTCACTGAACGACTACAGAGTGCTCTGTAGTGCTGCAGACAAGCTGACGTCGCTCCTACGTCAAAGCGAGCACCGAGATTGTTAGGACACCAACACAAATCCGTAGAACCTGTCGTGCCATGATCCAGTCATTTTCTTATCGGTTACCCATCCTCAGCTTGATCAGTAAGCCGCTACAGATTTTGCGAATTCCCCGACCGAGGTAAATGGTTCCCAGAACGCAAAGGAGTTGAGCCACGTCTATTATGTCGACCTGAGGATATGCTTCATTTGCAAGGTGATGGAAAGCAGGTTTTCAGCAAACGAAGAGCTTTGTCTGTCGTGCTGCCCTATCGGGTATCGCGTGTCTCGCTTAACCGCATTACCGCCGACAGCCCCCTTCCCCACCCTCACTTCCTCACCATAGCTTAGGCATACATTTCCGTCTTCTTCCCCTAGTACTCCATATTCAGGTGCTCTATGTTTGCGCTTTGTCGCGCAAGTGCCTTGCAGTCCTGCTGTATCACCTACTTATTCCGCTCCTGTTTCCACTTGACACTGAAACCAGCGTAAGCCTGGTCATTTGAAGAACAAGTGCGTGTAAAGCCAAAGAAAAATGTAGCACAATTGCTCAGTATGGCGTCCTCTATAATACTGTAGCAGAGGCATCTATAACTCTTGGTGCATAGGCAACAAGAAGCAATACATACTCGAATTCTTGGTGTTGGACACAACTTCAAGTGCTTAAATGTGCAAAGAAAAGAGAACCTGTCTCCACTTAAAGATCTAGTAACAAAGGAGATGGCTCCAAATCATCATCACCCCTCTCAGCTCTTGCCATTGCCTCTTCTTCCCTTTCCTGACATGACACGCAGATCCCTTCCACACGACAGCGCTCATGATACCCTCTCCATTTCTCAGCCCATTCCTTCTCTTCCCCTTCGAAAGGACCATCCGGGCTTTTGCCTGACCTGATTTGGTTGATACAAAAGTGCCACAGCGCGTTTTCCGCGTACTCTATCCCACCGTATGAGAAATGTGTACACAAGGGGCACTCGCGCTGCCCTCCGTCTGCATCTCCCAAGATAAGCTTGTCGGAGTCCCAATTGAACAGGTTCAGAAGGGTCTCCTCGGTCCAAGGCTCCAATTCATCGTCGCAAATCTCTTGCAGGAGAGGGACTTCCCCTCTCACAAAATCCTCGACTGCAACCCTGCAAAGCTGCAAAAAACCTCGCAATCGTCTGAATTCGTGTGGGCCTTTCATGAGCCCAGAACTCATGGTTCCTTTCCGAGAATATGAAAAGACTCCCGGATATAAACAACACTCATAATCTACCACAAAGTTCAAAGTGTCCATCTCATCCAGCCACAGAGTGACATTTCCTTCGCTCATTGCACCTCTCGATATGCGTTTGATAAGTGCAATTCTTTTTTCCACTATCCCGGTATTGTTGAAGGCGAGCCTCAAGAAATCATCCCTGTATAGGTCATCGTGTGTCTGTTCCATTGCAACCGACCACCACCACACCTTTAACGACCCCTCGCAGAATTGCAATGGAAAGAGAGCTTTCTCAGTAAACCAACATAAAGGGTTTTCGTAAAGTTTTCCGGGACCTTCCAGTTTGTTTAGTTGCAGATAATAGAGTGCAACCAGAGAAATGCTGTAACCCAGTTCAAGAAAGTCTTCTCCAGCACCAACAAGGATTCTCATTGTTTCTAGGTGGATTTCGCTTCCGGCCTCAGCGAAGGTTGCGTGTATTATAGGTTCCCTACACAACTATGAGAAATCTCTCTTCACGACGGAAAATATCACTCACCAGCCGCGATTGTCTTTTACCTTGGGGTCTGCACCAGCCGTGATTAGAAATTTACACATCTGCAGCTGTCCATAAGATGAGGCCAACTGACCGAGTGAGCTGATTTGGGAAAGAACAAAAGCAGTCGCATTAGTGAACTTACATGAAATAACGTCTCCCCGCAAGCGCTCACAGAATGAATGGTGACTTGCTTAGCGGAGAGTATGTCCTTGAGACCATCAAGATCTCCATTGTAAATAAGTGCCCGAACTTTTTTTTCTAGGTCTCTGGACATAAGCTAGAAGGATATTAGCGTCGCAATGACTCTTAGAAAATGAAGAAGTTTAAGAAGAAAGACTTACGTGCGGCGATCTCAGTGACACATTCCATCCGCTCCGAAATGAACTGTTCATCTGAGCCCGAAACAATGTGTTGATACCGAGCTTTTGAAGCCACCACGAGGGTTCAAACAGGATCTCCACAACCTCGTCGTCATTTTCAGAGAACTCATCCTTTGGCTGCCGCGACTCGCGTTTATACTGAAGCCTTCCAAGGAGGCTCCGCGTCCAGCTGTCCCAACCGCCCCAACATGCATTCTCCTGGTAAAGAACTGGCCTTGGACGGTACCTTCGAGAAAGAGCAGCGGATGTAGAGGTCGAAAGCGAGTTTGATGCAGCAACCACGGAATTCGAAGAGGTGGAGATGGCGTTGAGTCGAGTCGATGAAGAGGGTTGATCTCCAATTCTGGAGCTCGTCGTAACCAAAGCTTGGATCTGAGATGCTTGCCCCCCAAGCTGTCCCATCTGACCCTCGAGCCGCATGACAGCAAACAACTGCGTGTGTTGAACGCGACTACGGCAATCAATCAGCCGATCAGAAAAACATTGACCGCGGTACATACCTGCTCGACGCTTGCAGCGCCAAGGACAGTGTATCCTTCGCTTCTCCAATCTTCTCCCTCATCGCCTTCACCTTATCACCCTTCATGACAGCCTTCAACGCCGCATGGTTCCGTCGCCATTTGCTGTCCTTTTCCAGCTCTTCATTCAATGTCTTCACCATATTCTCGAGAGCCTGCACCTGGCGCCTGCAGCGCATAATAGCCTTGGCCGTGGCATGTTGGGGGCCGAACAGTTCTTCGCAGCGCTGGATCTCCGCGATCACGCATGTGAGGACCTCGAGGTCGTCGATGATGTCCTCAATGTCGTCGGACGCATGCTTGATTGCGGAAAGGAACTTGCAGCTGTGACTTGTTAGCTCCTTGCCCTTACTCGTCCAGCTGGGACTCAGGTGTGACGACGTACAGTTTCGTTACGCTCTCGGCCAGCTGCACGGCCAGCGAGGCGATGCCGGCCACGCTAGCTGCAGCCGACAGCCCGTCCATGGGTGCGGAGAGGAGGCTGGGGGCATAAGAAATCGGCGGCTGGCGGGCTGCGGGGAACGGGCGGTGATTTAAGGTGCAAGGAGTGACGAGGCTGTGTGCAGGCTGGGACATGACACCGCATTGAGGCGATGCACAACTGCAGCTGTGTGCTCGTGAACGATTCGCCCCGCTTCTTCCAGACCCATGCCACATCAGCCTCGCGTGCTGCCTATCGCTTGTCAGCTTGCCACAAATGTGTCAATACCATTTCAATTTGATTGAATAATTTCTATGTCAGCAAGCTCTCAAACCCCGTCCACCAGCCCACATCACGACCATAACACCAGAACCAGGCAAGAACCTCAAACAATGTGTGTCCATCGAAAATTTTTTCTACCTAAAACACATCCACCGAGAAAGCGTAAGCGAAAGAGGTAAAAGCAGTAGCAAGAAAGCAATGCAAGCCATTGGTCTGATGCTCTCATACGGTCGTATTGGGTGAAGTTTCGTAATGTTTAAACCAGATCGAGGAAGGGGAAGAGGAATGAAAGAAGTGAAGATAAAGAAGTCCCTGTCAAATAAAACACAGTAACAGTCCCCGGATAAGTTGGTGAAGAGAAAAAGAAGGAAGTCACTTAGAAGTTACCAGAAGGCTTGGTGAAGGAAAAATGACAAATGCCCGACCATCGAACCCGTGTTTTTTTCTTTGGAAATCAACCCATGTGAGACCGAAGAGAGATAGGAAAAAAACCCCCAGGCCCAAAACTTTTTGCACCGTTTACCAGGCTCCAATGCTATGCAAGTTTTTGTGATGACACCGTGTGAATGATTTTTGTTTCTCTTTCTTCTTCTGATCCGCCGACCGATCCGTGCAAACACCGTACTCAGATCGCTCAAATGCTCAGAAACGAATCGCTACATCAAACCGTTAAGAAGAGAATCGTGGCAGAAGACCCGTGTAAAATCTCCGGCATTTTCTCGTTAACCGTTCGGATTGTCGAGGATCGACAAGTCCTGTCCAAATCGAGGACGGTTCAGCAGTGTTTGTCAGTTTACTGCGAAGGCTGAGCCTGGTGGTTATCGCGGCCACGACCGCCGCGGAATCCACCACGGCCACGGCCCTCGCCCCGGAAGCCACCGCGGCCACGGCCTTCACCCCGGGGACCGCCACGGCCACGGAAACCACCCCTACGCTCGCCCTGGTAGTTACCACGGCCACGACCACCGCGAGTAGTCGGAACCTCCTGGAAGCCATCACCGTTAGCGGCAGGAGCAGGCTCGGCCGCCACCGCGGCAGCAGCAGTGGAAGTATCCTCAGCCCAGCTCTGGGTGCTGGCAGCGGGAGCAGGCTCGTGAACGGCCTCAGTCTCGGTAGGGTCGCGGGGGACCATCTCGAAGCTCTCCGCAAGGGGGTCGTCAGAGCCAGGAACCTTGGTGTCCCACTGATCAGCACCGGCAGCGTTTGCAGCAGTATCATCAACGCTGGCAGATGGGACAGCAGAGCTCTCGGCAGCAGGATCGCCGTTGGCGGTAGGGGCAATGGCGTCGAGCTCAGTCAGGCCAGCGTGGGCAATCGTGGGGTCGGTGCCGACAGTGGCGTCCTCTTCGCCAGGGGCAGCGGCTTCAGCTTCGGCGACCTTCTCAACCCAGGCCTCCTCGGCGGCGAAGGGAGCGTCCTCGATAGAAGCTTGCTTAACTTGGGCGTCTACTTAAAGTTAGGAGATTCAAAGGCTGGTACTCATGCACATGCTGATCACTTACAGGAGACGGTGAGTTCGAGGCTCTCCGTCGAGAGAACGTGTTCCTCAGAGCCAGAGATCAGCTTCTCGGCAGCCTCAACGGCCTCCGGGTTGCCACCATAGACCAACAGCAGAGCACCCTCGAATGCCTTGGACAGCTCCGACTCATCATCTCCCTGCTGACGCCTGGCAGCGGCAGCACGTAGGAACTGAGAGAAGATGAGCAAACGCTGCTTCGTAGCCTTGTCGGCCTTGGCCTCCTCCTCAGCTTTGATCTTGTTCTCCAGCTCCTTCAATTCCTTTGCGCGTGCAGATTCAAGCGAGTCCTTCTGGCGGACCAGCCTGCTCTGGAAGTCATCGCTGACCTTCTTGAACTGGCTGAGCTGCTCCTCCAGCTGCTCGCGGTCAAGCTCGTACTGGGGCTTCCTCAGCGCCTGGTTCCTCTGGTCGTTGTTTATTTTCTTGGAGGCGACGAGGTCATCGAGGGATACGCCGGGGTTCTCCTTCACCACGGAGTTGACCTTTTCCATGGCATTCTAGAAGAGTCCAAGTCAGCCTTAGGCGTCCGTCGCAGAAGGTGGTCTCGTGAGATCACTTACGAGCTTCTTGACGACATTGCGAAGCCTCCTGTTGGCGGAGAGTCAGTACACGAGACGCATTGGTGAGCTTGGGCATCGGGACTTGGGCGTAGACGTACTTCTGGAGCTCTTTGATGTACGGGTGCTCCGAGTCTTCCGCGCCGTTGACGCTGCCCTCACCGGGCGTCTGAGCCTCCTTGGTAGGGGTGGCGGGTGACGCAGCAGCGGCGGCAGCAGCGGCAGCAGCCTCGGCCTTGGCCTTCTTCTTGCGCGCGCTCTTAGACTCGGCCGGAGCTGCGCTGGGCGGGTTCGAGATGTTACCAGTCGACATGCTGGCGAATGTGTGCGATGGAAGCGTGACGTGTGAAGCGGGGTGTGTGGAAGGGGGGAGGAAGGCTTTGCGCGGACGAGGCAGAAGAAGGTTGCAAACGGATAGGCAGACGGTGGCAGGTGAGGCTCTGGTGTTGAGGCAAAGCTCCAATGTGCCCGGACAGAGCGCGACGCGAGAACATCGGCACATCCGTGCACGCCAAGACCACAGCTGTCATCATCACGCTCGGACCCGCCGCTCGCTCTGTGCGTGTAGCGCCGCTAAGGCAGCAAGGCGGATTTCGTCCCGCGGCTCCAGCCCGCCCCGCCGGCTCTTCGTTCCCGTTTGAGCCTGCCTCGTTGGACGTGTGACACCGTGCATGCATGGCTATCTACAAAGTGAAGAGTCCCGCTGCGTGTCAGCTTTGGAAAGAGCTACGAGCCGGGCCCGTATCGATGGAGCATTTCCCCTCATGGCACGGCCGCTTGGACCTTGGACGCGGATCGCCGAGAGCCCGTTGCTGTGGAGCTCGATGGAGCCCGCATAGTCGCAAGGAGACCCAACGGCGCCTACGTTGCATCTCGCACACACATACACGTACAAGAGCACAGTGTTTGGCGTACGCCTCATACTCTCTACTTTTGGATGTGCTTTCAGCCACAGCCTTGCTGAACCCCATTATCCGACGCGAGGATGTGTCTTTCCCAGCCCATGAACCGTTGCGTAACCATCCGATCCTGACACCACCTAGCCGATTGTGTTCCTGGAAGCCTGTGGTACTTCTAGCCGATTGCGGTCCGGGTTGACGGCTACAAAGGTTCGCCGCGCCTAAGCACATGGGTTGGGATAGTGTCTATCGGCGAGCGGCTTCGGTATGAAGCCCTTTAGTAGAATCAGCATATGAACTGGGTCCTTCAGAACACCCAAGCTAGCTTCTTACCTTCTCAATGCCCGCCATGAACCCCCAAGAGCCAGGGCCCTTGAAGTTCCAAAAGAACCAGCCTCCAGCGTACTCTTCATACACGTACAACTGAGCCTCGATGTAGCGACGGACCTGCCGAGTGAGTGCATCACTCCATTCGTTGACGTCGATGCCTCCATCGGTCTCACACTGGCAGCCTTTGGCACGGCAAATCTTACCAGTGCCTTCTGGATCTGCAAATGTGCTGCCATCCGGATTGACACAAATGAATGTGTTGCCGCTGAACTCGCCAACATAAGTGGGTAGACTGTTCTTCTTTGCGAAGGCGAGCTGTTCGGTGGCAAATTTGCAGACCTTTTTGATATGACCGGGCTGATCGAGATTCCTGTCCTCTTCGGTGAAGATTTGGTATTGATGAACGTCGATGAAGAAGGAACCGGGATTTGGACCGTTCAGCGCGGCGTTGATATCGAGCCAGTTCTTCGGAGTGACCCACTGGTCATGCATGACGATTCGTAGGTTCTTGTTGCTGGCGGCAGCACGTACAGCTCCGTAGGCAGTCTTCGTCCAAGACTTTGTGGTTTGAAGAGTGTTCGGTAGGGTGTTCGTAGGCTCGTTTACTAACTCGATTGCGACGACCGTGTTGGCAAGTTCCTTGGTTCCGTATTTCTGCGCGATGATCTTGAGGACGTTCGTCGTACGGTCGAGGTTTCCTGAGCCAGTTTGCCACTGTACAGAAGAGCGTTAGTCTTATTCGAAGTACACGTTGAGCCAGAACATACTTCCCATTCCCCCAAGTGACCTGAGTTGACATCTCCGTTCTGAGATCCGGGAGCGCCGTGAAGCTCAATCACCACCAAGATACCTGCATTTTTAGCCCACTGGATGGCCTTGCTCAGATATGCGTCGGCGCCCGAATGATACGGGGTACCGGCGTTGTCGTAAGCCCAGAAGCCGATGCCGATGCGAACCCTGGAGGCAAATCAGTGTAGAGATCTCGTCGCATGCCTGTAGGGTCGAGGCTTTGGATGACGCACGCGTTGACACCATAGGAAGCCAGCTTTTGGATGTCGGCTTCGGTGCAGAAGGTATCCCAGTGATGACGGAGGACGTTTTCGGAACCGGCTTGTTGATCGAAAGTCCACTGATCGACGGCGCCATTCGCTGCGAAGAGTTCCGGAGTGAGGAACGGCTCGAGAACAAGCCATCCGCCGAGGTTGACACCACGGAGAAAAAGCGAGGCCGCTGCTTGTACTATGAGAGCGCCATCCGTAGGTGAGGGGTGTGCCTGTGTCAGCGCAAAGAGGGTGGCCAGCAAGAAGAGGATGAAGCGCGCCATGGAGAGCGGTTCTTCACCATAGGAGGAGATCTTGGGTCCCAAAAAGCGGCTGAAGTGAGGCAGGAGGTTGTGGATGGAGTGGGAGAGAGGCTTTGCGCCTAGAAGGTCGGCCCGGAAAGCATTTCAACACGCCATACCTTCTTCAAGGGCAATGGAAGCATTCACCCAGATGGTTATGACATTTCCATCACTGCATATCTGCGTCCGTGCGAATGCTTCACGAACCAGCCATGCAGGGCCTTGAGCAAGTCTCGAGGGGCGATGGATCCCAGTGGCTTTTCGTCGCCTCAGACTCACCCCCTCACCATCCTTACTGGAGGAATCTGGGGACAAGCACCTTCAAGCGGTCGACAGTCTTCACTCGAGCTGTCACAACTCTGTGTTGTGTCAGCATCGTATGTCAACACCCTAGGTGTAGAGACATCCGGCTCGGAGTTACACGGGTAGGAAGCTCGTACCCCGTCCGCTGCCTGGAGCCCACAGACTCGAGGAAAGCAATGGCACCATCTTCCATCATCCCGTTGGGCAGTCCTATTCGACGTTTACTCAGTGTGATTTGGTTGGACGAGCGTGACGCGGGAGTACGATAACACCTGAGGATTGTGACGCGGGGTTGGCTATTGCTGGTCTTTGGCTTGATAGGACTACAAGGCAACCCATCTGTGAGCACGAGATACAGCTTCGGAGCGTCCATCCGGAAGTGTCGAGGATAGACTTACATTTGGTCATGCGTCCACACGGATGCCTCAAACCCATACAGTGTTTCATGAGTTGGCAAACCTCCATCGCATGATAATCACCGTCCTGATTGCCGAAGTGCCGTTCCCAGATTGCCGGAATGAAGACAGGAGACCAAGACTCGCGCACTGAGCCGGCTTTTGTGGAGTGGGAGTCTCGTCTGCACGGCAGGAGCCCGAAAGGGACGGCACCAGCTAATATAAGTTAGCACGTCTACATGATGCGATCAACAAGAGCGCCTATGACACACCCACTGGCGCAAGCCGCGCGTGAAGTTTCTCCGCACTGCAAGCATGTTGAAGGTAGATGCTGAGGCATCTGCCGCTGATTGGTCCTCGATCGTCTAGAGATGATGCAGTCCAAAGATCATGCATGCTCGAGATCGTCGGGGCGTGAACACTGTCGGGGCAAGGTCGACCGGGCCCCTACTGTCGGGACTTTGATTGCGACAGACGGGGTGGCGTTCGCTAGACTCTTGACGTTGGTCATTTTGGTATACCCTGCTTGGAATACCACCGTGCAGCTGTAGATCTTGAGGATTATACAGCAATGACATTAACCTACGGTGTAGTCAGTGCGGCAATGAAGCATACACTTCCATGTGGAGTTGAAGGATGCGTCCGAATGGACTTGGCATGTTTCTTGCTGCGCATTCCCATCCGCATGGATGCTTTAACTGCCTAAGTGGGAGCATACCGTTGCCCTTCGCTGGGTAAAGAGGGACTCGTCTGATCCTTTCGCCAAGACATCTACACAGAGATTACGCAGAGCAAGCTTGACCTCCCTGAGTCACGAACTCCGACCCGGTCTTCAAGGAGAAGAGGTCAGGGAATGCCTACCTGAAGATTCCGGGATGCCGCACCATCAGACCCATCGACCTGGCGCGTCCGTGCCAACGCATCAGACATCTGGGTGAAGGCAGGTCTGCTCCGTGAATTTAACTTGGTTCAGCAGGTGGTGATGGCCATCTGATCCATCAATCACCCAGGACAGACAATCCGGATGCACATGGGGTAGAATCTCTGATCGGCCATCGAGAAGGCCGGCAGGCCTGGTAGAAAGATAGGCAAGGACGGAATGGAAGCGGTGGATCAAGGTGGGAGGCGGCCGCGGGCTAGGTTTTGGCTGTATCTGGGAGCTCAAGATAGAAACAGCCATTGGCGAATAGGAAAGATCAGCCACACGCCTCCTCAGATCGACGGATCAAGTGAAGGAGGCGCGGAAGCATCTGGGGCTGGATTGGGGGTTAGCACGGCGGCGGGCCCGGCCCATGCTCGCAGCAAGGGCTCTCATTCGAGTGCTGGGAGAAGGCAAAGAATATACGAAGGCACCCGGACGGCCTTGTGACGGCGACAGGCGGCGCTCTTATGCAGGCGGCGCTACAGGTCCAGCCGCCAGGACAGGGCCGCCGGGGGCCGCGTCACAGAGCTGGGTGGCATCGCGCCGGCGGGAGGGCCCATCTGCCGCTTGGCGGGGCGGACATGTGGACCGCAGGCTTGCTGACAGCAGAGGGCGACAATCAGCGGTTTAGTATCTCCGCAGGGCGTTATCGCTGGCAGACGTTGGAAGGTAGATGTAGGGAAATGGTTTTTCCGCGTGCCCCAGACACGGCACGGCTGCAGGTGTGGGGGCGTCGCGGCCCTTGGGCGACGAGGCGGCAGCGCTTTGGGAATGAAACCTGGCGAGCACCATGGGCGACAGCCTCTGTGGCTGGGCCCGGTGTCTGGCTGCGAGGGCATCGCCTGGGCGCCCGCCAGTCACAGGCCGCGCCGGGCGACAATCACGACGCGCGAAAGCGGCACGTGAAGGTGCATCCTGCAGCTAGTCCCAGAACGGCGCCCAGGTGTGGTGCGAAGTGGAACACGGAGGTGGTATCCAGCAGGAGTGGACGAGGAATGGCGGTATCGAGCCGGCCACGAGACCACGGCTGCATTCGCGGTGCAGATGAGAGCAGTAATCTTTGTCGGGCGCGCGCAATGCTGAGGCCGGCGAGCAATGCACCGCGACGCGAGCGCGCGCAGGTGGTTGGCGCGAGCGGCGCTCCTGCTTGCCTCGGCCATGCGGCAGGCGCGACGCACCTCAGTCAGCGCCCGCGTGAGCCATCCCTGCGCGCGCGCGGCCGCGAGAGCGCAGCATAATTGCGGCTTGTCCCTGGCTGTGCTCGCCAGAACTCCGCGCTCGTTCTGGCGGCTTCCTGATGCTTGCGTTGGCGCGTTCCCGACCCGCCCGGCGCCGATAAGTCAGCGACGTCCCACGCAGGGATTGCGCTCTGCCCCCTCCGCCCGCCGTCCTAGCGTCTTACAGCCCGCAGTCCCCCCCGCCGCCTTTTAACCTGAGCACCCTCCGGACGCGTGATCGAAGTCATCACCTATCAGGTGACTCTTGCGTCCATCGCCGCCAACACCATCAACTGCTGCTCTTTGAAGAGCCAGCGCTTCTCTCCCAAGCGGATACGTCTCTCCTCGGGTCCCCGTCGCCAGCCGCCCGCCCGCACCGCTTTGTTTGCCGCCCGCCGCCTCGAACGCGCTGCGATCACGGTTTCTTCTGGACGGACCAAGGCTGCCGTTAGTCAGCGGCCTCACGAAACATCAAAGCGGGTAAGTCTCCATCTCTCTCGACACGGTCTTCGAGCGTCCCTGGCCGCCCGCCCGGCGTCCGGCACCCTTCGACACGCCTCCGGCCCTGCCGCTCCAAGCTCGCCGTCCGCTCCGCCGTCCTCGCGCTGCCGCTGCCCGCGCGTTCCGCGCAGCTATGTCGCGTCCGCCTCCCGCGCCGCCGCTGCTGCCGCCACGCACGAATGCAGGATGATGCGGATGGTGGCGACGAGCCTGCCGTGTGAGTGGCAGGGGCCATGGCACAGCTGCTCTTCAAGCAATTGACAGCTTGGTCCCACAGCGAGGAAGCAAATAGTCGCGCCAATCGGACGCCCGTCTACCTCGACTGTCGTACTGGAGTCTTGCTGTAGGACACGTGCTAACATTCAACACCCACCAGGCCCGTAACAGTGCTCCTCTACCTCATCGAGCTCTGTGCCATCGCTTGATTCCTCTTGTGGAGCTCCACCGTCGAACAACCGTGACATAGGCCGCACGGCCCCAGCCTATATTCCAGCCTTCGATACCTTGTGCCCCCGAGGTTTGCATCTGCGAACAAGCGCCTGTGCTGCCAAAAACGCCCTACCCTAGGCAAGAGCACCCGGCCCCGGATCCAGCTTCAACAGCCTATCCAGCTGTTACGCGTCGGCTGCCCGCATACCGGCTCTGTGCCACCACAGCAGCATCAGCTTATAACTGCTGCCCTCTTGCGTACCACGCACCATTGTGCAGGTTGCGCGCTGAGCTACTGCCGGCAGCACTGCTGACGGTAGACCTCACCCTCAACATCGACGAAGTCCGGTGGAGCGAGCAAATCCAGCACCAGCATGACCGACGTTGCTACCTATCCCGAAACCGAGGCCAAGCCTGAGGTTGCAGACACCACCACGATGAACAACAAGAGGAAGCGCAGCTCCCTCGACCAGGGCCCTACAAGTGGCAGACCTGCACCTGGCGATGCCACCCGCAACTCGACATTCCAGCGCGTATCACCGGGCTCGGCGAACAATGCCGGCGGCGCTGCCAACAGTCTGAACGACCAATCTGGCAACGCCTTCCTCACCGGCCACCACACCACTGGGACCGGCGAGGATGACATCCACCACCATACCAACGCTGACCTCGATTTCAGTCAGCTTGCACAACACACGAACGACCATAGTCTGCACCAGAACGGCGGCGGAAACCCCACCAACGCTAGCGATACGGCTGCTGCGGCCCTTTCCCATCACTTCCAAATGACGGTCCCACAGGCTACAGAGCTGTCGTTCCAAAATCAGGGGGCAGGCGGAGAGGGTGACAGGGCTCTCGGTTCTTCGTTTAGTATGGGAGATCACAACATGCATCAGGCGTCTCATGGCATGACTGATTACGGTCTGGATGCTCTCAACAAGTCCAACAGCCAGGCAGCACAAGGAAGCGACTCCCCGCCCACCCAAGGCAATCAGAAGCCGGCAGTTGGCTCGGAAGAATGGCACAAGATTCGACGGGATAATCATAAAGAAGGTTCGTTATGCATGCGAGCATTAGGTGCTCGGCAGTGGAATGGCTACTGACAGGCCACAGTGGAAAGACGCCGTCGCGAGACGATCAACGAGGGCATCAACGAGCTCGCCAAGATCGTTCCTGGCTGTGAGAAGAACAAGGGCTCCATCCTTCAGCGTGCTGTGCAGTTCATCACGCAGCTCAAGGAGAACGAGTCGCAGAACATCGAGAAATGGACCCTTGAGAAACTCTTGACGGAGCAGGCGATCACGGAGCTTAGCGCCAGTTGTGACAAATTCAAAGCGGATTGCCAGCGCGCCTGGGCTGAAGCTGAGGTATGGAAGAAGGCTTGCCAGAATGCGGGCATTGTTCCAGAAGAGTTCCAAAACCAGGGCGACAAAGTCGACCAAAACGGTGATAGCTGAGGCGATCGCCGCGGCATTGAGTCAAAGAAGATAGACCGAAGGTGAACGAGCAGATGGCTGTGTCCCTTTTCAACGGCCTTGCAGGTTTCTGACAGCTGGAATGACGGCATGAACGACCCTCTCATGACTGTTTTCCTGGATTTATTATTTTCTCGATTCTGTTTCCCTTTGTCCGTTCCTCGCACGGGGTCGCTGGACTATTTCTCAACTTCTGCACAACTTCCAGTCGCGATACTGGGCCTCAGTACGTGGCCATTGTTTTTGGTGTATTTCCGGTATGCAGCTCGGGATCCAGGGTATCGGAGGACTCGTCTTTGGAGTTACTGGGGCAGGCGGTCTGAGCTAATTGTGTTTGCACATACATGAGAGCTTTCCTGGCTAATTCATCAGGGACTTTTGGTGGCTGCCTGAGTGTTAGACTTCTCTCATGTACTTCTATTCTATTCCTCGACATTTCACGTCCTGTCCACTCCTCCGCGATCACTGACAGTCCGGTGGCGACTAGCATTCAGGCGCTCTTGAAACGCATTACTCACGATCCAGCGGCGTACCGCCACAGCGGAGTGCCGGTCGGTACTCCGCCAGCCTGCTGTCCTGCAACCCAACCGCTGCAAGCAGGGACCTCTATCCGAGACACCCCCGGCAATTCCAGCCAATGCCGTGCCCGGGACGGTGCTGAGGACCCTTCTTTTCCTTCACCGCATTCATCCCCACTGGACGGTACCGTAGCCGCACCCGCGCCGGCCGCCCTCACATGACATCCCGGCGTTCACGAGACCATCCGCCCCCAAGGGCACCATGACCATCAGCCTTCTCCGTCCGCTCCACAACCTAGTGTCGCTCCACCACCAAGCAGTTCCAGATCTGAAACTCGCAGCCCACGTCTTCACAGTTTGTCTTGGTCTAGACTGTGGAGAAAGGTCACGCCCCGATCGCGTCGCAAGGAACAGGCCGTTGATCAGGCACGGCGAGTGGGCGAGGAAACAAAGGGCTTGCGTCCTGCAAATCTACGTATCCGCGTGGTGTATATGCCCACAGGCCGCCGAGCCCCTGCCATTCCCGGATAGCGTCTTTAGTCTTCCGCTCCACTCTCCGTCCTGCCGCTCAGGCCTTCCATCCAGCCATACGTACCTCACGCGCTCTGCGCCTACACCCGCAACCACCCGAACCACCCGAACGCCGGTTGCTTTCTTCTTCCCGCGCCCTGTCCCGCGAGAGGTGCCCTCAAAAATTTCTTTGCTGCTTGCTTGGCGTTTGCCGACCGGTCTGCTGCCTGGTGGCCTGATGAGAGAATGTTCACTACTGATAACCATCGACATCTACAAGCTAAATCGCCCTAAATCTTTCTCTTGACTCAAGACCTGCATAAAGCTCTGCCTCGGCGCTGCACTGGACCGACGCCCACGCGACACTAGCATTCCGCAAGCACCAACCTCCCCCACTGTTTACCCACACCCTCTCTCCACAGCCCTTTTCCCCAACGCTTCTAGCAAAGTCCCGCCTTACCGTACCAGATCTTCCATGCGTCCTTGACGCCCTCTCGATTCCTTCAACCCTACCCAAGCCGCCGGCTCAGCTCTCGACAAGGCGTCCAAGCTTCTCGCCTTCACGGCGTCGGAAATTCTCCGAGCAGCCACGTGCCGTTTGCTCTCACCTCGTTCGTGCCACCGCGCCGTCATGCCGGCTCCCGGACACGTGCGCCCGCGTGCTCCCCCCGCTAAATTGGAGGGCGGCCAACGGGTGGCGGGCGCAGTCGGCGCGGCAAGACAAGGGTTGGGGGGGGCCATGTGACTTTGGCTAGATCCCGTGCTGTGGGCCTCTCTTCGGGCGCGCCGGTGGGCCCCTCAGGCGTTCTGTCTCGCGGCGCGGCCCTGGAGATCCGGTGGGTGCGGGGGGTGGCTGGGGCGGAGGTGCGCTGGCGATTTGGGGGGTGATCGATCGAGGCCTCGCGGCGCGGCGCTGTCGAGTTGACAACCACTCGTACGGTCTGGGAGGGGAGAGGAGACGAACGCGTGGTTATGTAGATTGTTTTGTCTGAACATGTCCTATAGGGTGTCCCCAGAGCGCAGTCGATAACGTAAAGATGTCTCGGGCCCGCGGACACGATCGCGACGACCATGTACAATCATGACACTGATGACTGGTGGATCCCTGCCGTTTGCGCAGGCTCTCTCTCCGCTCCGTTTACGTTCATCGCTCCGTCCCATGTCCATTCTCGAGTCAGAAGATGCATCACATCGGTCTGGTGGGGATGGGAAAGAAGGTGAATCACCAAGTCTAGCGTTTATATTAATTCGAGTTCAACCCGCCATCAGTTCCCTCTCGTCTATTCGCTCCGAGACACCGCACGCACAGTCATTGTAAGGCATTGTAAGAGACGTGTATTTTTCAGGCGGAGTTAAGCGTCCACTTAGATGACTGTATTGTGCCTTGACTTCACTTCGCGATCATCGCATAATTTCCAAATTTTCTATTCACGATGTCTGCTTACACGTTTTCTTTTGCAAGTCAGTCTCTACAAGCAGCAGACTTACTACACCCGTATCTTTAACTGTTAATCCTCTCTACCAGAAAGCAAGCACGCAGCTTTCACACCACTCTTCCCTCATAGGCATGCCCTGATCGTCAAAAAACCAATTGCACGTGCACTCCTGATCCTGATCTTCCTCAGGCAGGGCTGCCTCTTCCTCAAGCCCGCGGAACTCAAACATAATAGTCATGGGAGGCAACGTCTGACCATGCTCGAGCCACACACACACGCTTATCTCGACCCCGACCTCCTCCGCATCGCCCTCCTCGTCCGTGTCTTCGCCGGCCGAGAAGTGCATCGAACTACGCTCCTCCGCATCGGAATCCAGCTCATCCTCCGGGGTCAAGAGGTACCCACTCCAAAAGCTCTCGTTGCTCTCGAGGTCGCGGTCCTGGTCCTCATAGTTCTCGCTGCTCTCGGAGTCGTGGTCGTCATATTCCTCGTTGCTCTCGATGTCGTAGACCTCAAAGTCCTCGTTGCTCTGAGGGAGGTCGTGGGCCTCATAAACCTCGTTGCTCTCGATTTCGTGGTCCTCAAGGCCCTCGTTTCTCTCGAGGTCGTGGTCCTCACCGTCCTCGTCGGCGTCGTCGGCGTCGTCGCCTCGCATGCTCGACACCTCGTCCCGGCAAATCGGGCACGTGTTGCTGGTGTCCAGCCACCTCTTCAGACACTCACGGCCGAAGACATGGCCGCACGCGAGCTTGCTGGGGCGGGCGCAGACATGCGGGTCGCCGTCGATGTTGGCGGCCTCGTCCGGGGAGATGCGCCGGATGTCGTCGGCGCTGAGGCCGCCAAAGCGGTCCTGACAGATGTTGCAGATGGTGCTGGCGTACTTCTGGAGGTCGGAGATGGTGGCGTCGGTGAAGCAGCGGGTTGTGTCGAAGGGTATGGTGGAGGTGAGGTCCTGGATTGTGATGGAGAATCTGGAGAGCATGATGGCCGCCGAGTTGTTGGGGAGATTGTTGGGAGAAGCCATTTTTGCGGTGTCTTGGTGGCGGGTGGCTTGTGATTGTGCTATTATTTTCTTCGGCGTTGCTGCTTCGGTGGAGGACGGCAGGTACAAGTGCTGTTTTTAAGGAAGAGCCGGTGAGATTGGTTACGGGATGACAGAGTCTCGAAGTGCAGTGGTAATCCAGAAGCAGTGACGCTGGAAATAAATTTTGTTCAAGGAAGCGTGGGTGTAGAGGGTTCTATATATGGCGTAAGGGGTTTGACTTTTGACCACCCTACTAAGCTGCGCCCCCACTTCTAGGTCATGGTACCAAAGTTGGGACTGTTATGACCCTGAAATTACATTCACCAAGTAATGGTTCGTGTACACAGCAGGCGTGATAGAAGTATCAGTGGGAATGGAATTTTTCTAGATCTTTCTTTCTGCTACAGCATGCTTACTTGCACTATACGAGTTTTTTTCCGCGCGCTACCCCCCGCACTATATTCGGCAGCTATAGTCAACTACTATATCTTCACTTAAAAGCGTATCTCCTCGCCTCAAGTAGAATCGAAATGCAGATGCAGGTCTGCACTGATTCCCAGCATGATTCATCTGTTGCCTTGACTCTGCACTTTAATTCAGCTCTGGGCTCTTGGGGAAAATTATACACCATACAACAAAAAGTAGGGAGAGTCGCTTCTCCATCAAGAACAACGACATAAATCACCTCAAACAGTGATCGCCAGGCGTACCAGATCCCGCCGACACATGCAATAGAAGACGGAAACAAGTAACACGAGAGCCCAAAGCTACTAGAGGACGACAAAAGCAAGACCAATATTTAAGTGTGTGGAATTAGTTTAGTAAACCCTTTGGGCCTGCGTGCGCCTATGGAAACACACCAATGCGATGGTGGTGAAGTTAACAGCAGAAGGTGGCGAGACGGTTTTACGCAATACTTGATTAGTAGAAGCCCACAGCGCACAATCCACACCTTTCTCATCTAAATGTGTTGCTAATCATCAGTTTGCCTAGGTGTTCGCTCCGCTAAAAGAAGGTTCCAAGAGGCGGTGTCTCGCATAACTGCCTACTCCGCGGATACAAAACCACACCCCTTCCTCTCTTGTTTACTCTACGTCAGTCTCTGATGACTAAAACCATGCATCAAAGTATCCGGAGTTACTCTACAGCTTAGTTTTTCTTCACATGTTCCAGTCATCCCACTGTCGGCACTGGCTTTCACTCGCCTCTGGCCCATTTGCCATACAGCTCTGAGTGCGACAGGCTGCATCAGTAGAACTACATTCACTATCAACATCCTTGTTTGATGAGTAGTATAACTAGAAACAATGATGAAGACTGCAGTAACAGATCAGTGCTATTGCTCACCAGTGATAGGACATCACGCACCCAATGTGAACATAAAATCATCCGGTGCTCAGACGGAGATCAGTAACTCAGCAACGAACAACGACCAAAACCAGTAGCTTTGTAATGCAAAGCAGTCCGTCCAAATGGCTGGCTGTCACCGTGATCAAGCAATTAACAGCAATGTAGAGAATGAAAGAGACGAGGCCACCCCCCGTCTTTTAAGCAACGTCCTCGACCCTTCCGTGCCCCTGCCATGCCTCCCTACCCTAATTCCGGGCCGGCGCGTGCCTCGCAAAACCAGGAACGATGTCAGCTGCCCCCCGGAATCCAAGTATTCGGGAATTCATCCGCATGACAGACGTTGTTCCATGCTCCCACCCCCCAAAGACCCAAGACACCGCACGGTGTGGACACAAAAGCATCCTCGGGGAGCGGGCACCCATCTGCCTGTTAACGCTAATGATTGGCAATGGAGAATATCGTAACTGAGTTTCAACTCGAGACTGCTGTTTCTCGCTTTGGATGCACTTTCTCATGACTGGTGTTGCTCCCACGAAATCGCGGAATCCTACTTTTTAGAACCGTGAGCATAGCGGCTCATCAACATCTCCCAAAGCTAGCGGCATCATCGTAGAAATGGATCGCACCCATCAACGAGTAGTCTATATGACCGAGGAGAGCTGGCTTAAGATTTGTACCCGACGTGCTGTGGAAGCACGCGCACAGCGCAGCGCACCGCGCAAGTAGATTCCTGCTGTCAAGGTTCCTCCAGCTCTCCGATCCCGTCACGACGAAGAGCAACAGGCAAGGAAGCCTCGCCGAGCAAGGAGGCCGGGCGCCGTCTTTTACGATGGTGTGCTGAAGCAGAAGCCCGCCGTCAGCTGAGCGCGGACACTAGTCTTCGCGGCGGCAAGAGAAACTAGCACCCCAAGTGCACCCACCCGCTCTCTCCACACTTCCCCACCCTTCAATCGTAACGTGACACACGCACACCTGCTTCAGCACCAAGAGACGAGCCATTTCTTTTCCGCATGAACATTCCTCTCCGATTAATCTCTGTAACACGCCGCCTCCACCTTCCCGCACGATTACGCCCCTCGCCATGTCCCGTCCCATGCATGCATGCATCATCGACAATTTTCCGGGTATCGACAACCCGCCAAACTTCAACATCGTCCTCTCCTCAATACCCCTGCCACTGGCCCTCCGCCCCCTGCCCCTCCCACTGCACATCCACATCCCCCTCCAGCTGCTGCAGATACTGCTCCTCCGCCCAGCCCATCTTCTCCAGCTCGCGCCTGAAGAAGTCCTGCTCGCGGTCCAGCACGCCGCGCTCGGCGCCCAGCCGCTCCGGGTACCGCTTGAGGTTGAACCAGTGCGTCAGCGCCCGAAGCGCCTGCTCGAGCGGCACGCTCTCGTCGACGTCTGCATCCACGTCGCTGCCGGCTAGCCAGTCGTCGCGGAGCTCCGGCCTGCAGTGCAGGTAGACGGCGGTGATGACGCGCATGTTGGACTGGCGCCACTTGCGGCCGCAGTAGGGGACCTGGTTCTTGAAGAGCTTGAGGGTGTAGAGGCGCAGTTCGGGTTGGGGGATCTTGAGGCTCTTGCGGAGGTATTGGCTAGATTTATACTGCACGAGCATGAGGTTGCGGTGGGCTTTGTTCTTGCAGATCTTCTGCATGATGCGCAGTAGGTTGATGTTGGTGAAGAAGTTGCGCCACGAGAAGGACGTGATGGGCTCGAGCGGGAGATTGTTGATCGGAATGCCGAGCTCGTCGACTTCTGGGGGCGCGGGGAGAGTAAGGCCCGCGTCGGCCAAGGCTTGGTGGTCTTCGTTGGCGAGGAGCTCGTCGGAGCGGCGGCGTTTGATGGGTGGTGGCACGGCGTCGTCCGAGTCTTCTTGTTCTTCTGTAGGCGCTTCGGCCGGGGCAGGCTCTTCTTTCGCGCCCTCGCGAGAATGCGTGCGGCAGAATGTGAAGAAGTTCAGGTCTTCCCTGTCACACTTGTAGTTTATCGCTTTCTCGATCTCCTGCAGCTGGAGGAGCTTGAGCGTGAGAGGGATGTAATTAGAATCAACCAAAAGTTGAGTCAAATACTCCATCTTCAAGACATCTACAGGAGTCAGAATCTTGTCGAACAATTTCCAGGATATTCACTTACGAGATAGCTTGAACCACTTGAGTAACAGAATGAGGATTCCGGAGGCGGCCTTATCTTGGATCTCCTCCATCCTCATTCTGTCCAAGTCCTCAAGTGGAATCTTGGAGATGTCAGGCAGAGATCCATTCATACTGCCATCGGACTTTGCTGCATTGCCATTCTGATTTTCTTGGAACCCTCCGCCAGACATGGCGCTGGGACTGCTGTTCTGCAGAGCAAGCGTGGCCAAGTGAGAGAGGAAAGTTCTGAGCAGAACGATGACCAATGATTGTAAATGCGGGAGAACGGTTGCCTTCCAGCTCGTTAGTGGCAGTCAATCAAAACGAAGTAGAATGGTACTCACGTAAAACTTCTCAACCTGATCCAGCTTGGTAACAACCCTCCCCTCAAGCTTCTCGCTGTCCGTTGGGCCCTTCTCCAACATGATGTTCTCCAGCTTTTTGTTGAGGTCAAATGGATCGACATCGGTGTCCTCCGATCCTGTCCAGCCACGCTCATACTTCATGAAAAGGACGCGCTCCTCCCACAGTTGCCTCATTGAGCGAGTGGCTCTCATTCTCTTCGCAAACAACTCTGCAGCCTCGATGATACTGGCCGGAATGTCGCTACCTTGCCACTTACGGCCCACAAGTATGTCTTGAAGATCCGTAGATCCCTTACCACCGAGGTTGTTGCTAGATTCATCGAGAGGAGGGTAGAGGAAGGGGAAGAGCTGATTCGTCTGATAGTTCTGCTTCTTACCACCCTTGCCTCCTGGGCCGGCAGGTGATGGAGGCGGAGAAGGGGCTGGTGTTGCGATATGGACAGGCTGATGCAGGATTGAGCCTCCACTGCCGATATTGGCAATTCCTGGACCAAAGGAATTTGCCTCCGACACCTTGCTAGGGTGGTTCTTCAGCGGAGGGAGGATGGAGTTATTTTCAGGCTCAAGAGGGAATAGAGGCTGCGGTGGATTGTATGCCGGGTATTTCGAGCTGATTTCTTGACGGAACACGTGGTAGTCGAGGGGAGAGGCTGTGATTATGGGCTGACCGCGGTTGTCTGCGGTCTCTTCCTTTGGATCTAGGAATGTCGACTTCAGCTCTCCGACTTCCTTGAGGCCCCCAAAGTTGACCAGAACAGCTTTCCATGTCATGAGGAGGATCTAATCATGAGTCAGCCAATGCATAGATTAACCCCAGGGATCCGGTGTTTACTTTGTGTAACGGTGGACCAATGGAGTCATCCCATCGTAAGCTCGTGATAATCTCAATCATGAATACGACAACATCCGGGTCCAGATGGGCTAGAAAAACAAATCAGTTGATGCATGCGGGCGTTCCCTTTGGAGAAGCTTACTAAGTTTGTGGAAAAGAAGTGAAGGTTGCGGCTCAGTCCGGGCAATTTCGTAGAGCATGTACATCAGAGTCAGTGAGCACCAGAGCTCTCGCCTGTCAAACTCGCGGTCCTCCTGAGGAGCAATTTCCTGCTCGACAACGTCGGTGGCACTTGGAGCATGTTAGTCGGGTGGGACGGGGAAGGGAGAACGCGGCCGTCCACTCACAATTCACGCAGACAGGCTGCGCGGGCTACATCAAAGATGGGGTTGATGCCGTCACACTCATGAATCATCTGAACTCCATTGCGAATCCAGTCTATTTGCACCTCTGATTTGACGTAATTTGAAGGTTGGTCGGCATCATTGGCCGGCGAAGTTGGCTCTCCTTCAGCAGGAGCGCCGGGCTCGGTTTTGGAGAGCCCGGCAGTCTCGTGCCAGCAGCCCAGGGCAATATACACCAATGCTTCCAGGCTCCGCAAACGCGTCTCCTTGTCGGGCTGCGCCAAATTGCCAATCAACTTCCGTGCGAGCTGGTCTCTCAGCGCGGGCTCGGCCTTGCACCAGTCCATCTCGCCCTGCTCGTAGGCGGCCAGATTCGAGAGGGTGCCGTCGCTGAGGGCGACCCACTCCTCGACGAAGGACGACTGGGCCTTCAGCAGCATGGCCTGCTCCTCCACACTGTACGAGAACCATTCCTCAATCTCGCACTCGAAAGACGCGGCGTCCTCGTACTCAAAAGCGTAGGGAGTGGGCTCGACCTTGGGCATGTCGACGACGAGCTTCTTGAGCTGCAGCAGCGACAGCGAATCGGTTGGCTGGTGGCCCGACTCGAAGGGCGGGGCAGGCGGGGCGGGCGGAGGCAGGCGCTGGGGAGCGGGTGCAGACTTCTCGCGGCGGAGGCCGGGTCGCGTGGGCAGAGCCACGCCGTCGGCGGGCGGCTGCGCGGCGGTGCCGTCGAGACTCTGCTGGCCGGGCGCGTCGGCACCGGGCTGGACGACTGTCTCGTCGGCGGCCAGGCCGGTCGCCGGATCCGGAGGCAGGGCCATCATGTCGGCCTCGTCCACACCGACGGGCACCTGCGGCACGCTCTCCGGCTGGGCAGGCTCAGCTGCGGCGGGCAGCTCGGCGGCGGACGGGTCCATTGTAGCACGGTGTTCGGCGAAGCTTGGAGAGTCGTGAGGGCGGTCGCGACAGCCACCACTCGCAGCGAGTGGGGCTTAGGGCGGCATGTGGACGCGGCGGCGCGATTGGCTGGGCTGGGCGAGGCCGGCGCGGACGCAGGGTGGTGGAGGGCGGCGGCGTACGTACTCTGCTGCGTCTGTTGTGGGTGGTGTTTGTGCTGGCCTTGTCCGACGTGGGACCAGCTCGAGCGGCGGGAATCGCAGCGCACGGACGCCGCGCGCCGGCGCCAGGGGACGCGGGCAGCCAGGGCGCGCCGACTGACTCGCCCGCGAAACCGCTTCTCTCCACTGCACCCGCTCAACAACACCAAGAATCTCTCGCGCGCCCCCACGTTACGCCGCGCTCACGGCTCTCGCCGCGCGGCAGAACCGTGCCCGCCCCTCTGCCCCTCCGCCCCTCCGACCTCTAACAGCGGCCGGTTGCCCAGACCGCGGCGCCTTGCTGACGGCGCATGAGTTGGGCAGAGCTCTGGCATGCGCTGTTCCTGAGGTGCTTGCCTTGGCCCCGTCATTGGTTGCACAGTCGACGGGGCGTCCACAGACACGGCGAGCTCGCCCAGCGCGCGGTGGGCCGATGTCATGGTGCCCGGGATGCGGGCGATGCGTCAGACGCGCTCCTCGCTGGCGGTGGCAGAGCGCCGTGCTGTTGCACCGCCCCGAATCCTGGGCTCTGGCGCCCGGCCTACCCTCAGGTCCCCTTGCGCTGATCGCAGTCCCGCGGCGTGGCTGATGAAGAGCGCAGTGGCGGTCCGGATCCTTCGCCGACGGTTTTCCTCCGGCCGGGCTCTCGCGCCTGGCGCGCGCGCTCGGCTTGGCTGCTGGTTTTCGTGCGGGCGTTGCGTGCAGAAGGCGCTGCTCTGCATGGCGATGCGTCGAATTAGCCTCTCCCGACGCGCTGCCCGCAGCGCAGGGATTGGCATGATTTGCGCTCGTGCGAGAGCGCGTGCAGTGCTGGAAGCGCAAGTCCCCAGATCGCAGGCTGCTTACCTGACCACGCTCAGCCTTGCCGGCGATCGGCGGGCGCATGATGTTGTTGGCATGAGCTTAGCTAAGGCCCTCCGGCCGTCCTCTGCGCCCAGATCCCGTGGGCAGCCCGCGCCGGGCTGGGACGCTGCCCCGCGTGCTGCTCAGGCACATGGGCTTCGTGGCGCGCCCCAAGGACCCAGCGCGACGCCCTTGCCGTCACCCGCGCGCGCACCGCGACGCCCACGCCGCCGCATTCACCGCTTCCAGGCATCCAGTCAAGTCTGCATCCATGTCGTGCCGTGGCGAGCGTCCACCGGTCACATCCCTGAGACAGCCAAGCATCGCAGCAACCAGAGCCGAGCCAATATGTGCGTCTGTGTGGGGACCCGCCGCTCAAGTAAGACCTTGTTGGACCTCAGCACCACCAGCCTACCACCGTCGACCTCTGCTCGGCAGTGCTACGGAGGATGGGGATGGACGTCACTGCCACATGGCCCTGCCCTGGAGGACGGGCGCTGCCCTTGGCCCAGGCTGCGCCGAACGGCTGCTGCACCGCTCTGAACTCCACCGAGTCCCCATCCATCCTAAGGCCCGATTGTCGCCTGCCGTAGGGTCACAATGCCTCAATACTCTGCGCTTGGCGTCCCATGATCTATTTCGGTGTTCACTTGCTCTCTCGTAGGCTGACTTCTGCTCCGGTCGTAAGCGGCGCAACTGCATTCTGCATGCACTCCCTCTTTGTCGTGTGTTTATAAGCTGCTGCTGTCCTCCGTGATCATGTCCTTCATTCCACAGCTCCAGCCAGCGATACTCCCTTGCTCGCAGCGTATATATTCCTCTTCTCTTCTTGCCTCATATTTCGCCATCCGCGCTCTCTCGTCGCTGGACTCCCCCGAGCCATGCTGTCCCTGGCTGCTCTCGGTGCATCAGCACTGCTGTCGATAGCCTCACTGGTCAATGCCGCTCCCTTGGACCTCGCGAAGCGCGTTGTGGCCGGGCCTGTCATCGGCGGCAACTTTCCTGATCCGTCCATCGTCAAGGTCGGCAGCACCTGGTACTCCTTTGCTACCAACAGCCAGGACGGCGCCAATGGCGTCCACGTCCAGATTGCCAAATCCTCGGACTTCAACTCGTGGACTTTGCTCGGCAAGGATGCTCTCCCGAACTTACCGGGCTGGGTTTACGCCGCCAACCCCGCCGTCTGGGCTCCTGATGTGATCCAGAATGTATGCATTCTCACATCATCCCCGCAACCCGATGGGGAAAACGTGCTGACACAGCGCCTCGTTTAGGATAACGGCAGATTCGTGCTTTACTTCGCCGCCTCTCGCAATGACAAGCTCCACTGCACTGGTGTTGCGACCGCCGACAACATCGAGGGGCCGTACACCGCCCGCGCCGACCCCTGGGCCTGCCCTCTCGACCAGGGCGGTGCCATCGACGCCTCCAGCTTCCGCGACTCTGACGGCTCCCGCTACGTGACCTACAAGATTGACGTAAGTATCAAATGATCCAGATCGCTCAGCCGCATCCATCAGCTGCACCAATCAATATTCATGCTAACAATCTTGTGCAACAGGGCAACGCGCTCGGCGGCGGTGGTGTGTGCGGCAACACCGAGCCTCCGATCAAGTCGACGCCCATCATGCAGCAGAAGGTTGCCGGAAACGGCATCGACAAGATCGGTGATCCTTACCAGGTGCTCGACCGCAGCGACGCCGACGGCCCGCTGGTCGAGGCCCCCAGCATCGCGAAGCTGCCCGACGGCCGCTACGTGCTGTTCTTCAGCTCCAACTGCTTCTACACCATCAACTATGACGTGACGTACGCCATCGCAAACAGTAAGTCTCCCACCCTCCCCCTGCACCCAGATCTCAGGTGCCGCGCTGGTGGCCTGGTGATCGCTCACCCTTGAGATTGCTTTGTTGACGCATGATTCAACTCGCAGGCGTCTCCGGCCCGTACACCAAGTATGGTCCGCTGTTCGTCTCGCAGGGCAAGCACGGCTTCTGGTCTCCCGGCGGCGCCAGCATCGCGGCCGACGCAAAGCACTTGCTTTTCCACTCGTACAACCCGGGCGGCTCCAACATCCGCTCGACGTACTCGGCGACGCTCACGTGGGACGGCAACTTCGCGAACGCTGAGGCCTAGGCGCCACCAGAAAAAAGAGAATCACGACTCACGAATTTCCTTCGGTCTTAAATTTTGCTTCCGCCTGGTCAGCTGAGCTCTGCAAAGGCACAGTAGCACTGCATCTGTGCCCTCTGCAGTCTCGGCCTCCACTCCCGCTCGGCCCCGCTTTTCTGGCAGGCGGGCTGACGAGGGGCGTGGTTGGTTTGGCTTTTTTGCCCCTTTCGGAAGTGCATGCGGGGGAACGGCCGTTTCCCGCGAGAATTGCATGCGGCAGGATCAGTATACCTTTCGATGTGGCTGACGCCCTGCTGCCTGCCTGCCTGTCTGCCGGCCGGCCTGCTGCAACGCAAACAATCGGATTTCGGGCGCTGACGACTCTGACGACATGTTGCATTTGTTCTCTTGGATATCAGTGGAGCATTGGATGTTGCATGGGCTGGGCTGCATCGCTTGGGTTCCTGTCGCTTGGGTTTCTGCATTGCCGTTTTGGATACCTACTCTTCTTCTCCAACGTTCTCGCGAGCGTTTTTATCATTTGAGCGTCTAGCGATGCTGATACCCCTTTTTTTTCGCGGTACGGTTACGATACCCAACAACTATCGTTTGGCATGATTACCGTAGTTTTTATTGCTTATTGTTTTTCTTTTCCTCCAACCTGCTCTCGACTTTGTTGTTTAGCGCTTGAGAGCTTAGCAAGAGAGGCCACTGCCTCGCAATGAGAACAACAGAGAGACCTCTCCACTTACGCTGACCACGATGCCTAAGCATATTGCTTCATGCGGGCTTATGTACCCTTGAGTCAAGCAGTGCAGCACGACATGCAACACAAGACGCACAGCCAGATAGGCGACACGGCTTGACAAGCAGAAAAACGCAACTCTGGCTCGGGTCGAGTCTATCGGCTCGCGTCGATCTGATCACTTTTTCTTCCCTTCTCCCCAAAGCTTGTGCCATCACTTTTCCCTCACCCCCCCGCCGTCGATCCTCCATCCCCGACGCGCCTTCACGAAGCTTTCCAAAGCACGATGATGTCGCCAGCCCGCCCCGTGAGCAAGCATCACCCCCGGCATCTCCGGCCCAGACGGCAAATAACCTGTCGACACGACCGCGGAGGAGCAGAGCCGGGCACGGCGGCGGTGCGGTGAGTAATGGCCTCTCAGCGGACGAGCAGCCGGGAAGAATGACGATAAAGGCGTTCTGTCCGGGGGCGGCGGCGCGCGTGACGTTTTTCGGATGGGGCAAGGCGGTTTGAAGGAACAAGAGAGAAAAGAAAAGGTGCTGGGGGAAGGGGGCGGACGGCGAATGGCGAATGGAAAGAGGGTCATATGGAAGGATCCTTGCGTTATGTTGCTGTTCATCGCGTGGCGTCTGTCGCTGGCGGGATGGCGCGAGAGAGTGTAACTACGGGATTCGTCGGACGAATGATTAAGCTTGAATCAAAGGTTGTGCTAGGCGGCGTGCGTGCGGGGGGGCTAAAGGTGCAGGCGCGATGGAGTTAATCTAAATGCTTGTTTTTCCGGGGCTGGGCGGCCAACCAGCGAGGCAGAGCTGTGCGCCTGATCTTTGGGGTCGCGCCGACGTCGGGGCGGTCTGGTCTGGAGGAGAGGGAGAGCAATAGGGATGCCCAAGGTAGGAGAGGCAGTAGCTGTATGCGAGGACAGGCAGCTATAGACAAGTCGACAGTAGTTTGCTGCCGGCTGCGTGAGGCGCGCATAGCAAAAAGCGTAAGTTATTGCAGCATGCCGGGTATGACGCCATGGGTGCTTCTTGTCCCCGCTTCCTTTTCCTTTTGCACCACCCCGCGGACGCAGCCACAGCAATGACAGCTCAGCCCATCACCACACCAACAAAGAAAAGGAAGGATGATAGGCATCGCCGCATCCCTCCAAACCACCACACCCATCATCCCGCCAGACCCGCCTTCAACCGGCGCCCAGCCCAGCCCAGCCCAGAGCGCAGCTGTCAGACGGACACACACGGTGCCCTTTCGCTCCTTCCTCCCGCGCGGCAGAACCTCGCCGTTGCGACTATACATGTGCTAGTGACATCCGTCGGCACTCGGGATACCGCAAGCTACCTGTAGCTTAAGCAGCTGTGGCGCCGGCCTTATGTAAAAAGCACCCTTGCCGATCCCCCGACTGCGCACGCGACAGAGTTCCCGGCCACCGGTCTGATGGCGCTACCTTATAAACCCTGCACGGTGCCCGTTCGGCGTCCGCGCCGGAGCGTGCACGATGGGCCAAAGGGCTTGTTTTTGTGTCTCGTGACCAATGGCCGCCGGCATCACGGGGTTTGCGGAGGCGTGCTGCAGCCGACGGCAACCGCGAAGGCATATATCATTCAGGTGGAGGAAACTGATTCGGTCATGGACAGGTGAAGCATCCCTCTGGATGCAATAGTCCTTGAGCCTATGCACTAAAGCCATCCGGATGCATGCTTCGACTCCCCGCGACCAAGCATAACTGAAGTTCTGCCAGTGTTTTGGAAGGATGCGTTTGCTCCACGCTAAAGGCTGGCTATAGCACCGCTACATGGTGCATGGTGATCTAAGGGTGGTGTTGCCATGTCTCGTGGCCAAGCGTGGATAAAAGCTATGTGATCACGAAGGGCGCTGCTTTCCACCTTTTCCAAGCGAAAAAGAGTCATTCAGTTCTTTTCTGATTTCGCACCGAGACAAAGGGCGCAGGCCAAGAAACATTCTCCGAGACTCGATGGCCATGATACAGAGGTTACACCAGGAAATAAGGTCATCGCGCCACCGGACCAGGGAGGCGCTCCGGACTGCCTATTTGGAAATGGGAAATAGATTGAGAGATATGCGCTAAAAGTTGAGAAACATGGGAATAAATGCGGCAAGAAGGCTGAAAGGCACTGTTTGCAAAGCATGTCTTAGACCCTTTCTGATTGGTGTTGTCGCCCCTCGGCATTCTTCCTTGAGTGCACGCTCAAGGGAAGCCGATCAACGAGTGGAGGAGCTGCTTCTCAGACCCTGTTCACATAGACGCGTGGAGTAACGGCATGGAATTGACGATTGCACAATGCAAGACTAGATGCAAAGAACCAGTCGACTCTCGTTACACGAGGCCGTCCTCACGAATGTCTCAAGAGGATTCACCACAAAGCAGACAAGTCAAGCAAAAGAAAATCAGTCAATTCCATTGCCCTCTATTCGGACCAGACCCATCCACCCATCATCCATCTACGCAAAAGCAGACGAGACGACCTCTGACCGGCCAGGGTAAAGAAGAAGTAAAAGAGAGTGATCAGCTCAGGCCATCAAATGAGGGAAAAGGAGCAGGCGGAGAAGAGCGAGAGAGATGCCCCAGCCACTCGTGCAGTCGTAGTGAAGCAGACCGGCTAACCAATCAGCAACCAGCCCAGCTGCCGCCCGTCAGCCAGTCAGCCTTTCCACGTCCACCATCCGTCCAGAGAGGACAATCATCCTCATCAAGACCATCTCCCAAGACAGGAAACGAGTGTGAAGAGGATGTCCTGCAAGCGACCTCCCTCTGAATAATACTAAGCCAACTTGCCAGATAGCCAGCCAACAGGAAGGATCCATGCTCCTTTCTCCTTCAAAACCGCATTCTCAGCGGCAAAGAAGATGAGAGGAAGAGATCAATCCAAGCCGACCAATCCGGTAAAGGCCCAGCAGATTCTCCTCCCAGAATGTCCGAGAATTGCTCGCCAGTAAAAGAGAAAACGACGAACAAGAAAAGCAGATTCGCAAGTATTTGCAATGCTCTGTGTTAACTATTTGCCGCGCCTCGAAATGCTCCCATTTTTCGTGTTCCATGTGCATACCGAAACTTTTGTTTGGTCATGACGGAAATCAAGGAAAAGGAGACTCGTGTGCGACCATGATGCTATCTGCCGGTGCATGCGCTGAAAGAGTAAAAAACAGGGAGTAATTAATTAGGGAAATCATCGAAAGCAAAGGAATCGCAAACTTGTTTCAATTTGGGAGAAGGAAACTCGCGCTCGCTATAGCAAGCAACGGGTGACTGGCAGTAGGCGAAGAGCATTTCTCAGCATCTTCAGATACGCCATAGCTGTCCAACCATGGGCCGTGCTCAGATGCTCAGTCAATGACGTCGCCAAAGCTCGACGCAATCGTGACAACAGTCCAAGCAACCGTAGCTTGTTCGCTTCTCGAGGTGACTAGAGAGCTAATGAGGAGCTCAGGTAGAGAGATCCTTCAACTCCCTAGCGCGACGGGACAGCATCGAGATCTTCCTGAGGACGGGATCGCCGGGGTTGCTCTCGGCAATCTGCATGTACGCAGCCTGAAGACGAGAAGAAAGCACGTCCATGATCTTGGGAGCAACTTCCCTGATATCCGGATCGCGAGGGTCGATGGTACCAAAGACAGCGTCGAGCCACATCAAGCGCTCGGGAATGTTTGAGTCCAGGGAAGAGCTGACAGCGGCCGACACGCTCAGGGCTACTAGGGGAGTGAGACTCTGGATGTATGCAGGGTTGCACCTAACGAAGAGATTGTCGAACAGCTGCGTCTGGCGCGGGGATTGAAGCCACTGCTGGACGTTAGATTCAAGAGATGCACGTCACTAGAGCCACTGAAAGAGCGAGACTTACCATAATTGTGCCCTCTTCGAATTGGCCATCAGACATCAAGCGTGTGATTTCATCTTGCTCTTGCTCCGCTTCGCTCCTCTTGACCGTAGAGGAAGCAGAGGCAGCGGTCGAAGGTGCAGATTTACCTGAGCCCTCGCTCTGGATGGCCTGTTTTTGGAGTTTCAGGATCTCGTCCTGGAAGGTCGCCTGGGCAGCGGACATGCTGGCAATAGTCTCACTAAGCCCGGTGACTAGATTCGTAAGCTGATCAATCTTAGCAGCGTCACGTTGGCGCTGGACGTCGGCCTGGCGGAGCTGCTCAACCATGCGACGCTCCATGTCCACGGAGGCTTGCTGAACAGCATTGACCGTCATGTTCTGGAGAGAAGAGCCGATGGAATTGCGAATCGCATGCGGCAGCTGTTGATCAATGTGGGCCGTGGTCTTGCTGGATATCAGATCAGAAATGTGGCGCAGCGTCTCTTGATCCCGGAAGGCCATGTTGATAGCCGAAGGCAGCGCCTGCTTAACCTCACGAGGAATTGAGGCCTGGACCGACGATGCAAGAATCTCGGTAAGGCGACGTTCGATAGTGACGGCAACGAGATCACTCAGAGACGGAAGAATGATCTTCTGGAGATTCTGAGTGACGATGCGCGACATGCTCTTCTCGACATTCTCGGTAAGGGTGCTGGACACCAAACGAAGGACGGCATCCATCTTGGCTCCGCTAGCAGCTTCTTGGACGCGCTTCTCATCATCGAGACGACGGTAAAGCGACTCCAGCTCCTTGTTGAATGCCTTGTTGAACTCCGAAGAAACATTTGCCTCAAGAGTCTTCAAGATGTCAGAGTCGATGTTTGCGCTAGCAGAGGGGACAGCGCCCGAAGCCTGCACCTGGGTGAAGAGGCGAGTGGCCCACTCGGGAACCTCAGACTCGGGGAGCTTCTTATCCTCGATAGCTTTCACCGGCTCAGGGGGAGGAGTCTTTGCGCGTTGGGCGACATTCGCGTAGGAGATTGCACTAGGAGCAACTGAAGTAGCCTTGGCTATGCTCGAGACCTGAGAGGCGGTATCGGTAGCTGTGGCGCCACCCTTCTTCTTCTTTTTCTTCTCGGGCTTCTCGCTGCCATTGATGATAGCAGCCCTAGCAGCATCTTGCTGGTTCTCCACTCTCTCAAGTGTTGAAGCAATCATGGACGCAGTCTCAGGCGCCTGAGAGGTCGCGCGAGACCTGCTGCTAGCCGGCTCCTTCTTGACAACCTCTCTGGGAGTCGCACGCGAGCGAGCGCTCTGCACGCTCTGCTGGGCTTCTCCATTCGCAGACGATTCGGTCGTGCTAGTTCCCTCAGCCAAAGCCAGAACGCGAATCGGATTAATGCTGATGTGTCCATTGGCCTCAGCATCGACAGGGTGAAGCACCTTGCTATCCTTGCTCCAGCCAAGGTCATCCTTCCGGATACCGAGGCAGGTCACACCCTTAGAGTGCATGACATAGAGCTCAAATAGAGGCGCCTCATCAGGGGCGTAGCTATCTGGAGAAGCGGCCGGCTCCTGCAGCATTTCCAAGCTGCGTAGCTGACCCTTCGAGGCGAACGAATATTCGCGGATGCCGCTCATGATAGCGGTGGACTCAGGCCTGGGAAGGTCCGTGTCTTTTTCCATAAGACGATTGATGAACTTGGCTTGGGACATGGCAGGAAGGTTGTACCTGGGAGCAGACAGGTGGATGAAATAAATGGAGTTCCTGGTAGGGTGTCCAACAGCCAAAATGCCAGTCCTCGGGTGGTAGGCAATGCTGCAAATAGCGTCGGACTCGTTCTCATGAGGGAAGTTGATCTCCTGGACCGGCTTTTGGAGTCCAAGATCCCACAGCTGAAGGGTGTGGTTCTGCTTGAGACCGACAATGACATATCTCAGGGCAATTCCCTTGACACAAGGCCGCTCCTTGTCAAGGAAGAGAACAGACGTAGGCCACGACTTGTCACCGGCAGCAACAGTGTTGAGCTGCATGATGGGGTTGCGAACCTCCTTTGCAGGAATACGTCCATCGTGAGGGCCAGCCCCGTCAGCGATCAACTCACGAATATCCCAGAACCTCAGCCTTCCAGCCTTGTCCAGGGAAGCGATGACGGTGTCGTCCTCGCTGAAAGCGAAGTCTTTACCAGCCTTGCCAGTAACAATCCTCAGGCAGCGGTGGTGAAGGTACTTCTCGCTATCGCAGACGCGCGTTTTGGAGTTGGTGTACTCGGGATTGCGGGCACCGTGGGGCCAAACAAGGTAGATGGACTTGCCACGGCCAATGCCAAAGAACTCAGGGTGACGAGAGCTCTTCTTAGCACGAGTCTTGAGTTGACCACCAGAGGTGTTGTCATCCTGAGCAGGAACGGGAGGGAAGATGAAGCCTTGCTCCTCAAGGTTCTCCTCGCTGTAAGTCTCTCCATTGCCTGCAACGGTGGTCCAGAACACCGAGCCATCAACGCCGGTGGCGAGAATAGTCTCCATTTCGTGTGAAGTAGAAAGAGGAGGACCAGTGCAGAGCTGCAGATTGAAGATGCGCTCCTTGGTGGTGTTGAAGACCTGCTTGTACTTGCCCGTGTCCTGACGAATGAGGCGGAAACCTCCATGCTTAGACAGAGCGTAGGCAATGTAGGTCTTCGAGACAGTGACCAGGTTGCGGTCGATTTGATCGAAGTCCTTCTTCAGGCGGGCAATATCCATAATGTTGTCCTGGCGAATAGGCGTCGGCGGATCTCTGAGCTTCCTCAGCTCAATGGAGACGAAGGGCCTCATGGGGAAGTTGAAGACAACGACAGCATTGTCGTCCTTTCCAGGGCTGTCTTCAGCGCTCTCCCAACTGTCGGCGATTTTCTCTTGAGCGACGTCCTCGACGACATCCTCAATGGCCTTGGCCAATTCCTTTGGAAGGTTCGCTTCGAATTCGCGGCGCGTTTCTTTGTCCTCAAGCTGCTCCTTGGCATCCAGAGCGACGTCGTGGACGGCCTTCTCAAGCTCTTTCCGCTCAAGACGAGCCTCCTCAGCCGACTGCTTCTGGTTGCCATTGGCTTCCTTGTCCATGCCGGCAAGAGCTTCCTCTACCTGCTTATCGACAGTCTGGCCGACTTCAGCAACAGCCTCGGCTACGGTCTCCGGCTCGCGCGCGGGAGAGCTAGCGCCAGAAAGCTTGCGTGACTTTGCAGCAGGACCAGCATTGGGAGAGCTCTCGCGACCATGCTTAAGTATCTCGACCTTCGGAGTGTTCGTGCCCGAGCGGCCTTCCGGCTTAGGCGTACGGTTGCGCGGCGATGAGGCCGACAGCTGCTCGAAGGGATTGACGTAGGTGAACAGCGGGTTCTTGGCAGCGGCGGAGTTGTTGGCAGGCGGCTGCGAGCCGCTGCCGAAGGCGTGCATCGGAGGCAGAGAAGCTTGCATTTCGGCTGGGGGGCTGGTGGCCTCGAGCTTCGCGTCGGCGAGATCCTGAGCGAGGTCGTCGATCTTGGCTTCCGGCACATCTTTTTCAACGTACTGCGGAGGCGGGACGGGAGAGTCGCTCTGAGGAGGCTTCGGATGGTTGAGAAGCCTGAGCAGCAAGTCCTGCGGGTTCTCAGCGGACGAAGCGTCCGGGCGGAAGTTGGGCTTGGTAGGCGCCGGCTGGGCGATCGAAGGCGAGGTCGACTGAGGCTTCCGCATGAACGAGGCCACTAGGTCCGAGGCAGAGATGCCTCGGCTGTGGGTGGGCTGCTGAGGCTGCGCATGGAGCTGCTGCTCCGGCTGGAACATGTTGTTCGACGGGCGGCGCTCGGCCCCCGTGTCTTGGACTTGAGGCGACGCGGCGCTGGGCTGATTGAATTTCAGCAGATTCAACAGGCTGGCGGTGCGATCGGAGCTGGAATGTTCCGGAGTGGGCGTGCCCATGGCCGAGGTGTTCGGGCTCACGATGGCAGACTGGTGGTGCGGCTGGGGGCCGCCGGGTTGCGGTGAGAAGATGGGCGACGAGACGGTCGGCTGGTGGTAAGTGTTTGCGTTGGCGCTGGACTGCGAAGGGCCGGGCGAGCTTGCAGGGTTCGATGGGCTTTTCAGCCGAGCGAAGAGCTCCTGCAGGTCCGCCATGGCGAGAGGCCCGCAGATGTGCGGTAGGGGGGAGAATTGACGAGAGTGAGGGTGGTGTGCGAGTCGGAGTCGGTGGCGGACGAGCTGCCTATGATGATGATAGAGAATTACGCACGGGCCGCCCGTGGGAGATTCGCTTCGCTGTGCGTCGGGTAGCCGCCCAGCCTCAGCCCGTTCTCTGCTGTGCGCCCGCAGCGTGCAATCTGCGGATGCCGCCGCGCGCTTGCCGGAGATCTGTTCTTTCTCTGCGGCACGCGCAGCTTGCTCTGCCGGAGGGAGGGCGGGGCACACCGCACTTTGCGCGTCGACAGCCTCGTTCCATCACATTCGTCGCTCTGCCAGCTGCGTAGCTCCACGGCCGAAACGGGCAGCTATCGGCGCGTCTCGCATGCAGTCCCGCATCATGCCTCTGAGCATCCAATCTCGCGTCCCACCCTCCATGCTGGCCACGATCATCTGTGAGATTCACCAATTACCCTTTGACGCCCGCCGCGCGCTTGCCGGTTGGTCCGTTGCTATGCAGTCTATCGTTCTACTCCTGCCCACGTGCCTGCTCTCTCACAGCCTACGCAAATTGCACCACCTGCGAATTGATGCTCCCCAGCAGCTTTGTCCGTCCTTTGTCTGCTCCAATGACCTCCTCCACGAACCTGAGACATGAGACCCTGGACCGCGATCTTGGGTCGTAGCCGGAGCCATACAGGCCGGGTGCGCGCATCCGCCTTATCTTAGATCCGTTCTTCAGCGAATACAGCTGCACGTATCCGTTCTCTTGTGCTGCAGCAACAAGCCCAGACAGCTGGTGAACATCGAAACCAGATGCTTCCGTGTAGGAGTTCTCGTAGTCTTGGAACCGAAACACCGGTCTTTTGCAAGTCAGCGTTAGCGTCTTGACCTTCGAGACGAACTCATGGCATACCTAGTAGCTTTGTGATCCTTGATCATGCGCAGATCGTACAGGCACATTGTACTCTTAAGACCTGCGACGACAAGCTGTGAGTCATGGTCCCCACGTTTGATCCCTATCACTGAGGACAAGTGTTGCAGTCGTGTCTTGTGGCCTTTGCTCCTTGCGTCGTAGAGAACAATGTCCCCAGATCGAAAGCCAGCTGAGAGAGAGTGAGGGCCCAACCACTCCAGGGCCAGAGCTGCGTCAGGTCTTTTACTGGGACCCTTCTCGAAAGCTGTCGTGCCCGCCCAACTTGAGGGACCTTCCTCTAAGCGAATGACTGAAAATTGTATTGTCATTAGCATGCGTCGTATGAATTCAACGTCGAGAGGGCAGCCACTTACCAGAACCAAGTGTCCCCACAGCTATAATCTCAGGGCCAGAACTGAAGGGATTGGGTGCACTTGCGAAGATAGTCGTGTGGCTATTGGGCGTCAAGTTGACGGTTGAGTCCATATATACACGGTCCAAGACTGACTCCTGGAACCGCAGTGACGATATCTGAATCTCTGCCGGGGAACTCGAGCCACGCGTGGTTACAACTACACGGCGATGTGGTGTGATGTGCACCGAGCTGACCGTGGACGTCAGAGCTTGGAAGTCTCGCTGGTGCCATTTCGGTGTGATCCTTCTTGAACTCAAATTCGGGTCAACGAAGGTACTCAGTAGCAGGTGATGCTTGTCCTCTACGCCGGTGATGAGTGTCCTCGTCTCGGCGTCGTAGTCGAAACACCTAACGCCAAGGTCACGAGAGACGTGAGAAGCCCATTGTACCTTGGGATCTACAAAGGTGTCTGCTTCAAAGCCGCTGGCCAGCGCTTTTGCACGGGCGTTCGGGTCGGCCTTGAGGCCATAGAGTTCAAGCTTGATATTCCATGCGCCGGGATGGGGCAAGACGGAGGAACGCTTGACCGTCTGCGTCCGGACTCGGATCTCGTGCTCCTCTTCGCGCTTGCGTTTCTTTGAAAAGTTAGGCGAAGCACTACCAAGAGCGTCCGAGGAGCGTTACTTACGTTATTCTCAGCTTGCTCACGCTTCACAGCATCTGTAGAATACTTCGCGCCGAGGGGAAGGCGATGGGTAGGTTGGATTTTAAAGTACTTCTTCCGCTCCCGATCTGGAAGCCTGTTTTAATCAATACCGAATGAAGAGGCTGGAACGCAAGAAATCGTACCGTAGTAGAAGCCCGGAAGCTCTGGTGGATCCATGGTGGACCGTCTGGTGCCTCGGAGGCAAAGGCTTTTTGGTATTCTGGAGGATGCACTGCGCGACGGGCACGTCAGGCTGACGGCGGGTTAGCGCACGGCGAGGAACATCTCCCGCGCACCCCACAGCGAGATGGAGGACGTTGATGAGGAAAAGGTCCGGTCTCGGTGATGGCGCGGATCAGAGCGATTCTGCCACCGCCTTCGCCATGACGACATCAGATAAGAGCGGGAAATGGTTGCCGCTTTTCCTACTTGAATAGGCATTGTCACGGAATCCGTTCTCTTTTGCAGAATTTCTGGTCTTGAATGGCAGAAAGATCTGCTTTTTGGGGCCATTAATGTGCAAATTAGCCCTGAAAGGCTTCCGCCACACCAAGTGCATGCCGGCGAGATCCTCCCCCGCGCTGAGAAATCGATTGGCAGGGATTAGCTACCGACTACCGCGGCCACTCGACTCTTCGCCGCCTCGAACGCGCTGATGACGCAGCAGCAAGAAGGCAAACAACAGATGGCCATCTTGCACCCTCACTCCTCCGCACTTCCGCTGAGCCGCATCTTTCTCACGCATCCGCCCTAAAACCTCCCCGCAACTCCGCCACCCACACATCCCCGAATCCGCTCTCCGGCCACCACCACCCACTCCCGCGCCGTATATGCTCTCACGCGCCCTCCGCGCCCGGCCACAAGCACCACGCTCGCGACTCGCGCAGATGGCGAACCACCTCAGCAACGGCGGCGCCAATGGCACCGCCGCCCAAACATTCACCCTTCGCGACCTTCCGAAGTCCAACGTCTTCACGTCCCACCTCCCCTCCGACCCGGCCTTCGAGACGCCCAAAGACTCGCACAACGCCCCGCGCGAAACCCTCGGGCCGCGCATGGTCAAGGGCGCCCTGTACACCTTCGTGCGGCCGGAGCCCACGCTCTCCCCGGAGCTCCTCGCCGTCAGCCCGGCCGCGCTGCGCGACCTCGCGCTCGCGCCGGACGCCCCGCAAGACGCCTCGTTCGTGCACGCGCTCGCGGGCAACCACATCATCTCCTGGGACGAAAGCTCCCCGGACGAGGGCGTGTACCCGTGGGCGCAGTGCTACGGCGGCTTCCAGTTCGGGCAGTGGGCGGGCCAGCTGGGCGACGGGCGCGCCATCTCGCTCTTCGAGATCACCAACCCCAACACCGGCGCGCGGCACGAGCTGCAGCTCAAGGGCGCCGGCAAGACGCCGTACTCGCGCTTCGCGGACGGCAAGGCCGTGCTGCGCTCCAGCATCCGCGAGTTCGTCGTCTCCGAGTACCTCCACGCCATCGGCATCCCGACCACGCGCGCGCTGTCGCTGGTGCTGTGCCCGAGGTCGAAGGTCATGCGTGAGCGGATGGAGCCCGGCGCGATTGTGGCGCGCTTCGCGCAGAGCTGGGTCCGGCTGGGCACGTTTGACTTGCTGCGCGCAAGGAGCGAGCGGAAGCTGCTGCGGGAGCTCGCTGAGTACGTTGCCGAGCACGTGTATGGCGGGTGGGACAAGCTGCCGGCGAAGCTGGCCAAGCCGGACGAGGATCGAGTCAGCGTGACACGCGGGGTGGCAAAGGATGTGGTTGAGGGCGAGGGCAAGGAGGCCGAGAACCGGTTCGTGCGGCTGTACCGCGAGATTGCGCGGCGCAATGCGACGACAGTGGCGGCGTGGCAGGCGTACGGCTTCATGAACGGCGTGCTCAACACGGACAACACGTCCATCCTGGGGCTGAGCATGGACTATGGGCCGTTCGCCTTCATGGACAACTTCGACCCCAGCTACACGCCAAACCACGACGACCACATGCTGCGCTACAGCTACCGCAATCAGCCCACCATCATCTGGTGGAACCTGGTGCGCCTGGGCGAGGCGCTGGGCGAGCAGCTCGGCGCCGGCGCCCGCTGCGATGAAGACGAGTTCGTCAACCAGGGTGTGCGTCAGGACTGGGCGGACGAGCTGGTTCAGCGCGCCGAGAATATCATCGAGCAGACGGGCGAGGAGTACAAGGCCGTCTTCATCGCCGAGTACAAGCGTCTCATGACGGCCCGTCTCGGCCTCAAAACCCAGAAGCAGAGCGACTTCGACGAGCTCTTCTCCGAATGGCTCGACCTGATGGAAGCCCACGAGCTCGACTTCAACCAGTGCTTCCGCCGCCTCAGCGACGTCAAGCTGGGCGAGCTTGGTACGAGCGAGCAGCGTGAGAAGCTTGCTGGCCGTTTCTTCCATGACGATGGCGTCGCGGGTGGTGAGGACGCGGCGAGGCAGCGCATCAGCAAGTGGTTGGAGAACTGGCAGGCGAGGGTTCTTGAGGACTGGGGCGAGGGTAAGGACGAGGAGCGCATTGAGGCTATGAAGAGTGTGAATCCGAAGGTAAGTCTCGACCACTAGTGCGCTTAAGCAGTGGGATTGGTCTAACACAACAACAGTTCGTCCCTAAAGGCTGGATCCTCGACGAGCTGATCGACCGCGTCGAGCAGAAGAAGGAACGAGACGTGCTTAAGACGGTCATGAACATGACGCTGAACCCATTTGCTGAGAAGTGGGGCGTTGACGAGAAGGACGAGGAGCGCTTCTGTGCCGATCCGCCCAAGTACAACAGGGCGATGCAGTGCAGCTGTAGCTCATAGATGGAAGTGTAGAGAGCTTGGTAATTGGCAAGGTCTGGGAAAAAGGAGGAATGGAACTACACTTAGAGGAACTTTACTGCTTGTAATAGCCACTTTGGCAGGATACCCGGCGTGAATATGAGTTGAGATGAATGAGGCGAATTCAAGTTTACTTGCACGAATGTTGAAATTGCCATGTCTAAGATGAGGAGTAGTATGTGATCCAAAACTGCGGAGCCATCTTTCATAAGATGTAGGATATATGGCAATACAGTAGAGCAAGGTGCTCCTAGGTAGTATCCGAAGCCCCCGCAAATTACTATGGATCAATAGCACGATGTACGAGAGGGACTGATTGTAGTTTTTATAATCACCTTCAATACTCAGTTATTTTCTTTTCCAACATGCTTAATAATCCTTCAGACTTGGCCGCAGCTATCCAACGTCCGCAGTTTTTTTTCTTTTTCAAGCATTGATATTCTCATCCACAGTTAAACCATCCCCCTTCTCACCCTCATCCTCCTCCTCCCTGATGTACTCCCAGCACAAAAACTTCCAATTCAGCTCCGCCGGCCGCCAAAACAGTCCATGGCAGCCTCCCACCCCTTGCTCGTTATCAGCCGTCATGCCACCAGACCGCGGCATGCGGCGCAAGAAGACGGCACGGTTGAAGCGCGAGTGTAGGATGGCCATGGAGCACATCACGCATGGCTCATGCGTCAAGTAAATCTCGAGGTCAACGCAGAGGTATCCGTTCGGAGCCAGGTTATCATCCCGCTCAAAGAACGCCTTCTCAACCGACGTGAGCGGCTCGGCCGCAAAGACGGACTCAACCGGGTCACAGCAAGCGCGCGAAGGCTTGGGAGGCGCCGTCTCGCCGGCATCATTTTCACCGCCCTCCGACACCAGCGGCAGCGCCGCCTTAGCCAACTCCTCCAGCCGCAACCGCTTCCTCGCGACCATCGCAACCGCCCGCATCGCCGCGTGCGCCATCACATTCCCCGCCGCGCCCTCTCCATCCCCACCGGGCTCCGGCACGTCGACCCCGCACCTCCTCCCGTCGCCGGCGGCGACCACGCACCGCCCCTCCTGCACCGCGCGGCCGTTCGCATCCAGCCGCCTCTCGACGACGACAGCGCCGACGGCGGCGCCCAAGCCCTCGTCCCGCGCCCGCCGCGCCGCCGCCTCGGCCAGCGCCAGCCACTCGCCGGCGCGCGGCTCGACCTCGGCGGCGGCGCGGGCCACGAGCGACGGGTGCGGGCCGTACGGGTTGGTGTGCTTGTAGGCGACGGGCCAGAACGCGCGCGTCCACCCGTCCGCCTGCGCCGCGCTCGTCGGCGCCAGCGCCGGCACGGGCAGCTCGTGGATCTGGAGCGGGAAGGCCGCGGGCGCCTCCGCCGAGTCGTCGGCGGGGTGGAGGAACGGCGAGTGCGCGGCGAGCTGGGCGCGCAGGTCCGCGGCCGGGAGTTGGGTCGTCGGGCTGACGAGGAGGAAGCGCGTCTCGCCGGAGGACGGGGGAGCGGTGACGCGGGTGGGGGAGAGGCGCGCGAGGGCCGGGGCGGGGAGGAAGGAGGGTTTTATGACGCGGCGGAGGTGCTGGATGTCGGGGGTGGGTTGGGTGGTGGGGAGGGCGGTGCGGAGGATGCTGAGGACGGCATTGGCGGAGCGGGCGGGGAGCTCGACGACGTAGACATTGACTGTGCGGGTTTTAGGTGTCAGTGAGTGGTGGAGGGGAGAGGTCGAGGGCCATGACGTACTCAGCTCGCTGCTCGCGCGGATCTCGCCCTTGGTCTTCAACGGCACCAGGCGGCCTTTGATGGGTGTGATGCCGAGGCCCGGCACGACATTGTCGTGTGGGCTGCCGGCGGCGCTTTGCTGAGTGCTCATGACATCGTGCTGGAGAGAGGAAGAAGTGTGGGTGCCGCGTTCAGCCCTACAGCAAAAATTCGGGCGGCGTCGACAGTGTGGCCGGGATCTGCCCGCATCCTCTCCCGCGACTCAACGCGCGACGCGTGACTGCGCCTGCTCAGCCCTCATCACCGCTGCCGCTGCTGGTCCGTCGATACCGGCAGTCATTCTGGAGCTTGAGAAGTGCTCGAGCTGACCCTCGATCGATCAATGCGGTGCTGGTGCGCCAGATAGACAGCAACTGGTGGCTCTAGAGCTGACGCCGACAGCAGATGGCGCGCCGCACTCCCACCATGGACCTCTCTTTTGCGTATCCGCAGCGTGTCTTCCAAGAATTGTCATGATTTCTCATCTTCCCATCATCCGTCTCCCGTCAATCTCTCACCGACACGCAAATGCAGCCGCAGCCGGCCGGCATGGGTCGCGTCTCAATTGCCGAAGACATGGGACGCAAGCCGCCTCCTTGGAAGCAGCTGCACCTTGCCGTTCGTGGAAATTGATACGCAGCGAGTCAGCCCTCCCCGCGGCTGCGCTAGCTCGGGCGTGGGGTAAAGAAAAGCTGGGGATGCGCAAACATAGCCGACCGGCTGTCGACCCCTGCGAGTGCCTGACTGTGGGGTAGCAGGTAGCGCGAGATGCCCTCGTCGCGTGGCGCCTGGACTTCCTTACAATCGTTCTAGCTTCCAGCCTCTCGCTTCTGGGCGCTGTCTGTATAAAGCTGGCCTGCGCTGCCATCTGCTGTGGTCGGAGAGATCGTTCCGAGATACAGATCTGTCCCCCCCTTGCACCGCTCCTCGCCATGTCGACCGAGGAGAAAGCGGATGCCATTCGCATCGAGTCTGATGCCGGCCATCCAGAGCCTGCGCCGGGCCATCACCATCATCAGGTCAATGTGAAGACTATCCAAGAGGAGGCTGCTGAGGATGTTTCGCCGCTGGACCTCGGGTGGAGGACCTGGCTGGTGGTGTTCCTTACGTCCTTTACGTGAGGAGCCCTGGATACAACTCAACGACATCTGCTGACAGTCTCCAGGATCATGGCGCAAGTCTACACCACCGTGGCTGCAGCGTCTGTTGTTGCCTTCATCGCCATGGACTTCCCAGGCTCCTCCTTGACTGGCTGGATTATTCAGGTGAGTGCCATCCGTGACCCCCGTTATCAGGCACAGGAGGTCGTTGGGGGCCGTTCGTCCCGTCCCCTGCACGCTCCACTCCCACCGTTTGAGAGATCCATGCTATACGAGAAACAACAAGACTCCCACAAACACATACTGAATCCACCCAGGGCCCTCTCCTCATGCAGGCAGCTTTGTCTCCAATCGTCGGCCGTCTATCAGATATCTTGGATCGCAAATACCTTGTTTCGATCCCACCCCTGGTCGCCTTCGTAGGCGCCGTCGTCTGTGCAAAAGCTACATCCATGAATATGTTGATTGGAGGCAGCATCCTTGTTGGTGTTACGCTTTCAACAATTGCCATTGTCCAATCTATTCCCTCAGAGATTCTTCCCCTGAAGTACCGCGCCGTTGCCAACGGAATATCATTCTTGGGAGGCGCGTCTGCTGGAATGTAAGACATCTCCTCTTTCCCCTGCTCTCTAGTTCTGTAGATGGCGATCTCCCGGCCTGGCCACCAGCAAAGCATTTGGAAAGTGCATGAAGTCATTAATCAAGACTCCTGGCTTTGGAATTTCTGCTATATCACAGTTTCTCAGCAATATCACCCCTCGAATCCTCACTGACACCACTCCAGCATCGGCCAACTCAGCGCAGGAGCATACAGCAACATGGGCACCAGCGGCTGGCGCTACATCTTCTGGACACAAGCTGCCTTCCACCTCACGTCTGCGCTTGGCTTCCTCGCTTTCTACTGGCCGCAACGCCCCAGCGACTTCCCCCGCATGAAGCTTAAAGAATACATCTGGGCCTGCGACCCCATAGGCTCCGTCCTCTTCATCGGCAGCTCGACCCTCATCCTCCTCGCGCTCGACTGGGCCGCTGGGACGTACCCGTGGTCGTCCGCGCACGTCATAGCGCCCCTCGTCATCGGCTGCGTCCTCCTCATCATCTTCTGCCTCTACGGTACGCGCTCTCCCCTCCCCTTCCCCGCCAACCACCCAACTAACCCCCGCACCAGAATGGCTCGCCCGCTCCGACGGCCTCGTCGCCCACGTCTTCTTCCGCGCGGGGCCCAACTTCCCCCTCTCCGTCTTCGCCTTCGCAGTCGAAGGCTGGATCTTCTACTCCGCCGTCAACGCCATCACGCCCCAAATGATCCTCCGGCTCGGCTGGGAAACCTCCTCCTGGAGCATCGCGGTGCGGCAGCTCTCGTACCTGCTGCCCATCTTCTTCGCCAGCATCCCCATCACGTGGTACAGCACGCGGTACAAGGACCTGCGCTCGCCGCTGGTCCTGTGCTTCGCGCTGTTCCTGGTCGTCACCATCTGCTACGCCTGCGTCCGCCCCGGCTGGGACGCCGTCCAGCAGGGCCTCAACGTCCTGAGCGCCGTCGGCCAGGCCGGCCCGCTGACCCTGCTCGTCGCGGCCGTCCAGTTCACGGCGCCGCACGCGTTCTTGAGCACGGCGACCGGCCTGGCGTTCAGCGCCCGCGCCATCGGCGGCGCGTTTGGCAGCGCCGTGCTGGACGCCATCATCAGCGCGCATGTCGCCGCGCGGTATGATGGCGCGGTGGCCGCGGCGGCGGAGGGGGCCGGGCTGGATGCGGCGCAGACGAGCGCGTTGCTGGCCGCGATGATGGAGGGCGAGGGCGCGACGAGCGTGGAGGCGTTGGCGGTGAGCGTGCAGGGCGTCGGGGTCGGGGCGTTGGAGGAGGTGGTGAGTGCGGGGAGGTGGGTTTGGGCGAGGGCGTACCGGAAGGCTTGGGCGAGCATCGTGCCGTTCACGGTGGTGGCGTTGGTTTGCGTTGCGTTTTTGAGGGGGGTGCGGGAGCTGATGACGGAGAAGGTGGAGGCGACGGTGGAGAGGGTGCAGAGGGGGGATGAGGAAAAGAAGGTTGTGGCGGAATGAGGGAGGGGGTTGGAAGATGAGGAATGGGACGAGGAGAGTCTCCTGCACGATTCGGGTAGAAACGATTTCCAGAGTTGAATGTGACAAGTTGGCCATGATGATGGTGTAGATGGCCGTCATTATGGCGGACAGGGTAGGAAATTGGGCATCAGCCATGTGCCATTGCAAGGACGACATTGTCTCCCAAAGTATCACAGTTAGAATCTGGTCTACGCATGAGAGTATGGAAATCTGTCTTGAAGTGATGGCGGAGTGCAATACCCATCCCCACCCCCCTGAGCGAATCTTCAATCACATCAGCACAGTCAACACCCCAGCGGATGATCTTTCACTCTAAACACCAATTTTCACATCACAGATCATACCACAAAATCAGAATTAGAATCAGAACCATGAAGCTTTGAAATTCCCAACCCAGAAAGTTGACCCTTCCGTACGCGAACTGCCGATCCACTAGACTTTTAAAAACAGCCGGTCGTGGTGGCAGAACACAAGGTGGTCCTATTTACCCCCGTCCGTGACACCGTGCCATGCAAAAAGAGACCCAAAGCCAAAGCCAAAGAGACTCCGATCCTGATATGCAGCTTTTCCTATCCCCAATGCAATGTAAAGCAAAGAACCAAAACCAAAGTACAAAGGAGACAAGGAGACAAAGCCAAAACCGAAAATCAAAATACAAAGGAGACAAAGCCAAAACAAAACTCGATGGGGACCAGTAGTAGCTCTGTCGGTCCCCTTTTGCAAACCAGAAAGCCAGAAACAAAACTCGATGAGGAGCAGTAGCAGCTCCGTCGGTCCGTTGTTAAAAGCCAAAAAAGCCAAAAGCTCGCAATCGAAAACCGAAGAAGCGCAGTGTCGCAGGCGGCGGAGCCGTGAGAAAAGCCCGCAGGGTATCGCATGCAGTCGTGATGCCGTAGTAGGAAAAGCCGAAGTGGGAAACCGCATAACCGCAAAGAGAAGTCCGTCAAGAGGCAAGGAAAGCAGTGAAGTTGGTGAAACCCCTCCCGAGAAGCGCAGTGGAATGCCGAAGCGCAAGTTGTCGACCCGAAAAAGCCCCCAGCTGCAGCAGCGAGAGCGGCGCAGGAGCAGAAGCAGCGTCCACGATGCCGAGCGTCCAGCCAAGCTCAGTTGTTGTCACCCAGGGTCGTGAGCTTGTTGAACACGTCGATCTCACACAGGTCCGTGGGCATCGGGTAGGTGGCAGGGCCGGTGGCGGCGCCCTGCTCTTCCTGCTGCTGAGTGGGGAAGACGGCCTCCGAGGTGAAGGAGGCGCTCTCTTCCCCCTCGTCCTGCTGCTGCTGCTGCTCCTGCTGAGCAAAGAAGTAGCCTTCCGAGACGGCGGGGAAGGGCTCATGCTCCTGCTCCTGGGCAGGGCTCTGGTCAGGCCAGATGGTCTGCTGGCCCTGCTGCTGCTGCTGCTGGTGGCCGGCCGGATACCACACCTGATCTTCGCCGAAGTTGGCCGCCATGTTGGGGCCTTCCTGGTACAGGAAAGGCAGCGGCGAGGAGACCTGAGGCTGGGCCATGTCGGGGCCCTGGTGGTGGCGCTGCTGCTGCTGCTGGTGCTCTGCCTCCTGGCCCGACGAGGTGAGCGAGGTCGGGGGAGAGGAGACCAGCGCCGGGTCGACGTTGTGCTGGAGGAGTAAATCCTCCATGCGGACGAAGGGGCAAGGCGGGAGAGTGGAGGGCCCGGGAGCCGCGAAGGAGGGGAGGGGGGAGGCGGAAGCGGAGGCAGAGGCGGGGGAGGAGGAGGAGGAGGAGGAGGAGGAGCGGAGGGCCGGGGTGCGGGCGCTCAGGCGGGAGCGCTTGGCCGGACGAGGGGCGGCGGCGGCCTCGTCGTCGTGGTGGTGGTCGGAGGGCGAGGCGCGGGCCTTCCTCTTCTTGCCGCCCTGGACGCACTGGTGGCATCCCATGATGAAGGCCATGATGATCTCCTTCTGGGGAGCCTTGTACCTGGCCAGGTTGGTCTCCGGGATGACCTCCTTGCAGCGCTTGACGGTCGCGTCGCGGCCGTGGTGGACGAAGCTGCCCTTGCCGTCCGACTCGACGTGGGCATCGCGGATCTTCGCGCCCCAGAGTTCGGCGGGGACGACGAGCCCCTGCTCTTTGCTCTGGGAGGCTCCCTTCTCTTTGCTGTGGGAGACCCACACGACGGAGAGCTTGTCGTCTCCAAGCCTGAGGTTCTTGGACGCCCAGAACTTCTCGGCGGGATCGGCCCAGTTGCCGCGGCCGTTGAGGCTCTGAACCCAGCGGTCCAGCTCCTCCTGTGTGGGCAGGTGCTTGTGCTGCACCTGCTTTGTCGCCGTGGTCTGCACGCCGGTGGCACCGTTCTTGACGGTCTGGAACTTGCGGCCGCGCTGGTGGTCCGCGATGATGCGGGCGGCGCGGGCGTTAGCGGCGGCGTGCGTCTCGGGCGCAACGCTGGTGGTGATGGCCTTGGAAGCCATGTTTGTGGGGGCGTGGTTGAGAGAAGGGAAAAGAGGGTGGTGTGGATGGGGTTTGTGGAGGGCGACTCGTGTGAGAAGGAGTCTTGGAGAGGGTGGAGGAGCGAAATGCGTGGCTCCTATGAGTGGCCCTGGTGAGGGTGATGAGAAGCCCAGGAGAGGGCGCAGGAGCGAAAAGAGTGGCTTGTGAGTGAAGTCGTGGAGAGAGAGTCGGGCGGAGCGCGGCGTCTGGCCTGGCTTGAGCTTGAAAGAGAGTGGCAAGAACAGCTGCTGGTGAATGCTCCTGTCGAGTTGGGGAAGAGTTGGGGAGAGAGGCAGGCGGAAAGCTGTGTACTTGTACTTGCGTACTTGTACTTGCCCTCTAGCGGGCAGCTGCTCGTGATTGTGCGCTTTGCGGCTACCAAAGTATTGCACGGCACCGCAATTCTCGCGGGATCCACCCAACCGTGTTCCTGCTGCGCATGCCCCGGGTATGGCTGACGCTTCGGGCACGCCAACGTCATGGATCCCGCATGTAGAGACAGCACGCCTCGGGCGAGTCTGCCACGGGGCCGGATGGCAGAAACAACGGCCGTCCAGCATCATATGGCCACCATGGATGCGCTCCCACCGTGCCTTGGACGAGCACACAGCACATGCTGCCGAGCGCGCTTTCCCGCACTGCACAGCATTCATTGCGAGCGAGAAGGCGGCAATGGGGGCGCCAGAGAGGCTCGTCATGAGCCCAGCAGCGAGAGCACGCCAACTCCCACTAGCATTGGCCATCGCGCAGCGAAGCTCCACCATGAACAATCAACCAGGGTCCAGCGCCCGGGGCCGATGAGCGGTTGTGTGTGTCTGGCTGCACGGGTTGGCGAACAATAGTCCAGTGACAGCGCCGAAGCAGAAACGGCCCTCTGCTGCTGGATATGTCCACGTTGCCGCAACACGCCAGCTCATCGCCTCCCGTTGCGGCGTAGACGCTAAGGAAACCCAGCAGCCAGCAGCCAGCGGCGGCGGGAGGGCCCGCTGCGCACCGCGGTGGGCATGGTAGCGTACCGGGCGTGGACCATGCGCGGCGCTGTCGCAGAGCTGGGAAGCTTCTGGGCACACGAGCGTTGCGCAGCGCGCCTATGAGCCCGAGAGCGAGACCGGGGGAGACTCCATCCACCGTGGCCTGGCCAGGAGCAGCGCCTGAGGCCGGCCAGTGCGCACGGTGGCCTGCCTTGACTCTCCAGGAAATGCACCAGCTGCATCGCCCGAGCCCCCATCACCATTGATCTCGAGATGCGATGGGCAAGCCTGACGCAGCGACGCCAATGGGCCTTCTGCGGCGGCAACATGGCTTGGTGGAATGCGAGGGGCGATCGTGCCATCGACGCGGGGCCAGACGGGCGTGTCGTGCCTTGGGCCTGCCATTTCAGATCGACAGCGGGAATCCATTTCGCTCCGGGCGCCAGCGCTACAGCGCGAGCAACGACGATGGGCCTCGACGGCGGCAGCCTCTCCCGTGGTGGCCATGTGCCTGGACGCGCCGTCTGGGCGTGCTTGCCTGGCCTTTCAGCAGGACCAACATCGGCAGCGACGATTTGCCCCATCCTGAAGGAAAAGACCAGCCCGAGGTGACCTTTGGAGGACCGGGTGACATCGTGTGCCTCTTTGTGCACGCCGTCCTTTGAGCGTGGTGGGAACAATGAATGGCCATTATCTATCGCTCTCTCAGCCACCGCCTCCCCGGATCAACACCATCAGACCCAGGAAGCAACAACAACATTCCCGGATAGCCACAGCAGAAATATACTGACGGCCAGTCGTCCTCATCGAGGCGGCGCATCTTTCGCAGAATCAAACCGGAGCCAGCCTGAGCAATGGGCACAATTGAGGATTCCGAGCGATCAAAGCCTTCCTTAGGGAATTGTCCTTTCGCCGCAGGAGTAGAGGCCGGCACCGATGCCTATACCTCGAGGGAGCACGACGAGTGGAGACGGCCGATGTGTATCCCAAGTATTCACAGGCGCGACAAGAGACCGACACCAGGACCACCAGTATCGCGACACCATACACCCCGGACGGCGCGGCGGACACAAAGCCAACACCAATCGTTACGGCGCCATAAAGTCGAGAAAGACACCCGACGTCGGACACGAGACAGCGACGGGGCATCTGAACGACACCTCCAGTCCATTCGGCATCGCGACCACCCTCCGTCGCGCGACGACGCCCAAGGCGGCGACGACCGATCCCTCGACGACATCGACGACGTTCACATAAGCTTCAGGGTCGCGGCGGCGCGCGGTCCAGAGCCGCAGCGCTTGGCGAGGTGCGGGGCACTGAGCGCCTGCCTGTCTGCCTGCCTGCCAGCCTGCCAGGTGCGGGGTAGTCTTGGGCATTCAGGAACACAGGGCCTATTTCGCCGACAGCCGAAGGCGCACCAGAGCCAGTCAGAAGCGAGGCTGTCGCTGAGGGACGAACACGTGCTTGGAGGGCGGAAAGGATCGTGGGCGGCGAGCTCTCGCAGCTGATATTCATGGACTCAGGGGGAAAAGATCAATCGGGACGTTGCTGAGAGCTTCTCCCTTCCCTTTATCGACTCTCCTCCCCACGCGCCCGTGGGAGGGTTTTGAGCATACTCCTGGACGGGCTCTTAGGTCAAGTCCTAAACGGGCTCCTGGGTGGTCTCTCGGATGGGCTCCTGGACGACTCCAGGTGCAGTGAACCTCCCCTGCGGTGGAAAGACGTTAAATGGGCGTCGTTGCCTCTCGCTGGCTTCTGCAAGCTAAGTATTCTTCTGCGATCGTTCCCCTAGCTCTTTCTAAATCCTCAATCTAACATACGAGCCAAAGGCGTCTTCGTCGGATTTCAGCATTCCTCGTCGCTTCTCTCGATTCCACTGCCTGAGGTCAAGTCGCTTGTCACTGTTATTATCCAGCCGAAGAGGGGGAGACAATCAGCTCTGCCCTCCTTACGCAAGTACAGCCCCCAGGGTTGCTTGACCTCGAAGAGGAAAAAGCATCCTGAGGGCTGAGCCTTGCATTCACAAGTCCTGGTCGAATCAGAGCGTGAGAGTCTTTCCATTCTCTACAAAATCCTCCGTGCCGTGGCAGTCGGAAAAAGGATGCGCTCCTTTCCCTCTATTCTCATGCAGGAAACTCAACGCTTTCATTACGCGGCTGGCCAAAGTGTAAAGATGCACATGAAGCTCAATTAGGAAGAAAAGAAGAAGAGGTGCATAGGCTGCGGTAAGTCCTTTATATGAGTTCTTCCATTGCCATGCTAATGTAAAAGTACAGACTGGTGAAAGGTAATATCGGACCATACTTACCTCGCCCGCCCTCTGTCGAAAGTCAATACAGCGCGCAGTCGCAAGTACGGCCAAACTGCCACTTGAGGCCAAAAAAATACACGCTTCAAATACACGCACGTCACTGCGTCCATCGGGAAATAGTGCGCGTGGGGGAATAATGACGAAGCCAAGTTCTCCTTTTTCCTTCGTTTCCAGGGGACGCTTTCTCCGCCGCAACGCCATCGTACAAATTTCCCTTCTTCTCTCTTTCTTCAGTCCCTAAAAGTAACTGCCTACATTCCGAGATGCCTTTTTCCCGGCGGAGACGAAACGAAAAAAAAGAAGTTTACACGGGAAGGTTGAACTTCTTGCCCTGGAGAACCCTGTCGCGCGCACAAGTCAGCTTCGGCTAGACCAACTCTCCGAGCAAATCGTCCTCTTGAACGATAACCTCAGGAGCCGCCTCGGAGTTCCAACTCACTTGGTGTAGTAGATCCAGAAGAAGTCGGAGTACAGGATGGTCTGGATGATGCCGGCGATCTGGGCGATGGGGTCGTAGTAGCCCTCGGCGAAGTAGCGGTACAGCCAGTTGGGGATGTACAGCGCGCGGTAGGCGCCCAGCGCGAAGAGGTAGTGGGTGGTGATGGTCTCGGCCTCGCCGGTGCGCTGCAGCATGAACAGCTGCGGCAGGATGGCCACCGACTCGAGCCAGATGGAGAAGGCCCAGAGCATCTGCGCCGCCACAGGAAAGGTCAGTCTTCCGCTTCTCTACCCCGACGATCCTCCCTTGCAATCTATTTTTGGAGTGTGGGCGCACCTCAGTCGGCGTGTACTTGTACGGGAACAGGATGGCCATGACGGCGCTCGCTCCCAGCAGGTACTGGACCTTGAAGGTGTCGAGGTTCGGGTCGTGGGTGGGGCGGTAGTCGTTGAGCATGAGGTAGACGGTGTAGGCCGAGCTGGAGATGAAGATGATCTTGAAGATGGTGTTGTACAGGGCGCTGGGGTCGTAGAAGGTCCAGAGGAGGTCGATGTAGCGCGTCACGTAGACCATGAGGTACAGGAACTGCGACTTGAACGAGATGCCGTTTGCGCTCTGCCGTTCAATGCCCGGTCAGCCTTGTCTCCTGCTCGCTGCCGCGCGCTGCGCCGCAAGCTCGAGGGCTGCGGACGGCGCAACGGGCGCGCGGGACGGGCGGGGACGTACGTTCGTCGTCTTCATCTTGTGAAGCAGGATCAGGATCGATATCAGGTGGGACAAGTCCCCTGCATTGGTCCATGGCCGTCAGCTTTTTTGCGCTTCTCTCCTCTCCCTGCTGCTTCCGCGGGCGTTTCTTGTTGAGCTCGGTGGAGGGCGGCGGCACGACGGCCGCGCAGGATGGACGTACCCAGCAACCGGAAGATGTTCATCTTGGGCAACACCAGCAGCTTCGCTTGCCAAACGTACGGATTTCGAGGGGAGCTTGTTCGTTCGGAGGTGTTTGAACGCGACGCGGAGCTTCAATCTGGACACGTTGGAGCGTGACTAAGCGATGAAACGCGGCCGGCTGGCGAGGAATCCTAGCCCCCCTGCACAACTTTATTTCGACTGTCCGACGCCGCAGCTGAAAGGCGCATCGCTATATATAATATCGCCAACACGAGCTGTGGGCAGAAGTTGCATGTCTCTGCAGCGAAGGCAGCCGTCCTCTTGTTCTGCGCCCGAAGCCCAACACCACCGGCACCGCGGGCAACGCAACCGCACACTGCGCAGACTGCGGCACGGATTCCAGAGGAGAAAACCGCTTATGTGGCCTCATCCACCTTCTAATACGGGCTGGATAACATCACTTGGGCTGTTGTGAGCTGCTGCTATGCCTCTTGCATCTCATCAAACCACCAACCGAGCTTTACCCCGCACCCTGTGGGCCCTGGAGCCTACGACTGCCTGAAACCAGGGACAAGCAACCGTTGGCTGCGACGTAACAGCTTGAAAATCTCTGCATTTGCAGTCATTTCTTTGATCTATGCGGTGGAAGAGCTCAACTGCTATCTGGAGACTCGCGCAATCATCACCCTTGCCCAGAGCAGGTCAAAGAAGACAGAAGCAGCGGCAACAGGCTATGGCGATACTGCCTGAGAAGCTAGCTGAGCTAGGAATTGTAAGGGCTCGAGCTATCTCTGCTTCCCGCCGAAAGCCCCATGCCCTGTTGACCATGTAGAAGCGAGCGTGCCTTGGCCATGGGCTCTCGCTGCTATGGGTGAGTACCGGCCACGTTTTGACGGCAACGAGGTTTTAGGCAGATAGAAAGATGAAAAAAACTATAAGTAGTCGACTGTCGCCAAATCTGCTTTGTCTTTCGAGTAGCAGATAGGGGCTCCTTGCAGACTGCCTGAGGCACCGAGTGATGCGAGGACGGCAACCCATCCTGCACCGTACTCGACATGGTCTGGGTGGTCAACTTAGAGATTCTTGTCATAGAAGACATGAAAATTAAGTGGCATGGATCTTGTCTCCTCTATGACCACTTAGAAAAACTAAATGAAGAGATACCGTAGTAAGTACAATCATACAACGCCGAATGAAGATCTTTTCACCTAGCTTTCAGGATCAACGTTGTATTTGCTTACATGAAGAACATTCACTTCTTTACCTCACCAAAGGTATCTCTCCATGTGTATGAAGAATAAAGAGGGAGAAGTATGATGGAAAGCAAGAGCAAGGAAATCTCAGCAAAAGGAAAAAAGAAAGCAGCGGTTGATTGCGATCACTGTCCAACACCTACGTGATCAGAAAGGCATCGTTCAGCTCAAACGTTATCCACCGCGCCTCCATACTGCAGCAAGCATGCCAGAGCCCATTGTAGATGGCAAGAAGGACTTCGAATGGATGCATTGGCCTTTGACTCCGCTCGTCACCACTTGAATGATAGTATATCATCGATCCTTCCTCAGGCGTCAAACCTGCTGCAAACATCAGCATGCCCCAGGCACAAAAACACCTCAGACACACACCAGCTCGGCCGCCGAATGTTCCAGACATCACACCCACGCAACACCCGACCTCTTACTCATCACTCGCGTCACCTCTTGCTCATCTCTCGCCTCGCCTCCCGGCCCTCGCACCCGCGCCGACCCGCATCACCAGCCCAACCCAGACCCCAGCTCGCCCACCATCTACCAGCGGCACCAGCTCGACCCACCCGACCCGAACCCACGCGTCCACGCGTCCTCCTCCGCCCGCGGTTCCTCTCGCCAGCCTTCCGTTGGTATCGAAGTTTACTAGTGCGAGCCACGCGGCCACCGAAGAGTCATCGCTGACGTGCTGCGGCGGCGCGCTGTGTACAGCTGGCCACAACTGCGCGGGAGCGGAGGCGGGTGCGGCCGGAGGGCGAGGAGGAAAAAGCGGCTGTTTTCGGGTGGCGGTTGCGGCGGTGCCTGAGGCGGTAGCGGGAAAACCGGGGAGATGGCTGCGAGCGGGTGTGCCTGAGGCGGGTTGGACAGGCTGCGGAGCTGCGTGCTTTGTGATTGGGGTGGGGAGGGAAGGCGTGGGTGCGTTGATGCGCGAGCCTGCGGCTCGTCCTTCCTGAGCGCTGTTTTGAGTGCGGATAGAGCGATTGGGGATGGTGTTGTGGTGTTGTCAAGGTACTTGAGGCGGCGTACATGATTTAGAAGTTCATAACGCTTTCTGGATAGATACGCACGCGCATATGCATGTTCATCAAATTTGCAGCAGGCTTTGACGCCGACGCATTTGCCATTTTGATTTCATTAATGGGTATCTCTGTTTTTTACTTCTCACACTCACACGCCGAAACCTTTCCTCCACCCTCCTCAACCATCTACCACCCCCGCCAAGTACTCTCCCATCTCCAGCCCCACGCTTCTCCCCAGTTCCCTTACATACTCCCACCCGTAATTAACCCTCCACTTACAACTCCCATCCAGCGGATCCGCGCCGGCAGCACCACTACGCAAGAGCAACCGTAGCGAGTTCAGCGTAGCGATCTGCGTGCACACATCAGCCGTCTGCGGGGCGTCGTGCGGCACAATGGCGCGGAAGATGGCGAGCAGGCGGTCGAGCGGGAAGGCCGAGGGCGTGAGCAGGTGGCGCGAGATCTTGCGGTGGGCGGCGCGGCCGGGGGTAGCCGAGGCGCCCTGGGCGCGCTTGCGGCGCTTCTTCTCGCTGGCCTTCATGAAGTAGACCGTGTCCTGGCGCGCGGGGTTGTACGACGCGAGGTAGGCGGCGCAGAGGAGGTATTTGGAGTAGTAAGGGAGGTCGTGCGTGACTGGCTGGGGGGTCAGCGGTGCGAGATCTGTGGAGGGAAGGAGGTGCGAGGACGGACCCTTCGCCTGAAGCTTGCCTGCGTCTGCTTCCTTTGGCACGATCCTGTCGACTAGTGCGCTCTCGCCTTGGAATATTGCGCGGCGGTGGACCATCAGCCGAGAGAAATCTCGAGTGCCGAATGTGCCGTCGCGGATGGGCGCGACGAAGGGGTCCCAGAGCTTATCTGCCAGCGCCTTGAAACTGACGACATCTCGTGCGGCGCTCTTGGCCAGCGCGTCCCACACCACGCCTAGGAAGCGGGTCCACACCCATTTGTTATCCTCGGCAGCTAGGTCGTCTGTGTACTCCTTCGAGGGTGACGGCGGTTCAAGGAAAATGTTGGGCGGCTGCCGGGACAGGATCAAGACGGCTTCATCGCGGGTATATGAAGGGAAGTGGATGCTGGGAATGCTAGCGGTGTGGAGTAGGCGCGGACGCGGGACGGATATAATGAGTATGGTGCTAAGGCCAGGGACGAATTCCCCAAGCCGTGCTATCGCCGGCAACAGCGTTGCTGGGGCTTCGCGTTGCTTGTCGACGCCGTCAAAGACGAGCACAAATGGTTTGACATCCTGCAAGAGCCGTTGCAGGTGTACGAATAGCGCGCTTATGTTCTCGCATCGTGCGAACGGGCTCCTATTCAACGGTGTGTCCGAGTCGGCTTCTTCCACAGCATCTAAACATGCGGCGAGGGTGCGCTCGAGCAGGTGGCGGCCAGTAATGCATTCTCGGGACTGGACGATGGCATGGGGTATCTTGCGGGTTTCGAGTACACCCCGCACTATGGAGCTCTTGCCGGTGGCATCGAGGCCGTGAACGACGAGGGTAGAAGGGCTGGGGAGCGGCGGCTGGCGGAGAGGTCAGTTTGGGCGAGAGGGCATTGGTGAGGATGGACGCACGTTGTAGAGAGCAGCGAGCTGGCGGATCTGCAGCTCGCGGCAAGGGAATTGGTCGCTCAGCGTGGACAGGAGCAGTTCTTCAGGAAGCATTTTATCCAAGTGGTTGATGGAGCAGCTCGGGCGTCGACGCAGTGAGCGAGAGCTTCACGCGTCGAGGCGCGTCCGTGCGCCGAACGCCGACGCGCCCCGCCTTTCTCCCGTCGCCGTTTCGCAGCGGCGGCGTGGCAGCGTCATTCACCACGTCCACACTTCTCTGGCAGACCCTGTTCTGACCTTTCGAAATGCCGCTTTGTCAATTGTGCATGTTCTCTTAATCTGGAGAGTCTGGAAATAAACCTCAGACACGACATTGCTGGCCCGACATACCCGAACTCGTGGAATGCCTTCACAGCCTGCACGTCCGATCATGCGCTGCAACAATGCTCAGCTTGACCGACGTTTCTTTTGCAGTGGGCAACGATTTGCGAGATATGCTGAGCTGCGCCGCCAAGGGACAGTTTCACAAACCTGCGCTCCGCCTCATTTAACCTTGTCTCGGGCCATTTATGCTTTTAATAGGTCGGCTCCACCGCGCTCGCGTCTATCTTTACCATTTATTGGACAACTGTGCCGCAAAAGACGGTTGCCTGGGGTTGATCTGCCATTCTGGGGGCCAAGATTCACGCCGCACCGTGCATCCTTGTCGGGCGCTTAGAGACTTGAAGATATCTATCATGGCCCCCGTGGCCGGCCCGAAACCACCAGGTCGTCTTTTTGCCCGCTCTCCCTACAGTGACTGGTGCCATGGCTCAATTGGTGAAGCGCATCTTTGCAAAGGGTGCCAAGGATCCCACTGCGGAAGAAAAACGTGACGATGATACTCTCTGGACACCCTTCTTTCTTCGAAAAGAAATCCTCATAGCATTTGCATGTGTCTATGTCGCCTTTGTCGCTACCGTCGCCATTCTGTTCGGATACTCTGAGACTCACGATGGCCTGTCTACTCCAAACCCAAACCATTTCCTGTTGTGGCAGTATGGTCCAACAGCAGGTCAGTCCCAATTCAACGAATAGCTGTAATTTTCACGAAAGCTGAGAGACCACCAGTCCTGACCCTAGTTGCCGCTTTCTGGGGCCAAGTCGAATACCGGACCAAACAACTCGCCCCCTGGGCCGTGATGGCTAACACTCCTCAACCCGCCGAACGAAGCATCCTCCTGGATTTCATAGAACCACTCGCTCTGGTCTCGCTAGCCAAATCCCTCCGCACTCCTGGGACCTATGCTGTTGCAGTGGCTATTGTCGGAGCATTACTCCTGAAGCTAGCTACTGTTCTCAGCACTGGCCTTTTCATTCTGCAGCCAACAATAGTGCACAGAGCAGCCCACGATCTCATGGCCTTCAATGACTTCAAGGACGTTAACTATAGCTCCCTGAGCATTGATCGTCGTGCTTTTGCCAGGGTGTATGGATCCAAAAATTACAGCCTTCCTTACCCATCCGGAACGACGACTTCGTACGCATTCCAGGATTTCAATGCCACAACCCGTAAGCACGCAAAATCTTACTGCCACCTTTGGACTCAGCTCACAATATAAAGTCCCCAGCTCGAGTATCAACATGACTGGCCTTGTCAATGTCTTCCACTCGGACCTAGAATGCGAAACTCTGTCGATTGAGAGAGTCAGCAGCTGGCACTACGACAGGACTATGAGCAGTGGTGAGGGTACTACCTTGATCTTCAACCTTTCTTCGACGACCTGTGGGACCATCGATGCCAGAATGCCCGTTGTAGACGGATATTTCGAATACACCAACGTTTATGGAGGCCCAACTCCTAATCTTGATCCTCTGTCTGCGAGTTGCCAAGATGAAGGCCGATATCTCTATGTGTTTGGAACAGCACAAGTCACGGAAACTATGGAAGCGGTACCGTACAACCTCTTCAATACTTCAAACCTCTTGTGTAAGCCGTCCTACGGGGTTCAACAAGCACAGGTTACCCTACACACGAATGATTCTACTTCGCAAGATCCAGCCGTATCGTTGATGGCCAATTCGACACCATCAATGCTGCCGAGGGTTACCCCCGCACAGCTTCTCAACGCTATGGATAGGAGCTACGGCCGTAACACCTACACCTTCCCCGATGGTATGAAGTATTACGCCGACTTCATTACGTTCCTCGTGCCAAACGTTTCACGGGATGATGCGGCTTCAAATCCCGACCTCATGGCCTTGGGACTGACAAGTCTATTCCAAGCTGTCTCTGCTCAAATTGCTAAGATATACCTCATGGAGACAACGAACCAGACCATTACTGGGGAAGTGACAATGTCGGAGGAACGACTTGTTTTACGCAGCCTATCTTTCGGGCTTGTGGCTGGTATTCTCGTCTTCCTGGCTATCCTTGCAGCCGCCTTGGTACCAATCGGCCCCCGACGCGTTGTTTCATGCAACCCCGCTCCTTTAGGATGCCTGGCAACGATACTTGCTCACTCGCCAGAATTGGAAAAGACCTTGCGTGGAACGGGAATCTTGAGTGTGGCCAAAATCCGTCAGAGGCTCTCAGGTTCGTCCTACAGCACTGAAACTCGACTTTCTGATGGCCCCGCATTCGGCATAACCAAATCAGTCAAAAGCGCGGCTGAGGAAGAGGAACCGTCGCGGCCGGATGATAAAGACTACGAAGACCTACAAAAGCCTCGCTGGTTCCGCCCTGTTGCAGTGAGCCTTCCAGCGAAGATCCTCATGCTGATCATCCCTATTACCGTGATCATTGTGTTGGAGGTTGTGTACCAACAGGTGCAGAAGAATAACGGTCTATGCGATATACCCTCCAACAACTACGCTCACTACGCATACACGTACATCCCTACGTTTGTGCTCGTTTGCATAGGTCTCATGTTCGTCGGCCTCGATTTTGCGGCTAAGATATTCCAGCCCTACCATATACTTCGCCGTGGCAATGCGCCCAGCGATACAATATTCAAACAGGATTACCTCGGCATGGTCGGGATTCATTGCTTATGGAGCTCTCTACGTAGGGGACAGATTGCTGTGGCCAGCTCATCGGTGGGCACGATCATTGCCCCGCTCCTCACAATTGCCGCCAGCGGTCTTTTCTTCACCGAGGCCATCCCGCAGGAGATGCAGGTTCAACTCTCCCAAACCAGTTCATTTTCACCAGATTTTCCATCTATCCGAACAACTGTCTCCGCCGCCGACCCTTATGCAAATATGCAACTTTACTACAGCGGTGGTGCTGGCTTCGATATGGCAAATCTGGTCCTCATCGACGGCGTGGACGAGCCACTGTTCACTTACGAGACTTTGGCCTTCCCAGCTCTAGAAATCATGTCAGCCAAATCTGCCGCCAACTCCAGTGATGGGCTCAGTCAGGGGACAATTGCGGCACGAATCCCCGCCTACCGCGCTAAGCCAAACTGCACAGCCGACATAGTCACAAACGCAACCTACTACATGGACTACCCGAGCCCCAGATCAGACAACATCACAGACTGGTACGGCGCCGTCAACGTCCAAGCAACTGCCCCGGAGATCTGCGGCATCGCGAACCGCACCGTGCAAGTCCTCTCCAACTCTCAAGACGCGGACGTCTACATCGGCTACTTCTCGAAAGTCACCGTCTTCGAAGACTCCAACGGCAACTACGGCGACGACCACGGCCACAACTGCCCGGCCACGCTCCTCGTCTACGGGCACGTCATCGACAGCCGCGCCGTCGACCTCGCCGCCTACTACTGCACGCCGTACCTCGAGCGCGTCACGGCCAACGTGACGCTCAACGCCGCGGACCTGTCCCTCGCCTCCCCGCCCGTCCCGGACGAGCGCACGGCCGCCTACGTCAAGAACCTCACCGACATCGGCGCCGTCTCCCAGGGCATCTACACGCCGTACAGCCCCGCCGGCACCGCCGGCGGCGGCTGCATGTCCATCAACAACACCTCCGTCGACGGCTTCACCGCCGCCCTGCTGCACCTGCCCGCCGCCCCCATCGACCCCGCGTCGCTCTCCGGCCCGCCCAACCGCGGCAGGCTCGAGGCCGCGACCGACCGGCTGTACGGCCGCATCGTCGCGCAGATGCTGAACACGGCGCGGACGGCGCCGGCGGAGCGCGAGGCTGTCGATGCGACGTGGACGGTGCCGAGCAGGCTAAGGCTGATGCAGAGCGGGGTGTCGACCAGGCTTTTGGAGGGGCTGCTGGGTGGGTTGGTGGTTTGTGCGGTGGTGACGTACGCGTTTTTGGAGACGAAGGAGGTGTTGCCGGTTTGTCCGACGAGTGTGGGGGCGGCGGCGAGTCTGCTTGCGGGAGCGGAGATGCTGAAGGAGGGTCAGGAAGGGTTGGAGGGGAGGAGGTATCGGTTGGGGTGGTGGGGGGATGGGAGGTTTGGGGTGGATTGGGAGGGGGAGGAGGGGGACGGGAGTGGGAGTGAGGAGGATCTGAGGAAGGAGGCGAGGGAGAGTGAGGAGGTGGCGGGGAGTGGTGGAGATGAGGGGCAGGTGGAGGGGAGGACGGTTTGACGATGGGAATGCGGAAAATAGGGGGAGAAGAAGAGGGGAGATGTTGACGATGAAATTTACGACCAACCTACTTTCGCATAGATACCCTGCACATAGATCCTCCTCGTTTTGAGATCAATCACACATAAACATGCTTCAACTGTCATCTCTACTCCAATTTTCGATGTTCGAACTGCATGGTTGGCGGGCAGTTGTTCTATTCGCGATGTGCGCAACCCTACGGCTTGATACAAGCTACCCATGTGCGGCAGCGGAGAAGGTATAGGGACAGGGTCTTGGGCTGCGAGAGGCTTGAGAAATTGCACGAGGTTTTGCTTTTTGCTGACTGATATGCCCCTCCCTTATCGTACCCAGGAAATGACCTCGCTGCCAAACACTCATAGCATCCTGAGCGCAGGCAATGCATTGACAACTTTGAACGTCGTTGACAATTATAGGATACCAGGAAACCTCGGGACTGCTTGGTGTCACCATATTTAGCGGTATTTCAGAGAGGCAAGAAAGGTTGCAGTTCGAGGCTGAATTCCAGCCTCGTAGGCACGCGTAGATGAACGTGCGTGTGCTGGTGAGGCTTAGCTTGCGGATGATGGTTGCGTTCAGCCTTGCCTTCAAGAAAAACAAGATCTTGCCATCAGGACCGATCCCCAACATTGCATGCAATTGTGCCTGTCGGGAATTGCATGCACTTCCCATTAGCCGCGGTGCCCCTGGACTGTTACAGTTGCCAACACAGCAGGTGGCTATGCCGTCAGAAAGCCCACTCAAATTTACTGGGATCAGCGTAGCCCGCCCCGAATAAGCGTTCTGTGCACCCACATCTTGCTTAAGGAAACGCCACGCAAGCTGCAGGCTGACCGAATCTGCACTCATGCCATTTGCAACAGGGAGGCAGCTGACATTGAGTGAAATCGAGGCTGTGTCTGAAGCATTCATAAGCTGCGTTCAGCCGGCTTCTGCGCAATTTCTTGTCTGTCGTCGCCGACCGCGTCCGCCATGGTCCTCGAAGCGTTTGCAGCCCTTGGGTTGGCCGGCAACATTGTGCAATTCGTTGACTTCTCTTGCAAACTCGTCTCCGAAAGCCGCTCCATACAGGAATCTGCCAAGGATGTCTCCGAGAAGTTCTTGGAGTTGGACGTTGTCTCTCACGAGCTGATCTCGCTCGTTGACAAGGTTGATTCGGCATCATCCACCGGTCGTCTTAGCCCAGGGCTGGAGATCATTACGCAGAAATGTAGGGAGTTGGCAAAATATCTTTCCGATGATCTGGAGAAACTGCGACCGAAGAAGTCAAAGACTCCATGGAGAAGCTTCGTTCAAGCGATGAAGGAAGCGGGGAAGAGCGAAAGATTGAAGGACTTGGCCGAGAGGATCTGCGTGTTGCAGGGATTACTCAACAGCCACCTCTTGCAACTCTTGAGGTAATTTCGTCTATCCTACCCTTTTCAATATGCAAGACACTTGATAGAAAGCTGACTGCGTTTTCCAGTTTTGAAATGCGACGCCAATTTTCTGATCTTTCAGCAGAAAACGTCAGGCTGAACATGAAGCAATCCGAAGACATTGAAAGGCTTAGTGAAAGCGTTAAAAAAGCATTGCAAGATCTTCAGAAGAAATCAACCCTCCAACATGCAACACTTATGGATCACCTCGGGCGCATTCAAAGGCTAGAACCAGTCGAGGATGCTGACCTCATCAAACTGTCCGAAACCATGACAACTCTCTCGTTGAGGCTGCAAATCCTTTCCAACGCAGGCAGTACAATCTCTTCGGAGCAATGTCTGTTGAAGAGCCTGTACTTTAGAAGCCTCAGTGATCGACAAGAGAACGTCGCCGTGGCACACGAGAGCACACTCAAATGGCTTCTGAGCGATCGTCTACCGAAGTCGTACTCCGGGCGGCACCCTCGACTCGCCGAATGGCTGAGAGAGGGAAATGGCATTTACTGGGTTCAGGGGAAGCCTGGATCGGGAAAATCGACGCTGATGAAGTACATTTGCGGCCACACAGTCACAAACAGTCTTCTTGAACAATGGAGTCATCCCAAACGACTCATCACAGCAGATTTCTTCTTTTGGACATCCGGTACCAACATGGAACGATCACAGAAGGGCCTACTTCAAGGATTGCTCTACGAAGTACTACGTCAGTGCCCAGAACTGATACCGAAGGTTTACCCAAATCGCAAAGCTGTTCATTATCATTCTCAAGAAGTGCCTTGGTCTTTCTCGGAGTTGAACTCTGCCATTGTGAAGCTGAAAGAGCAAAGCGCGGTCTCAGCTCGTTTTTGCTTCTTCATCGATGGTCTTGACGAATATGATGGAGATTCTCGGGAGGGCACTCACGACGACCTGGTCCAGACCATCAAAGGACTTACAGAGTCTCAGCATATCAAGATTTGTCTTTCGAGTAGGCCCTGGAATGTGTTTCGGGATTCCTTTGATCACTGCCGTTCCCTCGCGCTCGAAGATCTCAACCACGACGATATCGACGCATATGTTCGCAACACCCTCGCCGAGGATTATCGATTTGTCCGCCTCAGCAAAAACAGTCCTATCTATGGAAAGCTAGTGGATGAGATCGTTGAGAAGGCTCAGGGCGTATTTCTCTGGGTCTATCTTGTCGTAAGATCACTCAAGCAGGGACTGGTCAACGCAGACACCATCGACGTCTTGCGCCAAAGAGTTCAATGCCTGCCGAGTGATCTCAAGGCCTTCTTCAGGCAGATACTTGACTCAATTGATGATGTCTACAAGCCGCAGACAGCAAAGACCTTGAAGATAATGCTCAATACCGATGAACCACTCCCCCTTATGGCCGTCGCTCTTTTGGATGAAGATGATTGTTTTGGCCTCACCACAGACGTTGACAACGGGAATTCTCTGGATAAAGCAAAAACCGTCACGATACTTGGTGAATTGCGAAGACGGCTTGACGGATGCTGCAAAGGACTCGTAGAAGTGACAAAGGCCAAATCATCCCACCGACGACTGGTCAGACCGAGCGCCCGAAAACTTTTCTTCACAACGACTATCGACTTTCTGCACCGGACAGTACGAGATTTTCTCCTGAGTAAAGACATGGAGTACCTTTTCGATTCACTAGAGCCGGGCTTTGATATCGACCTCACCATGGCAAAAGTCAATTTGCAACTCATCAAAGCAGCTCCAATCGGAAAAGAGTTGTCCGCTGATGCGTTCAAAAGGTTCGCGCTGCATATTAAGAATCTCGAAAAAACCTCAGAAACTACTCCAATGGATTTGCTCCTTGACGCAGAACAATATCACTTAGCATCTGGAATCGCGGACCAAGCAACCTCCGCACAGCTCATAGGCTATCTGAAACAAAGGCTTGAGGATGAAGGAATCCAAATTGAGCCTAAAGACAGCACGGAAATACTCACAAAGCTAGTAAGAATTGGCCATTTGGAGGTGTGGGATTGCAGCTACAGAGGCGCCGTGGAAAATTTACTTTCTCGAGGCGCCAATCCGAACCAGAAGGACCATTCGAATGAACCTGCATGGATTGATTTATTTCGTGGGGCTTGGATAGTAGGGGCAGATAAAACTTGCGAGGACATTATCATGGCTTTAGAGGTGTTTCTCATCAATGGTGCTGATCTAAAACCACCATATACAGATATGATGGTGGAACTGATCCAGAAATGCGAGTCTTTCAAGGAGGCGCACAAAACGAGGCTTCTCAATCTGATCCAGCAAGCTCCACACCGAGAGGTGGCGACATCGCGAGTATCAGACCAGATAGAGCGCGCAACGCCCTTTTCGGAGTCAAGGACCAGGACAGATGGCCGCAGACGACTTCGAGACACTCTCTTTAGGGGACTTCTAGTGAAGCTTTCTAGGAGAACTCGCAATTGAGAGCCCAGTGTATTTTCTTTTTGACAGATTTCCAATTTCAAGGGACCAGAAATTGTGGTTTGTATAAATCTTTCTTGCGCAGATTGAATACGCGTAATGTAGCACCAAATAGAATACCGTCGAATATATGGGAAGACTTTGGATCTCAAGCAGAAGATCAAGCACCGCCGAGCTCTATATTCTCCTGGTAGAATTTACTAATGACGGTAGTCAGGCCGGATGACACCACTCCATCACTGTCTAACACCAGCCATCTCATCCGGCACGTCCCGAAACTCAACCCTCGCTTCCTCAACCATCACCACCAGCAGTTCCTCCTTAAACACCCACCTCCCCACCTCAAACACCCCAACGCCGCTCCCCGCCTCCTCAGCCCAGCCCAGCCCAGCTCGTCCACCTCCCCGTCCCGCAGCCCCTCGGTCCCGGGTCGGAAAGCTTCCTCCGGGCCCATGAACACGCATGGCTGGTGCGTGACGTCCGGACCCAGCGTGTGGATGGCGGGCCAGGGGGCGCCGGGCTGGAGGTAGGTGGTTGACTTCTTGTGTCGGTGCGGAGGCCTGTTGTCGTTGTCGTTCTTGTTGCTGGAGGAGTTCCCGAGCGTGCGTTCGTTGCGGTTGGCTGTCTATGGCGATCGGCGGACGGTGCGGGTGTTTGTGGATGTGGGACCCGGCGATGGGAGGGCTGTCGACATTTCGGGGAGCGGGGATGGTGCGTTGGAGAGCGGGGTCGGGCTTGGTGAGCTCTGCAGCGTGAAGATGATCGTGATGGAGGATATGGTGCACTTGGCGATGTCGAGTGTAGGGGAGAATGCGGATATGGAGACGTCGATCCGGGGGTGGATCTGCTGGGCCAGCTGAGCGGGTGCTGTGCCGCTTCCTACGCCGCTCTATGGGTGTTGAATTTTATTCGTAGCAATGATGACGGTTGTGTCTGGTCCAGGCGAGGGATTGGGTGCTGAATTTGGAACAAAGCGAGATTCAGACCAGAGTTATTGTCTGAGTGAGGTGGAAGGGTGGTCCAGGCTTTCGTGACTGATGGTCGTCCTGTTGTACCAGGCAGCAGTTCAGTATCAATTGGATAATCACCAACGGGGAGCACCAGTTGTCTTATTCTGTCACTCCTCATTGAAGTTAAGTTTCGGTGAGCCAGGCGTAATAATCGAGTGTGTTGCCAACTATCACTACCCAAATGTCTGCTACTGTACTTTATTTTCCGCTGGTGCTAAGATATAACGTGTGACCAGCTATCCCTGGAGGTAGCCTCGAGGTTTAATGACCGACGTCTTGTTGCCATTGGCTCCGATTAGCGCCGTATCGAAGATTTGCAAAATCATCGTTCATAGGAAATAGCAAAAAGCACCAAGGCTACTCTCCCGAGAAGATCACGGATCAGGCGGCAGCTAGTCATTTGAGGAGGGTCTTGAGGTCGGCCTGGTGTCTGCACTCTGATCTACAGAGGGATGCTACAGCCGACGATTACCGCCCGCGGCTCCCCTTGGTCGCCCAAAGGAAACTCCCGATGGTCTTATTCTTTTCAGATTGCGATGGAGAAGCGGATCCAGAAATCGTCGATCGCAGTGGTTGTGGTTGATGTCGGCGCGCATAAGCAGCCACCACGTGTATGAACACTCTTGGCCCCATCCTTGAGAGCCTTACAAGAACTTAGTGGGCGACCAGCGGCACCCTCAGTCTGAACCCATCTTCTCAATCTGCATTTCATCAAGAGCGATGCCGGGTCAAACTCCACGCCCCTCACTGGATATGATGACCTGCGTGGCCTCTGGTCTCCGCCTCCCACGAATTCGCTGTAGCTTCCAGTGCTGACACTTTGTAGAAACTTGTCGCAACCAGAAACTACGATGTCTTCTTGAGCCAGACGATGCTCAAGACAGTTGCTCCAACCGCAACGGACTTAACGGAGAACGCAAATGCTGTTCAGATATACTGCAAAATCCGGAAGAGCCGAATGGGCACGCTGCGAAGACAGGATTTGTCTGTCAAGGCCACGAGGACACTCTCTTAGCGCAAGCCGAGGTGGAAACCCCGGACATACAGTCCGTGGTTCCCGCAGTGCTCGAGCCCGCCAAAAGCAAAGTCCAGAGGGATGATGATACACCAACACTGGTGCGAGAACAAGAAGAGTCTGGCAATGGGCCTGCCGACGCCCTCGTTTATTGGTGCTGCAATTGTGGGTTTTCACCAATGCTGGTAGAGCTGTGTCCTAAGTGTATACTGTGCAATCATGTTCGATGTGATAATTGCAGAGTCGAGTCATCGGGTTAGCAAGTCAACGAGCAATGTTTCTTCGGTACCAAGCTACAGAACCAGTGCCTTGCCATCATAGAGCTACCGAGATCGCTAACCGAGCGCCGGAGTCCTTGACGCGATGCCGACACAGGGATGCCGAGGATCGCATACTGTGTAAATCCGACGTGAGTATAAAGGGCGGCAGCGTCCCTCGCACGGCGGCGCTGCTGGGGACGCGGCGTCTCCGGGCGTCCAGGCGCGCAGCGGTGAATCAGCAGCGGGCAGAAATAAGCAACGGACCAGGGGCGGGATGACGCGAAAAATGGTTCCCCGATTTCAACCGTCGTTCGGCGTGGTCGGCAGGATCTGGGCGGCCAAAGGCGGGAAGAGGCGTAGGGCGGGGAGCTTGGGCCTGCGGCACCGGGGCGTCGGCATCGTCGGCATCTTCGGCAGCGCGGACGGAGCAGGAGCGTCGCCAGATCTCGGGACGCGCCTGGGAGCTGCGCGCCGCTGCCCTGCACCGCGCCGCTCGCCTGTCGCCAGCCTGAGCGCCGCGCGAGCATCTGGAGAGGCCGGCGCGCAGCGCGCAGAGCCGTGCCGGGCGCGCAGAAAGTGGAGCACGGGGTAGCGAGCTCGCCGGAGATAGTCTGCGCGGGATCTGAGACGGCGGGAGACGCTGGTGGACGGCGACTAGGAGCTGACATGGTGTGATATAACCGGCTAGGGCCTGTGCGGCGCAAGCTCGGGGCTGCCCGAGAGTTCTGCGTCAGCAGCTGCCGTTTGGCCCTGCGCCTGCGCTGTCAAACCCGACGAGAGGCACTTTTCGCCGACGTCATGCACACTTATTAGCTTTGCTCCCGCCGCTGCCCACCACTCTTCAAATACCACCCGTCACCACTCGCCCTCCGCCTGCTCTCGACACACTCCTCTCGCACACCGCGCCAATCCCTCCGCCGCTGCGCGACACTACCCGCCCGCGTCCGATCGCATTCCCATCGACACCCCATTCTCCACGTCCCTACAGCGCCGTCGCGCCTCCCGTCACCATGAAGATTCTTACCAAGGAAGAGGAGCAAGCACACTACAAGTATGCCTGACAATACCCCTTCATTGGCGACGCCATTGCGTTGCTTGCCCGATCGAACCACCACCTCACGCGGAGCGCATGTGCTGACCCTTATCGCAGTGCCACGGTCAAGGGTGGCTCAGCAGGTCTCTTCGCCGGTGTGCTAGTCAGCGGCGCCGGTGTTTACCTTGCCTCAAAAAGATACCCCATGTTCCGCTCGCTCTCAGTGCCATTCCGGACTTTCCTCGTCACCTCCGGCGGCACTTTTGTCGGTACGTACTCATTGGCGTCACCACTCGGCCACCCCGCCATCGCCGCCACCAGGAGCTAACGCAGCTATCCCAGGCATTATCGCCGCTGATCGCGCCTCTCGCCGCTTCGACATCGAGAACAACCCGGAGAAGAAGCGTCTGGAGGAGGAGGAGAAGGCGCAAGCAGAGCTGCTGGAGTCGGGCAAGACATCATTCCAGAGGCTCAAGGACTGGGCTGGCAACAACCGGTACCCCATCGTTTTCGCCGCGTGGCTGGCCTCCATGGGCGGCTCCTTCGCCCTCGTCTCGCGCAACCCCTACCTCAGCGGCCAGCAGAAGCTGGTGCAGGCGCGTGTGTACGCCCAGGGCCTGACGCTCGCGGTGCTGCTGGCCAGCTTCGCGTTCGAGGCCAACGACGCCAACCAGGGCACCGGCCGCTGGGAGACGGTCAAGGTGCTCGACCCGAACGACCCCACCCACTCGCATTACATTGAGAAGAAGATCCACCACGAGCGCTACGCCGGTGAGGACCAGTGGAGAGGTACGTGCACAGTCAATTGTGGGGAGATGGTCGCATGATGTGCTGACACCTGTTGCAGAAATGGTCGAGGCTGAGGAGCGCAAGATGAAGGCTCGCGAGGCCGCGGTCAAGGCCAAGGAGGAGCAAGACCGCAGGGAGGGCAAGCTGAAGCAGTAGATTCCTGAGTGAAAAGCATTCCCCGGATTCACTTTCATTACGGCGCATATCGATTTTCCACGGAAGAGCGTGAAGCTTCCCTTTGAGACACAAAAACCTGCCGATTGATTCATGCCTCTTAGAGCGGAGGGTGTTGGTCCAGCTTTTGAATATTGTCAACATAGTGCGTACTGGGGGCGTCGGTGAGCAAGCGTTTTGTTGTAAATAGAAGGCCACGACTTCTTCTAATGTCCATTCCGAGCTATTTTTGGCTATACCTGCGTGCTAAGGAGTCCCAGAAACGCTATTGCAACACTCGACGCTGATTGGAAAGCTTATAGTCCGCAGTCAGGCCGCCATGTGGTCTCTCCGAAGTGATGCAGACATGCGTCGCAGATATGTCCTGATCATGCTACGAGCGGCCAGCTATCGCCATCTGCACCGCGGTGAGTCTGATCCCAGAATGATGCCACAATGCTCCGACTTCCTGATCTGACGCAGGTGTACTGCGCAATAGAGTTTCATTGGCCCTGGACCCTCCTCCGTCGAGGCCCACGTCGCGCATCATCTCATCACGCCGCCTCGCTCCACCGCGTCCACACCAATCACCCCGAAACGGGCAACCCTGCTCCACACCCTCCGCCCGCGCCTTCTCCTCCACCACCTCCCAGCCGTCCGCCCAATCCCGCCACCCCTGCTATCATCGCCGCCCGGCTCGACAGCGGCGGCCGGACAGACGCACTCCCCCGTCGCCACGGCCGCGCGCACGGCGTCCCTCCCGGACGGCCGCACCGCCTCGCCCACCCCGTACCCGCCCAGCGGGCCCGCCTCGTGCACCAGCTCGGCCGCGTGTCCACGAATGCCCCGGCGTGCGTCGCGTCGACCAGCACGTCGGCGCAGGGTTACCGCACGCACAACATCGCCGCCAGCTTGCCGCCGCGTCCCGCCGTCGCGGTTCGGCCCTCCCTGCCCCCCTCCCCCCAGCGACTCGGGCTGGTGGCGAGGAGCTCGTTCGCGGGGAGCTGAGGGGCCCAGATGCAGAAGCACGGTATATGATGAATGACCACGCAGAGCTGTGAACGTGAATGTGGTTGTGGCGGGTGATGGGCACTGGGGTTGTTAAGTGATCGACAGCAGGGGTCTGGGCCCGGCCTGGTTTATACGAAGTCGGTTCGGATAGTATTACAACACGTAGGCAGTTGAAGCATTCATCTAGACGGGATTGGAATTCCTCTCACTGCACATTTGCGTCTGGATGAATGCTTCAGCTGCCCACGTGTTGCAATACTGTCCGAACCGACCTCGTAGACACAGGACACTTCCTTCCAGACGAACGGAAAGAAGCCGCACTCTCCTGGCCTCACAAAGGCAGTCTCTCTGCGAACACATGCCCTCAGGCTATTCGGCGTTCTGGTGGCAAAGCGCTGTGTCAGTGGACTTCGCCTTCACTCGCAGCGCCCTCCGCTCCGGATCCATGAATGCGCACAATGTCAACAGAACACCACCGCCAAAGCGCGCTCTGCCAGCTACTCTACTGCTTACGGAAACCCCGTCCCTCGATACATAAAACGTGGAAGCGGATACAATGCCATGGACGGTTAGTGTGTAGGGCAGCCGACAGGCCAATACTGCACCACCGGGGCCTCCCCCAAGGGCCTGTGATTCATGGGTTTCCCAACTGGGTTATTGTCCACGCCGTGGGGAAGTCCGTAGGTTCGAATCTTGTTTGGGCTTGCGGGTGGACCTGAGGTACTGGCTGGTAGCTCAATTATGTTGGTTCTTTTTTTTTTCTTTCTCCCGGGTTCGCAGCTTGCACTTTTCGTCTCAGTGAAGAAGGACGCTCTCCTCGAAGTAGAACCATGTAAATAGGTCATTGTACCAAGACTAGATCCCTCAGATCACGCCAAAAAGAGGATCGAGCCATCTGCCTAGAATCCACACACACCCGTTCTCTGCACAAACCACCTCCTCGACCCGCGCATTATTCGCCCTGCCCTCACTCAACGTGATGTTGAATCCGCTCACTGACCTCACCACCCCCGATGCTGGCATCTGCTCCTGTCTCTTCCCCACGAGCCTCTCGCTTCTTCTCTCAAAGCTGCGCGGACACACCTTCTTCCACCCACCAGCGCTAAATTCCCAATCGCACTTATGCTTGTGCTGCTCATAGCCGGGAGGGCAAAACTTCTTCCACCCACCTACCCCAAACCGCCAGTCGCACCCAGAGTCACCAGCATTGCTCGCTTCAGCCGCCCTCTTCTCGCCAGCGCGAGGGGGGCAGTGCTTCTTCCAGCCCCACACGCCGAACCTCCAGTCGCAGCCATCGCCCGCACTCCGCACCCCCGCCTCCCTCTTCTCGACAGCCCGCCCACCGCTCCGCCCGCACACCTCCCTCCACCCCCAAACCCCGAACACAAGATCGCACTTCTCCTCCGCCTCTCCCTCCGCCTCCCTCCCCCGTAACTCCGCATCGCCCCCACCCACCACCTCCCCCAACCCAAACCCCAGCAACCACGCCGACGCCCCCTCGTTGCTCGGCTGCACCGCGCTCGCCCCCGCCCCCGCCGGCAGCGCCGCCCACGCCGCGTCGCCCGGCGCCAGGAACACCGTCTGCCCGTCGTCGCCATCGGCCGCGAACAGTGCCAGCCGCGCCACGAAGGCCGGGTTGACGCGGCGCAGGGCCGCGGCGAGGGTCGAGAGCGCCGGGTGGGTTTCGAGGATGGAGGCCATGGTTGGGGCGAGGGTGGCGGGGGGCCGGGGAGGAGGGGAGGCGGGGGCGTCGGCGCCGAAGTAGGTGGGGAAGGGGGGGAGGAGGTGGGTTGTTTTGTAGATGAGGCCGTTGGAGGCGGGGGTGGTGAGGGGGTGGCCTTGGGGGTTGTGGAGGAGGGAAGGGAGGGGGGTGGAGGGGGGTGCGGAGGAGGGGGTCGTGTTGGCGTTGGTGGCGATGGTGGTGTCGGTGGAGTTGGTGGGGTGGGTGAAGGTGAGGGTGAAGCCTTGGATTGTTTCGATGGGGGAGTCGGCGAGGAGGGAGGAGGGGGAGAGGTAGCCTTGGGCGATGTGGGTGCGGAGGAGGGCGAGGAGGAGTTCGTAGGAGGGAGGTTGGATCAGGAGGGACATGACCTCTTGGGGAATCTGGGAGAAGGCCTGGTGTCGGTGTTGTGAGTTTTCAGTTCAATGAAGAGTCAAGGAGAACGGATTAGAGATTGAGAGGGAAGAATGGAGGGGATTGAAATGCCCCTGGAGTCCATGAAGAGGAACACAGAGAAGTAAAGTGGAACTAGACGCGAACCAAATCAATCACTGACCTCGTTCGTCGGCGCGAAGGCAGTGTAACGCCTACCGTCCCGAGCATCGTTGAATCGCTCCTCAAGTGCTGGACCGGGTTTCCCCTCGGCACCACCTGTGCTATTGAAGAGAGAGTAGAATATGGATAGTTCAGGGTCTTTGCTGATTGTCGTGAGAAGCGGATCGAGGGCTTGTTGATCCTGTTGCTGGGGATGCGGTAGTGCCCACGCTCTTTGGGCAGAAAAGAAAGGGAGGAGAGACGTGAGAGCGAGAACAAGAGGGAGAAGACGGAAGTTATTTCGATTACTCATGTTGATAGATGGAGAGAATAGAGTATCCAGTTTCCTTGGACCGCTGCTGTATTATCGGAACACTCTGCTGCTATTTAACATGAAAACCCAAATGAACAACAACCGTCTCAAACGTCATCCCACTTGGGCAGTGCTCCCTCCATCGAGCACAGCAGCTGCCAAAAGCTGCCAGGCCAGCACAGCCTTCATTTGACATGTCTTGTCCCCAATCCGCCATGCCCGCTTTTCACGCGGCATCAACATCTGCCGAGAAGCAAGCAAGTCAGCGGCGAGAAGTCTTGACTCACGCCTGATCGCCCTAAACACCCTTCACGTCCTATGACTCTGTACTGTCTCCTGCTGCGCTCTCCACCACCATTGGCCGGAAAGCGGGGTATGCCAAGCTATGGTGCACTATCGGGATGGCCGTGGGCAGTTGAGGACTAACCTTAGGAGTCGCAAGCAGTGCCAACGCTCAGAGGGGGCAGCATTCGCGGTGTCAGAGTCATTAACCCACAGCACTGCCATCCCCCCAAGCTTTCCCAGTCGGCCCTGTCGAGGAGCTCCATAGCCGAGCATACACCCGCTTGGCAGTATACGTAACGTGCACTGCTGCACCGCCTGGACTGAATTTGGACAGCAACGGGCCATCGAGACATCTCCGCCGTGACTTGGCGGATGGGAACGGAGTTGAGCGAATGCCGACGAGCTCCCCGCACCGTTCCGCCGTGATGGCCGCAAGGCCTCGTTCTCTCGTGGGGAGAAATGCGGAGAGCAAATTGCGTTCGGTCCAGAGCGACTCGCCGTCGTCCCACTTCCTTCGCTGCAAAAACTCTCTCCTCCCAGCGTGAAGTGCGAGAGTGTTTGCGCACACCTCTCACTGGTTGCCTTGAGATTTAAACGGCCGCGGCCTTCCGCCTCCATCCACCAGACCCTGATCAACCGCACAGCGTGCTGAAGTTTTCCCTCGCGGCCACGCGACCTGCCACGCGACCTGCCGGGCGTTGCCATGCATTGCCAGGGCTGGCTGTGCTGCGTTTAAGCTCGCGGCGGTTGCGTCAACGGCTTCCGCCCGCGACTCATGGGCGCCGAGATTTTGCGGTCGATCTTGAGATCGATCGAAGCGGTGGCCGAGGCAAGCATCCTCCTCGCGATGCCGACGGCTCCCGGAGCAGGAAGGCAGCGCTTGCTGAAGGTGAAAAAGTTTATGCACGCAACAGAGTAGACGCGTGAAGCGATTGCCTCGGTGGAAATGCTGGGGTTTGCTTGAAAGGCGCGGCCTACGCTTCCCTCGTGGCGTAGGGTTTGGCCATCTCGGATCCCGGCTCAATGCCTTCCGTTCGAGGCCGTTAAAAGACGACCAAATTGGGAATCAGAGGTGGCCGTTGATGAAAGCGGGAGAGAGGATTGTATCCGAAGGTAAAACCACCAGAAGTCATTCTCTCTCTCTCTCTCTCGGGCTAAGAAAATAAAACGAGGAAAGTCGATGTTATTCCTACAGCCAGCACCCTCGCACCCATACAGCAAGAAAAGCCCATTTTACCAACCTGGACCAACATCTACAAGGAGAAAAAAAAGAAAGAACGCCCAAAGCGCAGGACGGCGACAACGAAGACGTCCAAGCCACCAATGCAATGCAATGACACGCGCACAGCCGCACACTACACAACCCCTCCCGATCCCACCTCTCCACAACCCATCAATTCTTCAGCTCCCCCGCTCCTAGCATCCCCGCGACGACCGACATGGCCGCGTCCGCCACCGCAGTGCCATTACCTCCCCCCACGTCCTCGGGGCTCTTTTGCTGATCCTGCATGATGGCGTGATACTACACACGCAGACACGTTAGCACTTGGAACCGAACAGCCAGGAGAGGCGCCTAAACCGACGCGGCTCGGATAGGACGAGGAGAAGGAAAGAAAGGGAGGAGCTCACCCTGAACCCAAAATTGCAGCACAGCGCCACCACCAGCCCCAAGCACACCACCGTCGGGCCCAGCACGTTGTCGAAGTCCTTGCCGCTCCGCAGCTGGATCAGCCGGCTGCGGTGCATGTACATGGCGTACCCCCAGATGCCCGCGAACGCCGCCACCGCCGTGTACACCACCGCCAGCGAGCGCGCCACCTTGTTGGTCTCGCCCGCCGCGTTGAACAGCCCCAGCGACAGCGACGCCAGCAGCACCGACACGTGCTGCCACTTGATGAAGGTGCGCTGGTTGGCCAGCCACACCTTGGCCTCGACGCGCACCGGCCCCTGGTCCTTGATCCACCGGGGGCCCGGGTCGCGCACGCCGGGCGGGAGGTTGGCGGCCGCTTGCTGGCGTGCGCGGTGGCGCTGCGCGTACTTGGAGTAGGAGAAGGAGGGGAAGAGGGAGCGCACGCCGGCCGTCGTGGTCATGTTGCGCTCGGTGGCGCCCGAGTCAGCTTGCAGGCCGTCGTCGTCCGAGTCGGCCTCCTCGACGACGCTGTCGATGCCGGTCTGCCTCGCCGAAGCCGTTTGCGCGGCCAGCGAGGCCCGGCGAGTGTCTTCGACGGTGGCTCTGCCTGGCGATTTGGCCATCTTGGACGCGCCTGCGTTGGAGGGAGAGCCGACAGGGGAGCTGACCCCTGGCCGGAAAGCTGCGGGGCTAGAGCGCGTCCCGAACAGACTGCCAACAGCGAATTCATCCTCAGCGGCTTTAGCCTTGCGCTCCTGCTCCTCTTCGAAAGCCTTGTGCGGATCGCGGCGGATGTCCGTCTCGAGCTCGCTGAGCCAGAAGGGGAAGGTGTTGACGTGATCTTCGAAGAGCTGAGCCACGCCGTGCACGAACTTGGAGAAGCGCGGGGCCTCCTTGACAAGATGTGAGTTCATAAGGTCCTCGACCCATTCGTACTGCTTCCTGCCCTTAATCTTGATCTCCAAAAGTGCGAACGGGAAACGAGATATCTCGCCCTTGCGGATATCGTGGAAGGGATACTCCATCTGAGCACTATCAATGTCGCTTCTGTGCCAGTCATCCGGATCACGGCAGGGTCGGTCGACGTCGACAGCGTCCTCGCGAATGAGCGCGAGATCTGTGTCGAGAGAGATGCGGACTCTGTCGTCTCCAGGAATCTGGAAGGCGGTACGCGTGTAGTTTGCTCTTAGCATAGGCTGGAGATCTTGCTCGCGGACAAAAGATTGAATGGCGTCGACGCTCTTCTGGAGCTCCTGGACCTTGGGAGAATCCTCACCCACCGTCCTCTTTAGCTTGTCGATGCTCTTCTCCATCTTGTACTCGCCGCGGATGAACTTCTCAATATATTTCTCCTTGATGGGGAAGCGGAGCTCCTCGCTCGAGTCTCCGTCTTTGATCGTCTTCTTCTCCAGCACAATTTCCGGCTTGTCTGCCAGCTGTCCATACCAGCGCAGCCGCAATGATGACGCGTTCGGCTCATGCCCCACCTTGTCCGTGTAGAGAGAGAACTTGGGGTTGTCAAAGTAAATGGAAGTAATGGTCGGATCGCGCTGGGTGCCCTCGGCTACCTTGGAGGTCTGGGGATTGTAGACGAGCACGGGCAAGCGACGCAGGATGACGGTCTTGACCTCAAGCAGGTTCTCTGTATGGACCCAGACTACAGTACGTTAGCAAATGTCAATTGCACACGAGACGAGCATGGACATACACTTGTGCGAGGTAAAATGCTCGCCGCCGGTGGTGCCCTCGGAGAAGGAAATTTCCCTCTTCTCCTTGCCCTCGAGGTTCTGGCGCACGAACGAGTACATGGCCGACAGACGGATGAGCAGCGGCGAGTAGTCCTCCTTGTTGAAGGGCAGGGCGGCGAGGCGCACCTGCAGCAGCGGGCGCACGCGGTAGCTGTTGCCGCGCTTGCGGTCGTGCTTCTTGGCAGCCTTGAGGAAGCCGGTGTAGTTGATGCGGCTGTAGCGCTCCAGCTCGCTGACCTCCTTGGTGATGGTGTCCAGCTCCTTCAGCACCTCGCGCAGCACGCGCTTGCGCTCGTCGTCGGGCACGTCGGGCTTCCTGCTGGCGCCCTCGCCGCTCTCCGAATCGACCGCCAGCGTCAGAGGCTCCAGCTTGCGCTCGCACTCGCCGGTGCGGTCGCGCAGGTCCTGGAACTTCTGGTTCTGGAAGTCGTGCACCTTCTCGAGCTGCACGTTGACCAGCTCCTCGACGAAGCGGCCCTCGTCCTCCTCGGTCCAATCGTCGTCATAGTCCTCGTCGCTGCCCTGGTCGGAGCCGCCCTCGCGCAGCAGCTGCTTGAGCTTGTCGTAGTCGATGTACTTGCTGCGCCATGGCTGGTACACGGACCGCTGCAGCGTGCGGCCGAAGCGCATTTCGGCGGTCGTCGACGGTCAATGGGCGTGCGGAGGGGCAGCTCGGCGTTCTGCTGTGCAATGGCAAGGTGCAGGCAAGCCGGGTAGTCGGGACGCAGGGCGGGCGCGCGCGCGCAGCAGAAAGTCTTGGGTGGAGGTTTGTTGTGCCCGGCAGGCTGGCCGGATGGCGGCGTGAGCGAGTGAGCTGTCGGAGGAGCTCCCACGTGCGATCAGAGCTCCATTTTTGCCAATGCAACAAGAGCCCCGCCCAGCAACCGCGCCGCAGACTCCTCCGCTAGCTTGCACTGGCAGCCGTCACGGTCCTGCGCCGGCCGCCGCATTTTCAGAGCCCCCGGACATTTTTCTCTTTTCCCTCACCTCGAGCTGCGCCGCAATCCAGCACGAAGCTCCAGCGCGCGCGGCATCCTGGCATGGCCTCCACCAGCGGCGATCCGCGCCGGGGAGAAGACGGAAATTGTGGGGACAACGGCGCGGCAAGACGCACGTCACAAGTCGATCCGAAGAGGGTGAAGAAGCTGCGCCTTGCTGGCGACAAGTCTTTATATTCTTGACAGAGGGTTGGCAGTCAGATGGCGCGCTCTGCGTTGGCTGTGCAACCTGTCTACGTCGAACGAATCTGCGAGACACGTCATGAACACAACCACCCAATTAGTTGCATATGCTGGAGCTGCTGTTCTCAATGAGACGGTACAAGACAATTAAATATAATATTCAAATGAAACGCCATACGCTGAAACGCTGCATCTCGATCGCCATGAATGCCAAATTTGGCACAAAACTAGAAACAGACGTTTACACAGCCTCGCAACGTTGTACACCATCTCGGTCTTCTTCACCATCAACCGGCTCGGTTTCTCTGTGCCTCATTCCAATCTGTACCACATGGAGATGGGCATTCGTCCCATGACCCAAAGGAAAAAAATTTATCACCCGAACCCGTCTCTTCTCCTCGGAATATGACCTGGGATGCATCCGATCCATAAATAAGTGTTGCAAGTTGTAGAAAGCATTGGAAGGTAATTCGACCAGGCGAGATAAAAAAAAAATCTCAAAAACCTTGCTAGCAAACCAAGTAAACAGCGCAGCACCGCCTTTTCATAGCTATTGCTGCACCGTTTCGGCTTCGGCCGCCGCCTCCGCCTCCGCGTCCGCCTCCTGCTCCCTCGCGTCAATCAAACGCTCGATGCTCGAAATGAGCTCCGCAACTCTAAACGGCTTGGAGACGACATCATCCTACACATCCGTTAGGTCAACCCAAGAACAGGCACAAAAACACAGATCAAAAAAAGGCCGACTCACCATCCCCGCCTCCATAGCCGTATTGACTTGCTCCACTCGCGCATTCGCGGTGATTGCAATAACCTTGACCCTGCCCGTTAGCTTCCCCTCTCTCTCCAGCTCCCTGATTTTCCTGACGCATGTCAGCCCGTCCATAACTGGCATTTCGATGTCCATGAGCACGACGGTTAGGTTCTGTGCGTCGGCTGCGTTGCCGCACCAAAGGCGCGTCGTGCGCAGGAAGTCGAGGGCCTCGACGCCGTGATTGGCGACGTACACGGCATGGCCAAGCTTGACGAGGCCTTTGCTCATAACGGACTGGTTGACCTTGTTGTCCTCCACAATCAGGCAATCAAAGACGCGCGGTGAGCAGGGGACGGACGTGGCTGGGGAATGCGTTGAGGCAGTAGTGTTTGTCGTAGTCGTCGTCGTGGGCGATGACGGCCGTGTCTGCTGGTGGCTGTATAGGCTGGGCGCGTGCTGGTCTCTGCGGTGCAAGGGCGGCTGCTCGAAGGTCTGCTCGATGTTTTGCAGCTGCTGGAGTGCAGTCAATTCGGGTATTTGATGTGCTGCGCGGCGGCTGGGTATCTCCGGAGTTCGTGGCACTCTTCGACGCGTCTTGACGTAGAATGCGAAAGTTGAGCCTTTACCGGACTCAGATTCGACGCCTATGGATCCTCCTTGGAGCTCAGTGAGCTCGCGGCAGATAAAAAGGCCTAGCCCGGATCCTCCGTAATGCACCATCGTCCGCGGTGCTTGCGAGAACCGCATGAAGAGGAGTTTCTTCTCATCCATGGTTAGTCCGCACCCTGTATCCGAGACAGAGAAATGCAGATACAGCTCTTCGCCATTGCCCCACTCCTTCCGCTGAGTCAAGTCCTCGCGCGTCATCCGGAAATCCAAGTACTGTATGCCTTCTGTGCTCTCGGTTGGTTTCTCGACTGACGCTCCGAGGCTGATTTTTATTTCACGTTTGGATTGGTATTGAGTGAATTTGATGCTGTTCGTGATCAGATTAATAAGAATTTGGGTGAGTCGGCTTGAGTCCAACAGGACCCAATCAACCTGGAGTGATTTGAAAGAATCTTCAACACAGATTGTCTGCGTTATACCGGCGGCGTTATATTCGCCATTAAACATTTTGGAAAGGTCGTTGACAAGGGCCACTGGTTGCACCTCGACTGGGTTGATGGAAAAAAGGCCAGAATCAAGCTTGCTGATAGTCAAAATGTCGTCGACTGTGGGGTGTCAGATAGCAGTTTCCGTGAAAGGTACGAACTGCTTACCAATCCTCTTCTGGTGCTGGGCACAGTGCAGCACAGTTTGGGCAGCATCAACGCTGTTCTTGATGATTGTGTCAAAATCGCTCGAGTTTCGATCTAGATCCCGTAACGTCGAGATGATGTCGTCCGCTAGAAAAATTAGCAAAGACATGGTGACTGGCTGCCCGAGGACGGCTATCTGGTAGACTCACCGGAGATCATTATGGCGCTGAGAGGGTTGCGCATCTCGTGCGATGTAACGTCAATGAAGTTTTCTTGTTGTCTCTTCGCCTCTATGGCGTCCTCCATCTTACGTTTTTGGATATCTTCCGCCCATTTGACGGTCGTAATATCGGTGACAGACCCCACGATGGATCGAAGCCAGCCGTCATCGGTCATGACAGAAAAGGCGTGCTGTAAATCCACAATTAGCTTTCGGAAACGTCCTCCTTTTTCTTCGGCACCATTCAACCTGCTCAAGGTCTGGAAGACTTACGCAAAGAATCCACGTAAACTTGAAGGTATCGTCCACTGGTGACTGCCCACCTCCTACTCTCGGAATCCTGAACTCAAAACTCTCTTCCGTTCTCTCCTGCATAAGCTTCCTCCAGCATTTCTCCACGGCGGGTATGTCGTCTGAATGCATCTTCTGCCACAATGGGCTCTTCCAGCTCGAGACGTTCTCACGTGAGTCGCCCATCAGCTCGAACCATCTTTCATTCCGGTAGCGATACCTGCCGTCCATATTGTCCGGGCTAAACTCGGTGATGAAGATCCCAATAGGCACTGCATCTGCAAAGTGTTGAAGCTGGAGTTCACTTTGTTCGAGCTCCCTTGTTCGGATTTGCAACTGCTCCTCGATCTTCTGCTGGTCGAGGGCAGCCTGTTCGGCAATGGTGCGGCCGCGCCTGGTCTCTTCCTCAAGCAGCAAGAGGGACGCAAGAGACGTGGTGATCTGACGGTTAAGTAACTGGATGAACTTCCTGTACGACTCATTATACGGCCGATGAGAGTTCAAGCCTATGATCAAGAAACCAAGAGCGGTATCGCGGTTTGTAGCATGGCCCGTTGTAGGACGGACAGCGCAAATGACGACAGAGTCGCACGGCTCGTTCCATGCTCGCGAGTCAATTCCGCGCACCAGACTTTCCGGAAGTGAACCGTCCCTGACGCTTAGATAAAGAGGTTCCTTGGACTCGGCGGCTGCACGGAAATATCGCATGTAGCAATCCCTGCCGAGAGCTACGTCAAGACGTGTCGCCACGGCAGGATGGCCTTCCGGTACGCCGACACTCCCTTCTAATTCGTAGCGTCTCGATGCAGATAGATCAGGACTTCCCGGGTGCCTCTCGTTAGCTAGGTCACTTACGGAATACAATACGGCAAACCCAAGATCTTGTGGGTTGGACCTTAATCCGTCCAGGACATTCTCCCAGAAATTTTTGAGAGTCATAGATGTCGAAAGTCTCTCGCTGAGTGCGAGGAGGGTAGAGACCCGCCTTTCGGTGATCATATGTTTCGTTGTTTCAAAGGTGACCTCGTGCCATCCGACAATCTTATCGTCATCCAAGATGGGCGTGAAGCTGAAAGAGCAATACATCTCTTCCTTGCCGCCACTTCCTCGGTTGACAAAAAGTAGCATGTTTTCTACCATTGCTCCGCAACCAGACTCTTCGCAGTTTCGCAAAAACGGCTCAAAGTCATTCCAAGCCTCTTTAAAACTGATCCATGGTGGAGCGCCTAGCATGTTTGGATGTTTGGCTCCCGCGATAGGAATATATGCTTCGTTGTAGATCATGTTCAACTCTGGACCCCAAAAGATAATCGCAGGATTCGGACATGCCATTACCAGGTTGCACATGAATCTCAAGGTAGGCGACCACGACTCGACTGGGCCAAGCGGAGTCTTCGACCAGTCTTTGTCACGGATTAATTGAACGTGCGGTGCGAGGTTAGGCGGAGGAGGGGTGCAAGTCCAGTCGTATCGAACAGCAGCTGGCAATGAACTCTGTCGATAGTACGTGCTGGTTCCAGGGAGGAGAGGCACCGCGCTGACAGGTGGCGGTAAGCTGAGTCTCCTTTCGTATTTCAACGAGTCCTTCCTGAGTCTCTGTGCTTCCGTTTCTGCCCTGGCCTGTCTCGGCTCCTCTGCCATCCACTTCGGGTCTTCTGGCGGTATCTCCGCGGGCTCTTCTGTCATCTTTAGCTTCTCCGTCTGCACCTCTGTAGGCTCCTCCGGCGTCATAACCGCCGGTCCTTCCGTTACATTCGGCTCTTCTGCTGGCTCCTCTTTTGGAGTTTCCGTCTCTTTCTCAAATCTGTCCAACTCGTCGACCTTCTCCTCCGCTGGTGTCGGCTCACCGACACCCACGTTTTTAGTCGAAAAATAAATGTTCGAGTAGGACGCGGTCAGATGATCAGGATGCCGATAAGCTTCGCCATACAGTACCTTCCAACGCCTCCGAACCGTCGTGGCCGACCAAGTCATGCCCCCATACACAATGGTGGACTTCTTCTTCGCAAAGGCCCTCCGCATATGATCCAGCACCCAGGCCCTGAAAACCGGGTAGGTGACCCAAGCCGGCTGCCCGTACGGGCTGGCCAGCGCATATCCCTCGACCACCTCCATCAGATTCCCCGCATCCTGCAGCGCCTGATTGTGATATATGATGGGCAGCGACAAGGGCGCCGAGGACGTCGCGCGCGCCGCAGACGTCGACGCCGGTTTCGCGAGCAGGTCAACGACGAAGACGGGTCTGGCGTCGAGGTCGAGGAAGTCGATGAGCGGCACGCCGGCGAACAGCACGTCGTCCTCCCTGGACGGGATCTCGGGCTCCGACTCGGGGCCTTGCGGGTGGCCGTGGTGGTGGGAGGAGAGCGGCTGCGACGTGTGCGCGCCGAAGATGGACCACGCGGGCTCGCTCGGCGCCCTCGACTCGCCCGTCGGAGGGCGCGAGGCTTCGCTGCTGGTGCTGCTGCTGCGGTGGCTCAGCCCGCCGCCGCCCTTGCTCGCAAACGACGCCAGCATCGCGTCTCGCGGACGGCGCCGTCTGCGCTGGTGGCAATGGGCTGTTCGCTCGCCGCTCGAGGTCTAGGCCGCCCAGCGTGACGGTGGGTAAGGCGGCAGGGGAAAGGGTCGAGCGCGCAGCGGCGAATCCAGACGGAGTTCAGCGGTCGTACAAAGGGTGGTTGAGGAAGTGCCCGAAACGGTAAGCAGCGTGGCGAGCGGGTTCCGGCATGTGCAGCTGGTGCGTGAAGAAAGGGCCAGTTTCGCGCGGGTACAGGGACCAGCTTGACGCGGGGACTGTCGTCTCGGGCTGGGGGCTTGTTCTGGGGCGCGATGGGGGCCAGCGAGGCGGGCGGCGAGGGCAATTCTGCGCATGGGAATTCTAGACAATGCGGTTACTGAGTAAGTGCTGGAGTGCAGGCGGCGCTAATGGGCTAGATCGCCGATGCGCGTGGAGCTCCATCGAAGCGACCAGGGAGCTGCGGACTCGCGGCCGTGCGGTGGCCGCCGCCGTGTGGAGCGCGTTTCGCGGCATATCTCAGCACAGGCGCCGGACGCGAGGTGTGCTTTTGCAAGTAGCAACCTGTCTCAAGAAAAAAAAACCAGGCGTTGTCAGCCACCAAGCGATCGCCCGCGTCTGTTTCGCCCGGCATCTTCCCCGCCCATTAGGGCCCGCTGCAGATCGCGTGCCGCTCAGACGCCATGTCGCCCCAGGGTCTAGCGCTGCCGGCAGCTTGACTGCAGCCAAGCCCTTTCCTTCCCGCTCCTGCTCCTGCTTCTGGCTAAAGTGTTGGATTGGATAATCCTCGCCTCGTCCACCATCATCCCAGTCAAGCCGCCAACGTGGAAGTCAACAACACAAAGGGACAATGAAGGGACTACGTCAGAGACCGAGGAAGGGCAACCCGGAGCGCCCGCCGTGGAACAGCCTTTGCATGCGGACGCGGCATGAAGAGAATCCCGGTGGTATTACGACCCGATATTAACGAACTAAAACAAATGCCAAGTGGTATCCCGAACAAATCACAGATCGCCCCCTAAGTAACACCAAGAAAGAAGGACTCACAGGACAGCCTCCAGGACCCGCTGCCTCCATAGTTGCACCTCCTTATCCTTGCCCTTCAACCTTGCCTCTAGCTCTTTGACTCTCTCCGCCAGGCTCTTTCCATTATCTTTGCTCGGCCCGCCCTCTTTCCCTTCCCTTTCCCCCTCCCCCTCATCATCCCCTCCTGCGTCTATCATCAACCCTTTCACAGAGAATTTGCCACTGCAGCCACCGAGCATCAAGCTCCAGCTGACATCAAATGTCTCCTTGATCTTCATGCCTTGGCCTGGAGCCGGTGTGCTCTCTTCCCGCTCATCATCATCCTCGTCGACGGGGCTCTCATACCCATCTTCACTGACTCTGTATTTCTGCACAAGAATCTTCTTGATGCCGCTGGGTGATGGGGCAGGACCCAGGCCAAGGTGCGTTGAGTAGCCGAGCCAGCTGACTTGGCTGTGACTTGTTGCGCTTTCCTCGGCACCATTTGCCTCGTTCTGCGTACTCAGCTGGTTCAAAAGCGCGTCCGCAAGCGCTTTGGCTTCGTGGCCACGGAGGCGCTTTCGTCCGCTTAGATCGGCACGGAGGAGATCAGCGGCCAACAGGCGCTTGAGACCTTCGCGTGTTACCTTCGGAGCCTCAGCTGGCGTCTCTGCCGAGTTCTGCTGCTTGTCCGGGCTGTTCGACTCTCCATTCACCAATACCGTCGGCGTCACCAGATGGACTGGCCCGCCGGTATGTTGCGGTACTTGCAGGGACAGCCGCTGGCCTGCACGACTGTGTACAGGGGACGGCCCTGCCTGTGTAGCTGATGCCGGAGTGGGAGGGAAGCGGAAAGACTGGCCCGAAGCTGGACCCGGAGCCGGACTTGTTGCGTGTCCATGTGCAGCTTCGATCAATTGAACGCTCGCATTCACTGGATCAGGCGTAGTTCGAGTGAGGTCGACTGTTGGTTGTTCCTTAGTGTTTGGATTCGCAGGGAAGGTAACAAAGGGTCCATCGCGAACAGATCGGTTTTGCGGCGGCCGTCCACGCAGCTTCCCACTTGAACCTGACCCACTACTGGGCCAGGCAGACGACACTGCCGGCCCATGTCTACGCCTGGGCTTCCGAGATGATGGAGTTACAGCAGACAGAGGTTCATCAAAAGCGGAGTCGGGTGGTCGTTCTGTCATTGGGCTGACCGCGGAAAGCGGGTGCGGTGTGCTCGGATTCTCATGGTTGTTCACCTGCCACCGCAAGTGGGAGCCACCTGCTGCATTCATAGCAGAGTTCGGTGTTAGGCCTCTTTGGTTGGTGTTGGGCGTTCCCATTGAGGCCGCCGTCCAGGGGTCGTGGTTGACAAAATTGTCGGGATGAGCGCTCATAGGCATGGCGCTGTTCGGATATGCCGACTGTGGGTGACCACCGCTGTTGAAGGTAAACGAAGTGTCCAGTTGTGGTCTCTTCGGCGGAGGAGTGCCGTGATCATCATCCTCCAAGTCTTCCGCCTTCTTCCGGCCTCGCTTTGGCTTGAAGGCTGGATCAAGGCCACGAATGGCGAGATCTTCCTCCAACGGAACTCCGTCCCTGCCACCTTGAGGAAATGGCTCATTCGGCGGCGGTATATTCATGTAATACGAATGTGGTTTGCCTTGCAAGAAGTCAAAGAAAGCGTCGATGTGCATCGCCCGCATCCAACGCTAAGCCAGGTTAGCCCAGTCATGTTTGATGATTAGAGGTAGAGCAACAAGAGCATCTCGAAATGTTAATTGCTCGAGCCTGAGCAAAGAACACACGAATGGAACGTTTGACAATGTCCAAGCAGGTGGAGCGACATATGAAAATTTACATGACAGATAAAAAGACACGGGACAGGCGTGCGGAATCTGGCCGAGCACTTTCGTGGCACCTCCGGATTTCTACTCCGAAGAAAGGAGACAAAATCCATCGTTGTCATTTGAAGAAAAAGAAAGAGGAAAAGTCGGAAGAAGAAGAAGAAACGCACCTTCAATCTCACAGCATATTGCTGCACCTTCTGTGTACTTTGACCTTTCTCAACATCTGGAGGCTCGACACCTAAATCCAACGCAAGTTGAATCCAAGTCTTGATTTCACCCTTTTCAAGTTTCTTCAGCAGGTCAAACAGATGGTACGGATCAAATGTCTTGTTGTCGCTCATCGGCGGCTTTTTAAATACTTTCTTCAATTCGGCGGTGTCATAATGCGGAGGAAAGTAGGGATTGCAATACAAGACGAAAGCGGCATAGACCTCGTCGATGTTATCGGACGAGAGGTTGTCTATCGACGGAAGTTTACGATCAGACGGGGTGTAGTTGGGTTGGTGCTGGTGGCCTGGGGAGGCGCTGTAGCGCGGCGAGGCACTGAAACCAGGAGAAGAGCCAGGCATAGTGGTGTGGTGGAAGTGGCGTTGACTCGCCGGAGTAGAGGCCAGATTCGGGTCTATTGCAGGCGAGTACTGCGAGTAGGCGGGGCCGGGAGAGCCCTGCTGTTGTGGGTATTGGTGATTATGCGGGGAAAGATGGGATCCATTAGTGTTGAAATCCATGGTTCGTGCAGAGCAGCAGTCCGGCTACTACTTTCGCTGGCACGGAGCAAGCGCCGCCAATGGTATGCAACGCTGGATCCTTCTGCGGAGCCAAGAGCTGGTGTCCAGACGGTACAGGAGAGAGACAGTCTCCTTCCCACGCGTCGCGGGCCAGCTGAGACGGCCGGTTTCCACGTGCGCGCCCGGAGCGGCCGCGCCTGAGGGCTGAACGCTCTCGAGTCGTGGTTTAAGGCGGGCGGTGACGCGTGCAGAGCGGTGGCGGGCGGTTTGAGGGAAAGTAGCGGGTTATGGGCGTTGGTGGTGCCCAAATTTGCGGTCGTTTTGGCGGACTTGCGAAGTTTAGGGGAGTTTGTCGCTATTTTCAGGTATATTTTTGGCGCGCTTGCGCCTGAAACGCGCTCCTGGACAGGGCTAAGCCGCATGCAGGCCGCCCCCGCACGTGATCCGTCCCATGTGTCTCCGCTTGTGCCGAGGTTTGGTGCAAGGACGCAAAGCCGACTGGATGCATGATGATGCTTGACAGGCGCAAGACCATCATATCAACCCGCTCCTTTTTCGTCTCTCCTCCGCAGAACACCTCTTCTCCCGGCTCGTCGTAACCTCTACTCTGGCTTCCGCTGCTCACATTCTCCTCGCCATTGAGTACTTGGACACCTGCATTCATAGCTCCCGCCCAAGCTTCATTACCCTGCGCCGTCCAACCCCTCCCAAAATGTCCGCACAGGCACAGGACCTGAGGAAGACCTCGGACAGCCAGGCGGCCAGCCTCCCGACCTCCACCGCTGCCCAGCAGAGCGACAATGTGGCCCACGCGCTGGCTGGTGCTGGCGGAGGCCTGTTCTCCATGGCCCTGACGTAGGCTCCCTTGACAGCAGCCCGCCGCCGTTGTCCCGCTGATCCAAGCCAGCTACCCGCTCATCACCCTCTCCACCCGCGCCCAGGTTGAGTCGAAGCGGGCACAGTCGTCGACTCTCGATGCCGCCAAGCGCATCATCAACCGCGAGGGCATCACCGGCCTCTACGCCGGCCTCGAGTCCGCGCTGTTTGGCATCAGCGTCACCAACTTCGTGTACTACTACTGTGCGTAGCATGTGACAGACCGCAAAGGCGAGGGGAAGCTGACGGAGTGTGTCGCAGGGTACGAATGGACCCGCGCAGGCTTCGAGAAAGCCGCGATCAAGTCCGGCCGCGCCTCCAAGAAGCTCACCACCGTCGAGTCGATGATCGCAGGCGCCATCGCCGGCAGCGCCACCGTCCTCATCACCAACCCCATCTGGGTTGTCAACACACGCATGACGGCGCGCAAGTCGGAGTCCGACGAGCAGCTGCCCGGCAGCAAGCCCGCCAAGGCCCCGTCGACCATCGGCACCCTCCTCTCCATCATCAAGGATGAGGGTTTCACCCGCCTCTTCGCCGGCGTCGTTCCCGCCCTCGTCCTCGTCATCAACCCCATCCTCCAATATACCTTTTTCGAGCAGCTGAAGAACGTGTTGGAGAAGAGGCGGCGTGTCACCCCAACGGATTCGTTCTACCTGGGTGCGCTGGGCAAGCTGTTGGCTACGTCGATCACGTACCCGTACATCACGGTGAAGAGCCGTATGCACGTTGCCGGCAAGGATGGTCCGAAGGAGGACATGATGACGAGCTTCCGTCGCATTCTCAAGGAGGAAGGCTGGGCTGGTCTCTACGGAGGTAAGCTGCTGCTGTCAGATTGTTGATCGGAAATGTTTGCTAACGTGAACGAAGGTATCGGTCCCAAGGTCACTCAGAGCGTAATCACGGCGGCTTTCCTGTTCGCCTTTAAGGATGCTCTCTACGACATGACCGTGAAGGCCAGGAGGGCCGCGATCAAGAAATAAATGGCGCCCTCTGCGGCACAGAATATCAATGCAGCCCTAGCACAAGCAGTGGGCTGCAAGCGTCATGTCACACCACCGGATGGATACCCCGGCGGCGTTCGGTTGCAACCATCCACATTTGTGGATGTTAATTTGCTCCGCGTCAAGAATAACCAGACACGAATGTTTATGTATGCAAGAGCTGCAAAGAAGGGGGGAGAGGTTGGGAACTTGCGAGCATGTGTGCTGCAGACCTCAGTTTATTCATGTGAATTCCGAAAGGTCTTGTGAGGCAGAACATCTCACTGCGTAAATAGTCTATACACTCCACCAGTTTTTTTGTCCACGATTTTAAACGTCATTCGTATGTGCTGTGTATGAAGGCTTAGATCCATGATTCCGACTTTGCAACGATCACAACTCATGCCCTGATCCTGCTCCTGAACGGCACCTTGGGATCAAGCTTCACCAGAAGTCAAAAAGATAAGGTCACGCGCATCGTCATTTTCACATGCAAGCGCCCGCAATCCTTCAAGTTCCTGCCCACTCGGCCCGGGCTCACAAAGCCAGCTACTTAACTGGCCGGCCTATACGGCGGACAGCAGCCGCACTTACACCGCATTCGGCACGATCAAAAGCCGAACAATCCCGAGGTCGGAGATCCGGAGAGCCGCAGAACACTTCAGGAGCCGCACATGTGCGAGAAAAGTAAAAAAGCATGACGTTCCTAAACGAAGCAATGCATTTTTCTGCATCTACTAGTACAATCTCCGCCAAAAACCTCTCATCAAGTCTATCAAAAAAGCTGCGTGGCGCAGCGGAAGCGGTAAGCTACCCTCATGCACCACAAGACTTGAACAAATTCACTAACAACCATCATAGCGCCGGGCTCATAACCCGGAGGACAATGGATCGAAACCATTCGCAGCTAAGATATTGGCTTTCTTTTTGCTCTTTTTGCTCCTTTTTCCTCCTTGAATTTTCACTGGTCATGTGTGCGTTTGTCTCCACCAATTTCTTTTGTCCCACCGGTGCCGACGGGCTAAGGCCCACACCGCGAGCAATGACTCACTCAATTTTAATGATCATGGGCGTGTCCCGACTGGCTGCCCCGTTTTCTTTGTCCACCGCCGCGCCTGCTGCGTTCCACAAATTTGCATCTTTGGCTTCTTGTTCGAAACTCGTTCACACCCGAGTGCTGCTGTTGCTGCGGAAAAGATATCTTCAAAGCTCGTTGCAAGAGTTCATGGCAAGAAGTATCGTATTGTCAACGCCAAATTGCATTTCGTATTAATGTCCGCCGACAAGAGAACGACGAAAGCCGTGAAGCAGGGAAACGAAGAAAACTACTGCTCTGTGCTAATGCTAACCTACATGATGCTCAACAGCGCAGAAGCGAAAATTGCGCCTGGTACAACTTGAAAGAGAAGAATTCTGATTACTCATATTAAGTCGCACATCAATCAACTCGGTGACTTGCCGTTCGTCAATCGTTCGGAGGGCAAGGGTAACAGCAATAAGAAAGAAGCAAAAAGCATGACGAACAGTCATAGAAAACCCCGTTGACAGATGCTCCATTTACCTTCCCTACTACTGCCTAGAGTACCCGACTAAGAAAGGGGAATTCCGCACCCGCAAGCTATGCAAATCCACAGAACTGCAAGAGTAAAGCAAAGCAAAGAACCGCCCACCATCGTCACTGAACCACTGTCAGCAGCCACCATGCTTCCCTGCTCGCCGCACCCACCTAATTTTTGATATGCTACATGAAGAAAGGATATAAAGGCTCAGGAATGGAAATCAAAAGACCAAGAAGCAAAAAAAGCAAAGTTCCACCCTTCAGACCCGAATGCCAAAATGGCAAAGTTTTTGGTAATGAAGCCTGGACGCCATATTGTTGTTGAGAAGTAGCAAAAGAGTCACCACCGCGTCAATGGCCATGCAGGTAAATCCCCGCTCAATACAAAAGATTCCGGAGAAGCCGCGACCGAACCTTTCCAGCCACCTGGGTCGAGATGACGGAAGAGCGCGTGCATGCATTCATGCAGCCGCGTAGCCGCTTACATACCGGGTAGCTGGAAGCCGAAGCCCGGAACGGCCGGGGGAACGCCGATCGTGTGAGGCTCTGGCCGAGGTTCACCACCCTGGGGTCCACCGGGGCGCGGATCGGGCTTGCGGAAGCGCGGAGCATCCGGGTTGAAGCCACCGCCCCCGTGGTGACCCCCATGGTGATGGCGGCGCCCGCCGTGGAAGTGGCCATGGCCACCCTTACCTGCCGGCTCCGGACCCACGCGGCGGCTCATGGCTGGATGGCGTTAATTGGTTGTTTTCTGCAGCTCTATGCAAGGAATAAACGTACCTTTAGACGAAACACCAGTCCCAATCTCGATGTCTGGCTCTTCGATCACGAGGCCAGTTTCTAGGGTGCGTCCGCCTGTGCCGCCGAACTCGGAGGTGACAACCCACTTACGATCGGCCTCAGTCAGACGGTCAATAGGAATAACACTGATGCCAGTGCTATAGTCGCTACATTCGCGAGGCCCAAAGCCGACACCCCAGCGAGTCTTGAATATGTTAGCAAGAGCGGAAACTGATAATATGTTTGAACTTACCTGACGAGCCTTCTTGAGAACCTGCTCGCTCTTTTCCTTCTCCATGCCAAGCTTAGCAGCAACAGAGTCTGTACGATTAGCCATCTTGACAAAGGCATGATGCTTCTCCGGGTTAACGATGCAAGTCTGGACCTCGCCGAAGCGGCTGAAGATCTGTCTGAGCTCCGGCTCCGTGGCGCTGCACACATAGTCAGGATCCGTTGGAGCTTTTGGACTAGGCACCATCGAGACGACTTACGAGACTCCTCCTACGAACAGAGTGCGACTAAGCACCTTGATATTGTTCCTTGGTAAGGTAGGATCATGCTGGATATACTTGGGCCTTTGATTCTGGCCCTTTTGTTGCTGCGACTGCTGCTGCGACTGCTGCTGCGACTGCTGCTGCTGTTGCTGCTGCTGCTGTTGGACGGCAGGCGAGTTGCGATGCTTGTCACGGTTTCTCCTATTCTTCCTACCACCACGGCGACCACCGCTGTGCTCAGATGGCTGCTGCCCATTTGCGCTAGAGGGACCACCAGCAGGTCCATCAGGAGCACCAGGAATGGAATAAGGTTCGTAGACACCATAGGTCGGGCTCTCACGGCGGTTCACCGGAGAACCACGCCGACGCTTCGAGTCGGGTGAGCGGCTACGATCACGGGTTCGATCGAGGTCGCGGGGGTCATCTCTACTCCTATAATCCTGCGCGATTTGTTCGCCGGGCTGAAGCGACTGGCCATTTGGCCCACCCTGTGCATGTCCGTTCTGGGCCTGAGGAGCTTGGGGGACAGCCGGTGCGCCTGGCATGCCTGGCTGAGCCTGACCACCACCACTCATAGCAGCGATGATCTGAGCTATCTGCTCCGGAGTCCAACCTTGCTGCACCAAAGAGCCTATGAATTGCATGAAGGCCTCATTTCCACCAGGCATGTTTTGGAAAGCCTGGGGCATGAAGGGGTTCGCAGGCGCAGAGGCAGCAGGTGCGGCAGCCGGCGTAGTAGTGGAATTACCTTGTCCGTTGGGCTGAGGAGCATACGATGGCATGGATGGAGCAGTCATAGAAGGGCCTACGTTCTGTTGCTGTGGCTGAGTAGTGGCATATTGTGCGCCGTTCTGGTATGAGGTAGTCTGCGTTGGAGTGGCTGCCTGCTTTCCTACGTTGGCAAGGCTTGCGAGCAGTGAAACTGTGCCAGAGGGCGCTGCTGAAAATACTGGTGCTGCTTGAGGCTGAACCATCGAGTCAGGTGCAGTAACGGCTGGAGGACCGGATATTGGGAGGGCGGCTGCAGAATTGAAGACATCAGACCATTGCCCAGCCTCACGGAGTGATTCTTGCAGGCCAGGGAGTTTCTTACGGGCTCCTAAACGCTGCTTGAAGTCGGCAAGCATCTGCTGGGGAAACGTGTTGCCACGCTCCCAGATCTCGATCATCTTGCCAATTCTATCCTAGAACCAGACAAATTGTAAGTAAGCCAGCCGGTATGTGTGGACCTGCAATATATTGTCTTTGCGATGACAAAAATCTCATGCCTAGGGAATCAAAGGCTCCGCGCGACGGATTCAGCAGTGCGTACCTTCTGGTCTTCTGGCGCTGTCTGGATGAGGTCGTGCATCATCGGAGGGAGCACCTGCGTCGCGATGGCCACTCCAATGGAGTTGGGTGCCTTGGAAACGTCAGAACCTGCAGCGGCTGCATCTTCCTTGTTCATCCGGGCCTTGTCCGCCCATTGCCGCACGACGGCATCAAGAACATAGAGTACGCCAAGCTTATGGGTGTGAGGAGAGGTGTTGAAGCGGTCGCGGATCGTCTGGAGGATGAGCGGACATTGCTGCAGCGGCCAGAGGTCAGTGGGATTCGGGTGATTCTGTCTTGGGGAGCAGTGTCGGCCTACATTTGCGTTCGCGATGCACAGGTTGGTGATGGCGGTGATCTTCGACTTGTTGGCTCCTGGGGGCTTCAGCGCAGACAGCGACAGCAGCAATGTGTTCAGCTCATCGATGGCCGACATGACTACGTCTTCTACTGGGGCGACGGCGCCCAGGTCGAGCTAGAGCAAGCGGGCGCGCGTTGCGCGTGTGGTGTATAGCAAGGGTTTGCGGAATACTTTGGCTCGGCGTGGAGCTGGCGGCGCTACGTCACTGAATCAACCTCGACACCTGCGAAGCAGACGAGAGAAGCAGCCAGGCGACGGTGGGTGAGATGATGGGGCTTTGCTCGGGCGCAACAGCTGAAGACTTGGTGGTACTCAGGGTGGAGGGCGAGAGGCGCGCAGCTGACTACGGGAGCGCTCGCCGCTTCCTTGACACGATCAAGAGCTTACTGGGACTCGATGGCGGCGCAAGCGATATGAAGCTGAGGTGCGTGGTGACTGCGTCTTCTCAGGAGACGATCTGGCACTCGCCCTGGGAGCCGTGAAACGCAGCGCCCGGCAAGCTAGAGGCGGCGGGCGGTCACGGGGCGCGCTGGGCGGGCGGGAGGCTGCACGACCAGCTGGGTGCCACGGGCTGAGCGACGTGCGCCGGGAGCAGTGCTTATTTCTCGAGGCGTCGAGTGCGCGAGAGACGGACGTGTGTAATGGCGATGACGAGGGATGTGCACGCCCTGCCAGATATGTCGCTGCCGCGGGCCAGGCTCGGGCCAAGCCTGCGGAGCGCCAGCGCGCACGGACGCGCTTTCCCGACGGCCGACGCAATCGGCGCCCTGGGTGCCGGGGGACTGGCAGCTGCGCCCTCAAAGTTCTCGCAGCTTTCCCGCCAACTTTCGCGCCATTTATTTATCCCACCCACTCCCCCATCAATTCCTTTCCTCTCCCCCGCCCATCCCCGTCCCTCGCAATGGCTTCTGCTCTGCGCCTCGGTTCCGCCGCTCTGCGCTCGTCCACCCGGGCGCCTGCGCGCTCTGCTGCCTTCAACGGTCTGCGCTGCTACTCCAGCAAGACCTCCGTAAGCTAGCTGCCCGCCGTCCCGTCCGTCGCGCACCGAGCTGACCCTCCGCCGCAGTCCCTGAAGGAGACCTTCGCCGCCAAGGTCCCCGAGGAGATCGAGAAGATCAAGAAGCTCAAGAAGTGCGCGCGCTTCCCCGCCGCCGAAGCCGGCCGCCGTTCGCTAACAGCTATATCAGGGAGCATGGCAGCAAGGTCCTCGGCGAGGTCACCCTCGACCAGGTCTACGGTGGTGCCCGTGGCATCAAGTCCCTCGTCTGGGAGGTTGGTGCTCTCTGGCCCCGTCTCAACCGCATTCAACGCTAACTGCCGTCAGGGCTCCGTCCTCGACTCCGAGGAGGGCATCCGCTTCCGTGGCAAGACCGTGAGCCCCTACACCTCCGTCTTACACTGCCAATTGCTCACAGCGTCCAGATCCCGGAGTGCCAGCAGCTCCTCCCCAAGGCTCCCGGCGGCGAGGAGCCTCTGCCCGAAGGTTTGTTTTGCACAGACAAGGCTGGGACGACAAAGGCTGACATGCTCAGGTCTCTTCTGGCTTCTGTTGACCGGCGAGGTCCCCTCCGAGCAGCAGGTCCGCGACCTCTCTGCTGAGTGGGCTGCCCGTTCCGATGTCCCCAAGTTCGTCGAGGAGCTCATTGACCGCTGCCCCAACGACCTCCACCCCATGGCCCAGTTCTCCCTCGCCGTCACCGCTCTTGAGCACCAGTCTGCCTTCGCCAAGGCCTACGCTCGCGGCGTTCCCAAGATCCAGTACTGGGAGCACACCTTCGAGGACTCCATGGACCTCATTGCTAAGCTCCCTACCATTGCCGCCCGCATCTACCGCAACGTCTTCAAGGATGGCAAGGTTGCTCCCGTCCAGAAGGACAAGGACTACTCCTACAACCTGGCCAACCAGCTTGGCTTCGCTGACAACAAGGACTTCGTTGAGCTCATGAGGCTGTACCTGACCATCCACTCGGACCACGAGGGTGGCAACGTCAGCGCCCACACCACTCACCTGGTCGGCTCTGCTCTCAGCTCTCCTTACCTCTCTCTCGCTGCCGGTCTCAACGGTCTTGCCGGTCCTCTCCACGGTCTTGCTAACCAGGAGGTGCTCAACTGGATCACCAAGATGAAGAAGGCCGTCGGCAACGACCTCAGCGACCAGTCCATCAAGGACTACCTGTGGTCGACTCTCAAGTCCGGCCAGGTCGTTCCCGGCTACGGCCACGCCGTCCTCCGCAAGACCGACCCCCGTTATGTCTCCCAGCGCGAGTTCGCCCAGAAGCACCTGCCCGACGACCCCATGTTCAAGCTCGTCTCCCAGGTCTACAAGATTGCCCCCGGCGTCCTCACCGAGCACGGCAAGACCAAGAACCCCTACCCCAACGTCGACGCTCACTCCGGTGTTCTCCTCCAGTACTACGGCCTCACCGAGCAGAACTTCTACACTGTCCTCTTCGGTGTCTCCCGCGCTCTTGGTGTCCTTCCCCAGCTCATCATCGACCGCGCCGTCGGCGCCCCCATCGAGCGCCCCAAGTCGTTCAGCACCGAGGCCTACGCCAAGCTCGTTGGCGCTTCTCTGTAAACGCATTTCGGGGGGTTTAGAGCATAGATGGACGGGAAAATTGTACGTATCTAGGATAACGGAATGGTTCACGGGATTGGAGTGGGCGCGCGGCATTGTCTACCCAATGCCTAGTATTTGAAATGTACGGATATGCAGCATGTAACAACACTACCTCTGCCATCCGGTCTCGCCGTGAATGTGAACGAAACATATCCAGCCCAATTGGCCTCGGAGTGCACAGACAGCGCCTCGCGCGGCTGGCTCCGCATTGATTGGGCCCGCGACTGCGCTCAAGCTGAGTTCTGAAATAATTTTGTCAACGGCGGGCTCATGCCGGATGACGCGGTGTGGGCCAGGCGCTAGCAGCTGCCGGGAGCTCCCACGTCCCTGCAGACCCGGCCACGGTGTCAACAAAAATATACCTCAGCCTCATAAGATCGGACTCGCAGCTCTCGGGAGCTGGAAACCTGCAGGCATGGCCGTCGGCGGCGGGAGGGGGCGAGGGCGCGGGAAAGCTAAAGGAAGGCTAGCGGTGAGGGCCGGGCGGCGGCACACGTTGGGGCTGATGGGGCTGCATGGGGGGCGGTTGTTGAACCGTAGCGAGTTTGCTGAGGATCGCTGGGGAGCCGAGCGTGGGTGCGCAAGGTCGGCGTCGGACATTGCGCTGCTCAACAAGCAGGGCCACTCGAGCTCCGATGACGCTCAGGCTCTCCGGACTTTTGCTGCGCGCAGCGGCTCGGAGGCCGCAGAGGGCCTCTCTACTCTATTGATTCCGGCCGCGCATCAGCAATACGGCCAGCCGGCGGGTGCGACGCCGTCTGCTGTCTCAGCTCACTCAGCATGTGCCAGAAGCGACGGGCTGTCACATTCAGGGCGGCCGCTGCAGCTGCAGCTGCAGCCGCGGCTATTGATCCCGTCAGTCCCCGGCGCCCAAGAGAGCAACCTGTCAACCGCAGCGTGTGAGAGCAGGAGAACGTTGCACGGTCCCGGTTTTGTTCCCAACTGTTGTCCCGCTACGGCAAGAAAGCAGCGAAACCCAAGGCGCGCTCCGACGCCGCGGATGCGTCCGACCTAGCTTTCGGCGACTCTACCGTAGTTACTCAGCACGGACGGCCATCCCGCTGCGCGCGCAGCTGTGCACCGCCCCATATACATTCCACGGCGCCCACTCCAACCTCCTCTCCTTTCTCCCTTTCCTCTGCATACCACGCTACCTTCGCGACGAAGCACCCTCTTGCCTTGGTCAGGCCCCTCTCCACCGCGAAGCACCTAGATCATGTCCACTCCCGCAGCCACCATGGCAGGCGTTGAGGCGCCCCCGAAGCTCGAGAAGAAGCCGATCAAGTTCAGCAATCTGCTGCTTGGCTCGGGTCTGAACATGTTCGAAGTGTCGACGCTGGGACAGGTAAGTCGCTCCCAACTCGCGCCGCTGTCGAGACTAGCCCACGCTGACGCGCCCGCTCTCCACACAGCCTCTGGAAGTCGTCAAGACGACCATGGCCGCCAACCGCGGCGACGGCTTCGCTGGAGCCATCGGCAAGATCTGGTCTCGTGGCGGAGTCCTTGGCTGTAAGTTGCTGCGGCGCATTGAGACCCGAAAGCACAGCTGTCCTAACCCGCTTTTTCCCCGCAGTCTACCAAGGCCTGATCCCCTGGGCATGGATCGAAGCCTCCACCAAGGGTGCCGTGCTCCTTTTCGTGGCCTCCGAGGCCGAGTACCACGCCCGTTCCTTCGGCGCCTCCCCCTTCGTCGGCGGCATCACTGGCGGCATGGTCGGCGGTCTGGCGCAAGCCTACGCGACCATGGGTTTCTGCACCTGCATGAAGACGGTCGAGATCACAAAGCACAAGGTCGCCGCCTCGGGTGTGAAGCCCCCGGGCACTATGGAGACTTTCAAGGGCATCTGGCAGAAGGAGGGTATCCGTGGCATCAACAAGGGTGTCAACGCCGTCGCTGTCCGCCAGGTCACCAACTGGGGCTCTCGCTTCGGTCTGTCCCGTGTTGCCGAGACTGGAATCCGCAGGGTCACCCACAAGGACCACGGCGAGAAGCTCAGTGTCGCTGAAAAGATCCTCGCTAGTACTCTCGGTGGTGGTCTCTCCGCCTGGAACCAGCCCATCGAGGTCATCCGCGTTGAGATGCAGAGCAAGGTCGAGGACCCCAACAGGCCGAAGAAGATGACGGTCGCCAGCGCGGCCAAGTACATCTACCAGAAGAACGGACTCAAGGGCTTGTACAGGGGCGTTACTCCTAGGATTGGTTTGGGCGTTTGGCAGACGGTTTGCATGGTTGCTTTGGGCGATGTGTAAGTGACACTGTCTTCTCAGTTTCTCCAGAACCGCATCAAAAGGCTAACTTCCAACCATAGTGCCAAGGAAGCTGTTGAGAAGCTCACTGGCGATTCGGTCACGGCGAAGCACTAGACGGACAAAGGCGTTTCTTGGGCTCTCCTCGGTCATCTCGGTCAGTCTGTGGGTATTTGTGATACCAAGAGAGTTATATGAGCAATGGAAAAGGCACATATCATGTTGTTTGGGCTGGAATATCACGGCAGGCGGGCAGTTATGACGGATTTTGAATGAGCACGAAACGACGCCTCCTGTCTGGGTCCCACTATGGAAACTCTACCTACACTGTTTAGTAGCTGGCGGCATTTGGCTGCGCATTTTCCTATTTGTTCGCGCTTCCAACAGTAGAAGACCTATAGATTTGTCGGAAAACACAATCGAGAGTATTCAGTACTTCTCACAAAATTTGTCCCTCGCTGTTCTTCGCACCATTCTACTTTTGGAACCACCGCAGGAGTTTACGGGGATGACAGTCCGCGTGGTCTCTTCCGAGCCGCTCATTCGCTCACCGATTGCACTCGGCTCATTCCTCCATCCCTTCGACGATCCCAGGTTCTCCTTTTTAAACCCGTTTGGCCTGCAAGGTCGGCTCGGATAGTATTGCAACACGTGGGCAGCTGAAGCATTCATCCGGACGCAAACGTGCAGTGAGAGGAATATCAATCCCGTCTGGATGAATGCTTCAGCTGCCCACGTGTTGCAATACTGTCCGAACCAACCTCGTAGCTGCAGCATTGATGTTGATGGCCATGATGCGATGCGGAGCGTGCAGCTGGTGGTCGGTGCATTTAGAGATTCGCAACATCCTTCCTATGATAGGCTGCCTGAGACGGGAGTCTGATACTGTCCCACTTCTGACTTTTGGAGACCTCCCCGCGGGCGGTCGCAGCCGCGCGTCTGCACCCTCCCGGGTCATCTGTCCAAGACGTGCTGTGCATACACGCCAAAAGAGAGAAGACCCTTTCCGTCCTTGTCTCAGCCGCTAAGTATACCAGGTGGACAGACTGTGCCACGCGAGATATGCGGTGGCTGAGGTGAGCAAGACGCGCCCCCTGCCACTCGGGCACACCCTCTCTGCCCACACAAACAGCTCCTGGGCAGCGTGAGCAGCCAGAAGGACAGGGGGCCTTGGAAGAGAGCCTGCAGCATGCAAAAGAGCAGCAAAAAGAACTACTCCCCCGGACAGGCTTGAACTGTCAACCTCCTGATTGCAGTGGGAGCCCAGAGGACTCCCGTAACAGTCAGACGCGCTAGCCAATTGCGCCACGGAGGAGGTGGAACGACCATCTCCTTGGATCCAACGTAAGTTGGAGTGGCTGTTGATGGGGAGTAAGTCCGCGAACCAAATTTATGTATGCTCGCAATTTAGCGATGCTCGACTAGCCGGTGACTAGCCGGTGACCAGCTGGCGACTGGTTGGTGACTAGCCGGCGACTGGTCAACGACTGCAAAGCTGGAGCACTCACGATCGGACTGCCCCATCTGTTCACCAATTGCACTTGTCTATCGAGAGGAATGCCACACTGTCCACTCCTCGCCAGGGTGGCGGGTGGTGGGGGTTGGGAGACGATTTGTGTACGTGTACGTAGCATGCACTCCAAACAAACACCATCGCACCGATGCGTTTCTATCGGCGTCTGCACGACTCGCGCACGTTTCTCAAGCCCTGTTTGCTGCTTTCGCCCACGGAGGCCGTGGAGGCCGTTTCATGTGAAAAGGCGAAGATCGACGGCGCCGGGAGAGTCTGCACCGAGCGGACACTCGAGTGGCTAGCTAAGTTTGGGAATGGCGGCGCCTGACGCAGGCACTGGCATCAGGCTTGGCCGGCGCAATCAATCTCAAAACACACGGAGGGCCAATGTCGGCTGGGCGCATGAGGCATAGGGGCGCGATCAGTGACGCTGCTCGGGCGGCGCATGATGAGGCTGGCATCCTGCGCGACGCCCACATGGAGCACTGCGGCCGGACGATGAGCGTGCTAGACGCGACGGACGCGCGCTGGCGCGGTGGTGAATTCTGGCGGGCAAAAGGCGGTATGGAGCAAAGACCGAAGTGGGCCGGCGAGGGCAAACGCGGCTCCTAGCCTCCGCTCCGCTCCACCACTTTCGCCATCGTGACCTCGCTCGGCATCGATCGCAGTGGGCGGCGGCGCTTCGCTGCCCGGCCGGCAGCTGCGCCGTCTTGACTAATCAGGCGCCCAGTTCTGGTGTCCTTCTTCCCCCACAAACCGCTAGCGATGACCTGGGGAAGTGCTCACGAGCGCGTCGTCTCCAGGTGTCCAGGTCCACATGACCCGCGTGCTACGAGGATCCGGTGCCTGGTGACGCCCGATCGGAGGACCCTGGCTGGGGCAGGCGGCGGCGGCGCTGCAGGCCGCAGGGCCAAACGGCGCTGGTCGCTGCGCGCTGCGCTGCGCGCTGGCTGCGGGCGGCGGGCGGGCGGCGACGTTTCCACCACGCCGGCCGCTTTCAGCGCGAGGGTGGCTCTGCGATGGAGCGCGCAGCGCATCCAGCCCCAATCGCCCCATCGCGCGGCCGCGATACGGCTGCTCGAGAAAAAAATTCAGGTAGCGCAAGCGATCCACCGCAGCAGGGCAAATCAGGCTCGTCCACGCTCTGGCGGTCTGTATCTGTGCGATGATGCTGCTCTAGCCGTTGATGGGGATCGCCGCAGGCCCCCAGCAGCCCGGCGGGCGCCGCTATTCGTGGCCGGAGGCATGCCCTGGCTCAGCTTCCAACTCTCGCAGCGCTCCGGCGCTTTCCAGTGAACCAACTTGCCTTGCCAGCCTAGCACTACTCGTACAGCACCCGACCACGCACTCGCTTCTTCAATGCCCGTGATCCACTGGCCCTGCTTGGCTCCACCGAACCGTCTAACAGCCGCCTGCGGACCCTGTGCGCGAGACGTCAGCGGGCCTTCTCGCTCCTAGACCTGCACACCCGATATCGTGGAGAGGGCTGCTCCAACCCAGCCCAACCTCGTCAAGATTCCCTCCTCAAGTCGCCGGCCCGCGAACATTCCCCTCCACACGCTCTCGTCGTCACGCACATCGGCCGACGAAAAGCGTGGCCGCCGCCATTCCAGCAGCAGTTCCGAGCACTCGGAATTAGACTCTCTCTGGAGCGACACGGGCGATCTCGTCGACCAGCTCGGCGACGAGGAGGATCCCTTGCAGGCCCGGCTTCGCCAATCGCAGGAATTTGGAGACTCGACCGGACCGCACCTTCGGCACCCCCGCCACGTCCACTACGCCGACGATAGCGAGAAGCCTGGTCGCATCAGAAAGGAGGACATCGAGGTCCCCAACGTCCCCCGACGGCTTGCTTCCCGCGGAGAACGGTACGTATACGCCCGCGCCGCACCCCGAGCGCCCTCAACACCTGAGCGCTCTGCTGCCACCTCGCTGCTCCTGTTACTGATGCTCGCTCAGGATCGTCGCTGCCATCATGGCCCCTAACGATGGCCCCTCCCGCATGCACGGGTTGCACGGGAAGAAGTTGATGTGCGTCTCCCCCCACGCCCGCCGACTGCGATGGAGGGCACGCTGCTGACGGTGAAGTACAGCTATTTCACCAGTATATTCGTTTCATTAGGAGTGTTTTTGTTCGGCTACGACCAGGGCGTTATGTCTGGCATTATCACGTACGTTCCGCCGCCTCCGCAGCCACCTGCCCATCGTCACTGACAGCGTGTGTGCTCTTCAGGGGATCGTACTTCAAAGACCAATTCAACCAGCCCAGCCGTGCCCAGATCGGCACGATGGTGGCCATCCTCGAAGTCGGAGCGTTCATATCATCTTTAGCGGTCGGACGCATAGGCGACACCATCGGACGCCGACGAACAATTCTATACGGATCTCTGATCTTCGTAGTGGGAGGTGCTCTGCAGACGTTTTCGAACGACTTGAACATGATGATGGTGGGTAGAATCATTGCTGGTCTGGGTGTGGGTGCTCTGTCCACCATCGTGCCCGTCTATCAGTCTGAGATCTCCCCGCCCCACAACCGCGGCAAGTTGGCCTGTGTCGAGTTCACGGGCAACATCTGTGGCTACGCTGCTAGTGTCTGGGTCGATTACTTCTGCAGCTTCATCAAGAGCAACTGGGCTTGGCGTATCCCCTTGCTTATGCAGTGTGTCATGGGCAGCTTGCTCGCGCTTGGCAGTCTTGTGATCTGCGAATCTCCCAGGTAATTCACGGCTACGGCGCCTCTGCAGCGGCAACAGCTAACATCTCGCAGGTGGCTTCTTGATAATGATCACGATGAGGAGGGCATCGTCGTTATCGCCAACCTCTACGGCAAGGGCGACATCCACAACCCGAAAGCCCGCGACGAATACCGCGAGATCAAGATGAACGTCCTCATCCAGCGCCAGGAAGGCGAGCGTTCCTACGGCGACATGTTCAAGAGATACTACAAGCGTGTTTTTATCGCCATGTCCGCGCAGGGTCTCGCGCAGCTCAACGGCATCAACGTCATTTCGTACTACGCGCCGCTTGTCTTCGAACAGGCCGGCTGGGTAGGTCGCGATGCCATCCTGATGACCGGTATCAATGGTCTGAGCTACCTTGCCTGCACGATTCCGCCATGGTACGTCGTCGATAGCTGGGGCCGTCGCCCTATCCTCCTCGGCGGTGCGCTGGCCATGATCATCTCCCTGTCGTTGATCTCGTACTTCATCTACGTCGACATCCCGGTCTGGACGCCGCGCCTGGTCGTCATTTTCGTCATGATCTACAACGGTGCCTTTGGAGCCTCCTGGGGCCCGATTCCGTGGTTGTACCCGCCCGAGATCCTGCCGCTGAGCATTCGCGCCAAGGGAGCCAGTCTGAGCACGGCGACCAACTGGGCCTTCAACTGGCTGGTCGGAGAGATGACCCCGATTCTCCAGGAGCTGATCCAATGGCGCCTGTACCTTCTGCACGCTTTCTTCTGCGCTGTCAGTTTCGTTGTTGGTAAGTTTTGGCGCCGATTCCTCCGAAATTTTTGTCTGACAGCGAATAGTCTGGTTCATCTACCCGGAGACCGCCAATGTCCGTCTCGAGGACATGAACAACATCTTCGGCGATGCCACATCGCAGATGCCGACGCCGGCCACGCTCGCGGAAGCGGAGTCGCTCTTCAGCGGCCACGGATCGCCGGTGCCGTCTCTGGACATCCGCCGCGGCGTGGGCGCCGACAATGCCATTCCTGGACTTGACATCAACCCCCCTTCGGTGCCGGTGGAGGGTGGCAAGCCCAAGTTCTCCAAGCAGGACTCGGACGAGCGGTCCGAGGGTGTTGGAGGCTGGATCTCGAACTTGGTCAAGCGCAATAAGGACAACGGCGAGGGCGACAGCCAGAGCGGCAGCTACAGACGCGTCAACCAAGACGACGACTAGAGCAGCGGCTTCGATGTAATGATTGGGCGGGCAGTTTTGTTCGGAATGCGGATTGCACACGGAGACCTGATAGATTTTCATGCGGGCGCACCGGGATCATTATACAGCCTTGCATGGGAAAGGCATACGACGGGCAAGGACGCAGGACGCAGCTTCGCGGACGGGTAATTTTCGCTTCACACGGTCGGATGTGTTCTAGGGATGTGTTTTAGGTTGTTTGGAGGGTAGAGTGCGGCTCTGCTGTGGCTCGAGCTACGTTCCCGCAGACGCCGGTGCCTCCAGTTGGTTTTTGTACATCAGTCGGACGCGAGCCCAGACATAGGGATACAGAATTTAGCATTTGCAGCACCCGGTGGCATGCGCCTTGCGTGCGCGGGGCCAATCAGCGGCTCACATGTGCCTCGGAAGGGGCGCTGCGATAATTGCTTGGGGCGCAGTTGCGAGGAGCAAAATTGAAGACACGTTGACCTGTGCAAGTCCGCGCCGACGCGCACCCACCCCCTTGCCGCGCCGAGGATCGCCGGCCGCGTATGTAAAAGTCCACGGCCTGCCCGAGCTATTTCGAGCGACGCTTCCCCTGCTCCGCTCAACTTGGCCTGCGAATCACGGCAGGCACCGCCTGGAGCTTCGCATCCTCCGCCCTGCTTACCTTTCCTCTTCTTTCCCTCCTTCAGCCTCTTCCTTTTGTCTTTGCCTTGCACCGCTCACCACCGTCCTCCCGCCCGCACAGCTCAGCTCAGCTCCGCCGCGAGCTTCCTGAGGGGTTGCCGTACACACCATGGCGTCGCAAGGCTATGCCACCGGCGCCGACCAGCAGGCCGACAGCCTGCGCAGGAGAAATGTCGCCAATGGCGAGGGCCAGCCCGGCCTCGCCAGCCCGCCGGCCGAGGAGAAGGCCAAGCAGAAGGTGAGCTCCGGCGGCGAAAGCTCCACCTGGAGCTTTGGCGTCTGCGGCCACAGCGCTGACCAGTCCCCGCGCAGACCAAGTCCATTATCGACACGCTCGACGAGTACGAGTACATCTGGGCGCCCATCCTGTTCACCGCCGCCGCCTTCTTCACGCGCATGTACAAGATCGGCCTCTCGAACATTGTGACCTGGGACGAGGCTCAGTAAGCGCTCTGCACCCCGCGCCCCAATGGCACCACGGACACATCTGGCTGACAGCAGCTGCACAGCTTTGGCAAGTTCGGCTCCCACTACCTCAAGCGCGAGTTCTACTTCGATGTCCACCCGCCGCTCGGGAAGATGCTGGTCGGCCTGTCCGGCTACCTGGCCGGCTACAACGGCTCCTTCGAATTCAAGTCGGGAGAGACGTACCCACCGGAGCTGAATTATACGTTCATGCGCGGCTTCAACTCGACCTTCGGCGCTCTCTGCGTCCCGCTGGCATACTTCACGGCCAAGGAGCTGAACTTCCGCAAGCCGGCCTGCTGGCTGGCCGCGCTGATGGTGCTGTGCGACAACTCGCTCGCTACGATCAGCCGCTTCATCCTCCTCGACTCGATGCTCCTGTTCTTCACCTTCACCACCGTCTTCTGCTGGGCCAAGTTCCACCGCATGCAGTACGATCCGTTCTCGCCCGAGTGGGGTCTTTGGCTCATGCTCTGCGGTGTCTCGATTGGCTGCGTCTGCAGCGTGAAGTGGGTCGGCTTCTTCGCCACGGCTCTCGTCGGGTTGTACACCATTGAGGATCTCTGGAACAAGTTCGGCGACCTCAGGATGCCCAAGGTGCGTAGTCCAATTCACGTAGGCGGCTGTGCTTAGCTCTAACTACTCTCAGGTTGAACTCGCAGCCCATCTCGGTTTCCGCGTGTTTGCACTCATCCTCATTCCCATGATGGTCTATCTGTTCTCTTTCTGGCTCCACTTTTTGATCTTGGAGAACAGCGGCCCCGGTGATGCTCAGATGAGCTCTCTCTTCCAGGCAAACCTCCGTGGTACCGAGGTCGGAAAGGACAGCCCGCTCGAAGTTGCCATTGGCTCTCGTGCCACCCTGAAGAACATGGGTTACGGCGGTGGTCTTCTGCACTCTCACGTCCAGACTTATCCGGAGGGATCTCAGCAGCAGCAGGTCACCTGCTACCACCACAAAGATGCCAACAACGACTGGTTTATCTATCCCAACCGCGCCGACCCCGATTACGTTGTTGGAGAGGACCCTATTCGTTACCCCCAGGATGGCTCTGTTGTTCGTTTGATCCACGCTCAAACCGGCCGCAACCTTCACTCTCACCAGATTGCCGCTCCCGTCACCAAGGCGGACTGGGAAGTCTCGTCTTACGGAAACGTTACCATTGGTGATACCAAGGACCACTGGAAGATTGAGGTTGTCAACGATGCCGCCACTAGTGACTACTCCCGGATTCGGACACTGACCACGTCTTTCCGCCTGAAGCATATCGATCTCGGCTGCTATCTTCGTGCTGGCAATGTCAACCTGCCTCAATGGGGTTTCAAGCAGATTGAAGTCACCTGCACCAAGACCAACAACCCCAGGGATGTTTACACGCACTGGAATGTCGAGAGCCACTGGAACGACAGGCTGCCCGCGAGTGACCCTGGATCGTACAAGTCGCCTTTCATCCGCGATTTCCTCCATCTCAACGTTGCCATGATGACCTCGAACAACGCCTTGGTCCCTGATCCCGATAAGCAGGACGATCTCGCCTCCGCACCTTGGCAGTGGCCCATTCTCCACGTCGGTCTCCGCATGTGCGGCTGGGGCGACGAGACCGTGAAATATTTCTTGCTTGGTAACCCCTTCGTGTACTGGGCCTCCACTGCCTCCCTTGCCGGTGTTGCTCTGGTCATCGCTTGGTACCTGATCCGCTGGCAACGTGGTTACGTGGAACTCAAGCCCTCGGAGATCGACCAGATCCATTACGCTGGCATCTACCCCATTATCGGCTGGTTCCTGCACTACTTCCCGTTCGTTGCCATGGCCCGTGTTACCTACGTTCACCACTACTTCCCGGCTCTGTACTTCGCCATCCTTTCCTTCACCTTCATGGTTGATTGGTTCACCAGGAATGCTCGCAGCCAGATCCGCTGGGTTGTTTACGGTGTTCTTTACGCTATTACGCTTGGTCTCTTCGTCTACTTCCGGGACATTACTTTCGGCATGGTGGGACCGAACGCGCAGTGGAAGCACTTGAAGTGGTTCAGCACGTGGCGCGTTGTGGACGCTTAGAGGAGATGAGAGAGGGGTTATTTCTTTCTTCTTGGTCTTTTCGACGCGCGTTGTAGGGTGTGGTTGGTCCTAGGAAAGAGAGTCAAGGAGTCAGGAAGGAAAGGGAAATGCCTTGTTGGGAAGGTGGTAGTCAACGAAACAGCCTTTTATTGCTTGAAAAAGATGAGAGGCAACTTCTCTCTGGAGGGGGAATTCGATGATGCATTCACATGGTCACGGCCGGAGTATACAGTTGTACTAGTCTTCGTTTTCTTTTGATGTTTTACCACTATCATTTCACGTCAAGTGATCCACTCCCCTGAATGTCTTTAGCCGTCGGAGTTGAGGGTGGGAAGCATGTGAATTCCATATCTTTCTTCGCTCTCACTTCCTAACTTTCTATGCTATTGATTTCTGCTCGGAAGGCTCAGCGGCTGCGGATATGCTGATACAATTAGTCGAAGTCTCGTGGGTCGTGTGCAGCTGATATAATTACCAGGGACAGGATCTTTGAAGCGCCTGCGGACACGAGATTAAATTGAACGTAAGAGCTCGTTCGAGGTGCCCTTCCGACAGAAGACACAGTAGCAGTTTAGTAACTCCTGGCCAGGGGAAAGAGGCTGAACCCTCAACCAACTAACCAACAATCAGCATTCATCAAAATGCCTGCCAATCCACCAACAAGGCCAACGCACTTGGCGACACCCTCACCACCCCTTCGACCTTTCACTCACGCTTCAGACACACCTCCTCATACTGCCCCGGATACCACGCCGTCGAGCTCGCCTCCTGCGCCGGCACAAACACACTCCCCCACCACCTCCTCCCGCCCCCTCCTCCCTCCTCCTCCACCCCGCTCACCGCCGGCAGCTCCACCTTGCCCGACTCCGACACCGCGCCGCCGTCCGGCCTGCCCCACCCGCGAAACAACCCATCAGCATCTCCACCCGCCCAGGAGCGCAAAAGGGGGGGAAGGCGCTCACGTGCAGTCCAGATACGCATACCACACATCCACCTCAACCCGCCCGCCGCCGCCGTCGCGCCAGTAGTACAGCAGGTCCGGCCACGCGTCGCTGCACGCGATCGGCCCGCCGGCGGCTGGGGTCGGGGCCGCGAAGGTGTGCGCGCAGGCGTGCGCGCTGTGCGCGGCGCTGCCGGCGAGCGTGAAGGTTATGCTGCCGTTGCGGGCGGGCGTGGTGGGGTTGCCTGGGAGCGTGGGTGTGTGTGTGAGGTTGAGGAGCGTCCAGCCCGGGTCGAGGGCGGTGGTGGGTGGGAGGGAGGGGAGGAGGAGGAGGAGGAGGGGTAGGTGGGTGGGGAGCATGGTGGGTGGGTTGGGTTGGGTTGGGTTTGGGTACGGGGAGGGTAGATTGGAAGGGTAGGTAGGAGGTATTGTTTTTAATTTGTATGCTAGGAGCATGAGATCTTTAACACTATACGACACCGTAATGGTGATATGGGCTGCGTGAACCAATCTTGCTGGATTGGACGTGACCTGAACATTGTGGAATAATCATGGATACTGGAATGATGGAACTTGTAGGACAAGCGCACAGGATCTATCCGTTTTGTGAGAAGACATGAAACATTTGCTAGGAAGAATAGCAAGTTTTCAATGCTACTATGGCCGCTTCATGGTAACATCTATCGATTTGGGCCATATGTGCTCACTTGAGGTTGAAAAGTTGGGACAGTCTCAATGTTATTATGGAATAGTCTGGTCTCTCAGATCTGTTCACCTAAGATACGGCCGTCTTAAGACTAAGAGCTTGGATGGATGTCGACGTTCAGGATCGGGGACGCCTTCAAGCAGCAAAAACAGCTTGATATTTGGAACAAAAGCTTAAGTCAAGGCACCAATCTGCGCCGGTAGATCTGTCTCTTCCGATTTCGTCAGCGGAGCGATCGAAGAGGATGTCAATTCTGGGGCACCCCTCTTAGCTGTAGTAACTCTACCTAGTAACGATGTCCGAAGTCGATGCACAACATTATTGACATGCTTGTTCCACACCCCCTGTAACACCACTTCCGTCCAACGGAAAGGCACATGCCTTTCTGCACTCCCGCTCCCTGTCCATGCATGTTGAAGATGCCGTGCAGTAACTGTCAGAAATAGTTGGTTTTCGGGTGGGACAAGTGTTGCTCAGAGTCATTATTGTACTACACTCATGTTTCTTTCCGAGAGTGGCACCACAAATGCTCCACAAGTGTTTTAGTCGAGACGAATGAATGATACCTCTTGGCGGCATAAATGGCAGCGCTTGATGCGCTGTTGGGTAGGTGATGTTACTTGATGAAAACTACGAAGTGACTTGTCACCAAGACCATGCATGCATCACAGAAAACAGAAGTGAGAGAACGAGTGGCCTGATCATCGACGAATTCAAAAGGAACCTCTCGGGTCTACGAAATCTCTGCCTGCCCACTTCCTGATCATCCGGTTTCTACTCGAAGTAGAGAAAGGCTTCGTAAGGAGAATTCAAATCTTTTGTAGTATAATAGACAATAACAGGAAGCAAGACACACAAAGGAAGTAGCCTTTCCTGTACAATTCTACTGTACATATCAAGAAATCACCTTGGGGGCAGGCCAAATCCCGTACCTCTGGGCTGGTTTAATATGCCCACGTAGTACCTCCAAAACGCAACTGGGGAAGAAAAGAGAAAAATTTACATTCCGCTCGACCACGCTCTCTCGTGAATCGTGACGGCCGTGATCGATATTGTGTGGTATCAAGCCCATCGTCTCTGGAGGGGTACAAAGAATAGTGAGAAACATCCAACCGGGCCGCGGCGTTCAGCTCTTCCTGCTCGTCGGCAGCTTGGCAGGGAGCTTGGGCAGCTGGATCTTGCCGATGTTGGCAACCTGCTGGCTCCCGACGCGCTGCATCTGCACGACGGCGTCGCCGAGCAGCACGCGTATGGCGCCCTCGAGGCGGCGGTCCTTCTTGCGGCGCATCCACAGCAGTATTATGCCGAGGATGACCATGTCGGCGGCGATCAGCTTCACGATGAACCACACGAACCAGCCGACCCAGGCGAGGAAGCGGCGCCGCCGCGTGTGCTGGAACAGCCGCCGCGACTCGAGCTGCTCGCGCAGGGCGGCCACCTCGGCCGTCATCTTGACCAGGGCCTGCTCCACGCGGCGCCGCCACTGCTTGTCGCTGGCGGACCGCACGCGCGACGTCGCCCGGCCGCGGAGGCGGTCCTGCGTCGCCGGGTCGTGGTCGTGGTCGTGGTCGCCGCCCGAGTCGTCCTGCGCGTCCACAAACTCCTCGTTGTCGTCCACCGCCCCGTCGCCGCCGCCCGGGTTCAGCACGCGCATCTGCGAGGCCTGTATCTGCGGGTTGGGGTATTCGTGCGACTCGCCGGACGAGCCGAGAGTGGGGTACGAGGGCATGCCCAGCGTCTGGAGGGGCGACGACGACGACGACGACGGCACGTTCGACTTGACCTGGTCCCACACGAACTCCAGCTCGGCGACCAGCTCGCGGGCGTCCGGGCTCGGCGAGGCGTACTTGTGCATGGTGTCGATCAGGGTGGTGATGTAGCGGCGCTTGGCCTCGGTGCGCGACAGGCCGTTCTGCTGCTTCCAGGCGTCCCTGGCGCGGTGTTCAACACGGTGTGCGGGTGGCGGTGGGGCGGGGGGAGGAGGTCTTTACCATTTCTCCTGTGCCCTCTTCGATTGCTCGTCGTCGCCGTCGGGGCGCTCCATGATGCCGTCGACATCGCCCTCTGCGGGTCGCGTTAGGAATGCGGGAAGCGTGGAGGTGCGGGAGCGCGGGCGGGCGTACCCATGCTCTGCTTGTACAGGCCATAGAGCTTCAGGCGGACGTGCGAGGGTGGCTTCTCGGAGCCGATCCGGATCTTGTTGACGGTGTTGAGGGCATGGCTGAAGACTCTATCTACGCCCATGGTGTCAGTGGTCGCGTGTTGGGTCGGGGGAGCTGCTGGGTGCGTCATACCCACAGAGTCGGACATATCAGCGCCAATGCTCAGTTGCGATGACTTGGCGCGGGGTCATGAAGCGCAGAGGGAGGGTCGCGGGTGGGGCGGCGAAGCGGACATGCGAAGTCAGAGACGGTCGGGACGTGTCGTGGCGCTGGGGAAGACGTGGATCACGTCTCCTCCGCAGTCGCCTTCGCGGCGCGAGACACATGCCGCCCTGGACCGAGGCTCAGGATTGGAAGGTGGAGCCGACATCTCGCCGGCATCAGGGTCCCGTTCCAGTCCGATGCTGCAAGTGCAAGTGTAAGTTGGCTCGCAGCTTGATGCTTTCTGTCGCGAGACTGGCTGTCTTGTCGAGATACGTCTCAATCCGTCCTCGCTGTCTTCTGCGCGTCTCCCGCAAGCCTGCATGAAGATGATTAAACATCCCGCTGCCGAAACACCGATGCGTTATAGCGAGCAACGTTATGAAATGGCCTCGGATGTCTGTGCGGAAGGAGTATAATTCTCTGATGTGTCAGATCTCTCCGCACAGGCTTCAGGTTAGAGAAAGAGAAGTATAGATCGTGCGTGTACAATACGGCCACTCAGCACATCCTGAACAGAGTTGAGGCGTGCGTTTTGAATGAGAGCACGCTCTGGTATGCTGTACATGGAAATATGTGCTCTGGACAGACACACCTTCGTCATTGTCCATTTGGACCTCGGATGAATGACCCCTGGCCGAAAGTAGCACTCATAAGACGCGATGGCACGCTACCAGCGAGGTGAGAGCCCAGTTAAAGGCTGTGGTGGGTGGTGGATGAAGAGACGACGCTGGATGTCAAGAAAGCCACTGTCGGTTGGATTAGACATGCAAATCCATCGTGTAGACGCCCCGCATGGCGCGCTTGACGCAGAGAATGCTCGCAAGGCGGAAGGTGTTGTGAGTGGGTGTTTTCGTAGGGCTGCGCCACGGCGACGCCACAGCGCCACCAGCCACAGCCCGACGCGCGCTAGGCGACGCGCTCCCCGCGATTACTGCCCGGCCAGCTCTGCGTGTACAAACATTGCGCTGCTCTGCACACACCACATGGACTCTCCCAATCGCCGCCATGTCTTCCTCGCGCCCGAACTCCAAATACTACTCGAACCATGAGCGCGTCCCCAGCTCCTCCCGCCCACGCGTCGCCTCCACCTCAACCCGCGATCCGCAGTCGCATTCCACCTCGCAGTCCCATTCGCGCTCCAACTCCGCCGGCAAGACCACTGAGCGCCGCACCGAGCGCAACAACGTCCTCACCCGCGAGACAATCACCGTGAAGCGCGCTCCGCTCAAGCATCCCAACGACAGCCGCTCCAATTCGAGGAAAAGCAGGGATGACACCCGCCCGTCCAGGCAGAGTGCTCCAACCACTCCAACAACAGCCGAACCAAAGAAAGATGAGCCACGGGGTATGCTGTCCCATATTACTTCCGTACACAACCGCTGACTGGCAATAGAGCCGTGGAAGCCGCAGGCCTCACTCGTTCCCCATACCACCGCCCCTCTAGCCTCCCGCATATCCACTCCCCAGCGTGCCTCACTAGCTCCCGTCGACCTGCAACCGCAAGCATTGGCCGAGCTTTCCGTCGAGGCCCAAGAGGCTGCTATAATCGAGGACCTACTGTTCGTCTTCATGGGCTTCGAGGGCCAGTATATTCGATTCACCGCAACCTACAACCCGTCGGAGGAAAAGAGCCGCTTGATGGGTCCTTCCTTCAGCATAGCTCCCGGCTTGGACCCCAGCCTGCGCGATCTGACGACGTCAATGCTCAAAATGGCCACGCACTACTCGGCACTCGAGGCCTTCATTGAAGTCCAGAGCAGGGACGAGTACGGCGCAGTCAATCATGCACTGTGCGCCGTTGTCCGGAAGCTGCTCAAAGACTACCTGGTGCTTATGGCTCAGCTGGAACACCAGATGCTTACCAACACCACCTTCACACTTCATCTCCTTAATCTACACACAAAGCCCACGAGCCACATGCTGTACCAACTATACAGCATGGGTCTGGAGGTCTTGAAGGCAAATGCTCTGTTGGATGATGAAGACGAAGATGATCTTGACGAGACTGAGAATCTTGAGGATATTCTTGAGTCTTTACGAGAAGGAGGCAACATAGCGCAAGGCTCAATAGGGAGTAAAAAGGTGTGCAAAGGTGGAAGTGTGCTGGGCTTAATATCAAAACGATTGGCGTCCATGGCCGGAGACCCCGCAGCAAGAACGCTACTCACGACTTTACTACGCGAGGCCAGTCGTCCGTACATGACAATGCTGAACGAATGGCTGCACCATGGAGCGATCAAGGATCCTCATGCAGAATTTCTGATTAAGGAGCAGAAGAGCATCAAGCGCGAGAGACTTGATCAGGACTACACGGACGAGTATTGGGAGAAGCGCTACACCATCCGGGAAAGTCTTGTTCCACCACAACTCGAGGCTGTGAAAGACAAAGTCTTACTCGCTGGAAAATATCTGAATGTGGTGCGCGAGTGTGGCGGTGTTGATGTCAGCAAAAGGGTGCAAGACGTACCAACCAGCTTCGACGACCCTCGTTTCCTGGAGAACGTCAACAGCGCATACGCCTACGCCAACTCCTCTCTCCTTCATCTCCTTCTCACGACTCATGCCCTCCCTGCTCGCCTCCGATCACTCAAGCATTACTTCTTCCTCGATCGATCCGATTTCTTCTCCTACTTCCTCGAACTCGGCACTTCCGAGCTCAAGAAGCCAGCCAAGATTGTCAACATTGGCAAACTCCAGTCGTTGTTGGATATTGTCCTTCGCCAGCCCGGCAGTGTAGCGGCAGAAGACCCTTACAAGGAAGATGTAAAGGTCCAGATGAATGAGATCGGCCTCACAAACTGGCTGATGAAAATTGTCACTGTGACTGGATTAGACCAGGACGCTGCGACAGGAAGCTTCTCAAACTATACCCCAGCAGCGCAAAGCGCGACCATCACCGATGACAAGGACATCATCGGTTTCGATGCTCTGGTCCTGGATTACGCCATGCCCTTCCCTCTCTCCCTTGTCGTTAGCCGTGTTACACTGACTCGGTATCAACTACTCTTTCGCTATCTCCTTTCCTTGCGCCATCTTGAGACGCTTCTTGTTGGAAGTTGGGCAGACCATTCCAAGGTTCGCAGCTGGAAGCACCGCTCATCGAACCCGAAGATCGAGATGTGGAAGCGTAAGGCATGGACGTTGCGCGCGCGTATGCTGGTCTTTGTACAGCAGCTGCTTTACTACAGCACGGCCGAAGTCATCGAACCCAACTGGCAGAGCATGATGTCACGGCTCAACGCGGTAAGCAAGGGCGACGCGGCGGCGGAGAACACAGATGTTTTTATGTCGGAAGCAGTGGACCCGGCAGGAACAACATCAGCAGCGGAGGGAAGTGGCGACCCATCTATCGGGGCTGGACCGCAAGTAAAACGCACGGTCGATGAGCTGATGCAGGACCATGTGGATTTCCTGGCAACATGCTTGAAGGAGTGCATGCTTACCAACGCGAAGCTCCTCAAGGTAAGTGCCCTCACCTCACAGTCCGCGAACTGGAGCTAACATGAGTCTTCAAAGATCAACTCCAAAATCCTTAATACCTGCACCATGTTCGCCAATTACACGGCCTCCCTTTCACGCTACCTGATTTCGGCCGACGCCGACCTGGCCACCAACGCGGCCTCCGCCTCTACCAGCACTGATAAGAATGCGTCGACTCGTTCCCTCGCCTTCGACCCCACCAAGCTCGGGAAGATGATCGACCTGTTGCAGAAATACGAAGACAATTTCACGAAGCACTTGCGAATTCTGCTCGACACGCTGAACTACTATGCGGCGACGGAGACGGTAGTATTCTTAAGCTTGTGCGCGCGGTTGAGCGCGGCGAGCGAGGGGCTGGGTTTGGGAGTTAATGTCAAGGGGGAGACGGTCTATTAAGTGAAGCGTTGCTTTCGGAAATTTTGTATCACGAATGGATTGTTGGGTGGGTCGTCCAGCCAAAAAAGAAGCGTGGCGTTTTTTTGTCTGCTCCCCTTGACTGGCCTGCTGGCTAGCCGGTGGTTTGATTAGCTAGGAGCGATTGAGGTTAATGACGGATGACGATCTCTCATGTGTCTAGATAGTCGGCGAAGTTGATATCCGGGTATAGCAGATAATGAATATGAGCAGTGAGATTTGGTGATCCGTTTGCCTTAGATTTGGGGAAAGCGGCAAAAGCTGACACAGTTTCTGCGGGGGCGAGATCAACCCCGCCATCTTTCCTTCGCTGCCTTGTCGGCAACAATTCCAGCAACACCAAAAAACACCGCTATCTCAAGTGCGAAAGCATCTCAAGCACGACTGGTACATTTATCCCGTTACCAGAGCAGCGGTCCATGATTGCACGTCTCCGCCAGAGGCCTTTCTTAGGTTTACATGCGTAGCATCGTGCGTGGTGTTGCGACTTGATTCGATATGGAACAACCTCACGCAGAATTGGAAGCGGGAAGTGAGCTAACGCTCGGACCTCATCGACCGCCAGATGATTCGAAGACAGTAAGTGAGATAAAGCCTCAGGACGCCATCCAACTAACGGATATCCGAGAATGAGTGTGAAATTTGCACGCGAATCTTCGACGTGTTGAGGAAGCCGGAAAGGCGCGAAAGAATATCCATCGGCCATAGATACAAGCTTCTCAACGACGCAAAATGCGACACGCACAAAGCTTTTTTCAGATGGTTCTTCAGGTACAGTCTGCCAGGACTTACGGTGGATGATGATGGCCATGATGAACACGAGAACCATAACACGGACAGAGACCAGACATTCATGTCTAATTTCGAAAACGAAATTCGACTCGGAGGACCCACGGGCAGCTCGGGGGGCCACACTCTCCATGGCGAGATCTTGCTTACCAGCCTGGAAGGCCACTCTGTCGCTGCGGGGAAAGGACGATTCTTGGACCGTCACTGGATTGACGAGAACCTCATTGTGGACTGGAAGAGTTCCTGCGAACAACAACACGGCAAGATGTGTTCATTGGCCAGAGGCAGCTCTCTGCCGCGTCCTCAACTCTGTTGGCTCATTGATACCTTTGAACACCGGCTCGTTCAGGCCAATGATGACGACGCATACGTTGCACTCAGCTATGTTTGGGGCAATTGCGAGGCCTTAAAAACAACAATGCAGAACCTGGACAACTTGTGCAACCCCGGCGCATTGCTGCAAACTGATTGCATCGTGTCTCAAACCGTCAAGGATGCCATTGGCCTCGTTCCACTCCTTGGAGAGAGGTATCTGTGGGTCGACGCGCTCTGCATCACCCAAGATGATGAACGTACACGCGAATATCTGGTCAACAACATGGCTGCCGTCTATGCAAATGCTACCCTCACCATTGTCGCTGCGGACAGCATCGACGCAAACTCCGGTTTAAGAGGCTTGAAGGGAATATCGAAGCCGCGCAACAATCTTTGTGTTTTTGACCTTCCTAACGGCACGCGGCTGAATCGGCCCAGCGAAGGCGGGCTGGGAGATACTGAGTGGAACAGGAGAGGCTGGACCTTCCAAGAGTATATTTTCTCTCGCAGAAGGCTCATCTTCGTCGCTGACTCAGTGAGATGGGAATGTGGGCAGGCGTGTTTCTGGGAAGAGCACACTGACACTGGTTTCCTACCCACTCCCGAGTGTTGTGCACAGTGGGACAATGACAACGTCCTGATACGCCAAGCGTCGTTGTCTACGATTTCGGTGTTTCCAAATATGGAGGCGTACAAGGCCCTCGCTTTCGCCTACAGCGAACGGCACTTCACTTTCAGCGAGGATGCTATGGATGCCTTCTCGGGAATCGCCACCGCCCTTGCGCCGAGCTTCAGAAGCGGCTTTCTGTGGGGGTTACCGGTGATGTTTCTGGACATGTGCCTTATCTGGAGAACTGAGTCGTGGGACTGTGATCCCATTTCTCCGTGTGAATCCACATTTCGCCGACGTTGGAATCCTCGGAGCGCAGCGGCACCTGAGCGGCATGCCCCAATATGGTCATGGGTTGCCTGGCAAGGCACACTGCGGGATGCGTCTCTCTGGAGGAACGAGGATTTTGTTCTGTATGACCGCGACACCTGGTACTATCCGATGGACTACATGAAGCGCGTTATTCCTCTGGTGCGCTGGTCAACACGGCAAACTGCAAAATCTGTGTCATTAGACATCGCCTATCAAAATGAGTGGTACGTCTGGAAAATGCGGTACTCAAGACCTGATGCACTGGACGAGGCGTTTCTACCGGGTTGGTCCCGATGGCCAATCGACCTTGACTCCAATTCGAGCTTCGTACTCGACCCGGATGCTCCAGACACCATGGGGAGGTCTCTGTTGCTTTCCAAAGACAACGACAAATACCCCCCTTCTTTCTACTACACTCACGAGTCAACGGGCGCCGTGAAATTCAACTATCCGGTCCCTCTGCGCAATTTTAACGGCAACGAGGATCAATGTGACAGTGACAGCGGAGATATAACCTCTCAGCCGGCTCTCACTGGACGGTATCTTTGTTGCTCCACGCATCGAGCCTATTTCCAAGTGGACTTCCCGAAATCTTCACACAAGGGATATGAGCTCGTCGATCCTGACCACTCCTGTGATAGTGTTTGTGGGTGCTTAGGGGAGCGGCATGGTATATTGTGGCCACACGATCCCTCCACGGGTAGAGAGTTGGATGCGGGTACACTGATTGGTGATGGGCAGTCTCCGACCCGGGTTGAGCTTGTCGCCGTGTCTATGATGTGGAGAGCAAAGGGTGGAGAGCGGTGGAAAGAGCCACTGGGAGGAGAGATGCCGCAATCTTACAACGTTCTTTGGGTTGAGTGGATAGATGGCGTGGCGTATCGAAAGGGTATCGGAGAAGTCAGAAAGGGGGTGTGGGAAAGCCAGGAGAGGGAGGAGGTGGAGTTGATTTTGGGATAAACGGTGCTTCGCTGAGCTGTAGCTCCCAGGAGCAGACCATGTCATGCTTTTCTGAGATCTTTGCCTTGAAGTCTTTCAGAACACGAAGGCACATCACGATGATAGAAGCATTCATTGTTGCTCAAAACCATGCTATGCTCTGCACAGCCCGCCAATGCATTATATCATCCCAACTCCCGCTTTCCATGAGAAAATCATCCAAATTCTCCCAGTTCCTCATGCGCGTCATGCTCTGCTCACATTCTGATGTATTCCAACAAAACTCCCACCCTGCCCCACCATCACCTCAGCAATCTTTTCAAACCAAATTCCCCCTAAGCTCCTGCTCCCTCTCGATCGCCTCGAACAAGCTCTTGAAATTCCCGGCCCCGAACCCCTCGAAATTCCGCCTCTGGATGATCTCCACGAAGACCGTCGGCCGGTCCATCAGATGCTTGGTGAACAGCTGCAACAGGTACCCGCCCTCGTCGAAATCGATCAGGATGTCCAGCTCCCTGATCCTGTCGAAGTCCTCCTGCAGCTCCCAGCGGTTCTGCTTCGCGGTGCGGGTCAGGCGCTCGCGCATGTTGGCGTAGTAGGTGTCGGGCACCTTGATGAACTCGACGCCGCGGGCCTTGAGGTGGGCGATGGTGGTCAGGATGTCGGCGGTGCGCAGGGCGATGTGCTGGACGCCGGCGCCCGAGTTGAAGGAGATGTACTCCTCGATCTGCGACTGCTTCTTGCCGAGCGCGGGCTCGTTGATGGGCATCTTGACGAGCTCGTTGGGCGAGGCCATGACGATGGACTTGAGCGCCGAGTACTCGGTGCAGATGTCCTTGTCGTCGACGCTCCAGAAGCGGTGGAAGCCGAGCACGCGCTCGTAGTGCTCGCACGCCCCCTCCATCTCGTCCCAGTCCTGGTTGCCGACGCAGTGGTCGATGGCCTCCAGCTCGACGCTCGGCAGGAAGCGCGACAGCGGGTCGCTCGACGTCTCGGCCCGGTACCCCGGCAGGAACACGCCGGTATAGTCCAGCTTCTGGATCAGCGTGTGCGTCGTGTCGCCGTACGTCTTGATGGTCGCGAGCCGGATGGCGCCGTCCGAGCCGGTCGACATGGTGTGAGGGGCGCGGACGACTGCGGCGCCGGCGGCCACGGCCGAGTCGTATACCGCGTCGACGGAGTCGACTTCGAAGGCGACGTCTGCGTTGTGTTAACACTTGATAACTTCCAGATCAACACTTCCGCCACATCGGATAATCGCGGGATCAGGGAGAGTCTTGTCTACACATACCCTTGACAGCATCTCCGTGCCTCTCCATGTGCGCGTGCATCTCCTTCACCAGCACCTTCTCCTCATCTCCGAATTCCTGGCCCTTCTCGACGGCCTCGATGCTGCGCAGCGGGCTGCTTAGCACGAAGGTGACGCCGCCGTTGCGCACGACATGCGAGGCCACGGCGCGGGATTTTGTTTCGAGGCCCTTGTACGCAACGCGCTCGAAGCCCATGCGCGTCACATAGTACGCGGCGGCTTGTTTTGCGTTGCCAACCCACCAGTGCACGTGGTGGTACCCGCGATATGACTGCAGGCTGGCCTCGTCGGCGACGGGCTGTGTGGACGGAGATTGTGGCGGGGAGACGGCGATAGGCGCCATGTTTGTGTAACGTAGTTTTGAAGGGAGAGAAGATGTAGGAAAAGCTGCAGGGAGGACTGCTGAAAGAAACGGTGGTGGACAGCAGGGAAAAGAGGCTCTGTGCAATTACTATATACCTGAGCCACCAGCGATGGTTGAGCGAAAGAAGAAAAAGCTCTCAGTGCTCCACTTCGATGTTCAAATACCTAGACAACGCCGCAGCCGTTTGCTAATCCCCTCACTTCCGTTCGCTGACGTACCGGTCAGCAACGCAAGGACCGTGGTAGACCGACGGGTGCCGCTGCAAGGCCCTCTCAGATTAGGGAGGTCTGGAAGCTTGGGTATCGCGGGAAGACGCGGATTTTGCAGGAGGGCGGGCGACGAGGCACGGATATCCCAGGAGACTCGTGCCAAGCCCGCTGTGGCGCTCGGCTTGCGGCGGGCCAACTGGAACCACCTGAACAAAGACCACTGCGAATAGGCTTGCCACGGATCGCTAATCAAGGAACTTGCGTAGATGCGGTTCAACAAGCCGCATGTGCGGGGTGCGCGGATGTAAAAAGGGACGGTGTGCCGGTGGGGGTCGATTGGTAGGTACTCTGCTATCGCCAAAATATTAAGCTGCGTCGTTGATTGAGCTGTCTCCCACATTAACCCGTGCGCCTACCTTCACCTCCCACATACCAATTTTCCTCAGGCATACTGCCCAGAATGGTCGCATCGACGGCAGCCCTCTCGTCAAATGACGCAAAAGTCCTCTCTGCTCTCTTCGACCCTGAATCCTCTCCCTCCGCCTCGGTCAAGATAATACCGCAAGCACCACAAAGCCTACCGCACATCTCCGACTCGCTTCTCCCGTCTCTGCAAGCCGCCGAACGCGCCGCGATCCTCCCGCTCAACACTCAAAAACCGTCGCTCGAGGACGCCAATGCCACGATAAAAGCGCTCGGTGAGCTGATAGAGCTGCACCCTTCCTACGCTTCCGCCTACACAAACCGAGCGCAGGCAATGCGGTTGAGGATCGAGGACGAGGAGAGGATGTTTGGGCCCGAGAACACCAACACAACGGAGATGCTCTTCTCAGACCTGGCAAGAGCGATCCAACTCGCATCGCCAGCGTCGCCACAGGATCCACTATCGCAGCTCCAGGCTCGGTTATTAGCGACGGCGCACACACATCGAGGATACCTGCTCCTAAAGGCAGCCAAGGCTGCAGGCGAAGCAGAATTGGAGAGCGGACCAAAGGAGGTCAAAGGGAAAGACAAGGATAGTTTGGAGGAAATGGCGAGCCGAGAATTCTTCCTCGGAGGCAGGTATGGAGACAAAATGGCCAAAGAAATGGCAGTCAGGACGAATCCATACGCGAAGATGTGCGGCGCCATTGTGAAGCAAGCGATGAGGGAGGAAATGGGCGAGGCACCAAGGATAGACGTCGGGGGTGGCATCGGCGTATGAGAGGGATAGCTCTGTTCTTCGCAAAGGCTCCTGCCATGAGAATTGACACTCTTCTTTGAGACCCCCTTCTTCAGTCAAAATGTGAATTGACATGATGTGCAACGGCGGCCTCATCGCCCTCGAACTCATTGCACACCGGGCACACGGCCTGAGGGCTGGCAGTTTCGAGCGGTCTTTCCTGCTCCAGTAATGGATGGCCTGGAGGCAGAAGATCGCCCAGACTATAGCCTGCAGGAGGCCCTTCCATCTCTTCCTCTTCTCTCACGTCGCGATACCTGATGTCGAACCTCGAATTTGACGGGCGGGTGGTCCTTACTCCCTGGTGCGCGCCGGCGTCGGGCTCTCCGTTCCGTCCCAGATTACTCAAGCCCTCAGAGCCGGCTCTTGCCTCGTCCTCGGTGGCCATGCGCTGCACGCGTCCAACGCGGCCGTCGACGAGGCGCACCTTGATGCCGTGCGGGTGGTTGCCGCTGGTCAGCACATCGGCGACGGTTCCCTGCACTTGCCGACCGGTCGGCTGGTCGACCTTCAGGACGATGGAGACGTGGGCGCCAGAGACGACCTGGTGGGTGGTCGGCACGTTGGAGGGCGCGTGGCTGTCGTGGCGGCCACCTCTCCCGGAGCCGCCTCGTCCTCTGGCGCCGCGGCCTCTGCCTCTGTCGGCGGGCTGCTGGGGCGGACGGCCCTGGCGGTTGCGAGGCCGTTGCATCATGTTCGCTGCAGGTCCGGCGGCGATCAGGCCGGTGTGAAGAGTGGCGGCGATGATGCAGGGCGGGCGGTTGTGCGGCGGCGGGGGGTGTGTGGACGGAAAAAGTTGGAGGATTGCGTCGGGCGGCGGGCAGCTCGAGCCGAGCTTCCCCGCAAACGAGGTTGCGCAAGTCGCGCGGTTCGGATTTCAAACGCCGACGTCAGTCACCGTGGGGTGAAGCTGGCTCTCGGAAGTGGTGCGGCGAGAACGGCCGCCAGCCGGAAGCTATATCCCACTCCTGCTCCAGAGTAGCCGATCTGCGCCCATCCTCCAATCGACGCAATGGCTTTGTCGTCCACGCCCGAGTCATCTTCCCCGGCCCACCACCCCGAGCCTCCGCCTCTCCTCTGTACCTTGTTTCCACCTTAACTCCTCGAGCATTGCTTGCGTGTTGCGTCCACGTCTTTTCAATCCTCCATTGCCCGCTCCCTCGCCACCAATTGTACAGTAGAAGTAGAGACCGCAGTCATGGCGAAGGTCTTCAGCCACGATGAGGGTACGTCTGTGTGCTGTCACCTCACCACCGTCTCGCCTCGTGTCATAGAACCCCGAACATTGCCAAAGCTAACGCCACCGCTCAACACCAACAGTGTCCAAGCATAACACTTCCGAGAGCTGCTGGGTGGTCCTATACGGCCATGTCTACGACGTCACATCCTTCCTGAACGAGCACCCGGGCGGCTCGAAAATCATCCTGCAACTGGCCGGCACCGACGCAACCGAAGAATACGACCCCATCCACCCTCCGGGCATCCTCGAGGAGACTCTGCCCGCAGAAGCCAAGCTAGGCAAGTTCGACGAGTCCACACTGCCCGCCGCGGAGAAGGCGCCGGCAGTGCAACAACAAGAGGCAAAGGCAGCGGCGGTGGGCGGCGATCCGGCAACGACGGAGCCCGAGGGCCCGCCGGACCTGGAGTCGCTGTTGAACCTGGACGACATCGAGGCGGCGGCGACGAAGCAGATCAGCGCGAAGGGCTGGGCGTACTACTACTCGGCCAGCGACGACCTGGCGTCCAAGGCGTTCAACAACACCGTCTACCGCCAGATCCTGCTGCGGCCGCGCGTCTTCGTCGACTGCACCAACTGCGACACGTCGACCTCGCTGCTGGGCCACAAGGTCAACCTGCCCATCTACGTGTCGCCGGCCGCCATGGCGCGCCTGGCGCACCCGGACGGCGAGTGGGGCATCGCGCAGGCGTGCGCGCAGTTCGGCGCGCTGCAGGTCGTGTCGAACAACGCGTCGATGACGCCGGAGCAGATCGTCAAGGACGCGGCGCCGGACCAGATGTTCGGGTGGCAGCTGTACGTGCAGACGGAGCGCAAGAAGAGCGAGGCCATGCTGCAGCGCATCGCCAAGCTGCCGCAGTACAAGTTCGTGTGCCTCACGCTCGACGCGCCCGTGCCAGGCAAGCGCGAGCACGACGAGCGCAGCAAGAACGTCGGCTCCAACCTGCCCGTCCGCTCGTCCGTTCAGGCCGGTGCCGCCGCCGCCCCCAAGAAGGAGGAGAGCGGCGGCATCGGCAAGTCCTTGTTCCTGGGCACGGCGCCCGACCTGACGTGGAAGACGACCCTGCCGTGGCTCGCCAAGCACACCCAGCTGCCCATAGTGCTCAAGGGCGTGCAGACGCACGAGGACGCGTACCTGGCGTCACTCTACGCGCCGCAGGTCCGCGCCATCATCCTGTCCAACCACGGCGGCCGCGCCATGGACACGGCGCCGCCCGCCGTCCACACCCTGCTCGAGATCAGGAAGTACTGCCCGGAGGTGTTCGATCGCATCGAGGTGTGGGTGGACGGCGGCATCAAGAGAGGCACGGACGTCGTCAAGGCGCTGTGTCTGGGCGCGAAGGCGGTCGGCGTGGGGCGCGCGGCGTTGTTCGGCCTGGGCGCCGGTGGGAAGGAGGGTGTGGCGCGCATGCTGGAGAGTGAGTTCCCCCCCTGTCCCCCCCCCTTTTTGCCGAGTCTTCTCCCGAAAGGGGAGTGTTCGTTTAGTTCGTATAGCTGACGGGTGGGGACAGTCCTAAAGGCCGAGACCGAGACGGCCATGAGATTATTGGGTGTGGAGAGGGTGGAGGACTTGGGAATGCAGCACGTAAGTGATCATCGTGTGGGGTGTTCGTGTTCTACCTAGCTGACCGGTGTTTGCAGATCAACGCGCGTGCCGTCGAGCGCGACCTGTACGACGGTCCGGCGAACCTGGCGAAACCGGCTTTGTGGGAGAAAGTCAAGGCGAGGTTGTAGAAAAGGTTGTGTATAGAGAGAGGGTAGATGTGTGCGGAGAGAGCTCCGAGATTTATCTTTACTGTCATACCCATAGAGGAACGATGCTTTACGATTTTGAATTTCGTGCTCACCGCCCTCGGATTAAAACGATGCGCATATAATCCGACTTGTTGTATTTCTGTGGTTTCGGTAATATCGCCGCGGATTTGGGCCTCGACTTTCTCACGGTGCATTTGGTTGTTGAGGCGGAATGACGAAGAGGAAGCGAGTTGGTCATAATGTCTCGCTCGGCCCGTTCCGCACATAGCAAATGTAAAAGAAGATGAGGAGGCAGTGGAGCTGCATGAGTATTGGCCGGCAGATTTCGCCACGAAGGGAAACTGCGGCTGTCGGGCCGGGCCGCCCACCTACGGCAAAGCTCGAAGACGGCAGTGATTCTCTACGGCATGTACCGGAGGCTATGTTTACCACGAAGAGCACGGTCTCGAGCAAATAAACCGCATCGAGATCGTCCGTCCGTCCGTCAGGCTCGTTCATGATTCAAGTAGAACCTCAGACCACTCTCCGGAGACCGGAATCCCGCAGTGGCGTACCAGGTCCATATCCGCTTGAGTCCATGACTGACCAACATGCAGTTTGATATGACGATCGGCGAAGGGTGTGTCGGTTGTGTCTGCATAATAAAGCTGAAGAGACTGTCTGTTTTCTGCCTTTCCTTATTGCGTTTCCACAAGAAGAGTCCTCCTTGTACTCTACGGTTAAGTGAGGGTAGAGCAGACGACATCCTTCCACACAGGTCTTTTCTCCGGCGGCTTTTTCCTACCTTTTTTTTTTTTTGAAACGTCTAGAGAGACAGCCAAAACAGAGCATTGAGGAGTAGCGCGAAGGCGAAATTCTTGATTGGCTCATCTGCCGCTGCTATTGGAAGAGTATCAGCAGACCGGCGGCAAGGGGCCCGCCAAGAGATACGTGAGACATTTTAAACGGAGTCTCCCGCTTCACAGTAATGTCCGGCAAGCCATTACAGGAATGTGTGGCTGTCCCAGTGGGCATGCCGGACGTCCTCAGGCCCAGGAGGAGTTCGCCGATTCGCTCAAGAAACTCAGTACAACATTCACAGCTCGGAATCACGCAGCAGTGCTGCCGCTATTTAGCCTTTACTTTTAAAGAACACTTTTGATGTGTAGTCAATTTGTTAAGATATAGCGAATAAAAGACGCACCGCTAACCCTCCTTTTAAAAATCGACTGGTTGGACAGACCTTTATACTCGGCTCAACACTCAGCAGTTATGATAGTTTCTGAAGTTTGGCTATACTCTTCGGCTTGACACTTTGGTGCCCGAGCATAGGTGTAGCAGGGGTAGTAGCTGTGATACGAAAAATTGTTATGTAATTAGCTGTCCTCGTGAAGTGATGTTCTTTGTGCGCGTGTCTTGGTCGTGAGTTTCTTGCCTTCGCATCGGTGGCTGTTTGCTTGACGTACAGAGGGGTTCTGACGCTGGTAGCCAGTGCGGAAATGTTTTCGACATCACCAACCGGCCCGGGGGATGAAAACGGTCATCCGGATAGGTTTGGGCGTATGATGTGAGTGAATTTTGCAGCTGCCCACGTTTACGCAAGATTCGAACCCAATCCGTCTCGTTGAAATGACCTATGCTCCTCATGCTAGCCTTGAGCTACAAGGCCCCTCTGTAGTGTTGACTGACTGTAAACTGTTGTGTCCCTGCTTTGAGCTTTTGTCCACATGGGTTTAATTGTTGCAGGCAATATTTGACACCATCTTCCATGTTATCTCTGTCACGCGGGGTAGTCGAGAACGGAAAGAATCTTGGTGAGTTCTCGTCTTTACGGAGAATGTTTCGCAGAAATGGGGATGGCCGTGCTGATTTGGAAGACACAGGGAATCGGAAACAGGTTTCGCTCCACATCCAGGTTGATGGCAAGGACAGAATGAACCGTACTGTAAAATTTGAGATAAGCTTAACAGGTAAAAAGTTCAGTTTGATGAATCCTCCTTAGACCGCAGACCCTTCAAGACAATACCATACCCTTCCATCATCCGTAGTTGGAGAGGCTGTAATCTTGGACCGTCGAACATCTGGTGCGAAGACTGGCAACACATTAGAGACTGGCACCCCCGGGAGTCGTCAAATCCGTAGCCTGTGCGTTAGAGAAGCTTTCTCTGTCCTGGTGTGATGCGGACCTGACTCGGAGAGACCTGACTGCCGAAAACCTTGTTGCTGGGGAAGAGCGAGAAAAGAAATGAATGAAACTCTCGACAGCAACACCACGAACAGTGGGCTCGTGATCACGGTTGCAATCTGGACTCGGCCATTTCCCCCCTCTCTGACATCAGTGGCACATTCCGCACTCGCCGGACTGATGTGCTGCACACGTACTCCCGACAGGGCTGAGCGGCTTACTCGGAGATTTCGATCATAAAAGGCCATCATATGCTGCTCTGCCGGAGTCGCCATCTGGCACGAGCCGCGACGAGCCGTGAGATTGTTGGTCTAGACGGGTTCGCGCGAGATTCGAAGGTGTTAGTGTTGTGACTAGGCATGGAAGTGAGTTCGAAAAGAGATGAGGAAGGAAAAGCTTAACCGCTCAGGGACGGGCGAGGAGGCCAGCACTCGGCAACGGGCAAGCATGGCCCGGCCGAGCGCAACAAACGACAGTACCCAGAGTAATACGCGCGCGCGTAGACGCGCTATTTCCGGCACCAAAGTCGCTGAGATCAGCGAGTCTGGCCACAGCGTGCTGGTCGGGGAGGCGGCAGACTGTGGAGGGCATGCGTCGCCTGACGAAAGCGTCGGCAAGTCCTTCATTTGAGCCGCTGCTGCTCTCAGCGCTACGCGCCGGGTCCAGGCGCAGCGGCAGCCTCAGGCTCCTGCGCTCTGGCAGTAGTTGAGACCCACGACATCGCGCACGAGCACAGTGGAGGGCGCGAGGTGGTGAGCTCTGCCACCGAGCGGCCCTGCGGCAGACGTATCGGGCCTTCGCCGCCGGCTTGGAAAGATCGCCAGGTTCTCCAGCGGGTGCACGCGCGCGCGGGCGAACCAGATCTGGGATGAGCTGGAGCCCGAGCGACCTGGAGTGGGCTCGCTCGCGGCGTTGGCCACGAAATGAGATGGGCGCCAGCAGCGTCCGCAAGGCGAGCGCGCGGGCCACAGTGCCAGCAAGACATGGCTCGTGCAGGATGGAGACGGGACCTTCCCGGCGGATCCAAAACAGTCGTACCGGTGGGGGGCGCGCGAGGTGTCGGTGAACATGCAGGAGGTCGATCCGAGCTGAGGAGCCAGGGCAAACACACAGCCGCATGGCGCGGCGGCGCGCTCTGCAACCTGCCCTCGCTGCTGCAGCGGACGGCGGAGGTCTGGATAAGGGCCCCGGGGCCCGTTTAGATCGCTGCGATCTGCGCCAAGGCCGGCGGCCTGGCGGCGCAAGCGAGCACGAGGTGCGAGGTGCGAGGTGCGAGTGCCGGGCGCCGGCCGCCGGGCAGCCTGCTCAGAAACTCGCGGCCGCTTCCTCGACACCATCGCGCGCGCGGGCCCTTCAGCATGGCCGTGCCCCGGCGCTGCCGGGTTTCCCCCTTCGCGCGCCTGCGCAGCCGCCAGGCCCGGCGCTCCAGCGCCAATCCGCTCGCGGCGCCCAGCTTCGCGCAGGCGCGCCTCACTCTGGCGCGTCTTCAGCCTTCGTCGCGCAGATTGCCAGGACCGCGGCGCCCTGCACGCAGCCTGGCCGGCACCGTTGCACTAGCATTCCCGTACCTGCAGCAACGCCGCTCCCGCTGTCACGCCCCAGCGCTGACGGCATCCCGCCAAGGCCCTGAATCGTCGGGCCCCGAACACGTTGTACTGGTGGAGAGCGCGCCCGCGCGTGCCGTTAATCATGCCTTTGCGCCATCTTCCCTGCCTGCGCATCGCTACTTACTTGCATATAGTGCTCTCGTCCTGCCCGGACGGCCGTCCCACTGCCCCTGCTTGCCTCCCCACCTGCCGCCAGCCAGTCTCGCGGCTAATGTTTTCTGTTTCCGTTTGATACCCCTTCGCCCCGCCGGTGCCTCTAGCTCGATGCGCGCCACACAAAAGCTCTTTGCATCACCGTACCGCTTAACGTCTAATCGCTCCTCTCCATGGCTCCCGCCCGCAACAGGCTGCAGAAGGCCCGGACCCACCCCCCAAAACGCTCGAGCGAGAATGACTCGCCGACTCGGCACCACCGCGCGCAGTCTGACGTCCCGCAAACCCCGCACAGTCAGGAGAACCGCTGGAAGAGGAAATCCAGGGACTCGCGCGGCCGCTCTAATTCCGTCCTGACTCCCAAGAGACAGCCGTTAAGAGAGCTGTCGCCTTCCGAGCGCAATGAGCGTTCCCCGTCTCCTGACCGCGACGTGCAGCCCGTTCCCCCCTTGCTGAGGATGGAAATGGAGAGAGAGGCCCAGCGCGCAGCGCAGCGGGAGCAGGATGCGGTTGCGCCTGTGGAAAGACAGGCGCGTGGCACGCCGTCGGCGACCTATTTTAAATCGCCCTTCCCTCTCCATCCCTCGCAAATCCTACTTCCCAGCCCCACCTCCCCGAGTTTTGTCATTCCGTCCGAGGAGACTCCCGCCGAACCTGGATTGACCCGCGAGCCGTCCGTTGGTACTTCAGATGCCCCCGACTTCTTCAGCAACCTCGTCCCGGCGCGGTTGTCGGCAGATGAGAAGAGACGATCCACCGCCACCGTCACGACGCAGTCGGCCACCGACGATGAAGACTCAATCCTCACCCTCAACCCACGGCTGTCCAGTGACCTCTACGGGTCCGTCAACTCGCGCAACTCCATGATGCGCTCCACGATCCGGTCCATCCAGCCGTCCGAGGAATTTCCGTCAACAACATCAGTGCGGTCGTCTGCGTCATCGGAGACGCTCTCTACCCGCTGCCATGAAGATCGCAAATCTACGGGTAGTAATTGGACCATCCACCCTCCTATGTCTGCTTCTACGCGCCCCACCTCAATTAACACACGGACCCCTTCTCCCTTCGGTATTTCCACGCCGCGCACGCCTCTTTTCGGCCCCCGCAGTCCCGGCGTTTCCAAAGATAAACGGCCTGTTTCGACTTTCGGTAACCCTTTGTCGCCATTTTTGGAAAATGCGTCAGCCTCACGTCCCTTATCAGCGTCCGATACTTATTCAGGGAAAATCTCGGACTTTGGTTCCAGCGACAAGCTCTTGAGCGACCAACCGTCTTCACATCGACCATCAGCCGCGCAAAAAGCATACCACGCAACTGCGAATCCTGATTTCCAGTTTCCAGAAGTTCGAAGCGTATCTGGGATGTCATGCACTACCGGTGAGGACAACGAGCCGGCGCCTCTCAATTTCCCGAAAAGAGCTGCTAGGCCAAACGAGCGCCAACAATGGTCCCCGCAAGTTCCGTCCACATCGACACAAGCGGAGCCGATCCAGCGCTTGCCTACGATTCCTTCGGGTTCACACAGCGTTCCGCCGACAGAGTCCAGTGTTCAGAACCCCGGAAATGCATCTCTTGTCTCTCTCCCAAGCATGCACTTTGACGGTAGCTTGCCCCCATCCAGACCCCACACCCAGGACATAGGCGAAGAATCTTCCACCGCTGCTGTAGCAAGGTCTGAAATCCCGCCGATCAGGAATCCGTGGCAATCGGTGGATTCGACGAGTTTTTTCAACCTCATGATGGGACGCGAGAGTGGCGATATGAGGGGTTCAGGGTCCACATCAAGGCCATCGACAAGAGGAAGTAACGCGACTGTTCTGTATATGGCGAAAGGACTGCCATCTTGGGCTCGGTATGTAGAAAGCAGTTTTTGCTTTTTTTTTTTTCTCCCTTTGCCATCCTTCTTACAACCTTAGGTCATTTTACTCAACCGGTGACACAAGTGTTTTCGGTTCCTCGCGCCCCTCGACACGTTCCAAGCCGTCAAACAACTCTCTGCGACAGGACGACACTATGAGCCACAGCCACAGCAGCGACAAGCATCACGCACATGGCAGCCGCGCACCTAGTAGCTCTCGGCCCACCAACACCGCACCGACCGATAGCCCAGCCTCGTCAGAATTCAGTGTCGCCAGCATCCGCCGCCCACGCAACCGCCCCCATAGCACCATTTACAGTGAAAACTGGGCTCCCTCTCCCGCCCCGGCCGAAGACGACGACGCCGACGAGAACGCCGACGATTCCGACAACTACTCCGCCGGCATCGAGCCACACCAACCCAGCACCAGCCACACCAATAACCAACAGCGCCTGAGCATCAGCGAGATCCCAACCACAACGGACCACTCGCACGGCACGCAGCGCCGCTACCAACAAGGCCCGCTCAGGATGTTCGGCCCCACCGGCCCGGACAGCAACGAAACGCCGCGCCTCCACCGCGAGCAGAGCAGCACATTCCGCTGCTTTCGCCCGTCGAGCTGGATCGTCGGCGGCAGCAGCAGCGGCGCCTCCGTGCAGGAAAACCCGGACCGCCCGGCCGCCGACCGGCAGATGTGGCTGTTCTGCCTCGGCTTCGTCGTCCCGTTCGCCTGGTTCCTGGCCGCCTTCCTGCCCGTGCCGCAGAAGCGCAGCCAGAGCTTCAGCACCGCCGGCGCCGCCGGCACCGCCGACGAGAGCGAGAAGGGCCGCGAGGTGAGCGGCTACGCTGGCCGCCATGCCGCAACCGACGACGACGACGACGATGACGACGGCCCGCGCGTGGAAACGGGGTCAGGGGGCGTCGTGGACGTCGAGGCGCAGGCGCACGAGGCGAGCGGGGTGGCGCTGGCGGAGAGGGAGCGCGTCAGGGCGGTGTGGTGGCGCACGCTGAACCGGCGGATGAGCTTGTTGGGCGTCGCGGTGATCATAGTGGTGGTGGTGGCGGTGGCGGTGACGCTGACGGCGGCGTGAGTGTGTGTGTGGGGGGAAGAAAGAGGCGGATGGCGTTTTGGAAGCATTTGCAGGGAGTCTGATTCTGGTAATGTTTTTTCTTTCTTTTTTTGCGGGAGGGTTTTCCTTGTTGTCACGGATCTCCTTGATGTTTTTTCCCTTCTTATTTTTCCGTGTCCTTCTTGCTTTCATTTATACCACCCTTGTTCTTGTTTGAAGCGGTCTGGAAGCGGGAAAAATAATTTCCCTGTTATTGGATGGGGGAAGCGGTATTAAAAGGGAAAGGAAAAGCATTAGTTGTTTTCCTTTGGTGGGTTCCCTCTTAGTTTTTCTCTTTTGTTTCCGCCATTTTTGTTTTTTAACGACAGCGGTTTTTAACGATTTGAACGTGGGAAAAGAAAAATGGAATTTTCGGTGGGAGGCGAAAGGGTTGTAGACTACCTTATTGCTCTGTTGATCCGGCGAGAATCGGTCTCTGTTTTGTTGCTTTTTCCCATAGACCGTTGATTTTTTTTTTTCACTCGCTTCGTTTTCTCCTTTCTGTCGCTTCGGAAGGTTCTCTCGGAGGTAAAGGAGTAAATAGGGTGGAAATTCAGTTGCCGATGGGCAACAGGGAACGTGGATACATCTGGAGGAGAAAGCAGAAATTTGTACAGTGCTGACATACGGATGTTCTTGGGGAAATTGTATACATCGATGTAGGAAGAAGAGAGAGCTGTTGCTCAGATTGTATATCATGAGATGCTGATGTGTTTTGAGTGATGTGGATCTTGCGTGATTATTGATCTGCTGCGAATCCACATTGTAGAAGTGCAGTACGTGCAGCTAAAGGAGTATTATGCTGGCGGCAGCACGGCGAAGGTGAGGGTGACATGCACAGACCAATAGCATGCTAAGCATCATAAATGTGGTGCCTTGAAATGGAGGTAATTATGGCTCTGGCCATGACTTCAAGCCGATTACATGTTTGTGTGGTGTAGCTGAGCATAATGATCTAGAAAACATTCCGGAGCCTCACAAAGAAGCCATATATTTGTTGATTAAGCCAATCCACCCCCATGGCTAGTTGTATGAGGTGCAGTGATCTACGGGTCTATGGCTCATTCCAAGACCAACACCGAGGCCGGCTTCTTCGTAAATTGTGCATTGCCTTGCTTAAAAATAAACTCGACATTATCAAATTTTACCGATGTCTTCTCTGAGGGGATCAAAAGCTGTGGCTTGAGATCGCATAGGCGTTGATATATCTGTGTTGCATCCGTTCGAACTTTAGCTAGTTCCGAGAACTTTGCGGAGACACATTTATGGACTTAATCCCCGCGCACTTCATGATTGACACAAGTAAGAAACGAAAATTTGAGGTATCCAACATGCTCATAAATCTAACCATCCCAACACAAAAAGCGTACTACAGAGCGCGTCGAAGGTCAGAAAAATCTAATCATCTCCGGCGTCTATACCGAATTACCAACGTGGCAACTAGAATTGCAAACGCTGAGATCCTCGTCGCTAGTGTCAACGCGACAGTCTTACGGACGATGTCATAGTAGCCCTCGAGCAAGATCCCCACAGCAGAGGATCGAGTCGCAGGGTTCTTCTGACCAAGTCTGCTGTAATACCTCTCCACGCCCAAGCCGCTGATACCAGATTCTGGAGGATCCACGGAGCCGTTTGGCCGTGCTTCGACACCGTCCAATCCCTCTTCTACAGTGATGGGTGCTTGGCCGTTATGGTACTCCGCCAACACCTTCTCCTTGCGCTTGCGGAAGGTGTACGACGTGGCCCAAAGCAAGAACTGCACATCATATGGCGTGAATGTCGGGTAAGTCCACAATCTGACGGCATTATACGGCGGAATCAGGTCGAGGAAATCCGCCATGATACCGAGCGTCAACCCCCACAACAGTAGCGGGGTGTCTGTGCTGCTGGTGGGCTCGGCTGCATGCCACCATTCGGACACCTGTGCTGTTATGCTTCTGCCGGTAGTCGCCTCGCTGTTATCTTCCGGAACGAAGCCGGGGATGGTGCTGCAGTATTTGCTTTGCGAGGGGATCAGGCGGATGGCGGCGAAGATCATTTTCCCCAGCATGACGCGCAGGAACCATCGCTTGATGCCTACTTCCTGCTTTGCAAGGCGATTGGACACATCCTCATGCCAGTATGTGCGCTGCGAGGGGGAGAGCAGCGCGCGGATAGAAACCCAATGCGTCGAACCGACCTCGGCGGGCTGCAGACGGAGAGCTGGCGGGTCTGGATCGGTGAGCAGGTAGATATACGGGCAGAGGACCATGAGTCTGTGCAACACATATGTTAGCCAATTGCACAGGATCCTGGGCAGCAGACGCAACATACGGCACTTTTCCCCACGACGTGGTAACCACGCGCTCGGGCAGATTGCCGACGGGAATGGAGTTGTCGTCGGTCAGCTCGATGCCAACCTCCTCCTCGGTCTCCCTCACGGCAGCGGCGCGGTCGTCGGCATCCTCAGGGTCTCTGCGGCCGCCCGGCAGGGCAACATGACTGGTCCACCTGTCGCCGGGCCGGTGAGCGCGCTTGATGAACAGCACCTCCGGATCGCCATGCTGCACCCAGTCCGCGGCGAAGAACCGCTCCAGCCGGCTCTCGACCGACTCGTCCTCGTTCTTGCCAGCCCATTGTGCCCTGTCCGACCTGGCCGGCCAGTGCGAGTACCTCGGCTGAACGCGAATGATAAGCGCGACGGAGGCGCGCTTCTTGAGATTGGGCGGGTTGGGGACGTGCGGGTAGGGGTTGTGGCAGAGGTCGTGGAGCACGGTCTGGAGCTGGGCGATCAGCTCCAGCGAGGGCGCGGTCTCGGCCTGGGCGGGCTCGCGTGGTGGTGGCATGACTGCGGCGCGGCGGAGGTGCTGATGGATGCGTTCCTGAGGCGCGCTCTCTGACATGGACATGGGCCACGGTGACAGCTGCACGAGTCAGGGGGCCGCCCATTGCGTCAGACCCTGCCCGAGTCGCGTCTTTCCGCCCGCAGCCGTGCGCCTTCACCCTCAACACTCAATGCTTCCGCCGAGATCGTCGTGGCCAATCTGTTGACTGCTAACTACGTGCTACGTGTACCATCTACTGCCCCTGGTGCCGCTCGCCTGAGAACCTCCCGCACACCCGCGGTCGCCTAGTGGCTGCGGCCGTTGGTTTCCGCATTGCCATTCACGAGCCCGGCATCGTCGAACTTGTACTTCTCCTCGCGGTCCTAGCCAAGAGTCAGCCACAGTCGCTTTCCTGATCGGAGCGCAACTCACCCAGTACTTGTTGAATCCAACGCCCTGGCAGACCTCTGAGTACGACAGGATCATGGGAGGCGCGCCCTCTGTCATTGACTTCTTCAACGCCTCGAGCGTCTCACGAATGCTCTTGAGCTTCGCTGCCACCAGCGTCCACGGATAGGCCACGGCGCAGAAGCCCAGCGCAGCCAGATCCTTCGCCGAGAGGTTCTCTGTCTTGCCGCCTTCGATGACTGTTTTCAATCAGCGATGCCGCTCCGGAAGCACGCACATTCACAGCGCTTACTGTTGGCAAAGGTAGGAATGTCAAGCTCCTCCACACATTTCTTCATCGACTCGCGGTCGGGCAGTGCTTCGACGAACACAGCATCCACGCCAATACGCTTGAATTCCTTCGCACGCGTCATGGCCTCCTCCCATCCATGGATCAGAGCATCGGTCCTGGCTAGAATGAAAATGTCTTTTCCCTCGTCTCTCGCATCACAGGCCGCCTGTACACGCGCGTACGCCTCACCTCTTGACACAACCGACTTGCCTGTTGTGTGACCACACCCTGATGATTTTCAGTACGCACGCAATGACTGTATTGAAGATTGCGGACTCACGCTTCGGCCATGTCTGGTCCTCGATCATGATACCCGCAGCTCCCGCCTCGGCAAACGCCTCGACTGTCCGCTTGACGTTCATTGGACCCCCGTACCCGGTATCACCGTCGGCCATGACAGGAGCCGAGACCTGGCGTACAGTCTCCTGAATCTTGTCGCAGACTTCCTGCAGTGCAATATAACCAGTGTCCGGAAGACCGTAGGAACTGGCCACGGCGTACCCGGCGAGGAAGATCAAGGGGAATCCCGCTTCTTCGCATAGCCTTGAGGAGAGCCCATCGTAGGAGCAGGCATGGGCAGCAATCTTCGATGGATCTCTGTGTGCCTCAAGCAGCATGGTGCGGACCCGCGACGCCTGGAGAGACGGGATCTTGCCGCGCACATTCTTCAATGTGATGGATACATCCTGTGTCTGCCCCTTCTTGCCTGGCTTTGTTATGGTAGAGTCCTCGAATTGGAATGGGTAGGGGATGGTGTTGACAATGGACTTTGACATGGTGTATTGAGTTTCGGAGAAGGTCAGGTAAAACCACAATGATTTGAAGATGGCTGATTCTATTCCTTTCTGGCCAAGGCATGATCCTCCCTTTTATACGCCTCCAGATTTCAATGTCATCTTCTACTTCTCTACTCTTTTTGCATAGAATGGTGGGGCATGCACACACATTACCGGATATGCAAGGTAGGCGCGGACTTCGACGGATATTTCTGGGCGTGGTCCGTGCGAACTCTTGACCTAAATCGTCACAAGGCGCACGCGGGGCCCCGCGAACCCCGCCCGGAAGGCGGCAGATCGCTCATGCTTTAGTATTGATTTACCTCAGATCCGGGTTTCCCAGACAGTACTGTGGAGGGCTTGGAACCCCTCACTGTTTTGGATTGCCTTGTGAGCGGATATTTGCTTCTCAGTGCGGATACTTCAGCAGCCCGCTCTCCTGGCCGAGGATCAACAACATACACCATGAATGGCATTGATATATAGAGACCACATCGCAGGAGGGTCATGTTGCAGAAAACTCGACTGTATTGTTGGATTCACATCCGACCAATTCATTGTGTTTATTCAGAAATCCGTCGACGTCCATAGAGACAACGCAGGGTCCGGACCAGAGAAATGGGCGACATCGACATCGAAAAAGAGGTGAAGGCATCCGAAGCCACGAAGATTGAGGATGTTGAGACATCGAAGCAGCGCATCGAGGTGACTGCCTCGCAACAGGCGTACATTAGAAGAAAAGTAGGTGTCGTTCTGATCTACGGCAAAGAGTGGTCAAGCTGACTCCCATCAGTTCGATAGACGCGTTCTCCCGATCGTTTGTATACTCTACGTTCTTTCCTATCTGGACCGTGGAAACATTGGAAACGCAAAGGCTGCAGGCGCCGACGTCGACTTAGGGCTCAACAGTGCACAATGGTATGATCATTCGAGATTATGACGGCGCTTTTACCTCTGGAGGCTGGTACTTGTCGATGGTCTCGCTAACAAGCTTCTAGGAGTTGGATTCTTAACGCCTTTTATATCTGCTACGTGCTGATGGAATGGACGACGGTGCTGTGGAAGATCTTACCGGCGCATATCTTCATAGCCACTCTATGTGCTTTGTAAGCTCCCATCAATAACGGGTGTGTGACTGAGGACTGACATTTATTCAGGTGGGGAGTTGCTGCCATGTGCTCTGGTGCAACTCACAACATGGCCGGCCTGATTGTTTGCCGGTGTCTTTTGGGTATCTTTGAGGCAGCGTTCGGCGCGGGTGCGCCGTACTTCTTATCGCTCTTCTACCAGCGCCGAGAACTCGGACTCCGTGTATCGCTCCTCCTTGGGATGTCCCCTCTGGCCAACACTTTTGCTTCGTCTTTGGCATATGGCATCACCCACATCAAGAATTCGATTGAACCGTGGAGACTGCTCTTATTGATAGGTGAGTAGCAACATCATTGGCCGACGGAACATCAACCTTTGCTGACCTGCCCTTGAAGAGGGTGCACCAACCGTTCTTTTCGCCCCAGTCGTATTCTTCTGCCTCCCTGATCACCCTAGCATGGCCAAATTCCTCACCGAAGATGAGAAGACGCAAGCAGTCGAGCGCATGCAAACGGTCGACCACACGGCCAAATCCAAGCTCAAGTGGTCGCAAGTCACGGCCGGCCTCACCGACTACAAGCCGTACGTGCACACGCTCATGCACTTCTGCTGCAACTACTCCTTCGCCGGCCTCTCCAACTTCCTCCCCACCATCGTCCGCGACATGGGCTACTCGTCCGTCAACGCCCAGGGGCTGACCGCACCGGCCTACTTCGTCGCCTTCCTCCTCTGCGTGGCGGCGGCCTACGTGTCGGACCGGTACGGCAAGCGCGGCTTCATCGTCGCGGGCTTCGCGGCCGTCGGCGCGGCGGGGTACCTCGTGCTCGTGGTGGTGCGCGACGAGCAGCGGACGGGGCCGCGCTACGCGGGCATCTGGCTCGCCGCGTGCGGCGTCTTCCCGGCCCTCGCCATCAACATCACCTGGCTGCTGAACAACCAGGGCGGCGACTCCAAGCGCGGCGCCGGCCTGGCCGTGCTGGCCGTGTTCGGGCAGTGCTCGTCGTTCCTGAGCAGCTCGGTCTTCCCGGAGGAGGACGGCCCGTTCTACACCAAGGGGTGCGCGATCGGGTGCGCGTTTACGGGGCTGGTGGTCGTGCTGGCACTGGGGTTGCACTGGGCGCTGGAGAGGGAGAATGCGAGGAGGGATCGGTTGTACGGGGAGGTGGCGGATGATGTGAGGGTGGATGTGACGAATGGGGGGGATAGTCGGGATTTCAGGTATCTTACTTGAGGGATTGGGGCGTGGGGGGATGGGTGTATCTGTGTATTTTGCTGGGGGTTGCCATGTTGGTTGTCAGCTTAGCTAGTTTTTAGGATCCGTTGAAGCTGAGAGTTAAGCTGCTGTTGATACTCCGAGGTTTTTGCGGCTTTGTCGTGAGTTCTGAACGGACGCCGTGTTCAGGTGGTGTAGCAAAGCTCCTACACCCGAGGGCATGCGGAAACTACACTCGGTTTGAAGAGAAAGAGCAAACGAGCTAGTGCAAAACTTGCTGGTTATCACGGAGACAAAGACCGGCATCGGGAGCGCCGGGACGAGCCTTCGCGGCGGAACTCCCGCGCACGCAGCCATCCGTCAATAGCCGGGCCAGCGCCCGCCATCCCCACCTGCACCCCGGCCGCCTTGAATTTCCTTCAACATCCCGCTCCCTCCGCTCTCCGGACCAATCTGCATCTCAACTTTCGTCAGCAGCCATGCCCGACGACCGCACGTCACACCACCACGACACCATCAACGGCGGCGATGCAGGCCCGGCCGCCGCATCCGCCGCCACCGCCAACAACCACCCCGGACCACCACCACAACCACCGCCATCATCGCCATCACCACGCCCACCCAACAATGCCGGAGACCCCGCCGCCAACCCGGCCAGCTCGACCGGCAAGCGGCCCCGCGACGCGCCCGGCCCCGGCGCCGGCCCCCGCGAGTTCCAGCGCGCCTACAAGGCGTGCGTGCCGTGCCGCAAGCGCAAGGCGCGCTGCGAGGTGGCGGTGCCGGCCGACGGCGGGGTGCCGGGCCCGCCGTGCACGCGGTGCAAGCGCGCGCTGCGCGAGTGCGTCTTCACCGAGGAGCGCGCGTGGAAGAAGCAGCGGCTGATGGAGGAGGGCGAGAGGAGGGCGAAGCGGCGGGCCGCCGACGCCAATGTCGCCGATGCCGGCGACGCCGACGGGGATGCGGGTCCGCCGCCGAGCCCGCCGACGAGGGTGGCGAGGAGGCAGGATGGCGCGATGCAGCAGGGTGATGGGGGGCTGGCGGATTCGATGATCAGGACTGTCGTGGCGAGCGGGAATGATGCGCTGAACTTGCTGTTTGAGGCTGCGACTAGGGAGGCTGCGGCGGGCGCGTCGGGGGCCCACCAGGCGTATCCGTCGCTGGAGTCGAACGGGTTTGTGGGTGTTGCGGCTGGCGAGGGGCAGGAGCCGGGCGCGTATGCGACGCCGGGCTCGAATATGTCGGTGAGCTCGGGGTTGCTGGCGCCGAGCCCGGTGCAGCTGTCGGAGGCGGATGAGGAGCTGTTGGACTTGTGGAAGAACTGCAGGTTTGTGCGGATGGGGTGGTTTACGGCGAGGGAGGCGGTGACCTATGTTGATTTGTGAGTCTGGCAGCGTGGGAAGGGGAAGGAGTGAGTTTGCTGATGATTCTCCAGGTTCTTTCAGAACTTGTCGCCGCTGTCGCCGATCTTGACGGAGTACTATGCGGACCACTCGAGGCACTACGAGCTGGTCACCAAGGAGCCGTTCCTCTGCTGCACCATCCTAGCGTTGTCATCACGGTACCATGTTCTACCTGGCGTGGGAGGCGCGTCTCGCGGATACTTCATCCACCACCGTCTCTGGGAGCACTGCCAACACCTTATCCTACGCATTATGCTGGGCCAAGAAAAGAGCTCGACAGCCAAGACTAGGACAGTTGGATCCATAGAAGGCCTCCTTCTCCTTTCAGAATGGCATCCCCGCGCCCTTCACTTCCCTCCTGCATCGGACGGCTGGGATGCCGGCCTCGTCGCCATGGATCCAGATGTTTGTGACGAACCCACTAGTCCGGAGGGGAATCCTTCTGCGTCCAACAGATGGCTTGAGGATGTCATTGAGCCGGCGCGTAGGTCAGACCGCATGAGCTGGATGCTTCTTGGATGCGGGTTATCACTGGCCCACGAGCTCGGCATTTTTGAGCAAGACGAGGGCAACAAGAAAGGAGCGCCGTGCGAGGATCGATTGGAGGCAAGGAGAAAGGCTGCCCGGAATTCTCGTGCCAGGAAGCTGCTCTACGTTTTCGTGGAGCAGCTGGCTTCTCGGATCGGCTGTACTTCAATGATTCCTCAGAGCTTGAGCCACACGGTGCTGGGGAGATCGTTTGCCGGAGAAGTGTTTCCTGGAGCAAACCACTCGGAGGCATTTGTCTCTGCATGGATCGAGCTCACGAAGCTTGTCAAGTCCGCCTCCGATATGTTATTTCCATCCGCCTCGTTCACGAGGCAGTTGCTGCGCACTGGACGGTACATAGGACTGTTGGAACATTTCCAGCCTCTTCTATCCCAATGGCGCGGCAGATATCTCGACTCACAAAGTATGGGTACCCTACACTTCTTACATATACCACTGCTGACTCACATAATAGGGCTGGGAGACGTTCTCCAGGACATGCTTGCCATCGAATACCAATTCGTCCGCATCTTCGTCAACTCGCTAGGCATGCAAGCCGTCGTCGAGCGCACCCTCGATGAAGCCGAGGACTTCCCTCCGGTCCCGGACCCCAACTCTCCGAACGCGCCACCCATCCAGCCCCTCTCGGTCGACTCGACCGACTACGACTTCATCCAGGAGGTGGTCGATGGCAGCTGCGAGATCCTGCGCAAGGTCATCAAGCTCGCGGAAGCCAACCTACTCCGCTTTGCACCGGTGCGCATCTATCTGCACATCACCACATCGGCCATCTACCTGATCAAGGGCCTCAGCCTCGGCGTCTGGAACACCAAGCTGCGCGCCTCGCTCGACGTACTCGACCGCGGCATCCAGGCCCTCCGCTCGGGCACCCTGGACGACATGCACCTCGCCTCCCGCTACGCCACCCTGCTTGAAGTCCACGTCGCGCGCCTACGCCGCAGCTTTGTCGTCGCGTCTCGGCCTCCCCGCCTAGGCACGCGCCCGCCGTCGATGGAGAGGGCCGACGCTGTGACGCCCGGCCCGCCAGAGCACCAGCCGCAGCACAGCCAGCAGTTCGGCGCGGGCGAGGATCTGGACATCCACGCGCTGGGTGCGTCGGCGGCGTCGTCGGACGACTGGCTTGCGCTGCCGTTCGACCCCTCGATGGCGCCGTTCGGGGCCGGGGGTTCGGGCATACAGAAGTTTCCGGGGCTGGACGACGGGATGCTGAGTTTCCTGTGGAACCTGCCTTCCTGAAGAGGACTACCGTCATCATACGCGAACGCCGTATTGCTCCAAATCCCACGCTTTTCAACCCGTCGTCCCCAAGCAGAGCAAAAGAAGCGCTGAAGCACCACCGCCACCCCGGACCGACCAGGCCCGAGCTCGGCCCGACGCGCTTTTCCCGAACAGGCAGCCCGCCGGCTCAAGGGCAAAAAAATTTCTCCACCACGCCAGGGCGCCCATGGCAGCGATAGAGGAGGCAAAAGAGAGGTTCTTGTGTTCTCCGCTCCCAGAATCGAACTAGGGACCTTTCGATGGCAACAGATATTACAGTCGAACGTGATGAACCAACTACACCAAGCGGAGGGCGGCTAAGCGGACAGGAGGTGATCCTCCTATGCTTGGGGTGCTTTGATGAGGGGACAATGGGCGACGGGGCTTATGAAGAAGAGGAACCGGGCGGGGGAGGGACTTGGTCGTTTGAAGAGGGAGCATTGGGGGCATGGTGGTGGAAAAATCTGTGGGCATCCGTGCGGACGGCGGAGTTGGCTCGTGCGGGGTGGAACACGACCTTCAAATGAACACAAGAGCTCGGGAAATTAGTTCACTTTGAGGACTGTTGCCAATTGTTGCTCTTGAAGTTCTCGGTGGTGGATGTTGGCCAGGCATGCGACCAGAGGGTCCGAAAATTCTGCAGCCCACATTCCAACGTCCAACGACGGGGTTTCAACGCCAACAACTACAAACGTCCCAACGCCGCACGCATTAACTACGAAGCGAAGAAAGACAACGGGAAAGGAAGGGACAAAAAAAGCAGCGTTCCATGTAAATGCAAAAAAGAAAAATGAAGCCATGCAAAATGCAAAACGTACAACAGCCAGGATTCCCCAATGGTCACCCACTTGAGTACTAATTGGCCGGTTCGCAGCTTGAGTATCGGCTGAGCGGACGGGAAGCCCTATATTCTGCGACCTATGGTCGTACGTGGCAATGGGAAGCGGCTGTGGTGTTTATGTACCTGACATCAAAATGCCCCCCGTTCGCATACGGAGAACGGACCCTGGCTACATCTGATCAGCAGGCCCATTTGTACCTTCTAGTCTTTGAACGTTACCTGGCCCTATAGATAACGGTGTTCCAGATAGCCAGAGCGTCCACGGTCACTCCGATTTCCCCACGTCGAGAGCAAACCTACGGCCTTTACTCCTTATTTCGCCCCGCTAGTCCATACTTCAAACACGGCCTTCAAACACGCCTCGCTTCTTCAATTCTGTACCAGAGAGAACCCTCTACAAAGGCACCCGTGATAGTACAGAGATGCTCTCTGTGCTCAGCCATTTCGCAATAAATTCTCGAGCACTGTTCTACTGAGTGCAAGCAATTGCACAAATAGGTACTCGTTGCTCCACAAGGGAAGAGGTGGATGATGAACATCGACGGCACAAGGTGCTGCATATTGGCATTCAGTCTCCACAAAATTTTAGATTTATCAGTAAGACCAAAGCACTTAAACTCTTTTGCTGTGGCGGTGGTTTCTCCAGAATTCGAGGATAGCGCAAGCTTCAATACGTCCGCTCTTCATGTAGTGCAGTGCAACAACATTGGACGCGGCCAGAATTCTGAAGTTATAATCCGTGTTAGCGAGGAGGCACATGAGAAGTATGTACGGTGTGGTGCAGTTGCAGGAGGGCTAGGTGATACTGCTGGGCCGGCAGATGTTGGCAATTGCTGCTTTAATAGCAGCGAAGAACCATCACTACATGCAGGCAAAATACATGTGTGAGCCAAATTTCCTTTTTTGGTTTAGCCTTAGTGTTCCTGTATTTTTGAGATAGCTTTGTGCCAGGGGAATCGATCAGGTTCACTTCGGAGATAGGTCTGATCCTCCTTCTTTTATCGTGATGTGTGCCCATCGCTTTCCAAATCGGCCAGGTCTATGGTTTCAGAGCCACCGTTGCGTTCCAGTGAAGTTCTGGGTCGAACGGCCCCTGTTCCTTCAACATTTGGCACCACCAGATCATCTAAATCCCTGAGCGTGTCCCGCAACTGATTCCAGTCCCCCAAACGGACCCACCATCGACGTTTCACGATCTTCAACCCTGTGAAAATCACGAGGAGCAGTCCGGGCCCGAGGTACTGATCCAAAGCTTTGACCGTCAAGTGCTTTCGAGCTTCGTAGTTGGAGCTCCACAGACCGGCACTTGCAAAAACCAAGAGAATCGTCAAGCTGGCGATGAGTGCAAACCAGGCGAGCCACGGTTGGCCCACTTCCAGCCAGCTCATGTGGCCTGTCCTCGACCATCTGTCAAATTGGACATAGTCGTTCCTGAGGTAGGTGTGATGCCTCCGCAGCCACCAATGATAGCGAAGAAATGCAAGCGCCTGCGAAGCCCAGACAAGGACACAGCTTGTTGTGCCGATGCTTTGTAAGATGTCTTGCATGTTGTCGGCGCCATTCGCATTGGCCAGGGAGAGGAAAGGGATCCACCCAAAGATCATGGAACCAAGGATAGCGCGTTGTGGCACGCCGTTCCTATCAACATTTCCCAGAGTCGAAAGCCAGCGAAGGATTCGGGATTTCTCGTCTCTTTGGATGCTTGATCCGAGTCCGTAAAGCGTGCGTGAAGCAACAAACAAGGCTGAGTTGGCTGCACTGAATGCCGAGTAAAGCAGAAATGCATTGATGGCACCTCCGAGGTAAGGAACTTCAAAGTTGTCAGTAGCGATGACTGGTAGAAGATGCGTCGCACTGCTTTCTGCGATGCTGTCGGCCCGTGGCTTGAGGGAGAATCGCTGGCCTGTAGACGGACAATCCGTGGGGTTGTCCCCAGGCCTCCATTGGTCGTAGTAGACCATCAGAAGCGGATCTTTCCAGGAAACGTTCAACAGCATGCTGACAATGCTGACCATATACACTGATAGTACAATAAAGCTTATGTTTCTGGCAGGTAATTTCAACTCCGTTGTGTTTTTCGCCTCAAAGGCTGTCATTGTTACTGATTCAACACCCAGAAACGGGTATACAGCAAGATTTATACCGATTCTACTTATCATTAGCGTTATTTCTGGAAATTCAGATGGTGGTTAAAACGTGCAAAGCTGAGATGGGCTTGCTATCCGCTACTTGACAGCGGTATTTGAAACCGTCGGCTAAATCTGAAGACCCACGATCCAGTCAGATAAAAATTCATGCAGGCTCCACATATCATAAAGGGATTTCTTACAATAGTTTGTGTTTTTTTGAGGTATCCATGCAGCTCCGGATTTCAAACATAGCATGATGACGAATATCATGAAATATATGAGAAGCTTCAAAATTCCTCCGAAAAGCTCGATGTAACCAAAGAGCTGCCGATCAGTCAGCGCATGGAGGACCTCATGAAGCTTTAAGACATCACTTGCCTTGACGGTATTGAAGTTGATGAAGAAAACAAGTAGCGGACAGAGCACATATACCAGCGTTTCTGCGGCCTTTCCTTGATCCCAATACTTCGCGATGCTGCCAGCAGTAGAGATGAGAGCAGCAAAGGTAATTGCCCAAGTGTACCAGTATGCCACACAGACTACTACTGCAAAGTCGCGATCCACGAATCGACGAACAAATTCGACCAGGGGGTTCGGGATTGGCCATGTAATTACCATCTCACTGATTCCTTCCATCACGGCTACTGCTACCACTCCAACGACGGCAAACGAAAGTAGCGCTGTTGCAGGGCCTCCGAAGGCGAGAATCTCCCCAACTCTGTTAGGGAGGATCCCAATAATTGTACTGATTGCGATCATCTGGGAATAGTGAGCGAATATTGGCCATTCAGACTAAATGAGCTGGCCTACAAAAATCTGCCACCTTCCAAGCTCGCGCCTTAATTCGAAATTCTATTAGTGTGGTTTTTATCGGCAATACAAAGGTTCTTACTTGAGAGGTGTGGCACGTGAAGCCCTCCGTCTCGCATCAGTAGTGGTCATGGTCATTGTGTTGCCACTCGGATGGATCCGATGGTGAGGCTGAGCTTCCAAACCACCATGGCCTGGGGGCTCAGCCTTGAGGACTTATAATGCGCAGCTGCGCGAGGGCTTTGCCGTGCTGCGCAGCTTACGTGATTGAGTCAAAGCCACTCTTGTACCACATGACAGGTTTGGGCAATGATCGCCGGCAAGGCAGCACGTTGCGGCTGCAGGCAACCGGGAGATAAGACCAGACATATCCGGTGTTGCCCGCCAGGCGCTTCTCGTCGCACTTGCCACATCACAAACACATCTTTTTCCCCCAAACCCATCACATCATCGGCCTCAAAAGCGTTTGACGAGCTATTGCGGTCCCGAGCCCGCCTGCGATAATTCCACTTTGCTTTCAAGTCCAGCCAGCCGCTCGGTCTCGCCGCGTTCATCCTCCAGTGGACTTTCGTGAGAAGAAAGCTACTTTTAGCCATGGAGCGATTCGTTATTGGTGAACAAGAATCCGGATACATAGAAGAGAAAGCCCTCGAGGACTTTCTGAAGATGCAGTTCGGATCTGAGAAAAACTACAACGTCAAGGTCAGACCGCATGCTATTAAGCATTTGCAAGGCCGAAGCTGCTGACAGCGAGGCAGAAAAACGACGAGGCGAATTACGTCTACTGGTCGTACTCAGCCCCCAGGGAACTTAACAAGGTAGACAATTATCCGCCTTCTGCGCAAGATCTCGCTTACCCATGTCCTCCGCCAGGATGAAATTCAGTAAGCCAAGCGCCACATCAGCGGCTATCCCCGACTCACACTTGCAGGATTCTGAGGGGCGTCGATGAATAGGTGTTAGTAGGTATTAAATGTATCATCTGAGCGGCAAGGCAGAAAGCGGGGTTGCCACACGGCTCCTCGCGCGATCGCACGGCACAATTTTGGGGGCTGAGCGACAGGCGACCTTCATCACACAAGATAAGCCGCTGAACATGGCTCAGCTGCTCAGCCCCATCACACAACATAGGAGTTTCGAGGTGTCCGTTTAATTAATCCAACACAATTCCAAATCTCTACACCTCTGCTGCCGGAAACCCTGTGAACCTTGTGTGCTACTCGCCGCGTTCTTGAGGCCAAATGCCTCTTGCTCACGAAAAAGACCAACCGTTTCCGTTCTCCGAGTACCCGCTAAACCTGTCGCAAGAGGCACTATTGGGAATCAACCCAACCTCATTACAAGAGCGGTTCAGTGAGCACATCAGGTCAATCTCTGCGAAGAAAACTGTCCGCTTTGAGATCTTCGAATCCAAACCGAGTGCCAAATTACCAACCCACCGTACCATCGAGAACCAAGGAGGCGCAGAACAAGCTATTTCTGCGCCGAACTCGGAAGAATTTGACTGTAGAATACTGTTGGTCGCCCGCCCTGTCTTGTTTGAAAGATATTTAACAGTTGAACAGTTCCTTTGCCCAGAAGGATTCGCTGCGACCGTTTCTTATTACAGCACCCTTGCTATGGGAACTCCTGGACACATACAAGATATCCGTGCATTTTCTGGATATTTTGTTTGCCGTGCATACCGAAACACACATTGCTGAGGAAGTCTACGGGAATGTTTTCCTACAGACATTAGTTCAGCCGTCTCTTACGTTTGGTAACGCCGGACCTGGGACTTTCGGATCAAAATATTTACTAACAGCTTTCGCAGAGCTGTCATATCAGGTCAAATATGTAGAAGCAAACAACCGGCCGTCCGCTTTTCCTTGGTCTACTCGGCGGACGGAAGTTTTCAGCAGAATTTGGAACACAAGCGAAGGCGTGAAATCATTCTGGCTGATTTTCAACCCCAAAGAGGACTCAGAGTTGAACAGGAAGATTGCTCGGAAGGCTCAAGAGTCCGACCAATGGAACGCAATAAGGAAAAATCCAGTGCGGCAGCATATTGACATTCTGTCAACCTACATCGACAACTGGAGGCCATTTCTGGGTCATCTTGGAACCCAGTATTCGGAGCTGGTAAATCTTGAATGCTGAGATGATAGCGCAAGCTAACGAAACGCAGAAAAGGCTCTTATGGACAACTGAATTCGAGGATGAGGCAAACTTTAACAAAGTCTTAAACTTCAAGTCCATGCGGTCGCTTCGAGGGCTGGAAGAAAGAGTGCAGATGGCTCAAGTCACCTTGAGTCAGACAGAAAAACTCATCAAAGTGTTGGCAGAGCTGAACCAAAGTATGTTGCAAAGCAACATGTACGACCAGAAGGAATTTACCATCACGGAGACTGCCCTAAAAGCTGTCAGAGTTATGCTTGAAGGGCACCAGACATCTGCACAGGCACTCGAGCTTCGCATTCAGGGAATTCTCAGACTTGTAAGCAGTACTGACAAACCACGGAAAATATCATGTGCTAACCTGTGGAAGGTAACGGATACTCTGAACCTGAAAAATCAGAGCGCCGCTGCAAAAAGCCAGAAGACCGCAGCGGACAACCAAGCAGTCGCAACAGAAATCAGCAAAGGCGTGTATGCTCTGACATTGGACAGTGTTGATGACAGCGCAATTGCGAGAATAGTGACGCTGGCAACACTAATTTATCTTCCGGCTAGCTTTGTTGCTGTAAGTATGCAGTGCAACTAAGCGTCGGAAATCAAAGCTAATTGAGAACATGCAGTCACTTTTTGGAATGAACTTCTTTGATTTCAACAACAACACGCAGCGAATGAGCATATCGAAAGACGCTTGGATATACCTGCTTGTTACAATCCCATTGACGGCTGTAACGGGTTTGATATGGTGGCACGCGGCAAGAAATCACAGAATGAAGAGGGAATTGAGAAGACGGTCTACACAAGCCTGAGCATACTCGCAGATGATGCTAATGCGCTGTTTCATTCTCCGATACAAATTCGCTTCAGAACTATATCTTTCCCCTTTTGGACAGCAAAGTGTGCGTAGATTACCGAATCTTCAGAAAAAATTGAGAAGCCAGTGTCGACAAGGTAGTCCTCCAAGTAGGATGTTCGAGGCTCGTAATAGTTTAGGATCAGATGTCGGCTGCGCTCGGGAGATTGGATCTTTTCGGGATCAAGGTCGAAGATGTGTAGACTGGGTGTCCTGCTCCTCTGACTCTGGTGGATTAGTAGAATCGAACGTCCATTCGGGGTGGCTGCGCCTCCGACATAGCCGTGGAACTCGTCTTGGACAGGGATTGAAAAGAGGACCTGGCCTTCTACGATCAGAACCCTCGCATTCCCATGTTGATCAATGGTGAGAAACAACGGTCGAAGGGCATCCTCCTCTGAGAGATCTCCAAGGACAACAAGAAGATCTCGTGACTTTCCGACAACTCGAGATGGCACCTAAATCCGTCAGCCTTTGTGTAGAATCAGGTCAACCGAAAACTTACAAACGGAGCTTGACAAGACATGAGAAGCCTAAAACCGTCGGCTGTGACCTCCAATACTTGCCAGTAGTCCACTGCGTTACTGTGGGATGCCCGTTCCCGCGACCAGATGTATATCCACTTCCCATTTCGGCTGAAACACGCCTTTTTCAATTTGCCAGGAAAGTGGACCACGTTGTGAGTCGAGGTATGGAGGAAAACTCTTAACTTATCCTCAAAATGTACGATGCAGTCTCCTCTTGTTGATATTGACAGATCTACTGGTGCACTTCCGTCGTCACAGTCAAGAGGACTCCGATTGTGTAGGAGCAACTGTCAAGAAGATCATTAGCTGAATCAACTGTAAAGTAATGTTTTACAAACCTTCATTCTGGTCCAGTCTTTTACATGATAGATTAATACTCCACAGAAAGCGCCTTCTGCGGCAATGTGTGCAACCTTGTAGTCATGTTGTCCTTCAATCAAAGCACGGCAGGAATCCTTATCCAATGATCCTGACCATTTCGGAATTATGCAAAATGCGGCAGGACTGTGCTTGGAGTTTATATGAAAAGCGGCGCAGTCCCCAGTGGTCGAGACTCGACATTCCGATGGCGTTTGTTGGAGCAGCCCACGGGATGACTGCTCGATCTCTTGCGGGGATTCCTTCATCCGAATGGGAAGCGGGCTCGGAATGGGAGGATTAAGGGTTGATGAGGTCTCCGAGCGTGGTGGAAACATAAGATCGTTCTGCCCTTTTTTGACCTTGGACCACGGAACGTCAAGGGAATGCCCCAGCTCTTGAGCATCTGGGCGGTTATGCGGATCTCTCTGAAGAATGCCGCAAACCTGGCTCCAGAGTTCCTGCAGTCCCTCATCATAAAGGCGCAGACTTTCAAACCACTCTCTGACATCTTCCCTGAATTGAAACGTTGCATCGTAAAAATAAGGCTTGTTGCTGTTGTTGTTGTTGTTGTTGTTGTTGTTGTTGCGCGCTTTCTCGAGATCTTTAACGGCATCTGGCCCTCCATGCGCAAACGCTAGTATCTCCAATAGAACACACCCAAATGACCAAATGTCGGCCGCGGTTCCTGTCTCGAACTGGTGGGATTCAATCTCGGGCGCTTGGTAGACTCCTGTTCGTAGACGACGACCGCTGCGAGCCACCCCCGAGCTGCCGTTTGGGGCGGGCGAGGCCCAGTCACCGCTCATGTTATCGATCACAGATCTGCCGAAATCGGCAATCTTCCAGATCCAGATATCGTCTTCCAGATCCGACAGGCTTGGTGCGAACACCAGGATGTTGTCCGGTTTGAAGTCGAGGTGATAGCACTTGTACCGGTCTAAGGAGTTTCTGACGCTGAAACCACTGTGCAGCCACTGAAGTGCGTCCCTGAGATCCCTGGCCTCCCAAAGCAAGTAGCTTGGCCTCAAATGCTGTTTGATCTTGTCGCAGAACTTTTTCGGGAAGTGGTCCTCCTGCCAATGCAAAATTTGCGAAAGGTTGCACTCCGCGGCCTGGAAGATCAGATGACCGGTGCCGCCAATCTGGATGGCGGAGAAGCAGTATTGGATGTTCGCATGGGCCGAGGCTGCTCGCCTCATCTTCTTTAGATTCTGCATCTCAATCTTGAATTCCCATTCCTGCACTGGTGAAAATGTCTTCACCGCGACCATGTCGACAGGATCGCCGGTCCTTTGTACAAGGGCCCCTGCGGCAACTCGATGCTTCGTAACGTTGTGAGTGCCATGGTGAAGAGTTATTCCGCCTTCAAGGAATGGCAAGCGTGTTCCCTCGGCAAAGGGATGTATGGGAGCATCGAAATCTGAGGACTGCAGTTGCACGATGCGGGCTGGGGAGAACAAGTACTGTGCGCTGCAGAACTTGTCCGTATAATTTCTGTCATCGACCTGGCTCTCGAAGAGAGGACGCAGACGCCTCGGATCTTTGAAAGTAAAAGTATCGTCTTGCCAGTCCTGTGGATTGTCGAGTCTCGGGAAGGCCCTCGCGAATTCCCTCCAGCTTCCGTACGAGATCCAGACAAGAATCGAAAGTAGCTTGAGGTTCCTCTCATCGACGCCTGGATCCCGCTCCAGCGAGGCGAGCAATTTGCGGAACCTGGTTAGTCGGCTCTCTTGGCCTCCGTCGCGAAGACCCCATGTTCTCCTCAGGTCGTCCAGTGGAACAAAGCGTCGCTGGTGGTCGTCACGGTGGCATATCGCCCTCGAGAGGTCTTCGGACGTCTTTTCGCATAGATCGGTGAACTCTTTGCTTTTGCGACGGGGGTCCAGGTTCTTGATCGTCCTCTTTGCCCAAGCTCCATGTGCGGACATCTGCGCGTGTTGGATGGCCGCTATGAATTTGTCATCACGCGCGGCGATCGATTCCACGGCAGGCACAACTGTCCCAGCAGCCTGTCACCGCTAGCGCAGTCTGGGAAAGCAGACGACAGAGAGTCGCAAGAAGTTGATGATGAGTCGCAATGCATGTGTTGCAGCAGCAAGGCTAGAATCCGACCGGCCGATACGGAGTGCCCTTGCTGATAAGATTGGCATCGGTGGCGCACTGAAGGCCGGCCAGCGAGGCAGAAGGAAAACGGCTGCGCCAGCTGCAAGTGCGGCTGAGAAGGCAGCTACGTTGCACGGCACAGCCGTTCCAGGACAGGCCGCGGCGCCCACGAGCGGGGCGGGGGCTGATAAGGCTTGCTTCGCCGGGCCACAGCCCCGATGCGTGTAGGCAGCACGAATACGCTTTTAGCCGTGATTGTGCAGCGCTCGTCACATGCCTGCAGCCTTGGGACCCTGCGGAATCCAAATACAGACATTGATAGGTGTATTTCAGCTATACAGCATTATCAAAACCACGGCCATGGGGACGAAGCCGTCGAATGACGTAATGCCATGCCCCCACAGCCAGCGCACATGCGGGTCCTCCCCGACCGCTGCTGCTTCTATGATGGGCAAGAATAAATCTGAAGATCCCCGTTCGTACGTGTACCACTACGCTTTAACACCAGTATTCTGGCGTTTCGGTCCGAAGAAAGCGTTGTACGGATTAGTTACACGCCACTAAGCTTCGCCATGGGTTTGTTTTGCTTGCGCTCCTGCGTTGTTTCAATGCCCTGGGCTTTCCTCAATCTCCCGAACGCGTCCCCGAAAACAAGACTGTCACTTCTTGCACCAATGCTGGTGTAATACTGTTGATGGGAAGGGATCCTGACTTCCTGCAAGTTATCGTCCCGTCCATCTCTTGTCACCTGTGAGACACTGGTCTTCGCAGCTTTGTTGCTGAAGTATTTTTCCACGGTCGTCTGACTGGGAACTTCAGGCGCGAGGTACCCTTTTGCGTCCTCCAAGGCGGTCACAAGAATGCGAACAATAGGATAGCCACCAGTTTGCCATTCACGTAGCTCACCTACCATTCGCAGGGCATCCGTGGGGTAATTTTCATGGAACCAGTAGTTCGGGTCGGTTGTTTGGATGGCCTTTGTAACTTCGCTGAGCTGTTTTGTTCTCTTGATCTGCAGGTGGGCATGTCAGCCGCTGGCTTGGCTCCAGTGAACGATGTGCGCAATGGGAAACTTGCCTGTACCGCGCAAAGAATAAGTGAATAATCCAATGTCCTCACGTTCGCTGGTGCTCTCCGCCTTTTTCTGGAAATTTCGCCCACAGGTTCAGAAGGCCCCCTCAGAGCAAAGAGAACGTCGGGTCCTGCGTTATTGCTGGGCAACCAGAAGGTAGCACCCAAGTCATTCCCCATCCTGCCTTCTCGGATCCTTTTCATCCAATCCCACATGGTCAATGGCCGGTGCTCTTTGTTCTGCTCCTGATAGGCGGTGCTATTGCCTTCGACTAGACGGAACTCACTCAGTTCGCAATCAACGTGATTCTCAAACTGGAAACTTGTGCCTTGCTTTTGGACTATGCAGGCATTTCCGACAAGTACGCGGAGCACCTCCGCTCGGTCTTCTCTGGAAAAGTACGGAATGGTAATGTCTTGGTGCTCTTTGGGCTTTCCGAGTACTTTCCTCAGGTGCTTTGTCAAAATCAGCAAACGTCGCATTGCATTCTGTTCATCTTTGTTACTCACCCATGCGAAAAACAGTTCGGCTGTCTTCCCCAAAGCGCTAGCATTGTTCTGCTCCAGGTAGAGAAAGTTGACCAAAGCACGGTCGTACTTGCTCTGCCCGCCGATAAGCTTCTGATCTTGGAAGTACTCGATTGCTGCATCCACAGCCAGCCTTTCAATCAACATCACCCTTGAGCCGGTGGGTCCCCGCTTTCCCAGAAAGGCAAAGCCGTGAGAAACCAGTTCAGCAGCTTTTGGGGATTTGAAAATTGTTGCCTCTCCCGAAAGATCACTGCGGATAGCCAGCCAACAAAGCTCGTCGAGAAGCTCTTCATGCAGACGTTGCCGCTTCTGGAAAGCTGAGACTATGCCCTCATGGTCTCTGTCAGGATCATGAAGGTCCTGGCTCTTAGCGATGCTTTGCATCAGTAGCATGTGGTCGTATTCGTCCATCGTCGTCCTGAACGGTCTCATCTCCATATCTTTGAGTCGCTTCTTCAGCCCCTGCTTCGCTATCCAATACACCCTCGCTGAAGTCTCATGAACTTCTTTCTCTAGAACTCTTTGATTTCCTTGGGTCTTTCTCCTGAAGAGTTTCTCTATCTCATCAAGGTAGCACTGAGACCATACGTATCTTCCGCGAAGCGGTATGGAATGCTGGATGATTATAGGAACATACCGCGCATCAACGTCTAATCGCCTACCCATGAGAAGTTGTCGAAAGTCCTCATCCTCCTGCACGAGCTCAAAGCTGCGGATGACCTTAGGCACAAGATCTGGAGGGGTTGTGTCAAGCTGAGCCGGAATGTACTTGCCCCATGCGGACGGCCCGGCCCGTTGTGCCCATCTGAAAATGTTGGAGCTCAAAGCCAGGATTTCGGGGGATTGTCTGTTAATGGCCTGGACAGTTTCGTCAAGCTGTAAGGCCGTGCCAGATAAAGCCATTTCCCAGTTGCTTTCGCCAAGGAGATTCGTTGTCTTCCCCGCAACTGCGCGGAGCATGCAACGGAGTGGCTCAAAATCCTGGAGCTGAGATGTTCCACCTTCCAATGTCTCTTTGACACGAGGGAGATGTCCTTGGAGATCGCATTGAGCTTCGTCGAGGCAAAATAGGAGCTTGCGCTCGGGCAAGCTCACTGCGCCTAGACCCGTTGGGATGCCTTGACAGAATCTAGCTACTCGGTACACGCGGTTGAAGATATCTTGGCGTGGGCGGTCGCAGTTGGACTGCAGTCCGAGCCAGGCGGCTGGGCTGTGGGTTGTGCTGCCAGTTTTGCGGAATTCCCCCATGATACAGAGTCGTATCTGCAGTAGAAGATCCATCAGACGGTCTGCGGCAAGCCAGTAGTTGCTACCAAACTGATGCATCGACTTGACATCGTCAAACCATGTCTGAGTGTCGCGTGACCCACCGGAGCGCCGGGGCCTGTATTCCAGCCTGTTCTCCAGTGCGGAGTTGGAATTATCGCCCGACTGCGCAGTTTGCGGTATTTCTCTCGGTAGGTTTCCTGGAAGCAGGTAGAATCCCCATTGCTGCTCAAGTAGAGATTTCATACGACTCGTCTTTCCGCAACCAGAGGGCCCGACAAATATTCGAAAATTTCTTGATTTCTCTTGATCTTCTTCTCTCGTTGATGGTGATGGTGAGAGTGTGAGGTCCATTGTTGGGCTCACTAGAATGTCTGTTGGATCTTTGCCCTTTCCCTGACGTTGCTGGTTCCTATATGCCATGCAAAATCTTTCAATACCGGGCTTAAGAGAGTCGCACGCATTCGTGGAACAGCAAAATAATCCTAGAGCTAACGGGAGGCGTGAAAATCGGATTCCACTTTCAACGCTGTCATCTGTAGGAAATCATGAATGCTTGTCAAACCCCAAAGCTCTGAGTCGGCATAACTTACAAATAGCTGTGCGGCTTGGAAACTCTTCCTCTTCGATCCAGTTTCTCAGGCGTGTGATGTCGTCCTCCAAGTATCGACGAAGCATGTGAGCCTCTGGTAGACCTAACGATATACCTTCATCGAAAACATCCCACAGTCCGGGAGCTTGTGCAATGGAAATTTGCTGCACGGTTGATGCCTGCCTGGAAGGAGGCGGTGCTGGTCTTCGCTTTGACCAAATTCTCTCCACCACATTCTCTCGTAGAATCTTGTTCAGGAGGTCAAAACCGAACTGCACCACTCTGGGAAAGCTCCTGGGATTAGATCCATGGATTTCGAAGAGAATGTTAACCAGCTCTTGTTCTGCTCCGGGACTTGCAGCACTCTCAATGGTGCAATAACAGAGAAGGCCATCTGCAGAGAGATTAGCGATGTCGGTAGTGAGACTGGCACATATGCACAGCATGGTATTGAGGGACAAGTACCATAAAATTCTCGGAATTGTGGGCTCACACTTTCTTCTCCATCGTCTGCCCATGTGAGGATTTGGATGATAGCTCCGTGTTGCTCTTGATAACCCGATAGCTACAAATATTTTAACTTGACTGTTACATTGTTTTAATACAACTTTGACTCACATCTTTGCCCTCAAATTCTGGAAGCTCTTCGAGTTTCTGTTGGATCCGTTTGCAGAAATACGGCTGCCAGGTGTCATCAAACCACGCCCTCTTGTTACCAGATTCGAAATCAAATTTCGGATAGGAAGCCATGTTCAGTGGCTCCATGTGTAGAGTCATGGATGAGACTCACGGAAACAGAGTAGGCTGAAGCAGCGAAGAGCTCTGGGACGAGAGAAGCAGAAGATATAGGCAGCAGCTGCATGATATAAGCCTGCATCATGCAGCTACGTTAGTAATGACATGGGTTGAACATCCACCTCTGGGAAGCCGCCTTGCCATCGAGGCGTGAATGGTGCGCTGTCGCGAGGGGTAGCCGGTTGGCAGCATAGATGATACCCCCCCAAAGTAGACGCTCATCCATCAATGCGAAGCTCTCCAGAAATTTACACACAAGAATTGCGCTACCAGATCGGGCCGCCTTTCTGAGACATTAAACACCAAGTTTTTACAGCCTGTTCGTAACATACACTTGTGCACTAAGGCTGCTTTATTACTCGTCCGTCAGCCGCACAAAGCACTGGCAGCCTGCGCCAGCTGAACTTATCCCCAGAAGTGCGGACGCGAGTTCAGGCTAGATGATGCAGCCACGACCATTCTTGGACGGGAGACCAGAACACGTGATATCAGCAGAAGACGAGAACCAGCTTTGACAGCATGATGCATGCCATCAGGAGATATTCGTAAGCAGAAGAGCTATTGGACTGGGAGACACCTGTAGGTATTCCTCTGCTGATTATACCGAGCTGTCATCTATTCGATGTTTTTCTCGGCAATGTCCCGGCTCTCCGTAGAGTTGGACTATATACCCAGCATTTCCCACTGTGGCTTTTAGAAACTTCCATCCTACTCTACTGCGCATAATTAGTCTATCCAATGATCATTAAGGCTATCAGAACTTTTCAATTCGCGTTCGGCAAGCTTGGTGAAAGAGCACTGCGTTCTGATTCGCTACTCATCAAGGCAAATCCTCAAGAAAAGCTTGTGGAAAATGTGACACGTCAATAGCATGTTTGACCTATACAAAACCATTGACACTGCATCAGTAAACAAAGCTATATCATCTTATTGCTAAATCTCTTAGGAACCTGATGTCTTACATAGAAATTACCGCCAAGAGTGCGTAGAAGAATAGAGAGGACCAACCTAACCAACCCACCATTACCCCAAAACAAAGAAACCAAACCATCCTTACAAGGCCGAAGAAAAAAAAAAAAGGGAGAACCACCAGCCCATCACGCCGCCCCGACCCCAACCCCCACCCCAGCCTCCAACACACGCGCCAGCACCTCGCTCCCGGTGCACGCCTGCACACCCCTGACGTACGCCTCGTCCAGCGCGAACGGGCTTGCCGTGACGTTGGGCACGTACCTGCCGACGAGGCGCTCAGGCGCGACGTCGGCGGCGGCGATGCTGCGGGCCAGGAAGTTGCGGTACGGGCGCACGCCGGCGAGCAGGTGGCTGGAGTGGAAGGGCACGTCGATGCCGTTGAGCGGGATGGTGGCGGCGCCGCGCTGCGGGTCAATGGGGCGCGGCAGCGCGGCCGCGGCCGCGACGTGCTGGTCCGCCAGCGCTTGGAGGGCGGCGCGGGTGCTCGCGGCGTCGGGGCCGGGGTTGCCGGTGCGGGAGAGGGCGGTGAGGGTCGTGGAGAGGGCGTGGAGGTTTTCGAGCTGTGCGGGTGTTAGCGGTCGGGTGGGTGAGGAGGGAGATAGGGAAAACTTGCCTTGCCGGCGCAGACGTACTGCTCGCCCTCAACGTTTAGGTTGACGATCTCTAGGAGCGAGCCTGAAGACTTTGCGATCATGCCGACGACGTCCTTGAGCATCGTGTCGTTGAACCATTTTCCAACGCGACCCGGATTGGCTGCCGCCATACCGTACTCTGTCCGCCCGAATTGGTCCCTCTCCATCGCCACCTGCATAGTCAAGCCGCGGTAAAAGATGACCTTTACCAGCGTCTCGACTGACAAGAACTCTGCCAGCGCCGCGAGCGCCCCGTATTCGCCCAGTGAGTGTCCCGCGAACATGGCACCCTCCTGCACGACTCCCCGGGCGCGCATGTCCAGGAATGTCGCCATCTCCTGCAGCAGGATGGCGGGCTGGGCGAACTGCGTCGAGAACAGCAGGCCGCGCGGCTCGTAGAAGGCGTACGAGGGCGAGTCCGGCGACAAGTCCTTCAGCATCGGCTCCGTCACGCTGGTGCCGTCGGGCAGGACCTTCTCGATGGTGAGGGCGAGGTAGTTTTCGCGGATGCGACGGCCGCGGATGCCGCCAAAGTTGATGGTCAGCGTTTTGGGGTTGGTGCGGACGATATCGAGGATGGACCAGCCTGAAAACCAGATCAGTAAACCACATCAAATCAGAAAAGGGGGAGGGGTGGTGTGCCCATTAATGCTTACCGTATAGATCCCGCAGCGTCCGATCCACGTCGTCCCACACGGTCCGCGCGACGGTGCTCTCGTTGTACAGCGCCATGCCCATGCCGACGCCCTGGCTGCCCTGACCCGTGAAGATGTACGCTGTCGGCGGCTGCTCAATCTCCGCCTCGCCTTCCAACACCATGTTGTCTGTCTCCGCATTCCTCGCCGTGACTTTCATCACCATCCGCCCGCTGGCCATTGCGATATGCGAGAACTCCACACGCAGCGTGTCACCCGGCAACACCATGCCGACGAAGGAGGCTTTGTAGCTATGGAAGCGCGTGACATCGGCGTCGGCCGCGAGGTGCTGTAGGACGGCGCGCACGAGTGCCGAGGTGTACATGCCGTGAGTGATGGTACCGGGCAGGCCTGCGTAGCTGGCGAAGACGGGAGAGACGTGGATGGGATTGTTGTCACGCGAGAGGACGGCGTAGCGCTCGTTGGTCTTGGGCACGCGGAACTCCTTGGAGGTGTTATCGTCGATCCAGCCTGGGGTCTTGAGTGGAACGGCCCCGCCGACAGGAACGCCCTTGCGGGTCAGGTAGTCCAACACCGGGTCGCCACGGCAATTGGTCGCCTCGTACGCTACGGTGCCGATGCGGGAGCTGATGCCGCCGGTGGAGTGTGCGTACACATTGCCTGTGGTCGTGAGCTTGCTGAAAGTGGTCTTGTCTTTCCACGAGACCTCGGACTGGAGCTCGAAGGTAAGAGTGCGATTGACCAGTTCGACGGCCGGATCGTCCAGCTTCAGCCACGACTGGGCCTTGAGCACAGCATCATCGATGGCTGTGCCCGGCCGTAGCTGGAAGGGCGAGTGCGAGGTCTGCTTGAAAGTGGTGGCGAAGTCGGAGAAGGCGCCCTTGAATAAGAACTCAGACGTGACAGCGACGAGCGGGACGCTTGCGCGTGAGATGACGGCGCGCACGACAACCGACTTGCCGGGGTCCTCGATAGTGACGGACTGGACGGTCGATGAGGCAGAGACAGCATCTCCAACCTTGAGCTTAGCTGAGGACAGGTACTCAAACTTGTTCGACAGGTGCACAAGGCGCAGGATGTCACCACGAACCTCAGGCAGTATGAGCGGAGCAACGAGTGGTTCCCACGCGAGCACGATACAAAGATCCAGGGGAACGTTGCCTGAGGCTGGGATGCTGAGTTCGAGGTCCGGTAGGGCAGAGTGCACGCTGAAGGCCAAGTCGCGGATCAGCTGCTCGCTGACGACACGCTCCGGGCCGGTGAAGGTGGAGCGTACTGACTTCCCCTGAATGTCCGTGTTGGGCAACCAGAGACGGCCGTAGAATGCCTTGACGTTGTCAATGTGCGCATCTGCATCAGCGAAAAAGCTGCAGTGCTTGGCGGGGACGTAGGAGAAGTCCAGTGCAAAGTCGACGTCCGGCCTCTCGGCGTCGCCAGAAGGAGCCCAAAGCGTGGCGTGGAGGCGCGAGCCATCCATTGAGATGCTGTAGAGCACACAACCAGTGTCGGCCGAAGTGACAGTAATGGCGTTCTTCTCCTGGTCGAGCGCGAGCTTTTCTCCTGGACGGAGATGCAAGATACGGCGGAACGGGTTTGCCATCCGGACATGACCCTGAACGACATAGCTGTCAGCGAAGAGCCGGCGCATCCAGCCACTCGTTCGCTCCGCCATGAAATCAAGCCATGCATCTGGTGCTGGAGTCTTGCCGTTGACTGCCTGGTAAATCTTGGTCGAAGGCCCAGTGACCTCGATCTGCACACCCGACAGGACCTCATTATTCTCGTCAGGGGCGGAGGCAGTAGCTGATGTGACATCCGCCAGTGGGACGTTGGCATCGTCATTAGCGTAGAAGGCTTGCTTGACCTTCTCAACAAGACCTCCAGTAATACCGTCCAAGATATCCTTCGCACTCTCATCCGCGCGCAGCGAGTAGCGCACCGACACTGGGCTCTGCAGAATGCACACACGGCCAGCATCCTGGCCCACAACGGCGTCGACATTCTCCGACTGCCACAGGCTGTCCTTCTTGAAGAAGAACTCGAAGTCCTCGTCGAGCGCGGGGATGAAGTTGACCGGCTTCATGACGCGCGACTTGCAGCGCTTGACGAACCACCGCTCGTCCTCCGGGTGCAGGCTGCGCGTCTCGGCGCCCGGACACACGGCGCCAAAGTCTCCCGCCGCGGCCACCAGCGCCGCCGTGTCGCCCGCCTGCAGCGCCGACCCCGGGCTCAGCCGGTCGAGAGCGCGCTGCGCGACATCGCGGAGCAGCGCTGCGTAGGACGGGTCGATGAAGGCGGCGCGGTGCGGCAGGTACGTCAGCTCGAGCAACCTGCTCACCATCCGCGCGTACGTCATGTCCGCGAGGTCTGCGGCGCGGCCCGCGCCGTCGACGCCGAACCACGGCTTCGCGAAGTCGGCGTTGAGGCGGGCGATGAGCGAGGCGCGCTGCTTTTCCAGCGCCGCGGGCCGCTGGGCGCGCGGCAGGCTGAAGACGGTCTTGTCCAGCTGGGCCCACAGGCGCACGCCGCGGGTCGCGAGCTTGTGGATGGGCTGGCCCATCTCCGACTGCACCGTCAGCACGCCGCCGGCGGGCCGGTCGTACGTCTTGTCCCAGTCCGCCTCGTCGGCCAGCCCGGCCGCGCTGACGATCAGCTCGCGGCTCGCCGGCGACGTGTGCGCCTCGCGCGCCACCATCATGCGGCTGCCCAGCAGGACGCCGTCGAAGGGCATGGCTGCGCGCCCGTACGCCCGCGCCCACTCGCCCGTCAGGTACGGGTGGGTGCCGTCCGCGTCGCCGAAGCCGCTTCCCGCCACGAGCACGACATTGCCGCGCCGCCGGATCTCCGGGTAGAGCTCGAGCAGGGGCTCGTGGAAGTCTTCGTACGAGTGGTGGCCGCCGCCGCGCCCGCCCGTCCACTGCAGGATGACGGGGAACTGCGGGTGTGCGTCGGCGATGGCAAGCGTTTGCTTGATCGCGTCGATGGAGCCGGGCTTGAAACCGATGTGCTTGAGCCCCAGGCTGGTGATGTAGCCCGAGGCGATGTCCGGCGACGGCACGCCCGCGCCGATGGTCAGCCCGTCGATGGGTACACCCTTGCGCTGAAGATCACCCAGGAGGCTGATCTGCCACCGTATCGCCTCCGGCGTGGCGTAGATCAGGTTGACCGTGATGCCACGGCCTCGGGGGACCGATTGAGCCACTTTGCCGACCGCGTCCGCCATCATCTTGGGACTGAAGTAGCCGCCGCCCGCCATCTCGATATGGTAGCCGGCGTTCATGACCGCCGCCACGAAGTCCCAGTGCACTGTCGTCGGCGTCATGCCCGCCGTGAAGACCGGCGGCGCCCCGAGCACCCTGCTCAGCTTGGTGTCGAGCTGTACCTCGCCCGTCTCTGACTTGACCAGCCGCGGCCGGTATAGCTCGCTCCATGACGAGGCCGACAGCTTCTCGGCAGGAAGCTGCGTGGCGAAAAGGTCCACCTTGGTTGACTTCGCCGGATCTGGTGCGGATATTGTGGCGGCATTGATTACAATGACGCCCTCGCCTTGCTTGACAGTGTCCACCACATCACCAAGCCTTCCGCTTGCCAGTGCGATGATGTGTGAAGCTCCTGGCAATTCGAGAGATGCAGGCCAGTCGACAAAGTCACTGGCGACGGCATCGACGAGGATCTCGGTGGCGGGGCGGCCAGTGATGCTCCGGAGATCCTGGCCGTCTTTGGTGTGGTAGACGGGGACAGCCATACTGGCTGTCGAGAAGCTGCAAGAGGCCGCATGTTCCTTGATCCTCGTCGCCGCCTGGGCAAGATAAGGGCTATGAAACGGTGCGCTGATGGGGAGAAAAGAGGTCCTGATGGTCTTCTTCCGTTTGCTGTATGGGACACGGGACTGATCAACCCCTTCTTGCGCCTGAAGCGGCCGGACATGTAGACAAACCCCCCTCAGCGAACGCGTCGGGCCCACGACCGTGAAGTTCTCCTGCGTGTTCTGCAGCGCGATGTAGACGTGCGCGTTCTCAGGCAGCTGTGCATTGCACTGGTCTATCAGCTTCTGCACCTCTGGCTTCCGGAGACCCCTCACGCTCAGCATCAGACCCGGTCGGCCCTCTCCGTTCTCGATACTATCCTTGATGTCGGCTTCTGGCAAGGACGACCGAGGCGCTGCGATGTGGCTCTCGAATCCGATCCAGAAAAGCAGGCGCACGGTGTCGCGCGCAGCGGCGTAGAAGTCATCCCAAGTGGCGCATTGAGCGACGGCTGCAGCGACAACGAGGCCTTGCGAGTGGCCTGTCACACCCCGTAGTAGCGCCCTCAGTTCCCCTGGTGTCTTGCCAAGCACCTGGCAGGTGATGCAGTAATGCGCCAGCCCGACGAGTCCGATGATTGGGAAGCTGACGGCTGCGCTGGCAAGGAAGTCGGCATCAGGGACCACATCCGGATTTGCCAGCCATGCATCCAGGTCGAGCTCGCGGCCTGCGTAGAAGCCGTGTGTTGCGGAGCTTCGAGAGAGTGAAGACAGTTCTGGGGAAGCCGTTGAGAGGAGAGTGCGTAGGAGGGGCGAGTACGTCGAGATGAGACCGCGTAGCTCCTGGAAGCAGGCTGGGTTGGCGGCACCCTGGCCACCAAAGACGAGGAACGGATGTGCCTTGGATGCGACAGAGGCCTGCAGAAGAGCGCTGGGTGTAGCTACGGGTTGTTTGGAGCAGCGAGAGAGAGCGTCATAGTAGCTGCGGAGCAAGGCGCGCCCTTGCTGAACACCAGCAGGTGATGAGAGGGCGAGGGTATGTATATCTGTGGTGGTGAGGAATTGAGTCTCCAAGGCGCTCAGGGCGGCTGTGAGGGCAGGTATTGTTGCATTGGCAGACTCAAGGTACGCGATGAAGCGCAACGCCAATTCAGCAGATGACGAGGGAGCGTTGTCATCACCATTAAGGGTGTTGATGAAGGCGTCTCCGTGGCCAGCCAGGACAGTGAGCTGTGAAGAATCCACGTCGAGCGCGCATTTGACGCCTGCAGAGACCAGATGCAGACGTGCCGCAGAAGTGGGAGTAGTAGCCGCCATGACGCCTGCCGGCTCGTGCAGATGGTCGCTGTGTGTCGGATCGGGCCGCAAGGGTAATTCGGATAAAAACACGAGAACAGACCCGGAAGTATCCCGACGGCGGGTGGAAATACACGGGGAGTCGAGGACTTTTTCGGGCGATGGAGTCGATTAGTTTCCTTAGCTTTCACCCCAACGAATGCTTCAAGGCTCCATGGAAAAGGTATTCTGCAATACTTTTGATGCTGGTTTCGAACAGACGGTCGGCCCGGCAAGGCCGCAGCGGCGGAGCAGCACTGCCGAGCCCGTCCAAGTTGGACCCGCGTTCGGCGGCCGAGAACCGAAAACGCAACCAGTGCTCCAACATGCTCGATTGTAAAGAGAGCAACGTCGGGTCTGTCACAGGTTTCTTCACCGTTGCACTGTGCCCGCTTTTCCTCACCGCTGCCCTTACTCTTTCTGTTCTCTTCCGCAATGGCTCCTAACGGCGACGATAACTCGGCGCAGCCGTACGACGCTGTTATCAAATCCATCGTCGACTATGCGTACGATTACACGCCAGAGAGCCCTGCCGCTTGGGCACGGGCCAAAGCCACGCTGATCGATGCCTTGGGCTGTGCGTGTGAGGGCCTGGCCACCAGCTCCGAGCTTGTCCGTCTGATCGGGCCCCCTGTTGGCAGCCCTGCGGTCGTGCCTGGCGGCTTCAAGCTGCCTGGCACCTCATTCCAGCTCGACCTCTACAAAGGTTCCTTCGACATGGGAGCCTCCATCCGCTACCTCGACCACAACGACGCCTTTCCCGGGGCCGAGTGGGGTCATCCATCAGGTACAGTGGTTCAATTTCAGCCGTGGATGATCCAGTTCGCTGACGACGATAGATAACCTCGGGGCCATCCTCTCGGCTTCTTCCATCTTTGCCCGCAATGAGGGACTCACCATAACCATGCGGACCATCATCACCGCCCTGATCAAGGCGTACGAGATCCAAGGAGTCTTCCAGATCAAGAATGCCTTCAACAAAGTCGGCCTCGACCACGTAATCCTCGTCAAGGTCGCCTCGACTGCTGTGGTGTCGTGGCTCATCGGCCTGACGCGCGACCAAGCGCTGAGCGCCGTCTCGCACGCCTGGATGGACGGGCACCCGCTGCGCGCATACCGGCAAGCGCCCAACACGGGGCCGCGCAAGGGCTGGGCGGCGGGCGACGCGTGCCAGCGGGCGGTGCACCTGGCGCTGCTGGCGCGGGCGGGGCAGCCGGGCGCGCGCACGGCCATCACGGCGCAGCGCTGGGGCTTCTCCGACGTGCTGTTCGGCGGCCGGACGTTCGAGTTCGCGCGGCCGTTCGGCAGCTGGGTGGTCGAGACGGTGCTGTTCAAGGTCAACACGGCTGAGGGCCACGGCATGACGGCCGTCGAGGCGGCGCTGCAGATCGTCGAGACCATGCGCGCGAAGGGCCTGCGCGCCGAGGACATCGCGAGCATCCGCGTGCGCACCCAGGAGGCCGGCATGATCATCATCAACAAGCAGGGCCCGCTGCACAATCCGGCGGACCGCGATCACTGCCTCAAGTACATGGTTGCTGTCGTGCTGCTCAAGGGCGCGCAGATCGACACGGAGGACTACCAGGACTCGTCGCCGTGGGCGTCGGATCCGCGGGTGGAGGAGCTGCGGAGCAAGTCGACCATGGTGGAGGACAAGCAGTTCACGGCGGACTACCACAACCCCGAGATCAGAAGCCTTACGAACGCGGTGCAGGTGACGATGAAGGACGGCACCGAGTTGGAGGATGTCGTGGTGGAGTTCCCGCTTGGCCACTTCCGCCGCCCCGAGTCGGTTCCGATGGTCTACGAGAAGGCGAAGAGGAATCTTTCGTTAAAGCTGGCGCCGGAGAAGGTCGATGCTGTGCTATCGCTGGCCCAGAATGACGAGAAGCTGCTTGCGACGCCGGTTAACGATTTCCTTGATCTATTTGCTCTTTAGCTTTGTCCACTGCGTCAATAAGAAACATAGACTTTGGTGTTTGTGGCATATCATATGAAAACCCTCTTGCGAAACCAACTCTTCTTTCCATACCAGTGCTGAGCGTGTGAGATTAAGAGCGAGTTGTTTGTCTGTTTTAGTGATGGAGCGCACACAAGCTCGGCGGCACTCAATTGGCAGCCATATTCGGCGGACGGGACTCCAAGTCGAAGCTTTGATCGAATTGCGCCAGTCTCCTGCACACAATGGCAATGCTTGAGGCTGTGGGTCTAGCGAGGGTTGATTGCACATCCTCAAGGAGTGATAAGGCCTGTTCTCCGGCAGTTTGCACGTTGCTGTGGGCGTGGTAGTGCGCTCTCGAGACGCGCGGAAATGAAGTGGAGGCCGGCTGTGCACGGACTTTCATTCTTCCGGCGGGGTCCGCGAACGCCTGCACTCCGCTGTCTTCCTTCCCTTTCCACAACCAGGGAATCGATGCCAGAACGACTGTGAGCAACCCTCGCCGTACTCCCTTCGTCCGCAATCGCAGAGCTCCAGCTCAGTGGTCTGAGCGGTGTAATGCAGCGGCCAATGCTTTAGATTTGTACGTTTCCACCCTGATCAGTGCTCCATACGCGCATTCTCCTCTGCGGCATTAAGAACCTGTTTCTTCACCGTTCTATCAAAGAATTCTGAGCTTCGACAGAGAGCTGACAAGTAAACTATTAAGGTTATTCTTTGTGCGAATCCATTGTGAATTTGAGGCTAATCTGTTCTATATGTCTACTTAGATCTCATCGTGAATAACCAACGCAAAATATCAAAGAAATAGCATCATTTGCATGCGTCCCTTCCTATCCTATTATTCATCCCCTTCCTCTCTTACTCTATCTTCTTGTTGAGGTCACCGGTGTAAATCTGACCAGGGCGCCAGATCCGAGCGGAGCCGGCTTTTAAAATCATTAGCCTTCTATTTTCAGTTACGGCAAGACGTGGAAGAACTTACACATCGCTTCCTTCCAATGCGCCAGCAGACCCTGAGACCTCGACATCAGAGAGATGGGAAGGATCCATTCCGGCTCGAAACCCCTGTTGTCACCAGCATTAGCCTCCGCCCTCTCCCGTTGAGAGAACACAACAGCACTCACATTGCGTTATACGCCAACGCCGCAAACAGATCCGCATTCGGGTTCAGCTTCCTCGACGTGAAGTACTCATCCGTCCTCGCGACACGATCCAGCTCAAACGCGACCTTGAGCAGCGGGTCGTCCTCGATCTCGGCGGTTAGGTCCTCGAGCACCTCCTTGATGTGCCTGTAGCGGGGGTCGGGGACGCGGTAGACGCGGTGGCCGTAGCCGTACAGGCGCTCCTTGCCGGCCTTGACGCGGGCGATCTTGGGCGGGATATTGTCGACGGACCCGATCTCGGCGATGTTCTTGTATGCGACCTCGATGGCGCCGCCGTGCAGCGGCCCGTACAGCGCCGACGTCGCCGACGCCAGGCACGACAGCGCGTCCGGCATGGCTGACGCCGTCTGCAGCATCGCCGCCGTGCTGCACGTCATCTCGTGATCCGCGATCAGCAGCCAGAGCCGCTCGAACTTGGCCACGTACGCCGGGTTAGGCAGCCCCGTAGCTGCCTCCGTGTGCCCCATCATCAGCAGGAAGTTCTCGATGAAGGTGAGGTCGGCCCGCGGCGGCGTGAAGGTGCGGCCCGTCTGGTGGCAGTAGGCGACGGCGCAGATCTGGGAGAGCGATTGCATGACGCGGATCAGCTGGGAGTCGACGAGCGAGAGGTTGCCGAGGTAGATGTTCTTCGCTGCGTGCGCGGGGAT